>JALGBA010000453.1:0-720344 GCA_023970755.1 Azemiops feae | reverse complement strand
CAATAATTCATTTTTATACTTACTATTATTCCATACTGATTTCAAGTAGGAGAAATCAGCAACTTATACTGAAACACTGAAATCGCCCATGGAAAAATATTTCAATTTAACACACAGTCATTTTACTTCTTTGAATTATTTGATGCAGAATTCCTCTATGAAAATACAAACTGACTGAAACATACAAGTACATTCTTGTGAATGTCTGCCAAATTCTTTCAAAGACTTTTTATTTTAATATGTATTAACACCCTTGTTTACTCTTAGTTTGCTGTTTTTGCTATTGATTTGCTATAGATGCAAAAATCTATTGTTACTATTTTTACAGAAAAAACTTAACATTTTTATCCTTTTGTCCAACAATCTATCCATTGTGTCTTTCAGCTTTAATATTTCCTTTTTAAAAAGGTATGATTCCAGATTCACATTACTTGTAGTATTAATCCTGTCCATTCCATGCTTATCCTTAACATTACCACTTCTAAAGAGACCTTTGATCTAAGCCAAAAATGTTTATATCATAGTAATTTGCAGAGATTTCAATGTTACAGACTTTTACAAATTGAGTAAGCTCTAAAAAAAAGGGATCTCTGTACATTCTATTGCAGGGGTCCTCAACCTTGGCAACTTTAAGACTTGTGGACTTCAACTTCCAGAATTCCTCAGCCAGCAAAGCTGGCTGAGGAATTCTGGGAGTTGAAGTCCACAAGTCTTAAAGTTGCCAAGATTGGAGACCCCTGTTCTATTGGACAAAATATGAATCTTTCATGCATACAAACTTCTTAGGATCTTAAGGTTTTCCTGCAGACTCTTTCATTCAGAACATGAAGATCAGGATTGAAACAACATGTATGGGGCATGTAGATCCTGTGTTCAGAATTAGCATGCAGAAGCTCAACATATGGAAGGAAAGACCTGGTCATGGATCTTTTTATTTATTTAACAAATTCTTATGGCCACCCATCTACCAATTAACATAAATAAGCACATAATATAATGATCAAAATCATTTGGAGAAAAAAAAGACAAAAATAAAGTCAAGGCCCCAATGAAATCTCAGCACAAATTGAAGCATTGCCTAAGAATAAATTAGAATAAATCTAGACCATGGCTTCCTAGTGCTACCAATAAAAAAACACTGCAGATATTTTTTCTCTCTCCTTAATTATTTTAGAGAGGTGAAAAAAAACCTAGGCAAACTTGAAACGGTGGTGAAAAACACAGAAATAACAGACAGAACAAAGCTTTTTTCTAAAAAGTTATAATTTTGAGGAAAGCTAATTGGAGAATAAAAGAATAGTCAAAGCCTATTAGACTCAAAGAGCCTCAGGGATATTATTTTGGGCAACTTCATTCTTCTGCTAAAAGAATAGCTTGTTAAATAATAATTTGTTAAAATGATAAATATCACTTTTCAAAATCAGAAGTCAGGCAGACAATATCTTGAATATTTGACTTAATTGTGCCATTTCTCAAAATTATAATTGATATTATATTATATTATGGGCTAATATTGTTCTGGTGCTATAATATATGTGCCTATCACATTACTAGTTGATGCAGAGATAGCATTAATCTGAAGAAAATCAGTTCTGCTTATACTGAACATCTGAACACATAACTGGGGAATCACTGAGCCTTAAGATTTAGATAAGTTACAGTTCAAGCATCCCCATTGGCCATGTTGGTTAGGTCTGGTTGGACTTGTTGTTCAACAAAACTGAGATTCATATAGTTTTTTTTTATTATTAATGATTTTTTTTCTCTCCCATAAAAAAACCTTTAGAATAGAAGTGGGTTTTTTGTGCCTGATGCTATTAAAGTATCAGCCAGGGGTGTTGCCAGCAAATTTTTGTTGATGAGGAATGGGGCTATTTCCATGATTTTCACCATTCCCTCTGTTCAAGAGCAAGAGTGCTTAATGCTCATTTTCAGTTACTTCATATCAGTTATATTTCCATTACAGGTAGTCCTTGTTTAGTGACTTCCTTGGACAGCGACCATTTGCAGTTGCAAACGGTAATGAAAAAGTAACTTTGTGACGAGTTGATGGTCACAATTGTGGTCACTAAATGAGGACTACTTGTACAGACAAATGCTCATGTTGCTGCAGTCCATTGTATCTTGATGTATTGATTAGCAATTGAGTGAATTGCACAGGATGCTATTTTTTTCCTGTAATTAGCAGTAGCAACTTTTTAAATTAATTCAACCCATAGCAATAGGCTGTCTTCCTTCTTCTTCTCACTTTCATTTCAAGGTTCATGTGGGCAGCACCTTTAAAAAAGACCATCTCCTCCAGTCACTTGGATCAGAAGAACGGAGTTGTTCCATTCCAGCTGATGGCAGCTCCTTCCCATTTAGTTCGAATGGCCATTTCCAGAGATGGCACTCTTTTGTTGGGATCCCTGTTATCCACACAGTGGTTTTCTTCCCAGTGATGAGAATGTGTATCTGAGAGGAGAACAGCAAATATGCATGTACACTGTTTCATGCAAAACCGATTTTGAGTTCAACTTTTGTGAGAGAAATGATACAAAGGGAAATGATTATGCCCTATATTCACACAGCTACATTTCAGATTAGGACCATTGCCTACAGTTCTTCATACAGGAGACCAAGTGGCCAAGACCAGTTCTGTATAATTCCAGAGTACATGAAATGGAAGATAGTAAGGCGGGTATCAGTTAAATGTTAGGAAAAAGAAACCACATTCCCAACAGTGAAACCAATTATCCAAAGATGTGCTGGGTTCCCTTCATGGGATATGTTCAAATAATGGCTAGATAGGGGAAGGATGCTTTAATTTGGATTATTGCACTGAGCAGAGAGTTGGATTCAATAGCCTAAATGACCTCTTCTAACTCTATTAATCACAGAATATTTTGAAATATGAAAATGCATTTGTGCATTTATCATTCCATGTCATTAGATTGATTGAATTTCTTCACACATTTCCATTTACTAGGCTATTGATTTCAGTGGTCTCTCTCTCTCTGTCTCCATCCAATCATTCATCTATTCATCCATCTATTTATCCACTGAATGGAGACCTCCCAAATACTTAAAAAGGGATCTAGGACAACTCCCCATGGCCAACTTGCCACAGTGAACTCACTAAGGTCAAGTCGCTGTGGCCAACTCACCATGTATCAACTTGCCATGGCCAACTCACTGTGGGACAATTGGCCATGGAACTAGAGTTGCACTAATATTGAAGAAATGGTGGAATAGAATCATTAAAAAAAGGATGCCAAAGGAGGGACAAAATAAAATATGAGTGACAATATATATATTGTTGGCTGCAGCAAATTGTCCCATTCCATTTAAAAAGGCACTACTTGCCTACTACCTTCTCATTCTGGCATTGATTTGATTTACTATGCTTTCAGTACTCCATACTATGATATTCAAATCTTCACTTTTTTTATTACAGCACTTTAGCACAGGGGTCTCCAACCTTGGCAACTTTATGACATGGTGGCTGAGGAATTCTGGGAGTTGAAGTCCACAAGTCGTAAAGTTGCCAAGGTTGGAGACCCCTTCTTTAGCACATCACGCATTGTATACAATAGAGAAAAGTTTTATGATATATATGGTCTTTAGGTAAAGAATTCGTTCTGGTCTTATATATGGATTATATGGCTTGAAACAATTGGAGTATTTGCCTTACCTTTACTGGCAATGCTTTTGGAGTTTTTCCCAGAAACTGTATTTCTTTCAAGCCCATTGTCAGTCAGAGGTGGATCTTTTAAGAGGGAGGGAGGTGCTAAATTTTTTATTTTAATTTGTTTATAGTTTGGGTGATTTTCTAAGAATTTTTAGGAATACTTTTTAATCTAGGATTCATCAGTTTACAGTTAAAAATTAGAAGGGGCATTAAAACCAATATCTCTTTTAAAATGTAATTTACAATGATCAGAAAAGACAGGAAAACGGATTTAAGCATTACTTGTGGGAAAGAGAAAAATAAACAAGCATCTTCCTTTAATACTTCTCCAACAAATATAAATGCCTACCTATTGTTAGATGAACAGTTTTCTTTTGGGAGGTCTTGCCTTTATAGAAATATAAATCAAAGAGATGTTCCATTTTCCAATCAGACAATAACAACCTGTTTAAGCTGAAGAGAATACTGTATGTTTCATTTATGTTGCACAGCCATATTGGCAATTTTGGTGTCTTCAACATGCTTCCAACCTGTAGTATAAAAGTTGTAGTTATGCATCAAATGAAATAAAATGCATTTGCATATTTTTTTAGAATAACATATTTCTAAATTTAAAATGAAAACACTTCACTCTAAAAAAGGCTAATCTGGCATAAAAGTAAAATGAGTTTCATTGTCTATGAGAAGTGGTGATAATTCCTTGTAGTTCTTTATTTCAACCACTTTGGGAACAATTCTGGATTCTTCTGAGGATGTCTAATTAGCCATGTCTGGGACAGCAAGCTATCATTCCCTAGGATATTTAATTCTTCTAAAATGCTCTCAAATGGTATTATGAATGTTAAGACAGTCCAAGAAGTAGTCTGAATTATTCAGTGAAGCTGAATGATGAAAGAGAAAAACACATGAATTATAAAATTACCTTCCATGAGTTGTGGCAACATCACCAACCTAACAAATACTAAACAGAGATTATTACAAATACATGAAATATAAAATATAACTCCTGGATGTGGTATGGCAAACTTAAGACAGCTCTGCTAAAGTGGAGCCAATGACTGCAGCAAAGACCAATGAACTGGTGAGCAGACTGGTTTCTTGGAACCTCTCCAGATAAAGAGTCACATGATCACAGTTTAGGTGTTTAGTAACCTGTTCACAACTGGTTGCCAAGTGCCCTATGATCATGTGATCGCCATTTGCAATTTTCTATGCCAGCTTCCCCAGAAAGTCAATGGGGAAGCCAGCAGGGAAGGTTGCAAATTGCTGCTGCCTGCCCAGAGGAATCCCTCTCGTCTCTGGGATCTGACTCAGAAATCTCCCTGCTGAAGGGTTTTGGCTCTGGGTCTGCTTGGATTTTGGCAGGGAGCACTTTGAGCCAGCCCCCAGAACAAAAGAACCTTCTGTTGAAGGATTTCAGCCCTGTGCTGGCTTGGCCTTTGTCAGAGAGTGCTTTCAGCCAGCCTCCAGAGATGAGAGGGAGCTGAAATCTAATCAGGATTTTCAGTCCATGAGCAAAGAGGGAATGCGGTAGAGTAAGGAGTTCAGGGTGTCTCAGAGGGGTGGAAAGACCATGGGAGGCTTAGTATAGGCTGCATGCAAGTGTCTCCGCTCGGAGGCTGAAAATCTTGCTTGCACATATAATGTCCAGTATTACTATTAGTTACTGGGAGAAGGGAGTTATAGGACTTACATCTGCTTATGAGCTTCTTGTTAACACCTGCTTGGCCCCTGTTAGAACGAAACGCTAAGCTAGATCAACATTTTATTTCACCCAGCAAGATCCTTTTTCTATTCTTCTATATGCTGGGTGTTGTTTCTCATTGTTCTCACTCTTGTTGGCTCATGATGTCTCAAAGCTATTTTGAGACCCTCTTATGGGGACTGGACCGGCTGATCAAGGGAGCAAAACACCTTCAGATATTTTTCCACACCTTTAAGGATCTGTACTGTTCTGCTTCTTCCTTACTCCATTGTAAGTAGCCAACATTGCTGCGGGAGTGGACTCCATGCAGTACTTTTTGCATGCTGCCTTCAGTGTCAAGCTTTTGACATCCATTGAACACATGTGGATTTGCTCTGCCAGTTAAAATGAGATTCAGAATTGCCTAAAGGGAAAAAGGACCAACATCACACTTCCAGCTAGTATCAAGAATTAAGATACTTGATTATAAAGACCCCAGTAAAATTGCTGCTCAGTTGCCTGTGGTCTGCTAGGCAAACCACCTTGCCTCTGAGGATGTCAGCTGCAGCTGCTGGCAAAACATCAAGAAATCTATTGCCTTGACTACAATCTCTAAACCCTGAAACCCAACACTGCACAGTAGCTGGACACTTTAAAGTATAGCAGCATATTATTTTTTCATTTTTATGTATTTATGAAAAGTAGTCAAAGACTATCAATTTCACATTTGGAGACTTACTTGTCTGCAGCTAATATCTCCATGTCTACATTGTAACAGGTGAGTTGTGGTGAAGTCTAGATCTCTCTGAAGCCTGTTCAGCCAAACACAAAGAAAATGCTATAGAATTGGTTTCACTTATAGTTTAACTCTTAATTAACTTCACTTTGTTAACTTCATTTATAATTTGCCATCTACGCAAAATCCTGTTTCAGCTATCCTATAGAAAAACCTATAGGATGGAGAATGAGCAATGTTTAACATTATTGGAGGGTGTAATAATCAGTATAATATTAACTAAAGCATCAGGCCTAGCTGGGAGACCAGATCTAATCATGAAGGTTATTGTGTGTGAACAGATCATTTGTTATCTTACAGCATATTTCATTTTTTTAAATTATGGAGATGGTGCCTGGCCTTTCTCTTTATATAAACACTCAAGTATAATTTATGTAGCAGAGTTATGGTGTTGATAAAACGGAAAGGACGTGAATCAAATAAGCCTCCCTTTGATCTCCCTGGTGAGAGGCAGGGTATGGAAATAATAAGCAAAGATATAACAAACATGAAACTGGAAAATTAAGGGTCATTTAATTGAAGGGTTTGGTTTTTTTTTGAAGAGCCTTTCCACAGCATCACCAAAACCTACTTTGGTTTTGGCTTTGCAATTTGCATAGTATGTGGTTATAATTCTGTAGTTTTTATTGTGACATTGCAACCAGTAGAAAAACATTCCATACACCAAAGGTTCTTTTTCCCAAGGGAAAAAAAATTGGGACTGTTAGCAAACAAAGGCCATATATATTGAAAAGCTTCTCTGTGGAACTGAAATGGAGTCCTTGATGCTCTCTGAGCTTGGTTGTTTGCTTGCAGACATTTCATTACCCAACTGGAAATGGGTACCTGACCGGGTAATGAAACATCTGCAAGAAAACAACCAAGCGCAGAGAGCACCAAGGACTCCACAGTTCAGCACTGAGCCACAAATATTCTCTTCTATTGAATTGGAAGCATTGTACAACTCTAGGCAGGCAATCCTGAGCACTAATGTGCCTGCAGATACCTCACTGCTACCCTTATGGCGTTTTTTTTAATTTAAAAAAAAAAAGAGAGAAATGCTGAAATGTAAAGTGGCAACCTCCAGTTCAATTTTTGTTTACCAGAATGTGCCTCTAAGCCTAACAGGCAATTTTAGAAAATAAGCATTTTAGCATTTTTAAAGAAATGTGCTTACCTGCCTAACAAAAAACAAAAGTAGGGTAGTGTAGCAAGAACCATTTTGAGAGGCTACAGAGTGTAAGAAGGAGACCAGCTATTCCATGAAAGACATTTGGGGAAAGTGTGTAGAGCTTGCTTCAATATGCCTAACTAAGATAATATAGTGCTAATTGTCTTCTGAGCAACTGGATTTAGCTTATGGCACCACAGTAATCTTTTTGACCAAAAAACGAGCACTTTGCCAGCAGCCAATTACATTTGCATCATCCCATGTAATTTCTTCTTACATTTGATAATATATGGACCAAATTTTCTTCTAAAACTTTCTTTACTGATGAATGTAAACAACATTTGCAGAATCTTAAAGTATACACATTGATTGGTAAATAATTGCTTAACTTAAATCTAAGTATTTAAAAAAGGGAAAAAAAAACATTCTACCTTTCAAATGTCCTGGAGAAAAGTAAACTATACAGAAATAAGATCACCCCATGACTTCCCTCAGAGTTCAGCTGATTCAAATAGATGAAAGAAAAGAAGAATTATTTTAACATTGCACAACTTCTCTGACAATTGTAATTAGGTGTTGTTTCTTGTTTTTAATTGCAATATTATCCAAAATCAGTGTTCCCTAACCTGATATTTTCCAGATATACTGGGATTACAGCTTTCAAAATTCTTCACCAGCATGGATTTATTTATTTATTTAAAAATTTACAAGGCTGCCCAATTCTACAATGCAATTAAAAGAGTCCAAATGCTAGAACAACAACAATCAAGTAGATAGGACTCACTGCCCATTCTAACCCAAGAGCTGAAGAAACAGCCAGATTTTGGAAGCCAAGATGAAGAAAGCTTCTCCATACAAAAGCAAACATGATTATTCAAAATGTATAAAAAGTTTAGCAGCTGGGCAAGAATAAAATTGAATTAGTTAACACTTCTGGATATAAACAGGACAGCAATGCTGTGTAGGATGATTTAACAATAATCCCTAATAAACAGGTGCTAATTGTTTAAGAGAAAAATACACAGAACTGTAGTTCTCTTTCTGTGTATAGTAAAAAAAAAGACTGGAACAGATTCAATTTTGTAAATCAATTGCACAGCCTCTACTTACGCAGTGTATGTGATCCAAGATAAAGTGCTGCATTGTTTCTTTCTCAACAAAGTCAAACAGGTGAACCTGCAAAGAAATATTAAGATCTACAGTATGTCCATAAAGTGGTTGGATTCCAGGAAGAACAAAATACTGAAAACATTGTGAGAAATAGTAATTACCTCATTCAGCATTATCACAGACAAGCATTGTTTATTCTGATTTGAATAATGTGTCTCCTACAGTTCACCTTAGTAAAATCTGCCAGAACTGGGTTAGAAAAATGTGGATGTCACCTAAAGAGCAGCAAAGTAATACATAAAATTTAACTCTATCCTAGCATCTAGTGAGTTGTTTGAATTTCTGCATCCACATATGGTTTCCTATTTTATCATATACAGCAGTCTTCCCTAAATAGCCTGTCAATATTATAGGTAGTCCTTGTGTGTGTGTGTGTGTGTCTGTGTACGATGCTGCAACCAATTTGCCAAGTGCCCAAATTTTGATCTTGTGACTGTGGGCATGCTGCAACAGTCATAAGTGAAGTGGCCAATTGTGCGTCACCTCTTTTAGTACCATTGTAAGTTTGAATGATTGCTAAATGAATGGTTGTAAGTCAAGGACTACTTAAATTCTTAAAATTCTGGCTTTGAATGGGTGGCATTCATTCTAAGTATTTATTTAGCTTGTGTACTTTTGAGTGTTTCTTATGTTGTGTCTAAACTCAACTAAAATATTTCTCCTTTCCAGATCTTTAAAATATCTTATCTTACTTGTTCAGTAAAGTGATCCACTTCGTACTCTATATTTGCAGTAACAGAAGTATCATCCGTGATAAAGCAGATAGTTGCTCTCTGACTTTCTCCTGCTGTCCACAGAATATCGGCTAGTGCTGTTGTAAGAGTTTTTTCTTGCTCTTTGAGGCTTATTTCAGATATACTGGAAAGCCAAGCAGAGAGAGGTCATAGGGAACCACGAAAATAAATCAGGAGATTCTGAACAATTTCTTTTATTTTTATTCTCAAAAGGCATTGGGTTGGATGTGTAAAACAAATGCCAAACCCTGATTTAGCACAATGTGCATAAGTTAAAATAAAATTTGCAAGACTTGGGTGTATTCTCTCACCATGCCTTTTCCTAAGTGGCTGAGAAAAGGTTTCAGAAATGGTTCCTTTTATTAACTGCAAGTATGTCATATATCATGAAGTAAGAAACTATGGTCCATGCTTTCCATGGCGAGCTCAACAAGGTAGAGTCAAACCTCAGTTTCTTAAGTTGGGTGATGAAACTTACCAGGATTAATATTAAATGCAAGTAAGTCCAGTAAATGATGTGCAATCCTGTTGGTTGCAATAATATTGAGAAGTGAGGCATTGAATGCTGGGGATCTACTTTCACATATTTAGCAGAGCAAGGTCAAAAGCAGAGGAAATAAGATCTTTGGAGATGCTAAGTTTAAAAGGGATTAAGCAAAATGATAAAGTGGCTGCTCATAGAGAGCTTGGAGTTGGTAAGAAAATCAGAAATGGACACCTCTTGAAGGGAGGTTTTTTCCCCCAAGAGTACAAAGAGGCAAAAAATGGACCTCAGAGATGAAAAAGAGATAACAAGCTATGAATATAAGCAGAGACACAAACAAACAGGTGCAAAGAAGGAGAAAGTTGAGGAGCAGAAGTTTAGCCTAGGGCAGTTTTTCTCAACCATAGTAACTTAAGACATGTGAACTTCAGTTCCCAGAATTCTCCTGTCAGCATGCTGGCTGGCAAACTTTGGGAGTTGAAGTCCAATATGTAATATTGTCAAGATTGAGAAACACTGGCCTAGAGCAAGGGTCCCAACCCCTGGTCTGTGGGATGCAGGCAGCATGTGAAATCATGCCTCCTCCGTTCCACGGAAAAACCTTTCTCCACGGAAACCGGTCCCTGATGCCCAAAAGGTTGGGGCCACTGGCCTAGAGGGATGGTTAGGAAAAAGAGAGAGGCAACCAACCTGTGCCAGCAGAAGGGGGCACACTGCAGACCTCTGTGGTCCAGGAATTCTGGCTGGTGGGATATGGGAGAAGAATTCTTTCTGCTGTGGCTTTCACCTTCTGGAACATCATGCCCCCCCCCAAAGTGAGATCTGCACCCATTCTTTTGGCCTTCCAAATGGGCCTGAAAATCTGGCTCCGTTAACTGGCTTGGGGCCCCAATGAGGGTGTGTCATTCTGGAAGTGGTTAGTGGACTAAGATAAGACTCCATCTCTTCCCTGTATGCATCTTTGCCCATTTTAAATCAGTTTTAGTGTTAATATTTATTTTAATGTTTCAGTGTTATAGCCTGTTGTTTTTATTAATTGTAAGCTACCTAGAGTCACATCTAGGCAAGATGGGCAGCATATAAATGTGAAGGAGATGATAGATAGATAGATAGATAGATAGATAGATAGATAGATAGATAGATAGATAGATAGATAGATAGATAGATAGATAGATAGATAGATAGATAGATAGATAGATAGATAGATAGATAGATAGATAGATAGATAGATAGATAGATAGATAAATGTTATTGTGGGCATTTGTGGAAGAGGGTGGGAAGAATCGGTTTAACTATGTACTATGCTATTGAAATGAGTTGTAACTTTCCAAGATAGCTCAGTGTAATGGGCAGGGAGCACTAGCTATGATTAAGCTTCCCTGCTGGGTGCATCTCACTAAGTCCCACTGCTTATTATTGCTTAAATTATTTCTCTGTTATACTCTCTGTATTGTTTTCCTAATGCAAATTATAAAGTTCCTGTATATTCATAACTCGCAGTGGAAATTGCTCTTTAGTGCCTCTCCACCGGACAGAGATATGACAGCAAATTAACATGTACATGAATTAAATAGATGCTGTTGAACAGGGTGATTCTACTTGGGAGTTCTGTTGCAAATCTACTCCTCAAATTTAGGATTGAGTACTGTCTGAAAAATGAAGTTACATATGGTTAATTAAAGGAATATTGAAGGAGGTTACATTCCCTCTCTAGACTTGTGAGAGAAGAGTGGGAGATCAGAGGTTTGCTGCCCTTCACATGAAAATAGGTGCAGTTTTAGAGCCATATGGGATCCCATTAAGCCTTGGGTGTGGTCATCAAGGCCTCCAAATTCTGTGAGCAAATGAATGACTGGAGAGAAATATAATTACGTTTCAATTTTAATTAAATTCAAGAGTAAATGAAATAAAATCAGATTTAGATGTTACCTGTGACTTTGGGGACTGAAATCCATGGCAGACCACTCAAAGGCCAACTGAGGCCTTCAGTCCAGACAAAGTGGTGTCTCTCTGCTCTAAGTCATGATTTGCAAATGCTATTTACAGGTAGTCCTCGACTTACAACAGTTTGTTTAGTGATTGTTCAGAGTTACAATAGCATTGAAAAAAGTGATTTATGACCTTTTGTCACACTTACGACCATTACAGCATTCCCATGGTCACGTGATTAAAGTTCAAATGCTTGGTAACTGACTCATATTTATGAAAGTTGCATTGTCCTGGGATCATGTGATCACTTTTTTTGCGACAAGCAAAATCAATGGAGAAGCCAGATTCACTTAACAACGGTGTTATTAACTTAACAACTGCAGTGATTCACTTAACAACTGTGGCAAGAAAAGTTGTAAAATGGAGCAAAACTCACTTAACAACTGTCTTGCTTAGCAACATAAATTTTGGGCTTAATTATGATTGTAAGTTGAGGAACATACCTGTACTATGTTCTTCCTGATTCATCTAGAAATTAATAAATAAAATTCTCTCCCATCCCAGATGTATACATTTCCTTACCTTTGAAGGGAGATATTTTCTTCTTTGTTTTGTACAAACAAAAAGTGTTTCATGATGTGAACCTGAACTGCCATCTGGATTGCTGTGGCTCCACCCTAAAAACAAAACAAAACCAAGAGTGAATTGCTCTGGGATTTGCTTACACTATGATACAAATTCAATGTATTGGGGACCTTCTCCAATGCTTACAGGAGACTGAGCTTTGAGCAACATACATTCCCAAGCTCTATTTAGAACAATAGTGGGCAAACATTTTTCCAAATCATGAAATTAAACAAAAAGCTGTTAATTCCTTGCTTTCTGCTTAGGCAGGAAGAAGATATCAAGCGGAGGTCTTGGAAAGCATAGAGCTGGCCAGATCCAGGAAGTACAGTATCACAATTTTAGTATGTATAGTATTTTCCAGATTTACATAACTGTGTAAATCAGGTGGCATACGTGTTTAATAAATTATTGCTCATTATTATTATTTATTCATTCGTTTTTTATCTATTATTTTTATAAATATCTCAAAGCAGCAAATAGTCTTTTCTCCTCTTATTTCCCCTACAATAACAAGCTTGGTAGGCTGAGAAAAAATTACTGGCCCAAGGTTACCCAGCCATGTTTCATGCCTAGGACAGCACTAGAATTCAGTCTCTTGGTTTCTAGGCCAGAATCTTAAACAAGACAACAAACTGGCTCTCGTTATTATGAATATGTTTTGAGTTTGAAAGGTGAATATTGCCAACAGAAAGTTGGCATGCAGCTTTTCTTGGCTTTACATGACAAGTTTCAGAGCAGTTACAGTAGTTCCTAGAGTCAGCTGGAAACTTCTGAACCTATATAGGATGGATTTACCAATTCTCTTTCTAGAAAATGCAAATATACTTAAAAATCACATAATCGGTTAACAAAGTCTTCTCCTATGTGCTAGACTTTGTGCAAGTATCTATTCTCCATATGCACTAGACTTTGTGCAAGTATCCATTATGGCAACCCACAGAATGCTGGTCTAAAGATGTACAATTCTCTAAGTGGGAAAGATTGCTTGCAATCCATTTTTATTATTCCAGAAAAGAGAAGACAGAAGGAATTGAAGTAGATGGATGTGGCTTTGGTTGGACCTTTTAGTAAATAGGTGAGATCCTGATAAAATACTTATCAGTTAAAAAACAAAGTTGGGCAGACATTACCTTATCCATCTCTAAGGCATAGGCCAAATCAGTAAAAGGGTGGTGAAACCTGAAATATGATTTTTTCCATTCATAGTTGAAGACTTGAAATGTGTTTCCAAATAACATCCTTCGCAATTCCTTTGAATGGGAAAAATAGATTTATTTAGTACACCATTAAGTTGGCCAACAATCAAAGAGCTCTTGGTGATGTTATTAAAAATCTCATATATACAATCATTGTAGGACATAATAATAAGAGAGCCAAGCAAAAACAAAAAAGCCCTGGAGCCAAACTATATAGAGATAGAAGAAAAAGCAAAGTAAAATCACTAGCTCACAAAGCAATCAATAAAACCATTCTTAAAATGTCATAGAGAGTAAAGAGCTTTGCCTCTGTTTTATATTAGTCCTTCTAAGCAGCCATGCCAAAACAAGGGAATTCCATGGCATGCAGCCTTTTGTTTTGCAGTGAAAATTGGGCATTGGTTAAACATCTTAAGTCCCAGACAGCCAAATAGGGATGGCAATAACCCCCAAGTTAGTCCTGGCTGCAGACTGATCCCTTTCAAGGCAGTTCATTAAATATAATTTTACTGGCCTGTCTCCAGAACAACACTACAGCAACAAAATAATAATAATAATAATAATAATAATAATAATAATAATAATAATAATAATAATAATAATAATAATAATAATAATAATAATATATAATAATAATAATATAATAATAATAATAATAATAATAATAATAATAATAATAATAATAATAATAATAATAATAATAATAATAATAATAAAATAATAATAATAATAATAATATAATAAAGTTGGAAGGGACCTTGGAGGTCATCGAGTCCAACCCCCTGCTCAGGCAGGAAACCCTATACCATTTCAGACAAATGGCTGTCCAGTCTCTTCTTAAAAACTTCCAGTGTTGGAGCATTCACCGCTTCTGGAGGCAGGTTGTTCCACTGGTTAATTGTTCTAACTGTCAGGAAGTTTCTCCTCAGTTCCAGGTTGCTTCTTCCTTGACTAGTTTCCATCCATTACTTCTTGTCCTGCCTCAGGCGCCTTGGAGAATAGCTTGACTCCCTCTTCTTTGTGGCAACCCCTGAGATATTGGAATACTGCTATCATGTCACCCCTAGTCCTTCTTTTCATTAAACTAGACATACCCAATTCCAGCAAACGTTCCTGATATGCTTTAGCCTCCAGTCCCCTAATCATCTTTGTTGCCCTTCTCTGCACTCTTTCTAGAGTCTCAACATCTTTTTACATCGTGGTGACCAAAACTGGATGCAGTATTCCAAGTGTGGCCTTACCAAGGCATTGTAAAGTGGTATTAATACTTCACGTGATCTTGATTCTATCCCTCTGTTAATGCAGCCCAGCACTGTGTTGGCTTTTTTGGCAGCTGCAGCACACTGCTGGCTCATATTTAAGTGATTGTCCACTAGGACTCCGAGATCCCTCTCACAGTTACTACTATTGAGCAAGGTACCCCCTATACTATACCTGTACATTTGGTTTTTCTTGCCTAAATGTAGAACCTTACTTTTTTCACCATTGAATTTCATTTTGTTAGATAGCGCCCAATGTTCAAGTCTGTCCAGGTCCTCCTGTATCTTAAGCCTGTCTTTCTGGAGTGTTGGCTATTCCTGCCAGCTTGGTGTCATCCGCAAATTTGATGAGTTCCCCATCTATCCCCTCGTCCAAATCGTTGATGAAGATGTTGAAGAGCACTGGGCCAGAACAGAGCCCTGGGGCACCCCACTGCACACTTCCCTCCATGTAGATGCGGTTCCATTGAGGACCACACGCTGAGTACGGCCGGTCAGCCAGCTACGAATCCATCTGGTGGTGATGCTGTCTAACCTATCTTATCAAGTAGTAGGTTGTGATCTACTTTATCAAATCTGTCCAAGTATTATATCCACAGCATTCCTCTGATCTACTAATTTTGTCACTTGGTCAAAGAATGCAATAAGGTTTGTCTGGCATGATCTGTTTTTGACAAACCCATGTTGGCTTTTAGTAGTGATTTTGTTTGCCTCTAGGTGTTCGCTGATTCGTTGTTTGATTATCTTTTCCAGAATCTTCCCACGTATTGAGGTCAGGCTGATAGGTCTGTAATTTCCTGGATCCATTTTTTTTCCTTTTTTGAAGATGGGAACTATATCAGCTCTTTTCCAGTCCTCTGGTAGTTCCCCAGTGCTCCAGGATCTTTGAAAAATATAGTTCAGTGGTTCTGAGATCACATCTGCCAGTTCCTTGAGAACCCTTGGGGTGTAATCCATCTGGTCCTGGTGATTTGAACTCGTCTAGGCTGGACAGGTGCTCACTTACCATTTTCTTGCCTATCTTAACTTGTGTTTCTATTCTGTTTTTTATGGCACTATTTTTGATAGGTTGGTCTGTTTTTTCCCTTTGTGTAAAGACAGATGCAAAAAATGAGTTAAATAGTTCTGCTTTCTCACTATTGCTTGTCACCTTCTTGCCACTTTCACCCACTAATGGACCAATCATTTCCTTCACTTTTTTCTTATTTTTTACATGTTGAAAGAAGCTTTTTTTGTTATTTTTGACTTTGGTTGCAAGCCTTAGTTCATTATGAGCCTTAGCTTTCCTCACTTCATCTTTGCAGGCTCGGGCTATTTGCTAATATTCTGACTTTGTTATGTGCCCCTCTTTCCACTTTCTATACTTGTCCTTTTTATCTTTCAATTTATCAGAGAGTTCTTTATGCAGCCATGCTGGTCTCTTTTGAGAACTGTTATTTTTCCTCTTTGTTGGTATTGTGCTAGACTGGGCTTTTATTATCTCGCTTTTCAAAATTTCCCAAGCTTTTTGAGTTGTTTTCCCCTTGAGGATTCTCATTCATGGAATCCTTCCCAAGCCCTCTCTAAGTTTATTGAAATTACCTCTCTTGAAGTCCAAGACGCTAGTTTGACTGTGTTCTATTGCTTGTGCTTCCATAATGTTGAATTCCAATATTACATGATCACTACCTCCCAAGGTTCCTGTGGCTTCAACACCTTCTATCATTTCATCTCTGTTAGTGAGAATTAGATCCAGAATGGCTAATCCCCTAGTTCCCTTCTCTACTTTTGGGGAGACAAAGTTGTCTGCTAGGTTTGTCAGGAATCTGTTTGATCTTCCACTTGGTGCAGAGTTTGTCTCCCAGTTGATGTCAGGGTAGTTAAAGTCCCCCATTACTATTGTGATGTGCTTCCTACATACCTTAGTTAGCTGACTAGCAAAAAGTTCGTCTATTTCCTCTGTTTGGTTGGGTGGCCTATAGTATACACCTATGGCAATGTCAATTTTTCTCCCTTTTATATTGACCCAAATGCATTCAAGACAGTTTTCATCATTGTTGTGCTCTATTTCTGTAGAGATGTAGTTATTTCTTATATAGAGAGCAACTCCACCTCCTCTTTTATTTGGTCTGTTTCTTTTAAATAATTTAAATCCCTCTAGCTGTGTGTTCCATTTGTGGGTTTCATCCCACCATGTTTCCGTAATGGCAACAATATCATATCTGCCGTCATTAACCTGAATTTCTAGTTCACCCTGTTTGCTGTTCATACTCTGTGCATTGGTGTATAGACATTTGAGTCCTTTATGACTGATCCTGTGTTTACTTTCTACATAACCTGTGTGGTGCCTGAGTTCCCCTATTGTCCTACCTCCTATTTGGTTAGTGTACTTTGTGTGGCACTCGCTATTGAAAGCTTGATTTTGCTTGACAGCAAGGTTGATATTCTTGTCCACACACACATCTATGTTACATGCACTAATAGCCCTATAGTTTTTAGATTGCCGGGGACAGGGATGTTCTGTATCAATTAACTTACTGTCCCTGCTGTTTAGTTTAAATATTCCTCCAGATAATCTGTGAATTTATAGCCGAGTAACTCAGTTCCTTTCTTTGATGGATGCAAACCATCTCTTTTGTACATTTTTTCATTGGACCAGCTACTGACACCGTGACTAATATATCCAAAGCCTTCCCCTTTACACCATTCCTTTAGCCACATATTGAATTGTGCTATACACTGGCCTTTTCCATTTTGCTCCTTGTACACTGGTAAAACCTCTGAAAAAGTAAGCCTACAGCCTATTCCACTAAGTTCCTGCCCCAAGCTCTGGAAATCATTCTGCACAGAGAGTACATCTTTTTGGGACAGATCGTTAGTGCCAAGATGTACAATAGCCTCCACATCACAATCCTTGCTGGCATTCTTGATTATTTTAGAAATACGCTTCTTGTCCCTACTGGCAGTAGCACCTGGGAGACACCTGACCTCTTTTGGAACCTCTGTGTCCTTTCCTAAATTTACATCCCTTATAATCGAATCACCAACCAGAAGGTGGCTTCTCTTTTCAGATGCCTTTCTGTTCTTGCATGACTGATGTGTAATACCTGATTCACACTTCTCCCTGTCGAAAACAAGTTCTTCATCTCGGTCCACGATCCCCTGTTTATTTGAGTTAAACAGAGGCAGGTTATCCCTAATGTTTAAGGGGTGCTGGAAGTACAGTTTCAAACAGATTGTGGTAGTCAACAGGAATAAACAGTAATAGCACTGGAACTAGAGGATGCAAAATCATGGAGATCACAGTAGTTATGTTCATTTGACTTGCTAGTCTAGTTAAATTAGATTATAATATAGAAGTCAACTATGTCTTAGCATGCTATGTGAACCAGGCTATCATTTTATATCATAATATGGTTTGATTGGTTGAGCATCGCTTGTTAGGCAAGCAAAGGAGTTGTGTTTCATTAAACTTGGTTTGTATGCTAGTTAGTAGCAGAGGGTGCCAAAAAGAGAAAACCCTTCTTCACCAAAATAACTCATGTAATTTTAGACGTGAAGCACCATCTTTGGTTGTGAGATCCAGTTCTAATGTCTACATTGCTCTATACCTAATGAGATATCAGGTTTGTGCATTTCAAGTGATCATTCCCCATAAACATCTGTTTTAATTATTTTAATAGTGGTATACTGCAGTCTGCATCCAAACAGCGTGGCTGGATAAGAATTCTCTATTTCCTTAATTCTGGCAAGATTAAGTTTCAGCTCATGCTTAATTGATAAGATCTGCTTACCAGAGCCATTTCCAATGAGATGGGATGCCTTCCTAGGTCTGATGAAACGATTACAGCTTTGGGAATTGAATATAGAGTATTAAATGGAAACCTGCTCTGTTCTGCTGGGTTTTTATTTTGAGATGTTCCAGCAGCATCTTCTTTATCATTATCAGATTTACAGTCTTGGTATTTCTGAAAAAGATGAAGAAAGGGACAAACAGAAACATAACAGCATTTAAACTGCAAGGTAATAACAAGGTTTTTGTATTAATTTCAACCATTGGTTGAAAATTCAATTCTTTAAGATGCAACATCTTAAAAAAGATGACAGTAATTTAAAGGCAAACAGTATTGTTCCTTTGCAGAAAGTACAATTTGTACAATAATAATGTGGGTACTTTGTTAGCTTGAACAAATTTCCTTAGAAGCAAATTCCATTGAAATATTTGGGATTCGGAGGTTCAGAATGAGCTTTCACAATTACCCCTGAGCTACATACATTGTTTCATTTATAATCTGATTCATGTATTATAGCATACAGCAAACTTAACTAGTTAAAAATAATCAACTCCTTGAATTCCCAAGCATACATGGCAGTTTTACTTTCTGTTTTAAGAAAGAAAAAACAAATATTTGTCTTACTTACAATTTGATTCCTTTTTACTTCCTCCTGCAATATTTCTATATAACTCAACTTGGAACCTACCCATCTTTTGAGCTGGCTTAGTTTTACTCTGCTTTCCATAGCTAATGGATAGAATGAAAGACGTCACAAGTTATCAAGTGACTGGTGGCACTTAAAAAGGAGAGCAGGCTTAGTACAATATTCTGAATTACTCAAGAAAAGTGATCTTATTTAGAAATAAATGTCAAAGTAACCATACCATAAGTAATCCTGGAAATAGAGATATGGTCTTCATACAGAAATTTTGAATGATTCTCCAGTCTCCACATAAGTTAATAGTTATTTCAAATAGTTCTTTTTAAATTTGTTTTTGGGTGAAGCCTGATTGTGAGCCATGCAGTATATTTATATGGATAAAGAGTAATCGCTGCACTCCTGAATTAATTAGATCTCAATTTTGCTGTTTATTCTAAAACAGCCATATGCATGGTTTATACATCCATTCTGTTGATATTTATTCACTTGCATAAACATTGGCTGACTCAAAGTATTTTGGGTGGATGTTTTTTTTTTAAAAAAAACATGCTCTTGCTCTGATCCAACATAAGGAGTCCAGCTATCAAATTTGAAAGTATCTCTAAATGATTAATGTTGTGCAGGAATGTGCATTTATACATATATTCATACATACCCATCATACTATTTCTTTTCAGAGAAAGCTATGTTATACAAAGTTCAGAAAAAGAGTAACAAAAGAAAGTAGCAAAAGAAAGACAGGAAATCTAATTAAATCTAGTTTATTATTTAAAACTAACCCACTTTCCCCATCTTTAGTAAATAGACTATTTACTCATTTAATTTCTGTAATTTTCATTTCTTTAGGTATAACTTGCAATCTTTTATTCTGTTTCCAACAACAACTATTTTGGTTTTTGATATATTACATTTTAGATCCATATTCCTCATTGCATCATACAATTCATTTAACATTTGCAAATCATTTGAATTTTCTACCAGCAAAATGGCATCATCTGTATTCAAAGTACACATGCTTTCCTGTCTCCATGAACACAACTCTAACATTATCACATATTAGACTTGTTTGTTTAATGTTATTATAAGTTAAGGAATTATAATTTATTTATAGAGTCCCAATACATTTATCTATAAATACATTAAACAAACAAGGTAACACAACACATTATTTCCTGCTCAAAACCATTTGCTAGGCATTCTGTTTTACTCTAAAAAATATTACCCTATTGCATTCATCAACCAATGTTTAATTCAAGCAAACATTTCCATAATTCAAGCCTATTCAGTTCTTCATATGCTTCTCTAAATCAACAAATATACAATATTCATATATTTCTCACTGAACTGCTGAAGAGTTAAATCTGGTCTACGACCTCCTTTTAGGTGTAAACCTGCACTGTTTGCCCAACTATTGGTATTGTTACTACTTATACTTATTAAGTCAGAAATCTGTAAAATTCCTGCCCAAGAATATTTTATAAATTAATCTATGTGTAGTTTTTCTATTGCCCCATATTATCTCCCCCCCTTTCTTTTTTACAAAGGAACAATAATGGCATTCTTCCAACCAAAAGGGATGGATCCTGACGTTGTAGGCTGAGAGAGCATGACTGGCTGAAAGTCACCCAGCTGGCTTTCATGCCTGAGGTAGAAGCAGAACTCATAGTCTGCCTTAACCACTAGACCAAACTGGTTCTCTAATCCACTGTAATCCACTGTAAATCTACATTATTTTATTATTTTATCAATCATTTTTTCATATTTCCAATTAGCACAACTCATAGAATCAAACAGCCATAGAATTGGAAAGAATCTTCAGGGTCATCTAGTCCAACCCCATGCTTTATTTCCAGGGAAGGAAAAATCATCAGTTCATGTGGAACCTCCTGTTCTACTGCCTGGGAGTTTATATCACCAGGAAATATCTCTATGCACCTTCTGGTATTTGAAAATCTTTCTTTCAATTGTCTCTCTTGTAGACTGAATGAACCCAGATACTTTAACCATTCATGTACACTTGGTTTACAAACCCCTCATCTTCATGGTAGCCTTGTTTTGAACTCATCTAATTCATCACTATCCTTTTTGAACTGTGATGCCCAGAACTGGACACATTATTCCAAATAGGGTCTGACTGGGTCAAAGTAGAGTGAATAGTTATTTGATCAGGACCAATGTTTTTGTTAATTAACCCCAGATTAGCATTTGCCTTTTGGCAGCTGCATGTTTAACTTGTGGTTGATAAGGACACTGGATACTTTTCACATGTACTATTGCCAACGTGGTTCTCCTGCATTCTATAGAATCACCCTGTGATAAGATGGATGGTCAATACATTTAATTAATAAATAAATTTTGCAACATTTATTATTAACATATTTCTGCTTTCAATTTTTCCTTCCAAAATGAAGAATTTTACAGTTTGCCTTGAATTCCGTGCTGTTCATTTCAACCCACAATTCAAATATCTAGATTTTTTAAAAATCTCTTCCTGTTAAAGTATTACCCAGCTGCAGCAGTTTTGTACTATCTGCAGAGCTGATAAGGAACACCTTAACTGCCTCATTTCAGTCACTGATGAAGATACCGAATAGCTTAGAATCCATTACACATTCTATGGCACTCCATTTGATATCTCCCTTCTAGCTGAAATGGAACTATTAACAAGGATGCTTGGGTACAATATCTTAGACAATTATCACTCCATCAACAGTAGTATCATCTAGCTATGCTTTACCATTGTATTAAGGAGCATATCATGAGCAACTTAGCTGTAAGTTTGGCTGAGGTCCAGGTACAATACGCATATGGTTTTCTGATCTACTAAAGTAGTAATGCTACTGAAGGTAAATCCAGCATGACTGATTTGCAACTGAACCTTTACTAGCTCCTCCATAACCGACCACATCCAAATATACTGATGGGGGTCTTTTCTCACCTCTTCTTTTTTCCTATTTTTGTTCATCTGGGGTTTGTACAAGCTCTCTGGGAGTTCTCTAACACTATGAGAGTTAAAAGGATTCCATGATCATCTTCACTATTTCCTTCATTTAAGTCAGCTAAGTTGTCTCTTGCTCTCTATCCTAAGCTGTACATCTATTCTAAGCTGCAGTTTTCTCTTTCATCCAGTGCAGAATGAAAATAAAGCTAGTGCTCTATTTCTCTTCGGAGAGAACACAGGCACAAAATAGAAGTTTAGAAATTCTATGTTCTTATCATTACCTATTACTAATTCATACTTTCTCCTCACAATGGAACTATAGTCTTTGGCTGTCCATTTGTTTCTAACGTAGTCAGAGAACACTGTGATGTTTTCGATACCTCTTAAAGCCTCAGCTCATTCTGAAATTTGGCCTTTCCAACAAAATTCCTACATATTATGGACACTACCTAGTATATATTTGGTTATAAGCCTATCCTTCCATTTCGTGGGGCTTATTTCTCTTCAGCATTTTAGAGATCTGTGTATGTATCTCATTATCACTATTGTATACCACTTTGAAAGAAGTGCATCAGATGCAGAAAAGCTTCATCTACATTTTTTGCTTGCCCAGAGGAGTCTTTAATAATGGCATTACTTTTCTTTTTCTCTTCTTTTATTCTCACCAAAATCTGTCTGTCTGTCTGTCTGTCTGTCTGTCTGTCTGTGTCTCCCTCTGTCTCTCTCTCTGTCTCTCTCTCCAGCACAAGCATCTTTTTCTGTCGAGTCTGTTCCTTCCAAAGGCATGTGTCAATCACGGGCATCCTGCTGCTATGTTTCAGTCAAGCCTATCACAACATACTTGTCTTCCTGACTACACACACTTCTGTGAACTCTATCATGGAATTCTTTTCACATTTTTTCAAGCAGCTTTCATATCCTCTTTCTTTACATCCAATTCATCTGTTTTCTATTACATCTTCATACAAGACTCAAAGTCTTTCCCTTTCTTCCATATCATTTTCTCAAGATGCATTCCTGACAATGCCAAAATTCTGACCCACATTCAAAACCTGTCATCAACCTTTCTATTTGTTTACGAAAATAGATCTACACTTAAACCAAGATTTCAAAACATCAGACAACAAAGTAGATATTTAACAGTCATCAAGTTCTGATTTTTTTCTCTCCCATCCACTTCTATTGCCTAACAGAATAATTTCCTCCTTATCACATTTATTCAGAATGCTGCACTTTTCTCCCCAAAATACATCCAACTCTTCCTCTCTTTTTTTTGCCAACAATAGGACTGAAATATAAACCATCCCAGTTATGATTTCCCACTTTCATGCATATACATAACCTAAATGACCAAGTCATACTTTTTGAAGTAAATTTTAGTCTCTTCATTCATAATTAAACTCACTTATTCACTTTCAGGTTGACTTTAGTGATGACAGCTACTTTTTTTGCTGTATTATTTTTTTAAATAGTTTTTATTAAAAGATTTTATAACATAATAAGAATTACATTAAAAAAATAAAGTAAATGTGAAAAAGAAAAGAGTGGAAACGACAAGACAAAGAAAAAAGGAATAGAGAAAAATAATAAAAGATCAGAAAACATGAATATGTATATTATATGTTTGTGTGTGTGCTTGCGTGTGTGCACGCATGTGCCTGTGGCTTCTGATCTTCTTATCGGCAGTTATGCATACAATTCTAATCAAAACCCTCTCAATGAAATTCCCTTTCTTTTTATGCAAAATGTCCATATGGGATTTTTTACTGTATTGTTGATTACAGACTGGGCATTGATTACTTTTTAACTATCATTCTTAGACCACAAATATTACAGATAGGGGCTCTGTCTTATTTGTAAAAATAGCACCATAAATGTGTTGATTCAGTGCTGGGGAAGGGCAGAATTGTGTAATTATGCTAAGCACATCTATATTTTTAGAAAAACAAATGTCTAGTTTACTTTAAGGATACTTTAGAAATTGATATAGAAAAACTGAATTATATTTTTTCTCTTAAAATGTGCTAGTGATAATACATAAGATATCTAAATATGCAAAAGTTTCTAAAATGCATTTAAACTTACAAAAATTGAAAAACAGCTCTGTGTGAAAACATTTTTGAGTGCCCGTTTGAATAATTTCTTTGATTTATTGCACAAGTAAAAGCTCTCATCATCTCCTTTATATTCACAAGCTATTTTTATGAGTAGTTGTTGATGGCTAGATTAATCTACTGATACATTCAATTTTATGTAAGATCAAAGATCAACCTGATCAAAATACTGGAAAAGTATGGAGGAAACTTACCTGAAAAGTTCTGTGACTGATCTCCAATCTATGGAGGAAAACACAGTTGAAAATAACCATCTGGCAAATAAATAGCTTATGCATGCCTAACCATAAAGATTACCATTCTATATCAAACCACTTCACCTCTTAGTACAGTCATAGAAGTACATAGGGAACGTTCCAGTCCTTAACACGTTTATAAAAAAATCTTCATAAATTATGTGGGTCTTATTTCATAAAAACTTGACCTTAAAGCAATCTAATTTTTAGTACTCATAAAATTATAGAGAAAAAAAAAACCTTACCCACGAACGTTGAAAATCTTTCTCCACTTGTCTAGATCTGCTATTTTGCCGGATATCTCTTCTAGCTCCATTTGGACTGAGCTGCACAAATCACTAGATGCTTCCTTGTCCATCTCTTTGCTGCACAAAACTATGTATTTTCACCATTAGCGATAAGCTTCCCGGGACATAACAATAGTGTATCCTCTTTTATATAATTACCTATAAGAAATGGTTTGAACCTAGGTTTATACCAAAGAACCTTGCCCCCTTTTCTGTCTCCTCATTACACTTACTGTAAACTTAATACGATTGCATTGCAATTAATCTTTCATTAGAGTTGTACATAGCCCTGTGTTTTCTGCCCATTGTATATATAGCATAAATGTTTAATGTAAGACACAGATTTATATAAAAACAGGCTGCAATTACATATGCATTTCAGGGAAATTGGATCCAGTGAAGAAGATTGACAGATTACTTTCATACCACTGGGCAGGTGGCAGCATGTGTGAGGATTAATGCTTTATTCAGTTTGCTGGTAGCAGAATGCTTGGTGGAATAAAATGAAACCAAAATTGTGCCTTATAACATGAATAGCCAGTAGTGAAAAACGTATTTCAAAAAGTTCTCTTTATAAGACAATGTCACATTTACGAAGTGGGAAATTTAACCTGAAGATAATGTGATCTTTAATGAATATCCCTTATTGACAGGGATACAGTACATGACATATACAGTTCTACATAACATATACGTTAACATTACACATAAGGTTAAACTGTGAACAATGCTGTACTTTCCACTTCCAAATATTAGCAGATTCTTTTTCCCTTGTTTTAGATTAGTTTTAATTATCTGGCATCTCTGTCAGATCTTTGTTGATGTTTCAAGAAAACCATTTAAATGCTTGATTACATTAGGTCATCATCTGTAAGATTATAATGATGGCGGTGTTGGTATTGATGATAGAAATAGGCTATTGTACATTTTAAAGTCCAAAACTAGAACCGACATGTATCATGACATCTGAGTTCTTAGATTTATCTAGTAGATGACTCATCTAGAAAACAAGTTACTGGTGACTAATATGAAGCTGATGCTTAATTATGAAATTGTGAATATATTACATATTTAGTTCTTTATTTTAAAAAGGCAATAAAGCAGCAGGTGCATCAGATCTTCTATCTAATCAAGTTTTTTTGTCTAAACATTTTCTGTATTTTCACTGAGTAAAATATACCTTCAAACAATATGATATGCCTGTATCTGATACCACCATGATTTAATCATTTGCCTGGTGATCCAGTACCAGATGAAGTAATCTAACCCAAAAATGTGGGTGCAGATTCCTGCCCAACACAGGGCAGCATCCAACTCCCCAACTTCTGTTTTGTTGTCACTTTTTCAACCTTGTCAGACAGAATTTTGCCAAATACCCCCCCAGGCACACTTACTCTTATTACCTTTCCCTTTGTATGGGGAAACAGTAATGGTATTACTTTCAAGCTTCAAGCACAAATGCAGTCTTTATTCACATGAAACAAGCCACTTCACAAGGAAACCAAGGAAACCACAAGGATTTTTAACAGGTAGGATCTTGGTTATATAGAACTCTTTGGGGATGCTCTTCCAGAGGTCAGGTGCCTATTTCCTGGGCCCCATTGTTTGACTAATCTGTCCAATTGTATAGCATGGGCAGGACACCGGGTATCTTGGAAACGTGTGCATTTGTCTCTAAGTTTGGGTTGTCTACAAGACGTTTGTTTGTTTTCTGGCATATGTTTTGGCACAGAAAAGAATAAAGTAAAAATCAATATCTGCAGGGGAATGGGATGTCAGAATGACATCAGCAGCTTTAGGGCTATCTCTTTGGAACATGTGTCATGGCCCCAAAGGGTGGAACTTACACTGCAATGCTACAATGCCATTTTCATATAATGAAAGTAGTGAGTTTCTATGGAAAGGACAGGACAGGACAAGATTATTATGGTGAGCAGTAAAATAAACTTCATGAGAAAAGCCTATAACTTCAGAATAGGTAAAGTGGTAATGGCCTTCACTGAACATCTAGATGAAGCATCACTGGAGTTGTTTTAAAGCATGCTACAAACTCAAGTCTCAGCAGTAATTGGAGAGCAAATAATTCTTGACCTGTTTTGCTGTTGCTGTCTGTTTGGGAAAAAAATCTGGGAGTACTTGGAATGTCCAACTTGGGAGAGAAGAAATTGCTCTTACTATCCTAGTTTCTTTCTTTGCTTATAAACTTAATGCAAATTTTCTTCAGAAATTGGATGAAAAGAGAGGCAAATATAGAGCTGCCCAGACTACTCTTGCTCTCACTATTGTACATGATATCTATAATTGCTTCCCATTAACTCTCTCTATATATACCTTACACCCTTCCATGTTGGGCTGTCTCTGGGAAGCAGAAACAGCATACACTGAATAGCACAACCAAGTAGCTGGCCTTGTGTACAGGAGCATCTGTACAGAATATGGATTGGGCTGTCCTAAGTCTCAATGGGAGATTCCATAGAAGAAGAAAATAAGAAGGCTAAGGTCCTGTGGCATTTCCAGATCCAGTTCCAGACAGACAAGCAGGTACTGACAATCAATGAGACATTGTGGTAGCAGGTAAAGACCCAAAGTTAGCATTGGTGATAGATGTAGCAACAACAGGAAGATAGAAGTATGAGAAACTGGAGAAGTGCCAGGGCCTGACGGAGGAACAGGAGAGGATGTAAAAGTAAAGGTCAAAGTAGTTTTAGTGGTGGTAGGAACACTCAGACTGTGAATCCTAAGTGGGAGAAGCTCCAACAGATCCCAGGAGTGACAAAATCAGAGTTATCTGTCCAGAAGAGTGCAGTGTTAGGAACAGCTAAGATCCTGCACAGAATCTGATAGAGGACGTGAAATTGAGAAAGATACAGTGTAAGGGTAGGAAGGGAGTATACACACATAAGAGTAAGAAGGAACACACACACACACACACACACCTGTATACATAGACATATGTACATATAATATACAGCTGGATAGGGTATGGTTAGAAGGTGCCTTCAGTGTGGGAGAGTGGGGTTCAATCTAACCTACCTTACTTGTAGAGTCCTTGGGCAGAACCCTATAATGCTTCATCGGCCTATCTCAAAATAGGAGAGTTACATAATCGGATGTCACCCTGAGTAACAAGATTTGCATCTGATGTCTAGGAACCAGGACAGTCTGATGGTAAATGAGCTATTGGACCAAGCTATTCATGGACAAGAGAACCCAAAATTGATGGAATGCCACTATAATAGTAAACCTAATGAGAGGGGATATATGTATTGTATGAGGCAACTATGGAGGAGAGAAAACCTGCATCCACACTCTGAGAAATAGCTAGTTACCCAATGGTTCAACATAGTGAAGAGGAAGATACTCTCATAATTTGAGATAGACTTACTACACATTACATCCCATATTCAAGAAGAACAATTGGATGTACAGCCAACCCCTGAAGCTGTAACATCACTAGCACCCTCTCCATTACAGAGCACAACAGCTGATATGAGGCATAAGATCATAGATAAGCTAGCTACAATCAACCCATGAGACCAGTTACCAAGAGTCAGTAGAGAAGTACCATCAGATGCCCTCACAACAATCCCTACTGCCACAATAACTTAAACCAATAAACTGGTATATACTACAGCTGCTGTCATTCTGGATATGCTTAGCCACACAATAAAGAAGAATAGCAGTACAAACCTCTCCAGAAAATGAGGTTGGAGGCTAAGATCAGGGCAACTCAGAGAGAGGTTAGTAACTCGTGGAATTACAGAAAGGTATGAAGATAAGACTTGGCTACTGAAACAATACATGGGCCTGACTCTATTTTAAGCCCTCAAGACTGCTAAACAAAGGCTCACAGCAGTGGCTACAAGGCTAGGAGATACATTAGAGAAACAGAGGTCAAGATAAATGTCTTGTTCTCCATAGAACCATCCAAGGTGTATTCCCAACTGTAGGGCAATAATATAGTAACAGCAGTGTCACCAACAGGAGTTAGCCTAAGCACACAATCATTCCTTTAAATTAAATGGACTATAATATAAATATTGGTTTTATACTCACACTCCCTTTCCTGCTTCCTGTTAGAGAGATTTCTATTTGCTGTTTACTGTGGCATTGCAACCAATTACTCAAACCTTCTTCATTTTTAGCTTCTCTTTCTTCTTTCTCAACTACGCCATTGATTTTGCTTTTCCTACTTGCCAATTGATGTCCAAGGAAGGGACCAAAATTATCTATCTCCATTCTGCTAAAAGCTACATCTGCATTTTCATCATAAATTGCCACCAGTCTTTAATGTTCACTCGGGTGCTGTCTGGCCATGTGTGGAGTTTTCACCCTCCCCTTCGTTTCTGTGGAAATGTCAACACTTTCCTCACCTTTCAGACTTATATTGAGCAATATAGCAATAGGTAAATAATATTGTTTACTATTACTGTTCAGTTACATTTCCCAATTACTTCCTCTTTGCAGAACATGCTTAAGGAGTGCAGAAATAAACTTCATTTCAGTTGTAAAATGAAAAAAGGTTTGACAACGTAATCTGATAAAATCATCTCTAGTTAGACAGCAAGCTCAACATTCTAGCAGTCTCAAACTAATGACTTAGTTCACTGCTTCCCAGGAAACGCTTGCTTGCAAGCAAACCTTGATTTTTCAAAGTCCATGATGAGATGCAGTATCAATTGTTTGAAGTACTGTAGGAAAAGTAATAACTCAGCTAACTTCCTAGGGATTGTTGCCACTCACAGATAAACAATGGTCATTTCAGGGTATATGATTTGAAGGTGGCTGCAATCATCTCCAGTCCTACTACTATATAACTACATGTGATATTTTAGCTATTTTTTTGTGGTACCTGGCAAAAACTCTTTGAAAGAAACACTTCTAGCCTCTTGCTAAAGCAACATATTTTATCTTGGCCTGCAGTAGAAAAAAGAGGAAAAGAAAATGGATTTCACAAAAAGGAGAGAATGATACTCCCACTATTTCTTATTCTAGTTCCTGTTTCAGCCGTACACCTTTTTAACATGTGATGTCACTATAAAGAAATTTATCCTCTGGGAAATCAGTCCTCAGTAGAAAATGAGCATCCCTCAGCTCTAATACAAGAGCTGTTTTAAGGCTCTGCTACCAGTATAGTGCTTCTGATTTGGTAATAAGCCTAATGAGATGGGACAATAATGGGGGACAAGATTCTCTGAAATACAACTTCATCACAGTATTGATTTTTTTCTGTCCTGTTTAGCCACAGGAAGTTGGCAGAACTTGAATGATTAGAGTAGAGATAGGAGCTTTTAATTCCCTCATTGTAAAGTCCTATGTCTACTAAATTTGACAGAATCATGGACTGTCTACCTCATTCTGATACAATAACTTCATTTCCATGATTTTGTGGCAATAGCTCAGGAAAGAGGGAACAATACAGCCAGTTTGGACTAGTGGCTAAGACACCAAAATAGATACCAGGAAATTGTGTATTTGGGGCCTATTTTAGGCATGAAAGGTAACTTTGGGGCGGTCACCCCCTCTCAGCCCAACCCACCTTACAAAGTTGTTGTGGGAAAATAAGAGGATGAAGGACTATTAGACATGTTCGCCTCTTTGAATTGTTTAGAAAAATAATAAACTTGGGATAAAAAAATATATATAAAAAAGTTTTGTAACTAGATGGGAAAGGTTCAGGACCCTGGACAGTACCCTTGGCTTTAGAGATTCTTGAATGATGTTTATTAAGAGTTATGACAGGTGATCCTGCAGGAATCCTAAGGAACCGTAAAGAAAGAGACAAATAAGCCCAATACAACTCTGAAGCAATAGGTAGATTTGTATATTTTGGGCAGAATAATCCTTCTCAGAACCACAGAATTGAATTTGCTTCTTTAAAAAGCCAGCACTTATTTTTTTTCTGCAGCTGTCAAGGGACCTTCCAAACCTCAAAATGTTTCTATTCTGAATTCCATTTATTTTGATTAATAACTTCCTAGGATTCTCAGCTTTAGATTCCCTTAGATTTCCTAGCATTTTTAGTCTGAATCCACAACAAAACTCAGGTTTTCTTTCATCTGAAAAGTCCTCAAAATGTTGGGACAGAAGCATTAGTGAGCAGCTGAAAGAAGGTCACCTTGACATAATACTATTTCCATATTGCCAGGCTGGGGAGACAGAATATTTTTATTAGTCTACTTTTTATAAAGAGGCACTCTTTTTGGCATTCATATAAGTAAAGAGCAAGCTAATATTTTTTTTGTCTCGGTTTATTTGCAAGGCTGTAATAAAATAAGAAATCTTGAGGAATATGTATGGGAATTTCATCAGCTTTGTAATACAATTGTACTATTGATTACTCTGATAAAATGTGAGTTTATATCTTTGGCCAAAATGCACCATTATTTCTTTACCAAACCACATTGGTTATACTGTATTTGTATGATGGTTTAATAAATAACCCAACTGCCGATATTGAACCATAAACCTGAATATATAGGTGGAGTTCACACATTATTTTATTATTTTTACAACAATTTTATTGAAGTTTGCAAATACAAAGATAAAAGACTAATACAAACTAAGGAAAATATAAAAAGAAAAGAAAAAGTGCAAAGTGATTGAAAAAAGAAAAGAAAAATAAAATATATAAAAGATGATTCCCCTCTCCCTCTAGACAAGTATAAACGATTTCAGTAACTTAACACCTTCTCTTGTATTTCAGTTAAAAAACCCTCTTCTTCCCATATCTTACGCATTAAACAAATTATAAAAACTCATCATTCAGTTCTAATCAGCAAAAGTCTATTAAGAGATATCAGAAATATTAACAGACCTATTTTAACCTTAATCAAAAAAATCCCTTTTGAAATCTAATATTGTTCTCTAAGAAACAAAGTGAAAAGTCTTTCAACTTATAAACAGATCCTTACAGCCTCATCATTCAATCCTGGTCAAAAAGAAATCCCATTAATAACTACCAGAAACCACAACTTATATATTTTAACCCTGATCAAATCAATTTGCTTTATAGATATTCTGTTTACTTTTAAAAAGTTTCATCCTTATTCCCATTAAGTAATGTCCCACAGGTTGATTTCTTATCATTTTCTCTTTATCTCCTCTCAGAAACAATTTCCTTTGTTTCATACGTTCCTTTTAGAAATCTGAGATAAGAAGGCCTTCCACATTTCTCTTTATTATTATTTATTATTTGTATGTATCTTTAATTATTAAGCATTAGCTGGGCTTATTTGTAAATCATTTTATCATCTTTTTCCATATCATTCTTACACTCTGGCATTTTGAAGTCCATTTTCACATCTACAGTATCTTTTTTCATATCATTTTTGTAATCCAGCACCTTGTTTGAATTCCAATTCTATACTCAAATCTGTATTTCTGTTTCATCCAATAAAATTTGTTGTTGTTATATAGCCTTTTCTATAGAACTTCACCTACAAGCTAAACATCCTGAATTCACACCTGGCTAAATTGTTTCCCAAAACAATAAGGCTTTGCTGTGTTCAGACCAACAATAGAAGTAAGTGATTTACTTAATTGGTTTTTGTTGTATTTAGGACTTATATTTGGTTGTTTTAACATTTATTATCTAGTCTTGGACTGCAATTCAATATTTATTGATTGGTTGGTTTTTAGTTTGTAGTTTAGTGTGATGTGCAGCCTCTGACATTATGATTTAGCATGTTATAGGAACCAGACTATTGTTTTACTTGAGATATGCTTTATGACAGTGATGGCGAACCTTTTAGAGACCGAGTGCCCCAAAACCGCCCCATACCCTGGCCCGCTCCCGCACCCCCTCCCCTGCCCACTCCACCCCCAGCCCACCCGTCCCCGCCCACCCCACCTCGCAGGGCCACCCGCCACCTCCACAGCCCACTGCAGATCGCCCAGTGGCCCTGCAGCGCCATGGCAGCCACACCCTCCACCCCGCCCTGCAGCATCATCTCCACGCAACAGGGCACGAGGGCAGAGTCTTGTCCCTGCTGCCCGACTGCCATGTGCTTGGCTGCGCTGCTCTGTGCAGGCCGCGCCTGGGGGCGACTCTCCTCCAGGGGGGCTGCTGGTGAGGAGGGGGCCACAAGGGGAGGCGGGGCTGGGGCGACAACACGCGTGCCCACAGAGAGGGCTCCGAGTGCCACCTCTGGCATGCATGCCATAGGTTCGCCACCACTGCTTTATTACAACCTTTTCCAATATGGTACTGTTCAGACATGTTGTCTCTAATTTTTATTATACTACATAGCCCAGTTATCTTAGGATGATACAGCATGATGATTTTCTGATATAGGTATTGGAAAATGCTGGGGGAAGAAATAAATTGATACACAAAAATATATGAAGATGTCCATGTATGCATTTTGGAAATAGCAGCAACTATTGGAACTAAAATCGTAAACATGAGAATAAATGTGGAATAACAGAATAACAGGACAAAAGAAAAATAAGATAAAAGTGACAGAGATATACTAACCGAAATTTCTTGTGACACATAATACTAACATATAAGATGAGTTAGAATACGTTCCAGCACAGATATTTTATTTTTTTCTGTTTTGAGCATTTTTTCTACTGACAATTATTTGAAGCTATAGGGCATAACAGATAGTATTTATTTATGAAGCATAAAATTCCATATGAGAAAGATCAGATCTGAAACTAAAGGATAACAATGAAAATTAAAATAAATATTTTAATAAGGAAAGAAAGATATTACAACTTTACTGTATGCATAGGTTAGTACATATGGGCCCAGCGCTCCCAAATATGACATTAAACAGAAGGTACAAACATATTTGGTAGTTCATAAAAAATATTTCAGTAAAAATTAATTATAGAACATTAATTTCTAACAGAAATGCTTTCCTATAGAATAGAAATAACACAGCATGGCACACAATAGATGTTGTCAATGAACACAAGCTGCTTGAGAACTACAGAAGGGATCCATTTATGGTTAACTCTCAATTTGTGAAAAGAAATTTCTTTGAGGTGAGTTGAAAATACTGGATGCCAATTATAATGCCTGATTTCAAATTGGCACTTTTCATTTCTATTAGAAATGTTGATTCATTCTTGATTTTGCACACAATTTTTCATCTCTAACAATTTCAGCAGCTCAATTTTGAAAATCTGTGTGACTTGCTGCTGAAATAATGGTTTATGGCTAGATGTTTTCAATTTTAATTCTTGAGCCGTTAGTTCTTTGAAATAAAAGCTGAGATGGTTGCACATACTTCAAATATATTTCAAAGTATGTACAATACTTTGAAGTATTGACAATACCTCTAAATAAACACTGTTGAACATAATTTGCAAGTAGGAAATAAGCAGGTTCTGTTATAGATTGCTGCAGGTGTTCTGTTTCGCGTTCTTTTTGTATTGCTGTGATGAAAAGTGATAATCTAATGAAAATAATATTACTGATTAAAGCCCTTGCTACATTCTGTTTGCTGGTACCTTGTGTATGTTTTTGCCTTAAAATACACTTGTAAAAACCAATCTTTTAAATATGTGTAAGCTTTGCATCTTTTGAAAAAAAAAGCCAAGATGAATTATTTGCATAAATCAAGATTTAAGGTATGTTTAGTACATTAGATCCATTGCTCCATTTGGTGCCTCAGAATTTTTTGATTTTGAAAAAGGAAACTCAAATCCAGTCAGGCGTATAAGCAGAATGTTCATAAAGTGTACTAATGAGCACACCAGGATGATCCAGAAGGATTTTGCGAACTGCTCACTGTGAGTTTTAAAAATAAAACTTCCTTCTTTATAATTAGCTATTTTCTCAGAGAGATGGTGGATTTTGACTTCTGAAGAAAACAGTATCAAAATAAGAAAGCCACAAGAAACTGAAAAGAAAGAAATGCAAAATTAATATTTGGTCAATTTTTCAACCTAATTCTGCAACATTTGTTGTTATACTTCAACATTTAAAAATTAGCTCTCCTGCCTATTTTTCTCTCTGAGAGGTTGGGTCCCAGTTGAATCCAATAATTAATAAGAACAGATAATTATAACTTGCTTTTGCTCCATTTCTTCTCTAAATAAATCAGTTTAAAATCCACACTCAACTAAGTTTCACCTGGTCTGTGTAGCTTGCCAGCTTCATCTGACAGATCTCCTAACTTGCTTTATTTGGTACTTACTTGGATTAAAATGAATGTTCTAATCCACGTATTAAAGGGTGAACATGCTAACTCTAGCTTTTTTCTTCTTTATAAATTAAACAAAGCTCCCCAAATCTGTTGGTACATGAAAAATAAAACTTATTAATCTGCTTGAATGGTAATATTTGTTGAACTATTTCTTTCCCACTGCTTATAAAGAGAGTGTGCTTGTTGAGCTAATTCTGTTCCTTGTTGCTTGAGACAGACATAAATAGCTCTTTCTCCTAAGAGCAAAAACTAAGGGTATGATGTACTATGTATGCACCAGATCTCTGTTCAAAGATTCTTCAGAAAGGTAATTAGGAAGTTTTGTGCCCATTTAGATGATGCTTCCAGCATCCCACAGTGCAACTTGGTCCAAAATGTTGCATAGTCCTGTCCCAGTGTCTGGAAGCTGTAAGGGTCTGGATGGGTTGCAATGGGTTTCAATTCAATCCAAGCAAGAATGAGTGCTTTGGGTATTTGGTAAGGTTTTTCCACTGTTGGTCCTGGATGGGTTGGTCCACTTTGCCCCAGTTGGACCGGGTGATACATGTGGCCAGAAGGACTTTTACACACCTTAAGGTTGTGTGCCAGTCGCATCCATTCCTGGATCAGGAAGCTTTGCTCACAGTCACTCATTCCCTTGTAATCTCTCATCTGAATTACTGCAATGAGTTCTACATGGAGCTGCCCTTGAAGAGCATTACAAAGCTTCAGCTGGTGCAGAATGCAGCTGAATGGAGAGTAAAGGGTGTCATATATTTGACACATGTAACATCACTGCTTTGTGAGGTGCGTTAACTGCTGGTATGCTTCTGGGTGCAATTCAAGGTGCTGGTTATCACTTTTAAAGCTCTTTATGGCTTAAAACTAAGAGACTGTCTTCTCCTAGTTGTTTCTACACATCCAATTTGGTCCAGCTTATGGGTTCCATCAGCCAAGGAATGTTGGCTGACAGGGACCAGGAAACATGCCTTCTCTGCTGTAGCCCCTGCCCTCTGGAACATTCTCCCCTCAGAGATTAGCATGACCTGATCCTGTTGGCCCTTTGTAAGCCATGAAGACCTCATTCCCCCCCCCCCCCCCAAACACACACTTTGCTCTCCACCCATTCATCATTTTGGTTATATTGATGTATTCATTGTGTTTTTTTGTCACTGTTTATTTTATTGCTCTATTATTCTACTACTGTTCTGTTTCCACTCCTTTAATTTTTATTCCTTTTTGTCATTGTAAGCCACCTAGAGTAACTCTACTACAAGATAGGCAGCAAATAAAAGTTAACAAATGAATTGTATGCCTGGGTCTCTGGCCCTCAGTGTGGTAAGAGGTCCATTTCTTGGTTATATTAAAAATCATGGCAATGGTTTTACTTAGTGACCATATGTATTAGTTTTGTATTGTTTTTAATTATTTTTATGATATACATTGTCCAAAGTCACTTGTTCTGCATAGAACTCAAAGCTATAGAAATCAAATAAACAAATAGGCATTCTGTTTTAGCAATATTTAGTTTTATAGTTTTATAATGATTTTAATGCTGTTTTAACTTTTGTTTGGGAGCTGTCTAGAGTTGGTTATAATAAATATTTTGAACAAATAAATAAATGAATTTACATTCCCGATACCTATTCTTGGCTTGGATTGATCCCTGGTTGTATATATATATATGTACCCAAGGATTTATATGCACATGGTAATGAAGGATTTATTCAGAAAGTAATAATAATAATAATAATAATAATAATAATAATAATAATAATAATAATAATAATAATAATAATAATAATAATAATAATAATAATAATAATAATAATAATAATAATAATAATAATAATAATAATAATAATAATAATAATAATAATAAAGTTGGAAGGGACCTTGGAAGTCATCTAGTCCAACCCCCTGCTCAGGCAAGAAATCCTATACCATTTCAGACAAATGGCTGTTCAGTCTCTTCTTAAAAACTTCCAGTGTTGGAGCATTCACTGCTTCTGGAGGCAGGTTGTTCCACTGGTTAATTGTTCTAACTGTCAGGAAGTTTCTCCTTAGTTCTAGGTTGCTTCTCTCCTTGATTAGTTTCCATCTGTTGCTTCTTGTCCTGCCTTCCGGCGTTTTGGAAAATAGCTTGACTCCCTCTTCTTTGTGGCAGCCCCTGAGATATTGGAACACTGCTATCATGTCCCCCCTCGCCTTCTCTTCATTAAACTAGACATACCCAATTCCAGCAGCCGTTCCTTATATGTTTTAGCCTCCAGTCTAATTTTGCTTGCTAGTTTATAGTTCTGTGTTTTGACTAGTTTTTTTACTTTGCCAATTTTATATAAGCCATTTTGCTCATTTTGTAAAATGGTTGGGTATAAAATTACATTTTAATTTCTAGCACATGTAACAGTGTACTGTTCTTTTTATAGCTATTTTAAATGTTTATAGCATCTCAAACTCTCAACCTCCAGCAGTGCTATGGTCGGTTCACTGTTCAGGACTAGTCATTCTTAGACTGTTGCTGAAATCTCACAATCCAAGCATAGTTCTATGTTGATGGTCTAATCACTAAGTGAACCCATTACACCTATAAGAATAGAATAGAGCTGGAGGTTTTCTAGTCCAGCCCCCTGCTCAATCAGGAGAACCTATACCATCTCAGACAAGTGACTGTCCAGTCTCTTCTTAAAAACCTCCAGTGATGGAGCACCCATGATTTCTGAGGGCAAGCTGTTCCACTGGTTAATTGTCCTCACTGGCAGGAAGTTTCTCCTTAATTTCAGGTTGCTTCTCTCTTTGATCAGTTTCCAACCATTATTTCTTGTCCTGCCCTCTGGTGCTTTGGAGAATAATTTGACCCCCTCTTCTTTGTGGCAGCCTCTCAAATATTGGAATACTGCTATCACATCACCCCTATTTTTTCTTTTCTTTAGACTAGCACTAGCCAAACCCAGGTCCTGCAGCCGTTCTTCATATGTTTATTAAAAAATATTAAAAAGAAGGGAAGGGAAGGATGACTGCTCACACTAGATGTAGATGTTGAGGTTGTAACACAAAACATGGCAAAATATCAAATTAGATTGCATGTGATGATGACAACATATTGAGTAGAAAACATCAGTTTAAAAAGAAAACAAAATGCTTTTTTTCATGTAAAAAAATGAATAACCAGCAAAAAAATATTTGGGCACATACTTTGAATAACTGTCTACCTCACCTTACACAAGAATCTGGTAAATGCATTTACAGAGATATATCTACATGCCAAAGTATTACTGAACTTACCTGAAATGAAACTCCACAGGTAGAGTCCTAATGGACCATGCAAAGTTTCATAAGGATTGCCAAATGCATTGTACATGAAGAAGCCGGTTGCAATCAGTGCAAAGACGAATAATGCCAAGCAAAAGAGGATGACACTTACATGGATACTTGCAGGCATAATTTTGAATAAATCTGGGAAAACTAAGAGTGGAAAAATATTTATAAAATCTGGAAAAATAACACAGAAAAATATTTATTCATTTATTTGTCTTTGACATTGTGTATTGCCTCATCAATCATTGTGGCTGGAACAAGGAATTACTATCAACGTGGAAGAAATCTCAATAAGCAAGGCAAGATGTTTTTGTAACTTATTTATAATTGAGGATTGAAATTAAATAGAAGTATAGATAAAATAGACAACTATATGAAGATAGTAAAACTGATACCGGCATAGAGGACATGCTGACAATGTTTATGTTTTAATATATACCCATTTTCTGAGAAGGCTTTGCAAATTAAATGTAGTTTGGCATCATTTAGCTTCCTTTTGTTTCATTACTGGAGCAAAGCTCACATATTCAAACCTGACTGAGGCACACCAATCAGCCAATCAGCATTCACATGCATTTCATACATTTCCTAACATGATGCCTTCCAGAAGGGCTAGACCTCGGTCCAAAAATTTCTACCAGCACAGCCATATATGGACAATGTTGTTTATTTTCTCCAGGCTACTCTCCATTATTTAATTTATAGGTACCCCTCAACTTACAACAGTTCATTTAGTGAACATCTGAAGTTACAATGACACTGAAAAAAGTGATTCATGACCATTTCCCCACACTTATGACCGTTGCAGTATCCCCATGGTAACATGATCAAAATTCAGATGTTTGGCAACTGACTCATATTTATGAAGGTTACAGTGTCCCAGGGACATGTGTTCACCTTTTGCAACCTTCCGACAAGCAAAGTCAATGGGGGAGCCAAATTCACTTAACAAGCTGGTTTATAACTTCACAACTGCAGTGATTTACTTAACAACTGTGGCAAGAAAGGTCATAAAATGGGGCAAAACTCAATTAACAACAGTCTCGCTTTCTTGACACAGTTGTTAAGTGAATCACTGTAGTTGTTAAGTTAGTAACATGGTTATTAAGTGAATCTGGCTTCTTCATTGATTTTGCTTATCAGAAGGTTGCAAAAGGTTTTCACATGACCAGGAAACTGCAACTGTCATAAATACATGCCAGTTGCCAAGCATCTGAATTTTGATCACATGACCACAGGGATGCTGCAACAGTTCCAAGGGTAAAAAAACACTCGTAAGTCACTTTTTTACAACGTTGCCCTTATAACTTTGAATGGTTGCTCATTGAATGCTTGTAAGTCAAGGGCTACCTGTATAGTTTAATTTCCTAATGATTTAATACAGGATGCATTCCACAGATGGTGAGTTTTTATTTGTGAATCATATCCTAATTTGGTTCAGCCTTATTAAATATATTGTATATTAATATATAGTAAGCAAATGCACTATTTATCTAAAATATATATAGTCACACAATGGCTCTAAAGGCATTGTACAAGTAGAGAACTACTTAGGCAGAATAGTTTGTGGGTTAATCTTTCTACTGATTTTTAAATACCTCTGCTGAGTTAGCCACAACAGATATTTTAGAATGATTTGTAGAATACAAGATAACTGCTCCTAGTCCCCAGGGGTATGATTAAACTGATGCTAATAATTCCTTAGAATTGCTTGGCTGTGGTTAAAACATGCTGAGAAAAAGCAATGTAGGTACTGCAAATAAATTTATATAACACGTATAATATAAATTATCTGCAACTCTCTAATTCAGTCAACTGGGTCAAGATTCATGTACTTCATCTTAATATTCTAATTTGCTGGTGGAGTAATGGTGCTATTGGGTTTAAAATGCAGATTTCTACAGCATTCCCTTTCTTAGAAATGAAGCTCTAATCTTCAATATTGCAAATTATATCATTGGCCAGGAGTGGGAGGCTTGGATGTACTGGTGTAAAAACATTAATTACTTTTTCATTTACAAGCCTAATTCAATGGTCTTAATCTCTAAAATCTGTGTAAGTTTGGATCCAGCTATCGGAAGGACAATGTCTTCTCTGACAAGCCTGCCTGAACATGTCAGATCATTATCGGAGCTTTGTCTCCAAGCTTTTGTCCTTCAAGAGGCAAGACACGTGCTAAGTGAAGAAATAGTTCTTTCAGATATGCTCTCCCAAAAGATTTGTGTGACACCATTTTGTTCCTTTTTCACACAATTCCTTGTTTTGAATCTCTTCTGAGAATTGTTTCTGTTGCTGTTTTTTCCCCCCGTTTGATTTATAAGTTTCTGGGAGATTTAGTTTAACCTGAAGAGCAGCATCTTCTTTAAACATTTCTCTATTTTTACAACATTAAAAAAAATGCCAAGAGAATTGTGAATTACTTTAACTTCCATAATAGTAATAAAGTGCAAAATGGATAAGATCGGTGCTATCCTATCACTTCTGCATTCAACAGCTAATCAAGATATGTAGAAATAACAATAAATCAGTGGAATGTCTTGCTTTCAAAAGTTCTGGGTGCTCCATCACTGGAGACTTTTTTAAAAAGACCCCCAAGGTCCCTTCCAACTCTGTTATTCTGTTCTGTACTAGCAGAAATAAATAAAATAAAGTCACAAAATGTATCAATTGTGGGTAAGGATAAACAAAAGAGTCTTGATTGACTTAATAAAAAGCTGGTGAAGTTTTATTTAAATAAAAGATTTTAGAATCGTAATTATGCATTTGCACACTTCTCTGGAAATAAGGCAACTGGGTAAAGAGGCTATTGCTGGTGAGAGATAAAAAGTTGGAGACTGTGATATCTATTTCAACTGGTCTTTGATATCTATTTCAACTCCTTTCAAGGGTACTTAGGGTTCCATCTTATAGAGGATAATTGTTCAAACCTTAAGTCAATCAAATGTCTAAGGCATCTAAGTTTTGTAGCATATGCCTATGAAAATATCCTACTTTAGAAGCATATCCAAAGATTTACGCTATGATGATGTTGGGAATTTCAGTGGTTTGTCATATTCTAATTTATTTTGAAATAAGTAATGAGCTTGAGGTAGCAGAATGCACAAAACAGCACAGCTTAACTAAAAACTTCAAGCTAAGCATTCAATAACTGACTTCGAGAATTTGGCCTTCTAAATGTATTTGGACTTTCTCCCACCATACCAAGCTAGAATTTAGGTCACCACACATCGTGGTATCTGTAGTCTTATCACACAATTAAAGCAACATATAAACTTAGTTTATGAAGAGTTCCAGATTATGGAAGGCTATGCTTGTGAGTAAACATAGTGGTAATCATGAACAAACCTGTTTTGAACTGCAATGCATATTGTGCAAAAATGTGCATAATATACATGTAAATCACAAAATGTCAATTTGTTTGATAGCCAGTGTGAATTTTTTAGCAATTGCAATACTTACACTTGACGTCATGCCACACTAGCCACCTATTTCTCTCCATAGCTACATTTATTTTTTTTGTATATCATTAAAATTTATAGCTGACCATGTAATAAAATTTAATCCTGCAACAATGTTGCCTTAGAAGCAAAGCCACTTTTAACGGTGAGGAATAAATCTGAACGCTGATGGCCTTTTAGAAAATGAACTGCTGACCCAGAAACTGACAAAAGTCAGAGGAAACGAAGCAGAAGGCTCTCTTTGAGCCTGCATGGGTTTTACAGGCAGAGCAAATTCATTTTACAATTTTATATGTATATATATAGCATGACATACAGGGACTCACTGCACTGAAATGCAAACACAGCTAGCGTAAGTAAATGGTACCATCACCAGGGACATTTTTTGTGACTTAAATAGAGTTTGCATGAGTGGTGCTGCAAGTGATGATAAAAAGAGTGTTAAACCTTTCATAGGAATTAGCTGCCTTAAAGCTACAGTGCAAAAAAATTAAATCCATAAAAAGGGCATTAAAAAAAAAACCCGCTACCACTATTTTATACCATCGTTGCTTTCTGCTGTCCCTAGATTAGTCACATTATTCTGCTGCCAAGGACATTAGTACAAACACTTGTTTTCAGTATAAAAACAATGTAAGTTATGTACAAGCAAGCCAAGGAAAGAAGGATTATATATATATTGCACTATAGACACATTTTTTCCATGTATTGGCAAAACCATATATGCCCTGCCTTGTACACATTACACACATATATAATCTGTATGCTTTACCCTGTAAAAGAGCCAATAAAAATTTCAAGGTTAGAAGGGAATATCCCTCTAGTCTATCCTTTGATCATATTGCCCAAACATACCTACAACATATGAAGGCTGGATTGGATCCTAGAATCCCAGGTTGCTTAACAGTTTCAGTGGATGCAGATAGACTGTATGAGAAATTTGCTGCTGTCACCAAAGCATCAAACAGCAATTTTTTGAAAAGTAGTTGTAGACCAAATAGCATAAACCCTAATAGGAATGTTATTGTATCATTGGTAGTTTCTTTTAATTGCACTGTGGCTGTTGTTTTGTTTTACTGTTTGTTTTACTTTTTGCCACCCAGAGTTTATTAGGAACGGTGTTGCTTAGAAATGTGGTCAAATAAATATAAGGCACAACATTTTTTAAACATTCATTCATCTGTTGTTATTAGTCCATTTGCCTGTTTAGAACTTGATTTTATTCCCAACATGTATCTCTAGTTGCAATATGGAACACCTTTGTTTTTTGAGAAGTTTACTGACATACAAGTAGTCCTTGACTTGCAACCATTCATTTAGTGACTATTACAATGGAGTTACAATGGCAGTGAAGAAAGTGACTTATGCCCGGTCCTTGCCCTTATGACCACTGCAGCATCCCCACAGTCTTGTGAACAAACTTTGGGTGCTTGGCAGCTGTACTTATGAGAATTTTAACCACATTAAGCAATTATGACAAGCAAAGTCAATGGGAGAACATGGTTTAATGATCACATGGTTCACCTAACAACCACAATGATTTGCTTAACAACAATGACAACAAAGGTTGTAAAACTGGGCATGATTCACTTAATAACTACCTTGCTTAGCAATGAAATTTTTTGGTCCCAATTGTGATCATAAGTTGAGGACTATGTGTATTTTGATTTCTCCTTCATATTAAGGAAATTCTAGAGGTTTAGAGTTCATTCTGAGCTATGTTTAATCTACTTGTTTTCACTCTTGCTTGATAAATAAAGGAAGGAGAATTTTCAAACAGCTGCAGATTGTTTAGGCAGGCACTGGCTTATCGGAATGATGTTCCCATTCCAGAATTATACACAATCTGGTCAAGAACAAGCCTTGCAGTCTGGTGGCCATGGAAGCAGGGCCAGGAAGTCTTGGTGCCAGGATTTAATAACCCTGAATATCTATTAAGCTTTGCACCTCTGCACAAGGTTGTAAACTCAGCGCTATGCACCCCTGGCCTTGGAGTATCTCTGCTGCTTGAAATGGGACTCCCTGCAGCTGAAGGGAAACCATCTTCCTTGGAATGTTATGCTTTTTTGTGTTTCTGTTTAGTTTGCCTGTTATGGTTAAATGATAAAGTTTGAAATCTTCCTATCCACTGGTACATTTATTGTCTCTAGATCCAAAAGAACCAAGAGCCTGGGCATCTGATCAGTTGGCAATACAATGCCTAAATTCTATTAAAAAAATTTAAAATTTAAAAATTTATTAAAATAATTTTCTGCTTGTTTATAATGACAGGAGTACGTCCAGTGTTCAACATGTTCCTTCAGAGGTTTGTGCCTCTTTCCAACACATATGCCTCTTCAATAGGAATTTGTTCTGTAGCATCTCCAATCAAAGGATGTAACTAAATAAAGGAACTTCTGCTTTGCAGTCAGAAAACACCAGATTTAATTTTTAATATCTCTGGGTGGGTATAGAAAACTTGCAGTGAAATTTGGGCAACCACTGCCAGCCAGTAGTGGCAGTATTTGGCTAGTTGGACGGTTGCAGTGTCCTGGGGCCAGGTGATCACCTTTTGTGATGTTCTTACAAGCAAAGTGAATGGGGAAGCCAGATTCGCTTAATAACTATGCTACTAACTTAGCAATTGTCGTGATTCATTTAATAACTGTGGCAAGAAAGGTCATAAAACTGGGGGAAAAATCACTTAACAAATGTTTCTCTTAACAACAGAATTTTTGAGATCAATTGTGATAAGTCAAGGACTACCTATAACTAGACTCTGTAAATTGCTACTCTTATTGAAGCATACTTTGGATTAGTGTACATTTTGGAAATGATTTGCACTTTGTGTAAATACAAGTTTTCTCTTAAAGCAGTGTTTCTCAAACTTTAAGATGGGTAGACTTCAACTCCCCCAGCCAAGCTTGGGGAATTCTGGGAGTTGAAGTCCACCCATCTTAAAGTTGCCAAGTTTGAGAAATACTTCTTTAAAGTGTCCATGTGAAGTTGAAAAGAATTGCTGCTGTAGCTACTGCTTTAAGGAATCCACTTATCAGAGTGCATGTGATCCTTAAAAGCAGTGACACTGTTGCCAGCCTTGAACAGAAAACTGCAAGCAACTGTTGAGTGAATATCAGTGCAAGATTGGATTTCTTAATCATTTCTGAAGCATGTATACCCCACTGCATATGAAGAATATTTCTCTTCTGCCCCATTTAGCAAATTCTCATTTGACTAGCATAGCAATGTAACAGCCAGGCTGTCCCCCCCCCCCCCCCGTCCTAATAAAGCAATACTATCTCCTTTGGCTTATGCTGGGTGAAAAAAGAGAGGCTTTATTTGCACTGCAGATGAAGCATCTGTTTAAGAGGCATGTTCAAGTTACAATTATATTGTCATCATGGCTCTTTTAACAAAAACATGAAGCTTGCCTTGTTGTCTGAATCAAGATTGGTCACCATTTAGCATTTAACAAATTAGTAACCAAGCTCTCATATTACGAGAAATGAACACTGTCAATTCTTAGGCTTTTTACGTGTCATAGCTGAAAACTAAATACTTAATCTTATGAATTCCAGGCATATTGTAAGAGCAAACTTAGTTTGCCTCATTTTAACCTATGTCTGAATTCTGGCATAACAGTGAAAAGATTAGAAGATTATGTTTCTGTTGTGTTGTATATAAACCAAAGTTTGTATTACACAAACACAACAAACTCTAGTTAAATTTAACTGGATTATTGTCATTTTCAAAATGTGACTAAGGATCTGTGTTTTTCTCACTAATCCAATTAATCTAAAACTATCTCCTTTCACATAATTGTATCAGAAGAGTAAGGCTCAATAAAGTACATTGTCTCCAAATGATCTCATGAACCCTTAGTATAGCAGTTCATGCTTCATGGGGATTAGTTAAGCTATATGATGTTAGTAAAAACAACATCCAGCTCCCATTTCATTCTTTACAACAGCATTCATATTCGTAGTAGGCTGCAATTTGAAAAGTAGACCATCAAATTGCCGAGAAAAGGAATAAAGAGAACTTTTTGGAAAATAGATTGTAAGCTGCTTGCTGTAGAATTTAATTAATAAGGCTATGCTTGTCAATAACTTAAATGAATATGGTTATCATCACTGCAAAGATTTTAGACCATCGCAGATTATTTGGATCAGCCAGAACTGGTTGTCTGCAGATTGCCTGCCAATTCTTGCTGATAACATGTCACCTAATGTTTATTTTTTTATCAACTGTTGTCTACATAACCATGATTTGCATGATGCTCAAAGTTAACTCTGTGACTGGCAGCCTTAATAATATTTTGGTGTGGAAGACAAATTGATGCATCCCAAAGTATAATTCGTTTTGTGCCAATCAGGGAGAGTAGTGGTTAGCAGCACAATCAACATTTTATTTCTCCACTTAAAGTAGTGTTTCAATTTACAAATAAATCTGTTGGAACTGAGTCCAATTTCTTTTTAAAATACTAAGCTGTATTAGCTTTGTGAAGGCTCACCTTATATTTACACATCTATGGGTCTAAGACAAGTAGGCTTCTTTCTGTATAAATGGAATTGTCCACTGGCAGGATTGCACTATTTAGTTCTCATTTTCTGCATCTATTGAAACTAAAGAAAGATTCATTCCAATTCTCCTTGTCCTTCTTCCCACTCATTTTAAACAGATTAAAACAGAAGACAAAGTTCTACCTTGGGGGAGCGGGGGAAAGCAGCTGAGAAGTTAATATTGCAATTTTCTGCAAATGTACTTAGAAAAAAAGCCCTATGGAACAAAGTTGATGTTACTTCCATGCAAATCTCTGTAGTTTGAGTCTGCCTTATCCTATACAAAGGTATACAATATAGTATAAGAACATCAAACAGAAATCAATTTTAAAAAATGATAGCTTATCACATATATGTTACAGCAATATAATTTTGTATTTCCCATTTGTAAATCTTTCAGAAGAAATAGGAGGAAGCTAGTTTACTTTGTCTGACAGACCATGATAGCATGCACAAAGTATTAAATAATTCAGATTGTCATTGTTACTTACATGAAAACTGAAAAGGTCTCCCTCCAAGACCACATTGTCTAACCCTCTCCCCATAGAATAGTCCATACTGAATTTCACCAATAAACTTATCTAATTCCTGGCCAGTAGCATTAACAAGCAATGCTCCAGTTTTGCAAAGAATTTTTCCTTGGATCCATAGCTGAGTTCCTATAGCTGCTGCAATGGCCAGAGCACAAGCAAAACTGAACACACCAGCTATGCAGAAAACAACTTTCTTCTGTTGGGCTGGCATACATAATCCTAGATGAGGCATGAGGAAATATGTGAAAATACAATTTCAAATGAAACCTTTAGTAAGGTGGGTTTTGCAGCATCCCTTCTCAATGTTACTTGAGAACAAAGGTTAACATAACAGATGGAAACCTCAGTGTAATTTGATGAGTGCCTTCTTTGGGTTTTTTTTTTTTTTAAATAGCCTTTGTCTGATTGGGTGAACTGAAAATTCCAGAATCAGACCTGGCTCTTGGATTAAGTTAGCAACTGTGTGCAGAGAAAAAAAAATATAATTCTTACATTTAAATCAGGAAGAACACAATAGAAAAATATTCAGATTTTAACATTTTATCTTTGCATAACACTAAAATGTCATTCAGGCAGATGATACAAGGTCTATTATGTACGCTTAATATTATTATTAAAATAAGGCTGACATTGTTCTATTTTATTCTCAGATTGGGCATATGAATGAATGGACAATTGGCTATGACTATTTTACTACTTGTCACAAAGCTATTCAACTGGATTACTGCTTTCTTTCAAACAAGGGTTATCTGCAAAATTCCAGATGACCTCTAGGTGCAAGAAAAGAGATGTAAAACACTCTCTTTGTTACCATCTACCCAAATTCAAACAACTTTTCTAGTTAAGCAATTTCATAGTTAAATCGGTGTACATCTAAATATTCCAGTTCCGCTGATTTGTAAATGGAATTGTTTATTATCCCCTAATCCCATGGTGATGATTTAACTATTTTCAATTGTGCAGTTGAATTAACTAATTGAACTCAAAGCTTGTAGCTTTTAGATACACGTTTTACTTATTCATTGTAAATCTCTCACTGGAAATGCAGCAGAGTAGAATAGTAGTTAGAACATTGTATATAGCACATACCTGTTCTTTAATGATGCTTTGAAATGGATTTATGTAAAACCTGGCATTTATAGAACAGTTTTCTGAATTCTGAGCAGGGCAAATCATCTCTAATGTTTAAGCATGTTGTAGTACCAAGCAACATATTACTATGGGTTCTTTCTTTCATTCTCTCTTTCTTGAATAATTCAACCATGGCACTCTTAATTAATTTATGCACATGTAGTTATCCTTCCATGTGTAATTTGCTGCCTTGTTCTTTCCTCATACATATTGTAAGAAGTGGGTAGTGGGAAGAGGACTTGCACCAATTCTACTTATACACAGTCTTGACCTCTAAGCAGGTTATTCATACCAACAATTATGTTTATATGTTCAGAGCTGCTAAGAATAATAGGCTGATTCCAGATGTTTTCTTCTTTTCCCCCAAATAACTGACTAATGTCTCGAATGCTGTAATGTACATGTAGATTTTTGCCCCTTAGTGGTGACAGGTATAGAGGAAATTTCTATGAAGAAATTCTATCACGTTTGGAGCTATAAAGCTTACAACACATAGTGGAGAAATTAGGCTGTCCATCCTATGGCTGAGACCAGTTTGTCCCAGCAAAGGATTTATTTCTCTAAATTTTCTTTTTAAAATGCTGATGGTGTCTAGTGCACGTTAACATATTAATTCATTCCCAAGACCTAATTTCACATCAACCTTTTCAACTGATAGAATAGAAAGCATAAATTTATCTTTAATTTCCAGGCTAGCATTTCAAAAGCACCAAAAAGAAGATGCAGCCTTTCATAACTTGAATCTAAATCTGGCCTATTCACATGTCTCAGTAATCATTGTTTTCTGTTATTTCCTCAAAATGTTATCTTCATGTGATTCCCTATCCTGCACCAGAATTCTTATTTCAATGTAGTAGTATTATGGTAGTGTTTTTCCTCTTTTGTATACCATCCTATGACCTTCAGCAACGATTCCGTTGGTAGGATAGTCAAGTGATCCCTCAAGAATGGGATTAATTGATTGGCCACTTTAGACTAATAAGATTATAAGGGTATCCACTTCTTCTGTCCCTGAGCACCAGGGGCATTCAGATTTAAAAGTAGGAGAGCTCTTCAGGTATAAGTATCCATCAGGTATGAGTTGACCTCTTGTTGGAAACCAGGATCACCCTAAATAGCAGCTGACAAGCAATGGTGGTGAGGAGGGGATGCACAATGAAGTGAGAGAATGGGAGTGTTGGTCAGAGCTGTAGGTTAGACTGGGAACTTGAAAAGCCCACCTTATTTGATCTTGTAACCAAATTTGGTTCTTTAATTAAGAAAACAACATGAAAGTATGCATGAAGTCACTAGGAATGAAGCATAATTTGTTTCCTCAATACAAAAAGCAAGTGTCATAATCTACTTCCTTAATTTTGACATTTCCATGAAGTGAGAAACATTATTTCTTTCACATGAAATGGACCGACCATTTCCCCATTTAACCAAACATTTAACCAACATGCTTAGTTGATTTCACAATATAAAATGACACTTACTTCTGTCATGAGAAATTCCACTTAAAGCTTATGACACATGTAATTCTGTGTATGTGTGGAAAGAAATGAATACAGTCCCATAATGGTATTTTGTTAGTTTTGAAGCCCAGATTTAGTAATAAAAATTGGCTGTGGAGAATTAAGTCTTTGTGTTAAAACCTTAGAATTTTTTGGACTAAGAAAATTGACTATGCGCATGCACACGTGTGTTGAAATGGTAGAAGTAAAAAAGAGTCAATAAAATAGAAACTGATGATAATGGGATTTTTAAATTGCCCTAAAATAGAGATGTTCTATTGAAATATAAAATGCTATAATCCCCACTGGAGAATTAGTCAACCCAGCATTCAAGTGACTGAAACTCTGTATAGGCACAGTAGGCAACCCATTCAGAGATTGAATGTACTAATTAAAAAGCTAAATGAATATTTATGTAATCTGTCAGGTGAGAAGATTTCATAGAGCTCTAAATTCAAAAGCTATACTTCATGAACAGTAATTGCTTTCCTAAATCAAGTTTTTGCATTTAGCTGTATTACAACATGATCTTATAATATATTTTATCTATTGTTCCAAATTAAGCTCCATCATCAAGAGCAGGCATTATTTTTATATAATGAATTTTATTATTAATATGTTATTGCCTTTCATTATGAAAGAGTATAATTATTATTTTTTAAAAAAGAGATGTAAATCTATAATGCAGGCATAGAAGAATCTATAGAAGAAAGAGATTATAACTGATTTGCTTATATCTAGTCATATTATTAACATAAATTATAAACTGATGTGAGATTTTTCTGTGACCATCTGCATGCATGGCTTTTTAGATTAAATACAGTTTTGGTCACTACCAGTAAAATGTTCCCATTCCTTCCTGGATTTCTGTTTGTAAAATATAAAGATTTTAAAAGCATATTCTTTTGTGCTACAAAGATTATGATAATCTTTAAAAGATATACAAAGATTAAGGACCATATGCAATCTACCACCAGTAGAATTTCTAAGAATTGGTGGAATTGCAAAATTGATCTTTTCCCTGTTTTTTTTTTAAATTTTTTGAAAGGTTTTTAAAGAGAAAAATGCACAGCACAAACTTTACAGAGGCTTAAATTTCTATTTAATCTCTTGGCTCCTAGCATGCTTGAGTGGCCTTCAAGTTCGCAGAAGAGGCGTAAACTAGATATAGTTGAAGGTAAAGCACTAAAATGCTGATACAATGTCAGAAGAAAATTCTGGTCTGGTTCCGAGCCAGGTTATGAAAGAAATGCACTGGACGAGGAGGGTAGTTTATTCTACAGCACGGGTGTCAAACTCAATTGTGTCACATGACATATCGTGACCTATCGTGACTTTTTTGCCTTTACGGAACTGGCCTGGCACATGACGCATCCGGCCCACGAGCTGCCTGTTTGACTCCTCTGTAACACAGCATAGGTTATAGCAATTGAGGTAACTATCAAATGGGAGGTCCGAGAGAGGTGATATTTATAGTAAAGTTGGTCCTTTGTGATCAAGGTGTTTGTTCTGGTGGACATGCCATTCCGGAGGGTGAAAACATCATTTTTCTCACCTTACTGGGTATCTTGATGCTTGATTTCTTGAGTGTATCTGGAGTGTGGAATTAGGGGTATCACCTTGCGTAATTTCAAGACTTCTGCATCCTGAAGAGATTTATTTTTAATTATAATTAAATGGCTGGTGTTTGCTTTTCCCAAGGCGACATGCTTTCATCAGTTTCAGTCCCGCTGTCAATTATGGGCTAAGAAGAACTGAAATGGTCTTTTGCAAGATTGTACCTTCACTACTTGCAACATTGTATATCTTGGTTTCAGTTTACTCTGCAGCTCAGTTTTTACAAATGGAAAAAGAGTGTCGGGGCGGCAAATAAATATGATTTTTCCAATGAATATAATTGTTCCTCCTGCAACAGTAAATTATGTATCCAGGTATCATTCCTAAAACACGTTTTGCGTCATGATTACTCATGACCCAGGCCCACTGTTTCCTTGAGAGACCCTCTGAATGGAATATGCTAAAGTAACTGAGCGCAGAGGGAAAGACAAACCAAAGTTGCTGCTTTCTGTGTTACTTTAAAATGGCTACAAAAATGGATGCTGGCACAGAAAACTGATTTCAAAATGGTGCCCTTGTAATGTGTATTCAAATTAATCTATGGATGGTCAGGAAGAAGCTGTGAGAGGTGATCTGCAGTGGAGCAGTGTGAGACAACTGAAAAGCACAGATAAGCAAAGTCAAAAAGATCCCCAAATCCTGTCAGGTGACCTACTTAATGGAGAAACAGTAAAATATGATTGACCTGAAACATACATGAATGGTAGCTATCTAGTCTTTAGTAAAATGCTTCTAGTGATGCATATACAACCAGCTCCTGATGTTGTCTTCTGTTGTAGAGATGAGCTGTTCTTGCCATTATTATTTTTCTTATACATTTATCTGAAATTTCTCCCTGCTTGTTCTATTTCTGCCCCTTGGGGCAATAATTCTAGAAGAGATTACCAATGGTCCCACAGACTTTATTCTGCTGTTTTAATTTATTTTTGCTTGCTCATGTATTTCTAAAGTTGAAACTATCCTGAACATCTTAGATGAAAGTAGTATTTTCATGGTCAATCTTTTCTTGTTAGGAAATTTCTCCTTAGTTCCAGGTTGGATCTCTCTTTAACGAGCTTTCTGTCCTGCCCTCAGGTGCTTTGGAGAATAAGTTGACCTTTCTTAAGTATTGTAAGAGTGTTATCAAGTCACCCCTAATCCTTTTCTTCTTTAGGCTAGACATACCTAGTTCTCTTAACTGTTCATTGTATGGTTTAACCTCCAGACGCTTTATCATCTTACTTACCTGGCAGGGGAGACACCATGATCTTTGTTCTTCTTCTCTGCACTCTTTCCAGAGGCTTAGCATTTGTTTTGTATCATGGTGTCCAGAACTGGATGCAGCATTTCAAGTTTGGCTTCACTAGTGCAGTATATAGTGGTACTATCACTTTTTGTGATCTTGATAGACTGCATTGACTTTTTTGGCAGCTGCAGCACACTGCTGCCTCACTGGGTGGTGGTCCACCAGGACATCTAGTTCTCTCTCACAGTCACTGCTGTTGACTTAGTTACTGCCTATTCTATACCTGTGCATTTCGTTTTCCTGCATAGGTGCGGGACCTTACTTTTCATACCATGCAACATAGCAGAAGTTGTAAAGAAAAAGATGAAAACAAATCACATATTTAGTAGATGCTGCAAAATTGCTCAGCCTGGTGATAAACGATGTTACGACAGAGTAGCCACTTTATTCCATTGCCATCTATGCAAAACTATAATTTCTGAGATTCTTAAATGTAGTATGATGACAAAATTCAGAAAATAGTTGAAATGAGGATGTTAAGTTGTGGGACTTTTGCATACAAGCTGATCGCCATCTAGAATACAACACACCAGATATAACAAAGAAAAGAGTAATTTTTGTAGATGTGGCAATATACCTGGACAGCAGGATCAAAGAAATAATTCAAATAAAATAAAATATAGAAATATAATGATCAAAATAGGTAAATTATTGCAAAGGCACTGCTTTATTTATTGGTGTATTAAGTGGAATACAAGCAAATTAAATACATTTTACTTGTATTAAATATTTCACCTGTATTAACTGTATATGTGCTTCCCCACTTTTGTTCATTATAATTACGTTATATGGATAATTCCTAGCTTCATGACTGGCATCTGAATTTACAAAAATATAAGTCAAAGATGTGAGTGATTATTTTTATTTTTTGTACTGTTACTCCTTGATTCTGAAATAATTATAGTAATACACCCTTAATATTATCAAGTAACAAAGTCTGCCTATCTCAGGTCCTTGGAAAGGACTGAACAGATGGATGAAAATGCCAAATCCAGTCTAAATATCTGGTTGATTGTGTGCCTAACCAGGGCTTTTTTTGTCATAGAACGCCCAGAACGGAGTTCCGGCACCTTTTTGGGATGGAACCTTGTAGGGTAGGCAAGGCGGGTTGTATGACATGTGTGAGTTCTGGCACCTTTTCTTTTTACAAAAAAAGCACTGTGCCTAACCATAATAAGAAAAGACAAACAACAATTCAGACATGGAATTTGATATATTTTGTGGCAGCAGTGTTTGGTGTGGCCAGCAATATGATCATTTCATCTCATTCTTTTTTTGAGTAACTGACAAGCATAAATTGAGAGGGAATTTTTTTGCAGCCTATGTTGCTTGTCCAAATATATTCTGGTGTAAAATTATTTCAGGCATTGTTAGGCTTCTTATGGACCAAAGCTGGTAATAGAGGTTTCACAGGCAGAGATTCAAGGACATAGTTCCTGATCATCTAGTTTTATTACAGACCCTAGAAATGTTGTTGATGGAGAACTTCAACACTGTAAAATGCAAACCATATATAAACCAAAAGCAAAGTTTAAATCACACTTTTATTTTCTGGATCTGTGACCCTCAAGCTGTTGGCACCTATGCATTGGAATAGTAATAGTGAAGTCTAGGCTCAGGATCATTGATTCTGACTACCTGATGTAGTCCTTGCAACAGGAATGTTGGCATTTTATGACCCAGAATTATAGTTTTCCTCAATGGGATTTTTGGATTATTAATGTTTAAATTCTATGAGGACTGCATAGTTATTCAAATCTCTGTATAACAATTGGCTGAGAGGGATCACCTGAGAACAGGGACTGACATCCAAGAAGCTAAGCACAGATTGGGAGTATATTTCTGCCTAATCAGTAAGTAGTCATTTTCTGATTTGGATCATAATAAGATTGTATCAGGGATTTTCCAAAATAACAATATTTGTGATTGGTAGCATCCTATTAATTAGCTCAATTTACAGGTCATATGTAGACCAGCCTTCTCATGATTAATGCCCTTCAGCTACATTGGATTTCAATGTTCTTAAATATTAGCCAGATAATAATCCTGATCCAAGAAGAACATGGTTGGTTGTTCAGATGTGGACCACACATTTAGACCTATACCTGTGTAGGCAGAAAGAGTGTAGGGAGAGAGAAGGCAATCTCATTTATGATCTATATATCTGTGCTAGGTGCATCTGTAAAAACCATAGACATCTCATAGAATTATGAGATTGTAGTATGCACAATGAGACAAATTATGCAATGTGTCAGTTGCACATACAATTGAAGCAAATTACAAATCTTACAGAACTGATGCATGCAGTATCACATGTTGCTCTTTGTAACCTTCCATATAAACTATGTGTAGGTCGCTTTGCTCATTTACATTGTAAATTTGTGAGCAAGTAGGAAGAGTTTTTTTTTTTTTTAAATATTGTGCTATCCAGCAAATAAAGGAATAGGGATCCAAAAAAAGATCAGTGACCAGCTCTTTGTATGACTGACTTTACTGTTGAACTGCTCTTCCTTTTCATTTGATTTAATTATGCACTATCAAATAATTGTCTACTCTTAGCAATCACAGATAGATTTTCTCTGTGACAATATGACTCTAACCTGATCTTTTAAGTCTTTTGATGGGGCACCTGCTGCCATTATAACTGAATCCATCCTCCTTGTTGCTGGTCATCCTCTTCTCTTTCCTTCCATCTTTCTCAGCATTAGAGTATTTTCTAGGGATCTAGGTCTTTGCATAATGTGTAGGATAATTTAAGCCTTGTCATTTGTGCCTTGAGTGAGAACTCTAGATTGATTTGTTTGATGACCATTTCTTTAAGGGGCCCTTGATGCTCTCTGAGCTTGATTATTTTCTTGCAGAAGGTTCATTATTCATTTCTTGGCTGTCCATGGCTTTCTGAGGAATCTTCTCCAGCATCAAAGTTCAAAAAGGTCAATATTCTTATCTGCTGCTTCAGAGTCCAACTTTCATCTTCTATGTCACAGGGAGTACCATGCATGATCATGATCTGTGTATAGACGATTCCTGACATTCCTGACTGTCAGTTCTTAACCTGTTTATTTCATGTCCTGTAGTTTAAAATAGCAGAGAAGATACTTTTTCAAATATCTTCTCTTGTCACGGCTTAACCATGCCGAGTTTTCATTGATCATTTGATCACATTCATTGTCCTTCTCTGAACTTGCTCTAATTTGTCTGAATTTCTTCCCAAAACATATCACCCAGAAACGGAAACAATATATCCGAAAGCATATCCCACTGATGAAGATTTGGGTTCTATCCCCCTATGGTGCAATGGAAAGAATAATAATAGAAAAGTAGAATGGATGAACGTTAGGGGGGGGGAACCCCTTTTTAGTTGTAAAGAGAATTACTGAAAAGATTGGGGTGGAGGACTTTCCATCTTTTGCAGCACTTGTTCTAAAAACAGCTACTTCTCCAACTATCTTTATGGCCAGGAAGCAGTAATCTTTCACCCATGGCCCAGCTGATGATTTATCCTTTAGGCCTACAGGAAAATAGATAAGCTTTCTGGGTTCTCCGTAGTGGGCATTATAGATAGGGGCTGAATAGCTTCTAAATTTGGGGGGGGGGGTGTAGGCCGATAACCTACCTGCCTTCAAGCAAGCTCTAAAAACTTGGTCCTTTCTCCAGGCCTTGAGACCTGGGATATTTGAAGGGAATGTTTGTTTGTTTCCCTGGAGTGACTGTTTTTCTTTTTATATGGTGTTGCTTTCCTTTTGGTTTCTCTTAATCATGAACCTGCCCAGAGTTGTTTTGAAATTGGGCAACCTAGAATAGATGTTTAAATGAGCACACAAATACACATTTGGCATTTTGCTCTCACATAGTGGACACCTTGAGAAAGGTCTTCCCAATACTAAACTACCCTTTTACCGAAACACACACTGGTGAGATTCTTTCTCCTTAAATTCTCAGGAATGTCATCCCATTTATCTTTTTTTTGGGGGGGGGAGTTCAGGCTTTATTTTTATTTTCTAAGAACATTTGAGGCTATAGGTGATATCCAGAGCTATTCAAACTTAACTCGGCATTTTTACTTTTACCGTAAATTAAACAAATGGAAGGATAATAAACTGAATTTAGTGACATTTTGGAGATTCAGAGAGTGCAAGGCCTTAAATATGCCTTCTGCAAATTGGTGTTTTTGGATATGGCTAGGCACTACAAACAGAGGGGCACAAAGATGGAGATTACCCTTATGCCTCTTCCTTTCTCAGTTCTGGCTGATCTATGCCCGTTCTCTGGGAAGTCAGTGCGAACAATGATGAAAGCTTTGCAAGCTTGGTGGTGCCATGGAGGACGCTACATTTCTTGTGCTGCTGTTAAGAGCCACTAGCCAAGGCAGTTGCAATCTGTTGGAGTGGCTGGTTAGGTTGCCAAGAGAACAAATCTTTCTATTTAGGATCTCCTGTGTCCTGGGCATTGATTAACTATTTGATTGCATCATATATTTTTGTTGCACTGATGTAGCAGATACAGATTACACTGTTAGGTCTCACTGGAACTTCTGTAAGTAAATATTCAGAACTGATTAACATAGTTTACGTAATATTCCTTAAATACCTTGTAGCACCTTTTGTATTTCCATTAAGTAGTTTCTCTTCACAATCTTCCAGTGTAGAAAAAAAAGCAATGCTAATTTGTCATGCAAGTACAAAAGCAACACATGCTAACACATTCCACCAGTCAATGCATTTAACTAAGGAACCGATATGGTTGAGATATCCTGTTTAAGCCAAGTCATAGTCAAGATCAGATAGATTGATTTTACTCTCTCATGCCAGTTTATAGGAGAAGTGGGATTTCACTTAGTCCACGCTAGCAATACTGGGCATGAAACTGGGTTTTATTCTTCTTCTTCTGCCATATCCGTTATCGGACGTTGGTGATCATGTTGGCGATCCTGTTTTTATTAGCAGCCACACGAAAAAGTGCTGCTGAGTTTTGTCCAAACCAGTCCCTTAGATTTTGAAGCCATGATGTTCTTCTTCTGCCTGGATCTCGTTTGCCTTCAATTTTTCCTTGGAGGATTAAATGGAGTATGCCGTATTTTTCTGGGTGTCGCATCACATGTCCGAAATATTATTTCGTTTTTTAATTGTTTTGATGATTTCCCTTGGCTTTCCCAGGCGGCTTATCACCTCCTCATTTCTGATCTTGTCAATCCAGCTTATACGTAACAGCTGCCTGTAAATCCACATTTCAAATGCTTCTAGTCTCTTCAGGTGGTCTTCTGTCAGAGACCAACTCTCTACTCCATAGAGCAGGATAGAAAAAATATAGCATCTGACAAGCCTGATTTTCAGTCTTAGGCTTATGTCGTGACTGCAGAAGACCTTTTTCATTTTGAATGGGTTTTATAACCTACTTTAGATCTGAGGTACCCGATCTTGTGTGGAGGACATTTGAACTTGTGACTTTGAAACCTCATGCGCTACTGGGGCAAAGGCAGTGAGTGGTGTCTGCTGTCATGGGAACTACATCCATGTTATTGTTTTTTTTAAAAAAGGCTTTAAAAACCTCTCTGTGAAATTTGGCCTAGGGCAAGAGAAGAAACAAATCCTGCAACTATTGGGAAGGAAGGATTCGTCTCTTCTGGGAGGGGCGGGTGCAGGGGTCTTTTCTCCTGGCCTCTCTATCCATTTTCACCCCGGCGCTTGGTCCTTTTTGTCACCCACCGCCACCCTCGCCGTCGCTCAGCTCTCCAGGGATGTTTGTCTGCGCGTGTGGGGGTGTGACATTTGCCTCTATGGGCGGGTTGGGTTGCAATCCTGCCGCATCCTAAGCCGCCCTTTGCTCTCCCCGCGTACGTATCTATGTATGTCTCCCACGTAGGAAAAGAGCCAGACCCAGGGGGGGTGGGGGAGTCTGTCTGTCTGCCAGCCAAGTGCTGCTCCCTGGTGCTCAGAGGCTGCTCCATCTCCAACTCCTCTCTCTCTCATTCATTTCGCCGGCTAACATGAGAGATCATGGCCGCCTTCGGGCTCCTGAGCTATGAGCAGAGACCTCTCAAACGGTCCCGTTTGGGGCCGCCCGACGTCTATCCTCAAGACCCCAAACAGAAGGAGGTAAGCTCGGGGCTTCCCTCGTGCCCGTCGCACACACCTGGTCCGGGGGAGAAGTTTGCCTGGCGACCACCTGAGAGGGGGAAGGGAAAGCAGGCTAGGTGGATTGAAGGAGAAGGAGGAGGAGGAGGAGGAGGCGCCTGCCAGCTTCAGAGCGGAGTTCCTCGCAAGGCTGTTGCGGACCCTGAGAGATTTCGTGGCGTTGAGTTATGGGGGTGGGGAGTGATATGCTTGCGCGCCGGGCCCTGACGCACTCCGGGGCTGTGTATTAGATACCCGCCCCCTCCTCTTCGTCTCTTCTCGGTGCACTTCCTTCCCCCCCCCAAACTTTTGAAAGACATCAGCTAGAAAAGAAAAGGGCACTTCCCCTCCTCCGCAATCCTGACTTGCGTTTTACGCACCTAAACAAGCCCCGGGCTAGTCTTGAACCCCGGGTGACTGAGGCCACTCCTCCCCCTAGCAGGTGGAAACGGCTTCTCTTCTCTTCCCTTCCCTTCCCCCGATTCCCGAGCTTTTCTTAAACGGTGCTTTTCTGGCAGACATTGCCTATAGACCAGTGACTTGACATTTGATCACATGGAGCTTTCTTCTCTTAGTCACTAGTCACCCCAAATCAGATGACTTTCAAAACATTGGTACTTTGCATGTATTGTTCCAGCTAGTGGCACTGGGTTGTAACCATGACGTTATGGCACTATGTAATTAACATAATTGCTGAGGGGTGGGGGGGGGGAAGGAAGGTTGTTATAATGCTCAGTACAATTTATCAAGGGATTCCTTAACTCACCTGCTACTCATTTGCCATTAATTTCTGTCTCTGTAGGTTAAAGTTGCAAGTTACTAAGAAACTGATAAATTAAGGGCTCCTTTAACTGTATTACAACCTTTATGTTGGAGGCCTTAGTTGTCTGGCTGTAATGTTGGCAGACCGTTTCTTGCTTCGTTATGACCATTCCCATAAAAAGACTGTGTTTGGCCCACAGGCAGAACTATAGCTAACCATAGTTAGCAGTCAACACTGTCAGTATTCATGCATGCGAAGCCAAAAGAAACAAGCAACAATTATGTCTTATCCCGATGGTCTGGTTCAGTCAACATGCTCCAACATGTTTTGGCTGGTTACTTAATCATAGTTTACACTTCATCATATTGGGTGAATCCAAGTAAAATCTGTTTTAATACTTTTTAGAAATGGATGTTATACTAGAACTTTGTGCTATTGGAGCAACTCTTATTAGTTTGAAACTCTCATAATTCCTATAGGAAATAGTTGTAACAATAAATGTATATACAGGGGCACTATAAAGAATTACTTTTGGTGCCTTCATTTCAGTGTTGACTCCTGGTGACTGCCTGGAAAGGCCTCTGCAATTTCCTTGGTGGTGTTTTTCACAAGTGGTTTGTCATTGCCTCCTTCCTAGGGCTATGCTGGAAATAAGCTAAGTACTAGGTCTAGAGCAGGAGTCTCCAATCTTTGCAACTTTATGATTTGTGGACTTCAACTCCCAGAATTCCTCAGCCAGCATGGTCTAGACTCTAGACTCTAGAGAGGTTAATCCAAAAGTAAAAGGAAAAGTGTGCAGAACTCTAGTCAGCAGCTGATTTAAGAATGGGGTATATAATATATTTACCTTTACAGTGATGTTTATGTTATGGTAAATCACCTCTACTTTTTTATTTAAAAATATTTAAATTACAATAGTAATTTAAACTAAATTCAGAGAGAGGAAGACAAATAGAAAAAAAGAATAAAAAGGGCAAAGAAAGAAAAAGAAAAGTAAGATAAAGAAGGAAAATTTCATCTTTGTCTTAGCATTTGCTAAGATAGGCTGGAAAGTACTGTGAGCTGTGGAGAAATCTTGATTCTCTTTTATAGTTCACTGAACTATATTTTTCAAAGATCCTGGAGCACTGGGGAACTACCGGAGGACTGGAAAAGAGCTGATGTAGTTCCCATCTTCAAAAAAGGAAAAAAAATGGACCCAGGAAATTACAGACCTATCAGCCTCACCTCAATACCTGGGAAGATTCTGGAAAAGATAATCAAACAACGAATCAGCGAACACCTACAGGCAAACAAAGTCATTACTAAAAGCCAACATGGGTTTGTCAAAAACAGATCATGCCAGACAAATCTTATTGCATTCTTTGACCAAGTGACAAAATTAGTGGATCAGAGGAATGCTGTGGATATAATTTACTTGGACTTCAGTAAGGCATTTGATAAAGTAGATCACAACCTACTACTTGATAAGATAGAAAAATGTGGGTTAGACAGCATCACCACCAGATGGATCCGTAGCTGGCTGACCGGCCGTACTCAGCGTGTGGTCCTCAATGGAACCACATCTACATGGAGGGAAGTGTGTAGTGGGGTGCCCCAGGGCTCTGTTCTGGGCCCAGTGCTCTTCAAACATCTTCATCAACGATTTGGACGAGGGGATAGATGGGGAACTCATCAAATTTGCAGACGACACCAAGCTGGCAGGAATAGCCAACACTCCAGAAGATAGGCTTAAGATACAGGAGGATCTGGACAGACTTGAACACTGGGCACTATCTAACAAAATGAAATTCAAGGGTGAAAAAAGTAAGATTCTACATTTAGGCAAGAAAAACCAAATGTACAGGTATAGTATAGGGGGTACCTTGCTCAATAGTAGTAACTGTGAGAGGGATCTCGGAGTCCTAGTGGACAATCACTTAAATATGAGCCAGCATTGTGCTGCAGCTGCCAAAAAAGCCAACACAGTGTTAGGCTGCATTAACAGAGGGATAGAATCAAGATCACGTGAAGTATTAATACCACTTTACAATGCCTTGGTAAGGCCACACTTGGAATACTGCATCCAGTTTTGGTCACCAAGATGTAAAAAAGATGTTGAGACTCTAGAAAGAGTACAGAGAAGAGCAACAAAGATGATTAGGGGACTGGAGGGTAAAACATATAAGGAACGGTTGCTGGAATTTGGTATGTCTAGTTTAATGAAGAGAAGGACTAGGGGGAACATGATAGCAGTGTTCCAATATCTCAGGGGCTGCCACAAAGAAGAGGGAGTCAAGCTATTTTCCAAAGCACCTGAAGGCAGGACAAGAAGTAATGGATGGAAACTAGTCAAGGAGAGAAGCAACCTGGAACTGAGGAGAAACTTCCTGACAGTTAGAACAATTAACCAGTGAACAACCTGCCTCCAGAAGCGGTGAATGCTCCAACACTGGAAGTTTTTAAGAAGAGACTAGCAGCTCCGAAATGGTATATAGGGTTTCCTGCCTGAGCAGGGGGTTGGACTAGATGATCTCCAAGGTCCCTTCCAACATCATCATCATCATCATCATCATCATCATCAACATCATCATCATCATCATCATCAACATCATCATCATCATCATCATCATCATCATCATCATCATCATCATCATCATCATCATCATCATCATCATTATTATTATTATTATTATTATTATTATTATTATTATTATTATTATTATTATTATTATTATTATTATTTTCCAAAACACTTTAGAATTATACTGAAGATCTTCCTTTATCTCTCCAGACTTTCTGTTATTAAAAATACCCACATGGAGTGTGAAAAAATAAGTTTATTTTTTATTTTATTTTTCAGATTTTTAATAACATTTGTCTCATATTATGTAGGAAAAATCAACTGTTCCAACACCTATCAATTTATAGAACAATTTTGTGTACTATGTAATATGTCACCTTATCAGTATATTGTTTACTACCATTTAAAAACTTAAACTAGGAATTGTTCTCTGGGTATATATTAGGAAATTGATATTTGTACTGCTGGGGTCTGCATTGTAATGAAACTTACTCCTATCCTTTAATTTGATGTATATATGTATGTACCATATTTTCATGCCATCTATCTTCTCAAAATAGAATTCAGAGTGACTTAAAGAAATACAACTTACAATCTTTGGTATGGAAATACGTTTCATGTTTTGGTTATGCCTGAAACAATAATCATTGACCTAGCATCTCTCTTTGTAGAGATTTCAATTCAGCTGTGGTTTTATGGGCTTGAATTCCCTTGATTCCTATTTAATACACACTCTATGTATTGATGACGTAAATATAAACTCCTAGAATTCCAAATTAATCTGATGTAATACATTAGACTTGAGTTTGCAAACAATTTTAAGATATAATGTGGTTTGTTTGGTTTGGCTTAGATTATCAAGTAAATTTAGCCATTGTGGTTATTAACCATTGATTCTAGCTTAATGTGATGCTTAAGCCTAACCAATAGTTGTATATTCAGCAAAGTATGATTAAGTTAAGTATCTCATAACTGTCTAGATGCATGCATTACACAATTCAGAACTGAACAAAGCACATTATAGCTTATTAGGTTGCCTGGATTCAGCCAATATATGCAAAATTTAATAACCAAAATATCTAAAACACATTGCTTTTGTGCCTTGAGCATACACTGTATATACAACATATCCTATGACCCTTTCTAATATGCTGAACTGGTGTGTTAATTTATTGTAGTGATTTCCTAGAACAAGAAAAGTTTTGTATGTATTTTTTTGGTCTGCTTTTCAGCCAATAGATTCCCAAAAGTTGATGCATAGCAATAAATAAAATTACATATATAGTTATGCAATATTATAAATTAAAGTATTAACATTTAATATAGTTTGTGTAGGGCTAGTTCTTCATGCAGTATATACACATTTGACTGACCTTGCCACTTTCTCTTTTTCTTTCTTTTTGCATAAAAACATGCCATTAAAATAGTACTGAAATAAACTGCAATTGTAAAAGCTTCCCTGAAGAATCTCTTAGTCATAATGTAAAAGGGATCCAACTCTTGAAATTGCTGTATTAGTTGAAATTGATTCTAGTCTCTTGAAAAGGTTGTATGTGCTTAATGTGAATCTTACTTTCTAGGGTGGTCCTAAAACTTGGGACAAAGTTTGAACTTGGACCTAATGGGGAACAATTTGGACAAAACTTTACTTATCAAAGATAAGGCAGTTGGATCCATTTTGATTCAAAAACTTCTACAAAACCCTAGGACAATTTCACCAGGTCAACTTCACCAACAAAGTTTTGTTCAAAAAGGAAAACACATTGCTACCTAAATTGCAATCTTGCCTGGAAGATATTGGAGGAGGTGTCACATGAAGTAGGAATAGGAGAGCTGTCATAGTGAGAGGGGAATGTCATCTTTATAAAGATTACCAACCTGCTTTATCTCTCTAGAGATGTAGAATGAATAGATCCTTATGAACATTTGATGATTTGTAGCCTTGGGCTAAATAGGCATGTGTGAACAGACTTCTAGATAAATTCTAGCCCAGTGATGGCGAACCTTTTAGAGAGGGAGTGCCCAAACTGCAACCCAAAACCCACTTATGCATCGTCGAGTGCCGGGTGGGTGTGGCCCATTGGGTGGGCGTGGTAGACAGCAGACTGGGTGGGACTAAAAAGTTCAATCAATCAATCAATTCCAACTTTGCAAGATCTTTTTTTTTTCCCATGAGAAGTTGAAATTGACTGAACCTTTTTTTTTTTTTTGCACACGGCGGCGAAGGCCTAAAGCGAAAAGGTTTTATAAAACCCAGCTGAAGGCCTAGGACTGGGGCGACAGCGCGTGTGCCCACAGAGAGGGCTCTGCGTGCCGCCTCTGGCACCCGTGCCATAGGTTCGCCACCACTGTTCTAGCCTGTTGACTGCATGGGAGGGAGGGGGCTGTTTTTGCACTATTGTATTTGACCCTCCAAGTGAATATGGTAGTCTTTGCACAGTTCTGTAATTATGTATAACTAAGGTTGGTGAAACAATTTTAGACCTTATTGTACACCTTTTAGTATTTTATTTGAAAGTTCCTGTGAATATTTATGAATATGATGGAATTATTATACTGGGGAAGTGTTTGGGCTTGAACCACACAGAAAAAGTCAGATGGGTGCATCCTAGCAAGTTCTTATACAAAGTCTATATTAATTTAATGATGGATAGTTCTAACTTTCATCCAATAGATAAACCTTTCTGGCTGATACACCTTTAAAGGAGAATATTTGTAGCTCAGGGTTGAAACGAGGGGTTGTTGGTGGTCTCTGAGCTTGGCTATTTTCTTGCAGATGTTTCATTATACAAACTAGGTAATGTAATCAGTGCTAGTCATGTGTTAGTAGCACTGGTGTGTTACCTATTTTAGGTACCCCAATGTGTACCAGAGAATGTTACACAGAATGTGTACAGTGCTTGTTTGACTGGCTTTATGTAGCTTCATACAATCATCAGGGGAAATAGTCATAATATAAAGCATACATATTATGGGCTATACTATTTCTCTTATCTCAGTCCTGTCTAGTCCTTATAGAATATATCATCAAGCAGAAGTTCAATAGAATAGCTTTTTTCCAATTTGTGATACTACGACAAGACTGGCAACATTTATGTGCATTTCAGAATCTTTTCATTTGTTGTTGTTGTTGTTGTGAAGTCGTGTCTGACCCATCGCGACCCCATAGACCAGGGCTTTTCAACCGGTGGTACGCGTACCACTTGTGGTACATTAACGAGTGGCAGGTGGTACGCAGCCCAAGTGTAGTGGGGAAGGGAAAGAGCCAGCGCAGGCAAGGACTTACAGTGAGAGAGTCCTCTGGAGCTGCAAAGGCCCCAGGCTCACTTCTGGCTCACCCTCCCCCATGAGAAAGGAGGAGGAGGGGGGCGGAGACAGGAGAGGCTATAAAAGGAGGCAGTTTGGGCCAGAGAGGGAGAGGGAGAGAGAGAAAAAGCAGCAGCCTTGGGAGGAGATGGAGTCAGCTCTAGCTGCACTGAAAGGGAAGGAGGAGGGTGGGGGGGGGAGGAGATCAACAGGCCGTCCATGAGCTGATCTACAACTGCTGTGGCAGCCACCTGTGCTGGCAGCAGCAAACAGGCAAGAAATGCAGCAGGGGAGGGGTTGCCCTCCACGAGGAATGAAGAAAGGTAGCATCAGCTGGAAGCGAGGCAGGGACGGAGGGAGATGGAGAGTGGAAGGATTCTTATGTGCTTTTGTGACTTTGAAGTTCTGGGATTTGTGCAATGTGGGCTTTTTTATTCTTAAGGAGTGTTTGGCAATTTCTATTTGGCTGATGGCTGGTGTTAGCTTCTATTGCTCTGCTGTTGTTAGCTGTAAGTTTTGCTGCAATGGATTTTGAAGTATTTTTCTCCTGAATGGATTTTGCCTGTAGCATTCCTTTACTTATGAATGGAGCCATTTGGGGAGGCTGCCTTAGCCAGTACTTACATTGTTTTTTCTTCCTTAAGTGTCTGCACTCCTTACTTTCCTTTCTAGCCAGTAGCTAATTCTTAAAAGGGAATGTGCCTTTTTAAGCTAGTTCACTCAGCAGCTTGTCTTTTCTGTCTCTGGAGGCCTTTCCTTGTTTGATCAATATATGGAAGAGGGAAAATATGGGGGGGTGTTCAAATTCTTCCTTCAGAAGGAGATGGGAATGAGAAAAAGGGAGGCAGGGAAGGGAGGGAGGCAGGGAAGGGAGGGAGGCAGGGAAGGGAGGGAGGGAAGGAAGTCCCGCCTTAGCACTTGGCCACCAGCAGCCCTGCCATTGACTTTGCTTGCCAAAAGCTTGCAGAAGGGGATCACATGACCCTGGGACACTGTGGCCATCATAAATATGAATCAGTTGCCAAGCATCCAAATATAAATCACATGACCCTGGGCATGCTGCAATGGTCATAAGTGTGAAAAATGGTCATACGTCATTTGAGTGCAATTGCAACTTTGAACAGGTTTTTTTTTTGTCATCAAGTTTTTGACACCTTGCTAGGTGGTACTCGAATATTGCCATATCCTAAAAGTGGTACAATCGGTAAAAAGGTTGAAAAGCCCTGCCATAGACAACATTGCTCCAGGCCTTCCTGTCCTCTACCATCTTCTGGAGTCCATTTAAGCTCACCCCTACTGCTTCAGTGACTCCATTCAGCCACCTCATTCTCTGTCGTCCCCTTCTTCTATTGCCCTCAATCTTTCCCAGCATTAGGCTCTTCTCCTGTGAGTCCTTCCTTCTCATTAGGTGGCCAAAGTATTTGAGTTTCAACTTCAGCATCTGGCCTTCTAAAGAGCAGTCAGGGTTGATCTCCTCTAGGACTGACCGGTTTGATCGCCTTGCAATCCAGGGGACTCGCAGGAGTCTTCTCCAGCACCATAGTTCAAAGGCCTCAATTCTTTGGCACTCAGCCTTTCTTTTTTTTTAAAACAAGTTTTATTGGTTTTTTTAGGTTTTACATCAAAATGCTTAGGAATCATCGTGGAGATAGGGTAATCAATCATCCAAAAAAAAAGCGCATAATCATACATATATAATTCAGGTTAATTCTTTAACGGTTCCCTCTCTTTCTCCAGCATGAATAATGGAGAATCCACCAATGGGTTAACTCTGACCTCCTGCCCACGTAGACCAAGTCAATCAAAGCTGCCACGCCCGTCTGGCTGAGGGCACTCCCCCAGTTTCGATTTGGTCTTCAGCCCAAACGGACATGGTAGATTTGGCTCCCAGCGACTTGAGAAGCAGGTTTTATTTAAGATTTATTCCATTGGTGGATTCTTCCATTCCCTTTAATTATCTGTTTGTGGATAAGTAAAAATTCCTTTTGAAAGTGCCTCTTTCATCGGGCTCGTGTTTCCCCTCCAGCTGATCATCGCAGCGGCCGTTTTAGGCTCCGGACGATTGGCTCTCTCTCTTTGCTTGTTTTGTTTGTTTTTCGTTGCCTTTGATTTCTATCTTGTTGTTAGTCATCCTTTGGGGGAAGGAGTGTGTTTCCCCATTTCCAGATTGCCTTGGTCACTTGGATTCTCTCTCTCTCTCTCTCTCTTTCTAACTGTGAGGTGCTGTTTTTTTTGTTTGGAGAGCTTCTGCTGTGAGGGGGGAGCCCCTATTCTGCAGGCTGCCCCGGGGTCCCCAAATTCCTTCCCGATCGTCGTGGCCGCCATTTTTGGCACCGCGTGGAAAACGGCCCTTTTACCTCGCTTTCACTTTCCCTTCAGAGAACGGAAAGGAGGCCCAGCAACTCCAGGAGGATTGTTTAGTTTCGTTTTCCCTTCTGGCGACCGCCATCTTTGGCCACAAAACAGAGAGGGACCAAAAGGCCCCACTTCTGTCTTTACCCTTTCAGAATCATCAGTCTGGGGTCTGTCCAGAGATTTAGTCCCTAATCAAGGATATAGGAGTCCCCTGTATTGCTAGGGGAAAAAAAAAACAGTTTACCTTTTAGCAGCTGCACCCATTGGGCCTTTGCCAGTCATAGCCTGTTGCCATAGTCTGCATCTAGTGAACGGTCAATACTGAGCTTGCCGTCACTAAGTGAGACACGTGTGATCCCGTCACTAAACACGAACTTGACCTCAAAGTAGGTCTCTCACACTCAGTTTTCATCATCGCTAGTGACCCGCGACACCCGTTGCTAAGTGTGACTCCGTGCTTGCTGGTGGGCCGGACTATCACAGATCCACGTGCAGGCCGGTCCCACCTCGGTGGTTAACAGCCGCATCTCTTGCAGACCGAGACACTTCAGCACCCCACTGAAAACTCTCGCTTTACAATGGCAGATAACACCGAGCCACAGGCTTCCACTTCCAGTGGACAACTAAAGCGTAAGTCCCCTAGTCAGGAGGCAGCTGCAAAAATCAAGGCCAAAACCAAGGCCGGCTTGAAGAAAACAACTTCCAAGGCGGCCGACAAACAGGCCAGCCGTAGACACCATGTCCTGGAGAAACAATTCTCCCGGGCACAAAGACTGGCGGTAGGGGAGACGGTTAATCCACCCCCTCCCACAATGGCGATACTGCCTTCTGGCCCACAACCTGAGCCCCAAGCACCATGGTCCCCTGAACGGGATTCAGAGGGGGCTTTTTCAACTGGTCCTTATCAGGAACACCTTTCCCTCTTTGAAGAGGAACAAGTGCTTCAAGCTCCTAAGGCACCTGAAGCCACATTTACTCCGACTGCAGCGGGGCTCAGATCCCATGAGGGATCACCCTTTGCGGGCCGGGCCCCAACTGCCACCTTTACCCCCACAGCAGCGGGGCTTCGAGAGCTGGAGGATCCCTCCTTCAAAGCTCATCTGCAGGAATTGGTTTCTCAGGCAGTTGCTCAAGCTATGACGCCCATGGGGCATCCTCAAAGGGCCCCCGCTCCCATGGTCCCTATTCCATCACCTGACCTCTCCAGGTCAGGCGCTCTCCGATACCCAGTCTCTGACTTACCTCCTCACTCCTTTGCCAGCGGTGGCTCGGAATACGCAGAGTATGGCCACGCGGAGGGAGACTGGTCAGACGATGAGGAACCTCCTCAGGAACATCCTCCTCTAATGGGACTGTTCAATCCCTCGCTATTTCCGTCCTTGCTCTGCAAGGCCTGTGCGACCGGAAAGTTTCATCCGGTTCAGCCATCGGTACCTGAGCAGGTGCCTGAACAGCTTCCTGGCCAGGACACGGACCCGTTGTTTTCAGAACCGGTGGTGCTACACAAACAAATCCCTTGCCCCTCCATGTTTTTGAAATCCATTAGGGGACAATGGGAGGCCCCAAGTGCCTTTCCCTCTATTGGGGGAATTGACTGTAGGTTGATTGACACAGTGCCGATCCTGAATGAGGCCCTGGACGTGCCTGAGGTAGATGAGTCTTTAATGCCTTTATTTTCTGATTCAAAGGTACCTGGGGATATGGCGGAGGCATTGAAGCCTGAGGATAAGAAATCCGAGGCTTCTTTCCGCAGGAGACACCAGGCTTCGGCATGGTCTATAAGAGTTTCCACTTCAACCTCATTCTTCGCAAGGGTCTCCCTTATCTGGCTCCGCCAATTACAGGCTAGAATTCCCCCAGAGGAGGTAAGAGTCCATCAGGACTTGACGAAAATAATGGCTGCATCACAGTACATGGCAGACGTGTCTTTGCAGGCCGCCAGATTCTCGGCCCGTGCCATAGCATCCAATGTCTCTGCACGCAGACTACTATGGCTCAGAAATTGGAAGGCCGAGACTAGACACAAATGGCGTGTAGCTTCCGCCCCATATAGCGCCGCCCGCCTCTTTGGGGAGGCCCTAACTCCCTATTTAGTTGAAAACAGGGAGAAACAGAGGGTCCTTTATCACCTTGCCAAGACACCTAGCCATCGTTTCTCCCCGTATACCCGCTGGCAGCCCTTTCGGACCGGATCGGTTTTGGCCTCATCACAGGTCTCCCAGCCATTTCCCGCAGGCCCGGACTGTTCATTCGACCGGTCCGGGTACAGGGACAGATACAGACAGCAGACCCAGGGTAGGAGGTCCTTTCGAGGCAGGGGTGGCCGTCCCTTCCGTAGAGCCAAGTGACTCGGGGAGGGACGCTCCCATAGGTGGCAGACTAACATACTTTCTCCACAAATGGGAGACCATGACCACAGACTCTTGGGTGTTAAGCACCATCAGGGACGGGCTGTCTCTGGAGTTCGTGGCCAGGCCACCCCGATGCTTCATTTCCTGTCCCCTTCCAAGGAACCCAGTCAAGAAGAGCCTTCTGGGGAGGGCCATTCTACATCTGTTACACATACGAGCCATAGAACGGGTACCAACCGACCAGCTCAAACAGGGTTTTTACTCCATCCTATTCGTTGTTCCAAAGGCCTCGGGGATGGAGAGTGATACTAGACCTCAAGGGCCTAAACTCTCACCTGTCATACCAAAAGTTCAAGATGCAGACGCTTCGGTCCATCTTGGCAAGCGTAAGACGGGGGGACTTTCTGATGTCCATAGACCTCCACATCCCTATACATCCAAACCATCGGCAATATCTCCGGTTTTGCTATTCCAACAGCCATTACCAATACAGAGCCCTCCCGTTCGGCCTATCCTCGGCTCCCAGGGTCTTCACCAAGATCCTGGTGGTACTCGTCGCACACCTACGGTTAGTCCTGGTGCATGTCCAATGTTACCTGGATGACATTCTCATCCAGTCGTCCTCCGCCCTGACCGCCCAGGCGGAGCTGGCCCTCACTATAAGGACACTTCAGGACCATGGTTTCTTAGTCAACTTTCAAAAAAGTCAGCTGAGTCCCTCAACACGCCTTCTACACTTGGGCGCGGTGATAGACACAGACCTTTGCCGGGTCTATCTGTCTCGGGACCATCAAAACAGCATTCGAGACATGGTCCTCAAGATCCGTAGGGAGTGTGTAGTGACTATCCTGGCTATCCTCTCCCAGCTCCTGGGAAAGATGATATCTTGCATAGAGATAGTGCCTTGGGCCAGACTTTGGAACACCTTCAATGGTTCTTGCTCCCATTCCAAAGGCTGGGCATGAGCTCTTCCAACCAAAGGGTACGGGTGCCTCTTCAAATCCTAAGATCCCTTCTGTGGTGGGCCTCCCCAGCGGTAGCAAAGGGGTCACTATTCAAGGAGCCCAGCAGGCTAACCTTGACCACAGACGCCAGTCTGTTTGGCTGGGGGGCACATTTCCAGTCCCAGTTGGCTCAGGGCCGGCCAGACCTGAAGCACAATATCAATTGGCTGGAACTGAGAGCCATTCATCTGGCCCTCTGCCACTTCCGCAACGAGATTACGGGGCAACACGTGCTGGTCCTCACGGACAACGTGGCGGAAAAAGCCCATGTGAACCATCAGGGCGGTACCCGATCCAGGTCTCTCATGGCCGAGGCCCTGTTAGTGGGGTCCTGGGCAGAAAACAATCTCCTCTCCCTAAAGGCCGAACACATCTCGGGAGAGGCAAATCGTCAGGCGGATTATTTAAGCCGGGCGACAGTAGACCATTCAGAATGGAGTCTATATCCGGATCTCTTCAGGGAGATTTCGGAGAGGTTCGGACTGCCGATCCTGGACTTGTTCGCTTCTCTGGTGAACTCCCAACTTCAAAGAGTCTTTTCCAGGTTCCCCTCTCCGGGGGCAGAGAGGACGGACGCACTTCGCAGCCCTTGGCCAGGGGGACTGCTGTATGCCTTCCCACCTCTCCCTCTGATCCCAGCAGTCATCAGGAAAATATTACAGGAACAGGCAGAGGTCATATTCATCGCTCCATACTGGCCGAGGCGACCGTGGTTTGCCGACCTCGTGAGCCTCTCTGTGGCTTCTCCGTGGAGGATTCCTCCAGAGCAGATAAGGTTAGTGCAGGGAGTCATACAACACCCAGAACCTCAGTGGCTCCAGTTAGCCGCCTGGCACTTGAACGCAGGGCCTTGACCCAGGAATCTTATTCCTTGGGAGTGATTTCTATGATTCAGGCCTCCTGGAGACCGGTGACCAATCGAATTTATGACTCCACATGGAGACATTTCTGCAGTTGGTGCGACAGCAATCACTTAGCTCTCTCAGAGGTAACCATTCCACGGATATTAGACTATCTGTTGGAGGGTGTTAATAAGGGCTTGGCACCCAACACTATTCGCCGACAGGTCGCGGCTCTGGCCACGGTGTTTGCCTGTGACACTTTGGAGCCACTGGCCCATCACCCCATGGTACGATCCTTTATCAAAGGGGTCACCAACAGTAAACCACCAGTAGTACATAGGTATCCCACTTGGGAGTTACCCCGGGTCTTACAGGCCCTTACTCAGGCACCCTTCGAACCTATTAGGTCCTGCACCTTTAGGTCCTTGTCTCTTAAGGTTGCTTTCTTGGTTGCAGTTACCTCGGCTAGGCGTATCTCGGAACTGGCAGCTCTTTCTGTCAGAGAGGACTTGTGTGTTTTTCACACGGACAGAGTGGTCTTGCGCTTGAACCCCTTATTTGTTCCTAAGATTAACACCATTTTTCACAGGGCACAGGAGATCGTGTTACCGAACTTTTGCCCTAATCCGTCTCATACATTGGAACGGCAATGGCACACTCTCGATGTTCGCAGGGCGTTACGCTGTTACATCAAGCGGACGGAGTCTTTCCGTAGATCTGAAGCCCTCTTTGTTTCCTTCCATCTGGCCTCCAAGGGTAAGAAGGTGTCTTCTTCTACCATTGGCAGGTGGATTAGAGCCTGTATTTCCGAGACGTATCAGGCGTCTTCCTTAACAGTTCCAGGTCACTTGACGGCCCATTCCACTCGTAGTGCTGCTACTTCTGCAGCATGGGCCACACAGGCCAGCATAGAGGACATTTGCAGGGCGGCGACGTGGTCTTCGCCTTCCCCTTTTGTGCGCCATTATAGACTTGATAAGTTTGCCTCGGCGGAGGCCTCTTTTGGCCACAGGGTACTGCAACAGATAGTGCCGGCGGCAGGGACACTGGCCCAGTCTGCTCCCCTCCCATAGGGACAGAAGGGCTTTGGTAAGTCCCATTGGTGGATTCTCCATTCTTCATGCTGGAGAAGGGGCGTTGTCTTACCTGAACGCCTTTTCTCAGCGTGATGAATGGAGAATCCACACCCATCCCTTATGCGCAGTCAGGTCCAATGTTTAGGATCTGGGAGCCAACACGTCGTACAGTCATTGGCTTCGCCCTTTTCGAAACTGGGGGAGTGCCCTCAGCCAGACGGGCGTGGCAGCTTTGATTGACTTGGTCTACGTGGGCAGGAGGTCAGAGTTAACCCATTGGTGGATTCTCCATTCATCACGCTGAGAAAAGGCAACACCCCATTTCTCTCAATTGCTATAACATAATCAAATTAATACATTTCTAAAGAATTCAATCAATCAAAAAAAAAATCAATAATATTTCACCTATATCAATCCAAATCCTGTTTTTAAGCTTAACTAACTTACAATTACCATGTTCCAATTTAGCCTTAAATAAACACATAATTTACACTTCGGGTCTCCCAATTTCCCTTATTTCATAAAATAATAATTATTTCTAGAATATACATATTATTCCAATCATTATATTTTTACATTTCCCAACTATATTCTATTTCTTATTCTACTCTATTTCAAATATATATTTTGTAAATCAATCCATATCTCTAAAAAACCTTTTTAACTCATTTCGTAAAATTTAAATCCCATCAAAATAATTATACCTAAAAAACATATTATTCCAAAAAATACCTTCTTACTTCATTTCACATCAATATTCTATTTCTTATTCCATTAACTTCTTGTTTACAACCTTTTCCATATTACCATTCCAAATCATAATCAAATCAATAATTTTCATCTCGGTAGTATTATCTCAGTCGAAATCTCTAAAAGCCTTTTTAACCCATCAGGTAAAATTTTAACTCTCATTTTTAAATCTAATTCTAGCTTTCTTTTTGTGCCAAGCAGGTTTCCATAAAAGAGCCTCTAAGTCTAAATCATCAAATCTCAATATTTGATTATACATATTTCTCAACAATTCAGTCTGATCATATTTCTCTTCTCTTTTTTCCAATACTGTCTGAGCTGTATAGTCAGTTTTGTTCAATGTGGTAGTTACTCGTTGATTATCCGTGTTGTCACAGTTCTCAATGCCTCGTATTTGCAAATCAGTTCCTATTGCTTGTGGCAATGTAGATGTTTTAATTGAAATCCGTCTTTGGTTGTCGAGGTTCTCAATAAATTGTATGTGGGATTGTATGATATCTTCTTCTATGTTGATTTGTTCCTCATCTATTATTATTTGAATTGTGGAATAGTCAGTTGGAATCTGGAAGTTAATTTGAAGTTTTATAATAAAAGCATTTATTCTAGCATTCACTTGCTCAGTAATTTCATGAATTCTTCCCAACATAAGTTTACAAATAGATTGTGGATGAGATTCCTCCATCTCATTAAATTGTATATGTAGTTGCATGCAGACCTCTTTGGCGTCGATCTGTTCTTCCTCTGTTATTCCTTGGTCTGTAATTTGATCAGTCAAAATTTGAGGTTCAATTTTTAGTTCTGGAGCATCATCTTTAATGTTCATTCTAAAAATCCTTTGTTCTTTAAGTTCCAAGATTTTTTCTAGTATAAGTCCATAGCCAAGCTGTGGGTAAAACTCCATTTCAGTAGTAAGATAATCTTTTAGTTTTTTGGTGAAGGCTATGTTTATTAACAATCAACCAACATCCGCCTCCACAATTCTAATAGGCAATTTCACCACCCAGCTGTTTCAAATCCATTATCTTTTCCCTTTGTAGTAGTTGAAGGTCAAATCCAGTCTCAAAAACAAAGGGAAAATACAATTACAATGTCAGTTTTTCACCACAAGATGTCCTCAGTAAGCTGTAAAATCTTTTTTCCAAATTCCAATAAAGTTTTGTCCAGTTAAAAAGTAAAAACAAGTAAAAGAAATAACAATATTCCCCAGCTTAAAAAGTAAATACAGCAATAAAATTCTATAATATAGATTTTTTCAGGATCCCCGAAATCCAACAACAAAAATAGTCAGTAAAAATTAATTATTTTTCTCAGAGCTCATTTTCCCAAGTATCCAAACACCTCTTAAAGCAGGGAAATAATTCCAGGGGCTTTTCTCAGGAAGGTAGTTAGGGTACAGAGAGGGAAGGAAAGGTCTCACCCGGATCTTTCGCTTAGCTGTTCTCGTGACTTTCAGCTGGAGCAGCTAGATGATTGGCCATGTTAATGGCCGATCTTTTCCCCGTCGGCCCAAAGGAGCTGTCTCGGACTGTGGAAGGTGCTGCCGCTCCCTCCGCAGTCGACGAGAGTCCTCCTCAGCGGTAGTCGCCCCTCCAGGGCGACTTTCGACCCTGTCCAGGGTCTACTGGCGGAGGGAAACCGGCCGGCGAAGAGAGAAGACTCTCTGCGCAACCGCCAGCGCCGCAAACTGGAACCGGAAGTTGGCGCTCAGCCTTTCTTATGATCCAACTTTCACAGCCATACATTGCAACTGGGAAAACCATGGCCTTGACTATACGTACTTTTGTTGGCAGGATGATGTCTCTGCTTTTTAGTATGCTGTCTAGATTTGCCATAGCTTTCCTCCCCAGGAGCAAGTGTCTTTTAATTTCTTGGCTGCAGTCCCCATCTGCAGTGATCTTGGAGCCCAGGAAGATAAAATTTGTCACTACCTCCATTTCTTCCCCTTCTATTTGCCAGGAATTGAGAGGGCCGGATGCCATGATCTTGGTTTTCTTAATGTTGAGTTTCAAACCAACTTTTGCACTCTCCTTCTTCACCCGCATCAAGAGGCTCTTTAGTTCCTCTTCACTTTCTGCCATTAGAGTGGTATCATCTGCATATCTTAGGTTGTTGATATTTCTCCCGGCAATCTTAATTCCAGCTTTTGATTCTTCTAGCCCTGCCTTTCTCATGATGTGCTCTGCATATACGTTAAATAGGCAGGGCGACAGAACACAGCCTTGCCGGACTCCTTTCCCAATTTTGAACCAATCAGTGGTTCCGTGCCCAGTAATCTTTTCATATCCCTAGCTTAATGTTGGGAAAATAGGTTCACCCCCTTCTCATCTACTAAAGAATTCTTGGGTTCACTTTTGTGTTTTTTAAAATTAACATTATGAATAACTGGTTCTTTAATTTAGAATTTATAGGTTTAGAGTATTCTATTTTTCAATATGATATAAACATTCAGAATCAAAATAACTGGTTCCATGCTTTTTCTTCCTGAACGCAATACTTAATTTTATGGTATTATTAAGAATTGAATGAGTTTGGATTTGATATAATTCCTGATTATGGATTAAAATGAAATAAATTACATTGAGCTTGTAATTATCCACATCTGGATTCAAAGCAAGAAATCCAAATAATTTGATGCCCAGGTTTCCTCACAGAGCAATGCTATTACAATATAAGGGAATCTATCCTTTCTGACAATCAAAGCATCTCCTGTGAAAATTAGTTCATAAATGTTGATTTGGGATAGAAAAGATAATATAGATAATACAGATTTCAAGAAGTGTGGGAAGGTTGCTGTTGCAAAATTATGTTTGGAACTCATTGTCTCCTTTGAGTAATTCTATTTTTTCTGTTCTTTTTTCCCCTTTCTGGTACACTAAATGAAGATGTGCAAAACTATAAAAGAATCACTTTTCTTTTTCTTTTAAAGAATTGGGTGTAAGACTAAGCAGTGTTTATAGTGAATAAATCCAATAGATTTCCTCAAGGCTTTTTCAGAATAAATACGCATTTGTTGTTTGGCATATGTAGAATGTCAGGGAGTTACAGTTCAGTTTTGCTTTAATTGTCTGCCAATAATTTCCAAGTGTAAAAGTGTGGGAGTTCGATCCCAGGGTCCAGCGCCTGCTGGACGGACCAGTGACGTACGTTAGCCTAGGCCAACGGACCTCGCGTTTGGTAGATAGGAAACACACGGACAACATGTTTCTTCAGGTTGAGTTAGCAAGCGAGAGCCCAGAAGGATCTGCGTGCTTCTCTTTTATTGGTACACTTACGTCACAGCAGGAGGTTGTAAAGGGTGGGTTTTGCCAGGAAATGAAACTTAACTCAAGAAATGGAAACTTAAAGGCATAAACGAAACCTTTAACTTAACTTAGGAAATGGAAACTTAATAAGGCATAAAGAAACCTTAACTTAACTTAGGAAATGGAAACTTAATAAGGCATAAAGAAACCTTAAGTTAACTTAGGAAATGGAAACTAATAAGGCATAAAGAAACCTTAAGCTATTGAAATGGTTGCAACATCTCCACTGTTTTTATTTTTTAAAGTTCAATCTCTATCCTACTCGTAGCCATCATCTGCATCCTCCGAAACAGAAGAGGGCAACTCCATAAGAATGCGAGATTCTTGCTTGGAGGCAAGAGCCACCATGGCTAAGTCTGATTCAGTATCGGAACAGTTGGAGTCCGTGTCAGACAGTGTCAGTAGGGCAACCTTTTCAAAGGGGTGGAATTTGGGTTTCAAGGGTTCATATATATTGTTTGAGGCAAGCATAACATCAATCTTAGAAAGATTAGAATCCAAACCATTCAAACGATCCTTGAGAAATTGCAAAAGGCGTGAAAAAACACATGGGCCAATCATACATAATATAAGCAAAATTATACAAGGTCCTAAAATAGCAGAAAGCAATGTAGTAATCCAGGGAGAGAAATTAAACATGCTTTGATACCAGGATTGTTGGGAGAACCTTTCTTGTTCCCTGTCTTTCAATCGTTTGCGTAGCTCATTCATAGAGTCGCGCACAATGCCAGATTGATCAGAATAAAAACAACATTCTTCTTTTAAGGCTACACATGTTCCACCTTCCTTTAAAAATAAAAGGTCGAGGGCACGCCTATTCTGCAAAGCTACTTCAGCAAGAGACGACAAAGAAGTTTGAAGGGCAGAAATTGAAGTCTCAATGCGGGAAAGATAATCATCTATTTCTAGACTAAGTTTTTGTATTTGTTGTTGATTAACAACCAAAGCCGCAGCTCCAGTAGCTGCTCCTGCAGCACCTAATCCTAAAAGAACTGAAAGGGTTAGGGCTGTAACAAATTCACGTTTTGCACGTAGGTGGTATTCCGGTGGTTCCATAAGGGAAACAAAATTAGAGGGGGAATAATAAGTGATTCTAGGGACTAAGCGTACCTGAATACAAAAGGCATTTTGGCGTATTAAAACATCCCCTGATACACAGGCTGTGGCACCTGTAGAGCAAGCCCAAATGGAGTTGTTACCAGGAACAAAGAATTGGCCTTTTAATCTGGCAGTGATGTTACCATTGACCAAGGAGAAAAGAGAGTTATAGCCAGCCACGTTTACACTGCCCGACCTAGTTTTATCAAGCCAGACATCACATTGGTATTTGCCAGTGGTGATATTAGCACAATATTGAGAATAATTTGCAGGAATGTTTCCCAAGCAACAACCATGTCCCATAATGGAAGTAATAGTAATAGACATTGAGTTCCATCTGCAGGAGTCATCTTTTGTAGCATTCTTAATAGGTTCAATAGAGCCAACGGCGTCATAAAAGGGTGGAGTGGCTGATAAACAGAGCCAACAGTGGTCGGTTTGTGAAGAAGAATTAACAGCACTTTTTAGCAAAAAGGAGGAAGCATTGACAAGGTTAATGAAGGGATTAGACATATTATGCACAATGGACTGTAAAAAAACAGATTGAACGTTTTTGTTAGGACCTATAGGAGGGGAATGTGGTGACTGGATTGTGAGACGAATGGAAAAAACTCCGCCGTCGTTTCCAGAACCGCTCCATTCTCTACCACCCCAAGAATATCCGACAGCCCATTGCTCTGTAGTCAAAGTCTTTCCTTGGGATGTGAAGGTAATGTTCATTGGATTTTTCCGCTCACCACAACAATGCAAATTTGAAGGGCAGGAAGAAGAAGGGGGTTTGCCATTACTACGGGTAATGGCGATATAATCATTTGAGCGAGGGGCAGTCCAGGATATAGCGCCCGTAGAAACACAGGACCATGAGGCACAGTATTTATCCAATAAAGTGCCACATTGATATTTTTCCTCAGGTGTCTTTGGTTCGGGACAAAAATACAGGTCCCACCATGTTGCTTCTAGTGGAGAAGGTGTGCACGAACCTTGTTTGTCCCATTTGTTAGTTTGGAGAAATTTTGAAGCAAATTTGTTGACCCCGGTACCCATTTCGGCAAAGTCAAAATGTAAGATAGGGAACCAGGGCCATATTGTGTATTTGGAGATTTGGAATAATACCTGATTTTCAAAGTCACGAACAGTCCATGTGTAGTTGAGAGGTCGATGAGGATTAGGATCAGGAGATCGCCGTCGTCGAGAATGAATGATGCGTTGGTGTGAGCGAGGTTGCTTTGTGGAATGAAAATGTTGTAAGTGAGGTGAGGTAAAAATACGGGCGGCCAGGTCTAGGAAGGAGCGGGGATGAGGAACAAAGTTGTAGGCAAGTAAACGAGGAGACAAAGGAGGTTTTGCATAGCTCGCCACTGATGCGAGTTCAAAAGAATGTGTAGTATAAGTACCATAGGATGAAAATCCAGACACATAATAGCGCCCCGTAGTCTCAGGGGTCACAAGAATAGCAAGAGTTATGTGACAAGGGTAATGAGCATAGGTGAGGGAAATAGAGGGAGATGGTGGAAGAGGAATGCCACGATTAGGATACTGAGAAAACACAAAGGGACAAAAGGATTGACCTCGGTCATAACAATGGAAAAGGGCAGTAGTATTGAGATCAAGAAAAGAAAAAACAGGACCACAATATAGGCCTTTATGAAAATTTAGAGGAATTCTCAGGTGCTTTGTCATCATGGGAAGGTGCAGTGTGGACATCATGGGGAAGGAACTTGTCAAGAGTGTCATCAAAAGCAGGGTCCACATGATTGATGCAAAAGTGTTGGACCCCTGGACAATATGAGTGGTGCAATATGCAGTTGTTACACCAATAACAGCACGTACATCCACACTCACAAAGGCAATGATGGCACATCCGATGGAGTTGGTGGGTTGTGTGGAGTGATGAAATATGGGCGAATACAACGAGCAGGGACCCACAAAACTCTGTCAGGTAGTTGAACTGCAGCGTAGCCTCTTCCCCAGGTGATGAGTTCGGCTGGACCTTTCCAAGTTGGATCCGGGAGCTGCCTGTAGTATACAAGTGGTCTTGAAGTTGGGACAACAGGTTTAGTAAAGTGTCGAGACGCAGCAGACAAAGAAGGAGTGCCAGTGAGATTTAGAAAATTGAGAGTATACAGACAAACATTTAACACATTTTGCAGTGCCGGGAGGTTTGGGGGGCATAAGCCCTTGGACCCCATATAACGATCTAATGCATTTTTTAAAGTTTGATTTGCTCGCTCAACAATAGCCTGCCCTTGGCTATTGAAAGGAATTCCAAATTTGTGGACAATGGACCAGTGATGACAAAACTGTGAAAATTGTGAGCTGACATAAGCTGGGCCATTGTCTGTTTTTAATATTTTTGGACATCCCAGCACTGTAAAGGTACGAATACAGTGATTAATCACTTGTTTTGCAGCTTCCCCTTTTTGTGGGGTTGCCAAAATAAATCCGGAGAACGTATCTACTGTAACATGTAGATATTTCCACGGGGCAAATGGAGGATATTGAGTTACATCCATTTGCCAGGTATCACAGGCTTCAGTGCCTCTAGGGTTAACGCCCTGTGGGATACCTTTAGACTGTAGGCTACAGGTTGGGCATTGTTGAATTATGGCTGTAGCTTCAGCCATAGTGATTCCAAATTGTTTCATTAAGGCCTTCTTATTTTGATGAAAATAGCTGTGACTTTCCCCCGCTGTCATGGGAGCTGGCTGTGGAACTTTGATGACAACAGGTAAAAGTTTGCAGGCTTCATCGGCCATATGATTCCCTTCTGAAAGAAATCCTGGTAAATGTTGGTGACTTCGAATGTGTGCTAGAAATAAGGGATGGACACGATCATGTAACAGTGTTTGTAGTGAAAGAAAGAGTTTCATAAGGACAGGTGGAATGGAGGGAGACAGATAAGAGTCAAAAATGTTGTGAGTGATATGGGAAACATATAAGCTATCTGTAATGATGTTTAAAGGTTGTAAAGAAAAGGAGCTTAAAGCCAAAATAAGAGCAGCTAGTTCTGCTTGTTGAGCTGATTGTTGAGGCGAAGTTTGCTTTTTGTGCCATGTTCCATTGTATTGCCAAGTACAAGCACTATATGTTTTTGAACCATCAGTAAAAATGGTAAGACAGTCCTTAAGGGGTGAAGGAGCAATAGGAGAAGAAAAGGAAATAGGGATTGTCTTGACAAGTTGTAAGCGAGGATCTGCGGGCAAATGACATGAAATATGCCCATGCCAGTTTAATTTTTTGTCAGATATTTGAACAAGAATGGCAGTGAATAGAGAAGGTGTTGATAAAATCACAAGGGAAAAAGGTGTGTTGTTCAAGACACAGTCGACCCAAGTGGTCTGCAGTATTGAATTTATATGTTGGAGAGTGGTGTGATGAACATCAGTAAGATGTAAAGTGTCAGCAGGGTGTTTAAGTATAGCTAAGGCTTGGAAAAAGGGAGAAAAAACAGCCGTGGTAAGAGAAAGATAAGATCGTGCCCAATTAAGTGTTCCTAAATATTGTTGAAGCTGCACTAATGTGGTATCCTTCTCTAAAAAAATGTGAGGAAAAATGGGTGTTGAGTGAGAAGAAAGAAGTTTGTGACCCAGATATGAAAAAGGTTCCAATTTGATCAAATTCCATTCAGATGAAACAAATTTTCATGAAATAGGAAAAACATTTACAAATCTAAGCAAAACAATTCAGTCATTTCTTTTGGTTGATGGATGTATATGTCTAACTAAACAATTTAAAAGTCAAAAATTTGCAAAAGAATTGCCCAACAATTACTGCCTCCTCTTTCGAGTAAAAAAAATAGCAAGCTGAAACTACAAGAGTGGGCATCAAATTTCACATCCACCCCCCTTCCTCAACCCAGACTTCTAGGCAGAGGAAGAAGAAAAAAAATAGTTAAAACGAACAGCTGCCCCCCCTCTCCTTTCGCCTGTCCTTCGCTCTAAAAGCAATACAGCCAGCGAAAAACGAAAGAGGCAGGAGGGGGGAAAAGAAAAAGAAATTTTACAAAAATCTCACCACCAAAAAATTCACATGCATTTTTTATAAATTCTTTCACAGATCCTCCATAAAACTTTTCTCATGGAAACTCTTGCTATTGCGTTCCCATTTTACAACAATAAAAACTACAGTTTTACTGTTCCTTTCACAGCGTGGGATGGGTGGAGGGGTGAGGGCTAACACACACACATTTACACCAGCAAATTAACTCATTCACTTCCATTCTGTTTGCTTACACCATTTCACATACAAATATTTCATTTCATACGTTTTCAAGCAAACTTTTTATTTTTAATTAAGGCCTTTTTGTTTGTTGTTATCAAAGAGGGTTTTGACCCTTTTCCAAGTCTTGGAAATAACACAGAACAACACAGACAGACATATATACACAAATACCATTAAAACAACATTTATTTAGACATATGGCTTGTCCTGCAAGAAGCGAGAAAATCATGAGATGATTCCAACCAAACATGTGGTTTTTATAGGGCCCTTTAACCATCTCCTATTTTTCTCACCATTCCAAGTCCAAGCGTAACGTTCTAGGAGTTAAACATATATAAAACAAAACACACACATCAACACAAAGCACCACCAGACATTGTCTGACAGGGTTAAACTTAACAGATTACAAAAGAGTTTCAAACACATTCCAATTGTTCAAAACACATTGCAGAGGAGTGCAGTTTGAGTTAATTTATGTCTCTAAATTGTTCTGAAAATTTATTGTTTGGTCTACCTCAAAATAGTTTGATGAAACGGAAGCATTGAGTGCGGCTGCAGAACTCTGCAGAACAGGATACAGGGTTGCCTGTTTCTGTTTTGGAGAAGAGAGAGAAGGATATAGTGAAGAGGGGGGTTCCTTTGGCTGTGCCGGCTTTGGAGCGTCCTCCGTAGTAGGCACAGGTTGGGAGGAAGGGTCTGGGGATAGACAGTTGTTCCGTTAACTTTTTGCAAACAATTTGCCTTTCTGACTAAAGAGGAAAGTTCATCCACATGCTTGGACAGAACTCTGGAAAGCGAAGTCCCATACTTACGATTGATCAAGCCTTTACCAGGTGCGTAAATACAGGAGCCAGAGCAGCGTTTTCCTAGACAGAGAACACGCCGTGGAGTGAATCACGTCATAGAGTGAATCACGTCGGGGTCACCAGTTGTGGGAATTCCGATCCCGGGGTCCAGCGCCTGCTGGACGGACCAGTGACGTACGTTAGCCTAGGCCAACGGACCTCGCGTTTGGTAGATAGGAAACACACGGACAACATGTTTCTTCAGGTTGAGTTAGCAAGCGAGAGCCCAGAAGGATCTGCGTGCTTCTCTTTTATTGGTACACTTACGTCACAGCAGGAGGTTGTAAAGGGTGGGTTTTGCCAGGAAATGAAACTTAACTCAAGAAATGGAAACTTAAATGCATAAACGAAACCTTTAACTTAACTTAGGAAATGGAAACTTAATAAGGCATAAAGAAACCTTAACTTAACTTAGGAAATGGAAACTTAATAAGGCATAAAGAAACCTTAAGTTAACTTAGGAAATGGAAACTAATAAGGCATAAAGAAACCTTAAGCTATTGAAATGGTTGCAACATAAAAGCTTGAAAAGAGAAAAAAAAATCTTCCTTTGTATAAAAACTCTTGTAATTCAAGCTATTCAGATCCTCTGTGCAGTTGTGCACTGAACAGTGGTTGCTCTCTGAAAGTAATGTGTGATTCTGTCTGTCAAGACTGTACTGAAATGACAAATTCAATGGAGTAAAGACAATTCAGGAAAATTAAATTTGGGGATAAACACTGTAAATTGTTTACAAGACGTAAAAAAATCAGAACTGAAAATTACCAATGGGATCTAAAGGTAAATGGTTCTAAATAGTTTGCAGATTCTGATTGTGTATTGTATACAACTGTAATTCTAAAGTAGAAATATATGTATATATTTATATATCCCTAATTACACTAAAAATGCGAATCCTGGGTAAATCCATATGGTAAAAACAAAATAGTACGAGCACTAGGATATTAAGACAGAAACTGTTTAATACAAAAGCTAAAGCTGAGCTTTCATCGGCCAACACTGCCGACATCATCAGAGCACAATACAAGATTACTGGGAGTCCTTTTTATACCGCCGGGTGGCTCTGCACCCGGCTTCTCGATTTAGTCATCGGTCCGTCCGTTTTCTCTATTTGGTTTGTTCTTAAAGGGCACGCGTCTCTTGCTGCGGTGGTGTCTTCCGAGGTTGCTATTCTCCCTTTCTTTGCCTTGATCACTGTATATATTTATATATTTATATATATAGTAAAAATATATGGTTGTGCTGTCTTTCACAGGTAGTTTAAATGCAGATTATGATTTTCTCCAGATTCGAGTGAAAATTTGATTGATTATGTGAGATTAGTGGTGTTGACTTTTAACAATCACATAGATTTTTAAAAGTGAAAATGAATCAGGGATCTTATTATCTCAATGCATGGAACCACCTCTGAAACATTTTTTTCCCCATGGAATGTGAACACATTTTGTTTAACCTTGGTCCTTTTTAACCATCATTTCCTTGTGAGTGTAATCTTAATTTGTAGCTCTGGTGAAGAAGCAGAAGAAGAGCAACTGAAGTATAAAAGGGGAGATTGTTCTATACTTGGAGACAGAGAATGGGTTCCTAGATCATGATAAATTATATTTTGCTTAGTTTTGTCATAAGTCCAACCACTATCATTTGTGAATTTTTGTTTATGGCTTAGGGCAGTATACGAACCCAGCCAATTGTGATTTAATTTGAGGAATAAACTAGGTCACTATGTCATGTCTGAATCACTGCTGTTTGGCAGCTGGTTTTAATTGTTGAATAACTCTAATAAACCCTAAAGCACCTAACCGGATCAATAAGATAGATTGCCATTAAACCTTTAGGCCACATTGGCTGGATATATTGGGAGTTGTAATCCCAATACTTCTGGATAATGAAGCTGGGCTCTCATGAAGTATTAAAAGAATAAAAATGCAATTGGTGAATATCATGTTCTATACAGCAAAACCAAGGATGCAGGAACTGCAAGTAGCCATTGACCTGCCACCACAACTGAGCCCAAAATTTCTGTGGCTAAGTGAGATAGTGTTAAGTGAATTTTGTGCCATTTTATGACCTTTTTTGTCACAGTTTTTAAGTGAATCATTGCAGTTAAGTTAGTAACACAGTTGTTAAGTGCATCTGGCTTCTCCATTGACTTTGCGTGTCAGAAGGTCACAAAAGATGATCACATGACCCTGGGACACTGGAACCGTTATAAATGCATACCAATTGCAAAGAGTCTGAATTTTTATCATGTGATAAAATGGGGATAATGCAGCGATTGTAAGTATGAAAAACTTTCATAAGTCACATTATGGTCACTAAATGAAAACTTCAAATGGTCAATAAACGATTGGTTATAGGTCAAGGTCTACTTGTAGATGATTGAATGGTGGACAGAATTCATGTTAGAGATACCTATTCCGATAGAACACTTTCATTACAATATTTTATGTCTGCTGTTCCTGATTTATATCTAAAATTTATCTGTGTATCTATGGATGGAAAAATTTACTTTTCCCAACAGAGAACAGCCAGTTCTTGGATAAAAATAAGATCTATGGTGCAAATCAATTGAATGCTTTGTGGTTGCTGTTCTTTGAAGCTGTTCATCAGGTTCATGTTGTTCTGAATCAGGAACTGTGTACATTTGATAGTGTAGTACAACAAAGACAAACAGTATGGGCTTTTTTGTTGCAAACATTAAGGTTGAACACACATTTTCAGGGAAGTGCTGCGATTACAAGCCTGTAGGCACAAAGAACATTTTTTATTCAAAAGTATCCCTATGCATTTAGAGAGTTAGTGTGCTGGCTTTATTTAATCAAAAGGATGTGTCTAAGTTGGCTCAAAAAAAAAATTCCTTATATGCATTTTGAAATTACATAATTGAACTTGTTCATAGGATTAAATTTTTGTTTTTAAATAAAGTTCTGTCATTTGTTTATATAATATAGTACATATTTTATGGCTTAGATAATACATTAAAATATAGCATTAGTCTCTATCTTTTGCCCTTTAAATGGGCCTGATATACTTTTTTTTGAACTGGGAAAAACGTTACACTTTTCTGATATGGACTGTTTGATTCTTTACTCTTCCACCTAGTAGCTAGGATATGCAAGATAGAAACTTAGAAAACATATATGATGATGATTTATTGATTTGTAAATAGGAGTTAATTTCAATGGAAAGATGATGTTGCTGAAATATTTTAAATGCTAAGCTGTGACATGGTATATAGTTTTCACTTTATTTGCACGTGATCTCTGTTGGACTTTTGCAAGCTTATGCATAGGGAAGGAGGAGGACTTGTACCACTGATGGATATAGTATAAGAAAGATATATAAGGATATCTTCAAAATTATGTCTGCATCTATTAGAAGTTAAGATGGGTTACAATGGATCACAGTTTCATCTGTGCAACTGTTCTATTGTTAATAACAACAACAACAACAACAACAACAACAACAACAACAACAACAATAATAATAATAATAATAATAATAATAATAATAATAATAATAATAATAATAATGTTGGAAGGGACCTTGGAGGTCATCTAGTTCAACCCCCTGCTCAGGCAGGAAACCCTATACCATTTCAGACAAATGGCTGTCCAGTCTCTTCTTAAAAACTTCCAGTGTTGGAGCATTCACCGCTTCTGGAGGCAGGTTGTTCCACTGGTTAATTGTTCTAACTGTCAGGAAGTTTCTCCTTAGTTCTAGGTTGTTCCTCTCCTTATTAGTTTCCATCCGTTGCTTCTTGTCCTGCCTTCAGGCGCTTTGGAGAATAGCTTGACTCCCTCTTCTTTGTGGCAGCCCCTGAGATATTGGAACACTGCTATCATGTCCCCCCTCGTCCTTCTCTTCATTAAACTAGACATACCCAATTCCAGCAGCCGTTCCTTATATGCTTTAGCCTGGTTAATCTTCACTGTTGAAATGAGTTAGCTTCAAAACTAATGACCAGGATTTGAAATTTAGATCTCTGTCGAAGTCCAGAGCTTTTTTGTTGCTGAATTTTATGAGAATGAAACATAATATCACACTGTGTTAAGGCTAGCTTTAGTCTTAACTAAATTAACTAAAATTAGAAATCTTAACCTCTGTGGAAATTCTCAGTCATCCAGGTCATAGTTGTCTCAAAGGTGGGTTGTTGTTTTTCCTCAAAAGGCAACTGGACTGTTTTTTCTTTGAGGAAGAAGAAGAAAATGTTTTGCTTCTCACCCAAGAAGCTTCATCAATTCTGATGGTGGGGGGAGGGAAGGATAGTTTCTGATAGAATGGTGGGGGGGGGGAATGGAAAGATTGTATTTCTTTGCAATCATCTGGTCATTAGCACTCTCTCTAAGAGCTGTTGAGACCACTTGGGGGTTTACCTGTGCCTTCCGTGTCACCTGAATCACAACCACAACCAATTGTACTCTAGGTTGTCTAATGATTTGTTTCTGTAATGTAAAATGCTGACTGAAACAGCTGAATGAACTAACTGAAACAATAACAGAGTAAACCAAAATACTCAAATATAACAGCAGGTTTTTTTTTTTTTTTGCATTATCCATAAATTGTCTCATTCCTAAATGCCAATCTAGATAAGATCTTTGATTTTTTCTTCTTCTATTCAATCATGTTCAGTTCTTGGAGGCTGCCTGGACGAGTTCCTGCATTTTTCTTTGCGAGTTTTTTCCAGAAGTGGTTTGTCACTGCTTCCTTCCTAGGACAGACAAAATGATTGGCCCAAGTTCACCCAGCCAGCTTCATGTCTAAAGTGTGGCTAAGACCTCATGGTTCACTAAGTTTCTAGCCTGATGCCTTAATTGCTACATTAAACTGGCTTTCCCCTGATATTATTTTAGGGTAAAATAAGAAGTAGTAGAAGTGGAAGAAATGATTACCTATATCAGTGGTGGCGAACCTATGGCACGGGTGCCAGAGGCGGCACTCAGAGCCCTCTCTGTGGGCATGCGCGCCGTCACCCCAGTCCTAGGCCTTCAGCTGGGTTTTATAAAACCTTTTCGCTTTAGGCCTCCTTCGCCGTGTGCAAAAAAAAAAAAAAGGTTCAGTCAATTTCAACTTCTCGCAGGAAAAAAAAAAGATCTTGCAAAGTTGAAATTGATTGATTGAACTTTTTAGTCCCACCCAGTGGTAACAGTGCCGTTACCACTGTAGCCACGCCTACCCAATTGGCCACACCCAGCCAATGGGCCACACCAGCCAATGGGCCACACCCACCTGGCACTCAACAATGCATAAGTGGGTTTTGGGTTGCAGTTTGGGCACTCAGTCTCTAAAAGGTTCGCCATCACTGACCTATATGTTTAAGAACCCAGAGATTGTATCATTAATGTGTGAAATGGTCTAGATTTTTTTTAAGTATTTAGATGACTTTGATAACTCTCACATTTTAATTATTTTTAGATAATATAAGAGAATTGTGTATGAAATATTTATAACAAAAATTCATAAACAGATTTGCATTTGCAAAGAAAGCGTGAAATTATATCTTATACATAGCACAACAGAAGTTTTAATTCCTTAGTGAGAATCTGATCTCACTAAAATTTGGAACTGCTGCAAAATTAAGTTAACATTATACTTTATTTGCAGGATGAGCTAACTGCTGTGAATGTAAAACAAGGTTTCAGTAATCAGCCAGCTTTCTCAGGAGATGAACATGGGTCTGCTAGAAATATTGTTATTAACCCATCAAAGGTAAGTGCTTTTTGCAATTAAAAAGTGCTTCCTCTAAAGAATTTCTAATTTTTTATGCTATTTTACAATACCTTCTTTATTGATTTGGTAATGTGTCTTCATTTTTTTTACTTTTTAGACAGAAAATCTGTGTAACTTGAAAGTTATAGACACATAGGTGAACGCATGCAGGGTCAAAAATGTTGATTTCCTAATGCTGTGAGTGCCTTACTCCTTCAGTTTGAATTGAAACATCTGGATATATTGATTAGGCTTCATTTCTCTGAAATGAGCCCTCGATATGCTGATCAAGTATCTACTTTTACAAAAGATTTTTAATTAAAGTGTGAAAAAAGAAAATGTCATAGGCTTCAAATTTAACATTTACCTTTTCTGGACAGGTTCTTTAACTGCAAATATCCTTTAATAATAAGGTTTATTTTTATTATAGCTTAAGAGATACTTTAATATTCAGAGTCAATAACTTTTATATCCATAATATCTATACCTGAAAGATAATGGGAGACCATTTTAGTTATTCAGATTATCAAGTTTCTGATGACTACAATAGAGAATTTAGAGGCTAATCTTATGAAGATAATACTTAAAGTACACTTGATCTCTTTAATCCGAGACATTGTATATATTTTAAGTTTTAGAAAATGCTTATTATGTTTCTGTTTTTCCCTCTTATCAGATTGGTGCTTATTTTAGCAGCATATTGGCAGAAAAGTTAAAACTTAATACATTCCAGGATACAGGAAAGAAGAAATTGCAAATAAACGCTAAAGACAATTACTGGCTAGTTACTGCTCGTTCCCAGAGTGCAATTCATACTTGGTTTGCAGATTTGGCAGGAAATAAACCTCTGACTTTCCTAGCAAAGAAGGTAAGCCATGGTGGCGTAGTGGTTAGAATGCAGTACTGCAGGCTCCCTCTGCTGTCTGCCGGCTGCCAGCAATTCGTCAGTTCGATTCTGACTGGCTCAAGGTTGATTCAGCCTTCCATCCTTCTGAGGTTGGTAAACTGAGGACCCAGATTGTTGGGGGCAATGTGTTGATTCTGTAAACCGCTTAGTGAGTGCTGTAAAACACTGTGAAGTGGTATATAAGTCTGTGCTATTGCTATTGCTACTTTAAAGGTTTCCTAGCTATTTGGGAAAACTATTTGGGAAAGGAAATTACAAGAGTTCTTGTTCTAGTTTTTACCTCTAAAAATCTCTATTGCCTTTTTTATCTCCTTTTCTCAATTTTTTTCTGGTGTCTTCTTTCTTATGTCTGAGCTGATGCTGAGCCAACTGAAAAGGATGGCAACATAAATGATTTCTGAGGACTCATGCAAGTTTCTACAGCTGTTTGTGCAATGTATTACCTATGACCCTCTTGATGGACAGAACAATTTTGTTCCTATCGCTATTGTGCTGCAGTAATGAGGCCGGTGAATGATACCTTAATTACTTCTTGCAAGAGATTTAAGGAAAGGGATTGGTGAATTTTTCTCCTTGATTTCCCTTGATTGGTGGAAGAACAACCACCAGTCATTTTTGCTCATGTGAGATAGTGCAGAGTAGTGTCAGTTTGGGCAGATGCTTAAAATGCTAAGTTTAGTCACTGGTCAAGGTGACTAAGGGAGTGTACCAGCTGGAGCAGGAGAGAATGACTGATAAATGAGTACTTTATCTGGCTAATGCTATAAATGCTGGCAACAAGTGGCCAAGGAATCGAGTTTTGACTCTGTGCCAGCTGTAGACAGATGTAGCCACTGGGTGGCCATGGATATGTATTAGAGCAGACTTCTGGATTTTCACAGTTATGATTGGCTTGTACATAATAGCAACAATAACTGCTGTGACCCTTTTATTGCCTACACTGAAATGCAGTGGGAAAAAATGACACCTCATCCTCCAATGAGTTGTCAGTAACTATGGTATATTGCACAAACCGATACTGAAGCTTGCACGAGTCCTCAGAGATAATAAAAAGAGTAAAAACTCATAAAAATGTATAGCTGCATGAAACCTCTTGTTGCTAACTCTGAGAAAGTTATGTTAGAATTTTGTCTTTCACTAAGAATCCACAACTTTAGGTGCTGACTTGCTTGTATTGTTTCAGACTAAAATAAACATACTGTGTGTAAACTAAAAAGGAAGTTTTTGAAAATAACAGGATCCTAAACACAAGAGTGGAGGAAGCTGACTTTTCAATATTTCATGAAACCTGATAAAATCTATTTCTTGTTACCCATTTTTAGATATTGTTAAGATCAAGCCTAAATTTCACTTAGGAGTGTTTACCAAGTCTGCATTAGTGGAACTGATCTCTTTTTCACAGGGCTTGGGTGCAACACTTTTGGGCTTGCATCTTTAAGAAACATGGCATTTTAAGGATTGGCATTGATGGAAGCTGTTAATTACATTTAGATGTAAGAGTAGTCAATGTGACATAATATATAAGTTTACCATATTTTGCCTCAAACATTTTTCAGAAGTAGCATATTATAGCTATTATGGCTATTCAATATTATTTGAAAAAAAAAGGGGAAATACATTTGATCAGTGAATAAAATATTGATTTTGCCAGCAAGTGTGTTTTAAGCTCACGAATTTAAAATCAAGCAGGTTTTAATGGGAATTATAGATAATTTCATTTGATCCAGGTTAACTCTATATTATTTGAACTTATAAATTATTTTTGACATACCAAAGAGCAAAAATTTGACTAATCTGGTACCAATAGTCACTAACTTTTACTTTCTCTAATTACTGTCATCATTTTTTTTTACATATCATTCAGTTATTCCTAGATCTCTGTACTTGAATTTTTTTTTACAATTTGTTATCTAACAGGTTTAGAATATTGCAGCCATTTTTTAAAATTATTCCTCTTCTTTTTCAAACATAGGTCCCAATTCTCAGCAAAAAGGAAGATGTTTTTGCTTATTTAGCAAGATATTCTGTGCCACTCTTGCGAGCAGCATGGTTGATAAAAATGACTTGTGCCTACTACTCAGCCATCTCTGAAGCTAAAATTAAGAAACGCCAGGCAGCTGATCCAAATCTTGGTAATAAAAGCTGAATGAAATATCTTTGCATCATTAATGTACATTTTTGCACTGTTGTGTGGTTGCACTATTGTACGGAGGGTATAAATTGATAAGCTTCACTTTATTCTGTATGCTCCATAAACTACAGTAGGTGTCAGTGCAGTTCAAAAAACCAAGAATCATAAGCTTGTTGTATCAGAAAATGACAAAAACAAGCTTCCGTTTCCTTTAGGTTCTCATTATTGATCAATGAAAACATATTTGAATTTTTAGTACAAGAGCAGAATTAAAGCAGACGCATGATTAATGACCTACAGAGAGAATGTATTAATTGCTTTCTTCCTGTTCTAAACAATAAATTTGAGCAGATTCTAGACAAATAGGCTGTATCTATTAATGACTTTTGGTTTTTACAGTATGTACATCATTAATACCGTGTTTTCAAGAATGGTAGTTATCATTATTTAACTAGAAATTTAGTAACTGTATATTCAATTTCCCAAATGGATAACTCCTTTTATTTAAAATATTGATATTTGTAGATAATACATCCCTATCATGCTACTTCCTTTGGGGTAAACATTATTTGGAGTCAAGAAAAGTAGTAAAAAATAAGTCAAATAATTTAAGAGAATGAGGTAAAAAAATGGAAGGAAATACAGCTATAGCGAGTTTATACTATATCTCTCCATATCTTGCTAGCAAAGTTTATAAAGATAGTATAACTTTCTATACCTTTTCACTTGAAAATTTGTATTTTTAATCAACTTATATTCAGAAGTCTTTCAGATTTTCCCCCATTTGTTTAAATGTGGTTTCTGAAGAATGATATTCTGCCAACATCATTCAAGGGACTTGTTTTCACTGGCTTTTCCCCTTCTAACCTTGAGAGCTCACCTCACAGTAAAATTCTTTAACTTCTTATGCAAAGCACTTTTCCTTTTTAAGAGTAATTTGGAAAGCTTAAAGTAAAAAATGCATAATCCAAACCCCACAGAAGAAATACATCATACTGGCATTTAGGTTTTTAAAAAAATATTCTGATTGTTGCTGTTACTTTAAAGATGTTTATACCTTTATTTTTCCACAAAGTAGATTCATTCTTGCATACTAACCTATTCTGTTTTATTTGTGCATTCACTCAATAAGAGGTGCTTAGTTGGATTTCATAACAAACATGCATATAGATAGAGTTTTCCTTACTTAACTGTTGATGTGGCATGTTCAGGATGCCTAATTAAACCTGCCTCACTCAATAATTCTTTTCAAATGCTTTTATATTATAGACTTTTGTCTTCATACTTGTTTGTTGGTGTCTCCAAGCAAATATAATTGGCTTGCAAAATATGACCTCTTATATGTAAAATAGTTTTTCAACCTTGTGCTCTCCAGAGGTGTTGAACTAAAGCCCCTAAAACATCTGGAGAAGAATAATGTAATGTATTCCTTGTTTCTGATGAAGTGGGTAGCTTTGCTGCTATAAGAAAACTGTATTTATGCTAAACCAAGATATTTAAATCATGGGTTGTTGAAAAAGCCATAGTGTTCCCTTTGGCATGTAATGTTATGATATCCATCATACTAAGCTGAAAAGAAGCCAAATTGTGCCTTAGGTTTTGTTAACTAAGCCAGAGAATCTTCTAGTACTTATTTTGTTGTCGTTGTCAGCCTTTCAGTCATGGCCGATCCTTGGCCACTCTATGGATCAGCACTCTCCATGCCCCTCTGTCTCATACCACCTCCTTCAGATCTGCCATGGTCATCTCAGTGTCATCTTTTATAGTGTCCAGCCCCTTCTCCTTTTTCCAGCATGATTGACTTTTCAAGTGAGACAGCTCTCATGACATGACCAAAGTATGACAGTCACTATTTGGCGACCTTGACTTCAAGTGATATTTTTGGTGAGGTAAATAAATCTGGTACTTACAGTACTAAGTAAAATGCCACAATACAATGTACTGTGGCATGTTTATTGGTATAGCAAATGAAATGAATTCTAGTTATTTTTAATAGCTGTCACATTAAATTTCAGAGATACTTTATTGACTGATCTATAGATGTAATAAGACTAATTTATTTTCTTGAATGCCCAGAGGCATCATTTTATATCCAGGACTGTTTCATATCTGCTCTGTAATATGTTGATCTCAGTGAGCATCTCAGAGGCATGGATTATGAAAATAGAAAGGCTCACTCAGTAGTCAGCAGGAAATAGAGTTTTGCTGTAAAGATGATATGTTGACAGTTTGATTTGAATATTTTTCCCTTTGGCATGTTCCGTCTGTAACATTAATACAGTACTGCATAAATCTTTGATAGTGATGGAGGATTCCATTCTGAAATATCTGCTATCTATTGAAATGATTCTCTTAGTTTATTTCTCTAATATCTCTTGAAAGACTAAGAAACTATGTATCATTGTATCTGTAAAGAAATGGAAATGTGAAACTTATCATTTTTACATATCATTTTAATGGAAAATGTAGGCTGGAAAAAAAGTGAATTTTTGGCTTATAGGAAATAGAAGCAATTTAGTCACCAAGACATAATAAACATTTCCCAAAGTGTTGCAGGTAATCAAGAAGCTCTAAAAGATTATTACAAATTGCAACTTTTCATGTTACAGAAAGGGAAAATCAGTAACTATATATCCAGAGACAAATATCTTAAGCATATTTCATTTCACTTAAAATTATGCAAATAAAACAAATTTTGTGATTTGTTTTGACTCTACCCATGGGTTTGAGGAATACGTCCCTCTCAATATACCACACAGATGTGTGATCTTCAGCTAATAAAAGCTGTGTCAAAATAGCTGAAAAATAAACTTTGTAAAGGTCATTTCTGAAGCATTTGACCCTGTAGAAATCTTCAGCTCAGCTATCATGTATTTTAGTGAATAACATCTACCTTAAAATCTATGCAATGAAATCAAAATGGTGTATTTAAATGAAACTACATGTTATGTATTAGATAAAAGGCATACCTCTGGTTCAAAATATGTTTGGGGATTAAAACTGCATTTTGGAAAAGATTCAACATTCCTGAGCTGCATTCTCCTTTTATAGTACATGGTGTGTAGGTGGAAGCTGATTTGAGAAATACAGCAAGAAAGACATGCAGATAAGGAGGAGAATTAAAGTTGTTTTGTTGGAATGGATGTTATCTTGAATATTAAAATGGATTGCTTCACATCTCTTGTCACCTGAGTTCATATCACTGGGGTTTAAGCAATCAAAATACGCAGTGTTAACACTGAAATAGAATCTTAAAATAATACGCTGCTCAAAGTTGTGTTGCTGTCCTTTTCTGAAAACTGTAAACTGAGTTGCTCTCAAATGTATAATTTGAATCCAGTAAAATGATCTGGATTGCAAATATCAGATAATCTGGGTCTTCTTGCTGCCACCCAATGGCTATTTGGAGTTTTGTAGCTCAGATAATAGCCACAAGATGGTGGAAAGTGAATAGCTATAGAAACCTAAGAAAATCCAGGGGTAAATTTCTAAGCAATGGGCAGCCAGGTATCACAGTTCAGCAGCCTAATGGATCATAAATGAAGATATTCAGGATCATGTTTCCAAATGCAAAATGAAATTTGTTTCAGCATTGTATGCCTCTGCCTTAAAGCTCCAGCCTTCAGTTTACTCTGTGTTCAGGAGCAAAGACTGGTTCCTAAGCAGATCTGTGTGTGAGGGAGATAGATACATGTTCCCTGTAATTGAACAATTTCTCACTTTTTGATCCTTTGGCGGTAGTTTTTGAGGCATCTGCTCTTGTGAGGGCTTAGAATCTCTCCTTGGACTCAACTGTTGAAATATTGCAAAAGATAATCCGGCTCTGAAGTCTGTATGGTTTGTGTTAGAATCAGATGAGGACTCCTCCAGAGTGAGAGAAGAATTAATATTAATTTCAAAGGTAGTCACTTATTTTACATTAAGAGTCTCTTTATGTAAAGCCCATAATCAATTTTGGATTTAATTTCCCAAAGTGATGCAAATTATTTTCAGTTGATGACTGGATACCTACTGGAAATGCTTGAAGAACAATTTTTATTCTCACATGAATTATCAAACCTGATTCATATCAAAATACAATTCATTTCTCCTTGCTCAAAAAACATAAATGTGATCCATGAAAACAAGACATTTGCAGAATAAACTTCCTTTAGCAAACTTCAGTACTAGCTTGCATGCTTTGAAATCACTGCAGTAAAGAGACTGTCATGCTAAAAGTCATTCAAACTGAATTCTGGTAGATCTCCCATTGATCACTGTTTTGAAGATTATGGGTTTGTGACAGGTCACTTGAGTTTAAATCAAATTGTGATGAATTTTTTGGCCCAGTTTTGTTATTGAGGAAAAATGAATGTCAATGATTACTTAATTTGTGTCTCTATAGAATGGACTCAAATCTCTACCAGGTACCTAAGAGAACAATTGGTAAAAATTGCAGAATTTTATCACACGACCACAAGCCAAGGCAAAAATTCTGTAGTTGTGCCTCGTGAAGTGGAACAAGCTCTGAAGCAGTGGGAATATAATGAAAAGTTGGCATTTTATATGTTCCAGGTAACCTTTATTTATAACGAAGCAGGATGAAGTTCTATAAAGCAGTACAATGTGATTCTAGTTTGTTTTCAGTCTCCTTGCTCATAATGTGTTTAGTGTCTGACTATATTAAATATGTTAAATACTAATAATTAAAGCTAGTCTTATTTCCAGCTAAATAGTCCTTTTGCTATTACCATTTGAAATATCCAGGATGAAGAAATGTAGAATTTAAAGTAATGCTAAATAACAATAGTAGCAACAGCAACATTACAGATTTGCATTTACTGTATGTCATTCATCATCTCATGCAATGATCAGAATCATTGCCCTGACCACGAATTATTTATATCTGCATATATATTTATGTGAGCAGCTATAAGGAATGTCAGGTTACAGTGAAAAACACGTGTGTTAAACATATTCGATGAAGACTTATTAGTCTGATGATTCAAAATTAAATATGAATTTACTGCTTTAATTAGTCCTCACTTTATGACCATTCATTCAGTGACTGTTGAAGCTTATGATAGTGCTGAACAAATGATATTGATTACTTGTCCTCAAAGTTATGGCCATTGCAATGCTCTCATGGTCAGTTGATTAGAATTCAGGTGCTTGGAAGCCCACCTGCATTTATAATCACAATGTGTGTTTCAACTTCTACCCACTTAACTCCCTCCCATCTCTGCTCAGTTGGCTGCCCTGCACTCTGTTTCCCCTGCCACCCTGGCTTCTGCCATCTCTATGACCCTGCACTCCATCCTGCACCCTCACCGCTCTGTACTCTCTTGCTGCTCACTGAAAGGCCTGGCTAGGCACCCCTTAGCAGCAGGAGAAGGAAGATGGTGAAGACAGCTGGGATGGCAGAGGTGCAGGAGCAATGGAGTGCAGGATAGTAAAAAAGGGGGGGGGAGATGGGGAGTTTAAGTGGAAACAAGCATAGCAGGACAGGAGAAGCATGAGGTCCTCAGCTAACATGGCATGGTCCTGGCCTAATAACTGCAACTGGGACCACCAAAACTGCTTTCACTAATGATCACATGATGTTTCATGTAAGAACTGCATCACTTAGTGGTAGAAATTCTGGTCCCAATTAGAGTTGTTAAGTGAGGATAAATGCTGTTAATTGATACGTAATATTAAAAACATCAGAAATGCCAAGACTGTGCATCTTTAATGAAAAAGAAAAGTATACTAGTTGCAGAATAAATAAACCTTGTACACTTGGAGAAAGATGTACCTCTGTAGAATTAACCAAAAGTTCCATCCTTTCCTATTCTTCCCCAGAAAAGGGAAGTATAGAGCTTATTTAGCACATATTTACCACATTTTGGATACACACTTAGTCTTTGCCAAGGAGAGAACAGTTAAAATATACTACAACTGGTAGTTCTACACAACAAATTGTAGAAGACTTCTATTCAGACTTTCAAACATTTAGTCCATTTCTTGTCCCTACATTTTTTCTGCCTCCTCTCAGAAAAGAAAGCATTCTGTGCCCATTTAGTATGGCCACTGCATATTTAGCTACACTTATATCAATAAGTGCGTAAAATAATTTTTCAGTGTAAGTAAGAAATGAAAAATCAGACTACAAGAGCATTCCGCTCTTCTTAAACAAAAAACTCTGCCTTGTTCAATCACTCAGCTTCATTCATTCTCCCACCCAGTTGGGTGTTGTTTTGCTTAATGCTGATCTCTGAGCATTGCATTTCACTGAAGTAAATCTACTGGCTTGCTCTTCTGATTCTTGTTTGTGAATGGTAAGGTTTTGGTTTCATTAGCACCATCACAGGAAGAATTCAGTTGATACTGGAGGATGATAATGATTCTGTGCAGTCATTTCACATCTTTAGGTTACTGGTATGCAACTTTTAAACTATTAATTTTAAATTTTAAAATTGTTTTGTAATGTATCTAAAATGTTCAAATGTTTATATGTTAGTTTTGTGACATTAAATTTTGTGGCATTTATTCTTAATTGACATCTTAAGCAATGAAGCAGTGATGTACTTGTTTTCTGTTGGATTTGGGAATTTCTTTACATATATTTCTAAAATTCATTAAGGAAGGAATGCTTGAAAGACATGAATATTTAACGTGGATCCTGGATGTCTTGGAAAAAATAAGACCAGCTGATGACGAACTTTTAAAACTCCTCCTCCCACTAATGCTGCAGGTATAAAGGATAATATAATTTGCCACAGTCTCAAAATGCTCAAATAGAACTAGAATTCAGTATGTTAAACTATGTTTATCTTGTTTATAGTTGTATAGGTTTCATTGTCAGATAAGAAATCAAATAGCACATATAAAGAATAACTGCCAGCTTTCAGTCTGTCAAGTTGCTTCTCTCTTTGGTCAGTTTCCAACCATTGTTTCTTGTCCTGCCCTCTGGTGCTTTGGAGAATAATTTGACCCCCTCTTTGTGGCTGCCCCTCAAATTTTGAAATACTGCTATCATGTCACCCGTTTCTTCTTTTCTTTACCCAAATCCTGCATCCCTTCTTCATATGTTTTAGTCTCCAGGCCTTTGATTATTTTAGTTGCTCTTCTCTGAACTTTTTCTAAAGTCTCAACATCTTTTTTGTAGTATGGTGACCAAAATTGGCTGCAGTATTCCAGGTGTGATCTTACTAGGGTTTTATAAAGTGGTACTAATACTTTGTGTGATTCTATGCCTCTGTTTATACAGCCCAGGATTGCTGCATCATCAATAGATCTTGTGAGATTTCAGGCAAGAATGCTGAAATCTTGCGATGTTTTTTTAAAAAAATCTGGTAAGATTTGGCCCATTTAAAACATTGCTTACATATTCCTATACTGAAACTCATAATAGTGACTGAGAAGATTCCAGTCCTGATTTTATACTATTTAACATTTTAAAAGTCTATTTTAGAACTCACACTATGATTTCTGTTTACATACCATACTACTGATTCTGTCAGTATATTGCTTTTTTATCCCTGAGGCTTAAGGTTTCCATATATCCCTTAGCACTCACCAGATTTCCCCCCCCTAAACAAGACAAAATGGACAACACAGAGCTTGTGGGAATGGTCTGGGACAGAGATGGGCCTAGAAAATCACATAAAAAGTGATGGAGGTCCTGTGGCTGCCAATTCTGATTTAGGAGAGATGGGTTTGAAAAGTGGTAGTTGAAAAAAAGGATCTGGCAGACTCGATACACCAAACACTTCCTAGTGTGAGAGACTGGAAGTCCTTGGAAGGACTTAAGGCTTGGCTTTGGATGTTTGGAGATGCTAAAGAAAGTAGCAACAACTGGGTGGGGAGTTCTGATGTACATTTAAAATGAATGATCTGATGATGATTTTTTTAAAATAATATCTTTCAGTATTCTGAAGAGTTTGTACAGTCAGCCTACCTGTCGCGTCGCCTTGCTTATTTCTGTGCCAGACGTGTCTCTTTGTTGATAAGTGACAATACTAACCTCATAGCTGCCCACTCACCTCATATTATTATTGGACCAAATAATCCTCCTCTGGCAGCTCCCAGCTCTTCTACAACTGGTACTGTAGTCAATCCTGCTCAGCTTGCCTGTTCAGATTTTCTTTCCTGCCCCCAACACCGCCCTCTTGTTTATGGCCTAAGCTGTATGCTGCAGGTAAGTGCATGCTAGAGAGGAAATTCTGAAATAACGTTTATTGGCTATTTCATAGTTGAATAACATTTTCTCTTTCTCTTTCTCTTTCTCTTTCTCTTTCTCTTTTTCTTTTTCTTTTTCTCTTTCCTCCTCCTCCTCCTCCTCCTCCTCCTCCTCCTCCTCCTCCTCCTCCTCCTCTTCTCTCTCTCTCTCTCTCTCTCTCTCTCCAATTCTGTATGCATTTAAAATATCTCAGTTAAGCTTGAAATTTAATCAGGAAGAGATTGGAATTAAAATAGTATTTTTCCTGGGAAATACTTGGCAATTATTCCTTATTTTCTAGCACATTTTCTAGAAAGGCTATTCTTTTCTTAATTTATAAAGTAATCAGAGTAAAAGGTAAAAGGTTTAGGGTTATGCCCATTCACAGTGACTTTTTGTAATGTAGTATGAAGATAATAATACTAAGCATCTGCTTTTGTTTGTTGTTCATTTACTCCACCAAAGTCTGTAGTAAAAGTGGTGGAGAAAAACAAGTAAAAGCTCTGTGGTGTTTTTTTTTGGTAAGAGGGTAATTAGTCTTTAATTCTAATTTTTAATCCAATCTGATGATTTGCTTCAATATGAGAATCTCTTATTCACAGCAGCAAATGTTTAATTTTTAAAAGTAGCTTTTGAGCGTTTGTATTTTGAACTGTAGTATGTTATATATTTTTTTTACCAAAAGTTTCTTTGTTGGTTTCTGTAAAATTGAATAATCTAATTACATGATTTAAGTTTCTCTATTTTCTACTTCAGACTATAACTCTCTGTTGCCCAAGTGCCTTGGTCTGGAATTATTCTACAAATGAAAGTAAAACCATAAATCCTGGCTCACCTTTGGATTTACTTCAAGTTTCTCCATCTAGCTTACCAATGCCAGGAGGAAATTCTGTATTCAATCAGCAGGTAGTTTTTACTTGTATTTCAAAATGTGAACAATCTGCTTTGCTGAAAAATTTAATAATTATGTCTTTTAAATGATTGGCTTTACATAGGTAGTGGCCATATCTCCAATCATGTATCACTGTTCCCTGGTTCTTCATTGAAGGGTCCATATATTTATATAGGAAGGGGGGGGTAACAGTTTGCTTCATGGGACTATAGAAAGGTAGAAAAAAGAGTGTAATAAAAGTGTTAAAATGAATTTTCTTAGAATGCTGGAATATTTATATAAAAGAATACACCATATAAACATGCTTAATTCTCATGGCTGTGAAAGTACCATTTCACCAATGTTGTGCATACATCTTGAATCTCAAATACAGTGGAATGGCTTTGATTGGTCATACGGTTTCAGTGTTCCATACACATTCTTTACTCTTTCCAATATTGACAAGAGTTGTATAAATTTAAGTAAAATAATAAATAATGCACATAAACTGAACCATTTATAAGAGATAGTAAGCATCTTTAATATCAGTGCAATTGTATTCTCCATTAAAGTGAATGTCAACATCTTTGAAGATATCACCTTCCATGTTTTTTTTTAATTAAGGCAGTAGCCTAATCCTAAGCTATCCTAAAGCTCTTTCTGCAGTAAGGACTTTTGCTCATTCAATTTTAATAAAGTAGCCCCATGACATCATCACCACCATCATCAAACTCTTGTTATAATAGTTTTTATGGAGATTGAAGAATTGAATGATATGCTAGACACCAGTACCTTACCATTTTTTTCTGTTGGCACCATTTTAGCTATTTTTAAAAAATAAATTTAACATTTAACTTGTTCTTTTTCAAATAGAAAAAAGCATTAAAAGAATTATTAACATAGTTTTGCAGCAGACTATGAAGAAGGCATGTCAATTAGCCAATGTAAGTGACTTACATGAGGGTCTCCCCTAATTTATCTCCTTAACATGAATTGTTTGAGGTAAACTTCAGCTGAATGAGTCACTGAATCAAAGGCCTCAGCAAGCTTCTTGTCTGAGTGAGGATATAAACTTGGGTTACCCGCTCAAAGTTGAAAACACTATTTCACTGGGTTCCACATTAATAGTTGTGCATTAATAGTTAGTTACACTGAGACAAACATTTAGAGCTCATAGTACAACTTAGCCTACCTCAAAAGATGGCTATTTTGAAGGTAAATGAATAGATATCATATACGTCTCCTTGAACTCCTAGAGAATAGGCAGAATATAAATGTAATCAATGAATAATATTCATATTCAAATATCTGAAAAATATGCAGCCTTTCAAGTCATTGTGTTTTGATTTTTATTTTATGCTATTTTCAGCAATATTGCAATAATTGCACAATACTGTACATTTCAAAAGATTTAAAAATTGAGCAGTTCTACGGAATATTGAGATGATTAGTCCTGCTCTGTCTTCACAAATAGTATCGTGTCGATAATTCTGAGCAGAATTCGAGGAATACATTCTTTCCCTGAACTGTTGAAAATAGATTTCTTTTGTTGCTTTACAGTAGAAGAGTAATGATTGGTTAAAAAATAGTGTCTTATTTTTCAAATGCTAATGAATTTGATTAAAACTTTCAGGAAGATGAATGTTAAGGATTTTCAGTTCAAAAAGCTATTTTGTTGTAACTTACATGAGTATGTTGCTTTCCTGTTTTCCTGTGGTTTATCTATACTTATTTATTTTTCAAATAAATGCTCTGGCAAAGCTAGCACGTTATGTAGTACATTATGTCTTATATATTCTGTAATGGTTGCTTTCTTTACAGGTTCGTGCAAAGATTTTTGAAGTAGAACAACAGATAAAACAAAGGGGCCGTGCTGTGGAAGTACGGTGGTCATTTGACAAGTGCCAAGAATCCACTGCAGGTAGACATTGTAAAAGCCATAAAGCTTTTTGGACTTGTATTTCATCTAGTGAAATTCATTGACTTTTAAAACTAAGTGGTAACTGCGTTTTAGTTACCATTTATTGCTTTTCAGTCTTGGATTAAAGCCTTATTCTAAATATATTGGTGTTGTGCACTTGAGTGTAGAAGATGAACTGATATGGAAGGAGTATGTTCAAAAATATTTGTTGCTACTTTTATGTCAGTTTTTAAAGTTTCTCAAAAACAACCCCATCTAAAGATGCTGAGTCATTGGATACGAGAAAATAAATTTTCTAATAAATAAAGAAGCAGTGATTGCAATAGTAGAAATATATGCAGTTGTTGTTATTACTATTATTATATACACAACAATGTGAAATCACAGCTGCCAGTTCTTTAGCTCATATTGGCCTTCATACGCATGAAGTTCTTCCCAAATTCTACACACTTGGGAAGTTCTACACAGTGTGTGGTGTGGTGTATGTGTGGATCCAAACTATCCATGAATTTGAATATTACACTATAATGATCTAGATGCTGAATGCAACAATTCTAGCCCTGAATAATTAGTATCAATACTTAGTTTATTAGACTGAGTTATTTATTTGTGCAAAAATTATCATTATTATAATTCATCATCATCATCATTCAAATAATTTCCCCCCACTACTTAGCAACACTTTGTTAAGAGGAAAATAACAATGCTAATTTGTATGGTGCTTCTCCGGAGGTGGTTGCTCCTCACCAACTTTGTCTGAGTTTGGACGATAAGCTGGCTCTGATTTGAAACTGTTGGAGATCACAGGAAACTCCAGAGCTTTGGGATAGACTTGGAACTTGAAAGAAAACATCTCAGAACAAGGCGGTGGAAATACTTCTGTAGTATTTCCAAAACTGCATGTGCACGCACACACACACACACACTCCCACACACACACACACAAATTTACTCACTAGGAGTTGAGCTTCACTCAAGGTCATCTTTTTCCCCTTCTTTTTGAGGGAGGCTTACTTTAAAAGTGATACTTAAAGGTGGTAATTTTTGCTTATGTGTGTGTTGAAAAATCAGTGAAAAAAATGCCTGTCTTTCAAAAAGAAAAAAAATATATGAACATCTGGCCTTGCCTCTATATTTCAATTCTGCTTATTGACATATTTTGTCATATTTTGGGAATCTTTTTGGAACACTATGACCAGGTTATTTTTGGAAGGATTGTTTTGATGTAAGTAAGAAGCTGAATGTATTTTTGTACCCCTGAGATCCCAAAAATCACAGCCTGTTCCTAAAGAAAAAAGAGGAGAGAAGTCTGGGAACATATCAGTTTATCTTTCTTTTTCTTCCTTTGAAAAGTTATAGCTTCCTCTGGTAAGCAGGCCAACTATTTGAAGGATACATTTTGTTCTATTGTTCCAGTAGTTTTATGTATTTTCCCAAGAGATTTTTGTTCCACATTTTACAGTCAAGTCTCGTGGTACTTTCACATATAATTGAAAATAGCAGAAATACTCTTTCATGTTTTAAGTCTACAAAACTTTTCCATTTAAGCTCATCCAGAGAAAATGTATTTGCTGCAATCAACTGATAAGTTTTTATCACTTAAACTGAATAGACACACTCAAACATTTATGTCATTAATGCCATTTAAAGTTTTCTCAATGTTTGTGCAAGACTCTACTCAGTTAATGTTCTTAGCATCTTTAAACTTTCTGTAGTATAGCAACTTTCCCCAATATGGTACCCTTCAGGGATCTCAGACTCCAAATCCCATTATTTGGCCATGCTGGTTGGGAGTTATAAGATCTGTAGCCCAAGAGATCTGGTGGACACTGGTTAGAGAAGCTTACCTTATAGATTTACTTGTGTCTAATAAACAATACGAGTTTTATAGCTATTAAAACATTTCAAAACTCTTGTTATCACTGTAGAAGTTAATTAGGAGATAGAGAACTCTTAGGGTAGACATAGGGCTTATGGGAGAGAGGTTAGTGATAAGGAAGACACTTAAAAAGTATAGTATGGGGAATGGAGATCCATAAAACAACACACAGGCAGCTCCCAATCAATACCAGTTTTCTTCCAACAAATTGTAATAATTTTGATGTCACAACTTGAATGTACCATCATTTTTTTCTTTTCTGTTTTTCCTTTATCCAGGGGTTACTATCAGCCGTGTTTTGCACACTTTGGAGGTTTTGGATAGACACTGTTTTGATCGTTCAGATTCTAGCAACTCAATGGAAAGCCTTTATAACAAGATTTTCTGGGGAACCCATAATAAGGATAACCAGGAGGTATTTGCATTATTCATATTCATTTTTCCATAGTATTTAGTTATTATATTCTTCTTTAATATATTTGCTTCAAGTTTGATTTTCAAATTGTGACTGTATGAATATAATGTAGTTTTCAAGGTATCAATTAAGGTCTGAGGCAATGTTGTGCCACTTCATTTACGTTATGTTTTGTGATCCCAACTTGTCGAGAAACGACATTTTTGATCTGACAATTGTGTACAGAAATGTCAAATGAGCAGCTGTGCATATAACAACACAATGAAAGTGTGTTTACATGTTTCCAGAAATGATTTGTTTTTAGCTGCTCTTTCCTATTCTTCTGGCACTCAGAATAAATTTTGTGATGCTGATTCATTGCTGAAACCAAACATTTATATAAACAACTGTACAAACCATTTCTATAACACTGCAGAGGAGTATATTTTTATTTTCACATTCAGGTTAACACTAAAATTACAAAGTTGAATATTGAATTGAATATTTTCCTTTTAGTATTTGGATTTGATTGTACTTATATTCCATATTTTGATTGAAGGACATTTCTGATCTTCTTTGATAAAAACAAGACTAATAGCAGCATCTTTTCTTTTTACTCCCATTAAGTTCAACAAGGCTTACTATCTGGTAGTTGGAAGATAGTAAGAGAAATCAAGGGGAGATTTGGTCACAATAGAAATACACATTCAAATATAGGATTTATCTTAAAAGATAGAATAAGGAAAGTATTGATTTCTTCCTATAGGTAACAGGATAATAGTTTGGAAAAAACTAAGTAAGATCAGAAGTGGTTATTACTGTGTGTGCCCTATTTCCCCAGAGATCTGTTGGCCCCAACCCTGTTTGTTTTTTGCAATGCATTAAATGCACAGGCATTTAGGTCAGATGAGCCCCACTGGCTAGTTGTTTAGTCATTGCTTCAATAATTGTATTAGAATTTTTTTTTTACCCCAAGGATATAGTGCAGTGATGGCGAACCTTTTAGAGACCGAGTGCCCAACCCCCCCACCCCCGCTCCGCCTCCCGCCCTGCCTGCTCCGCCCCACCTGCCCCCTGCCCCTCCCGCCCGCAGGGCCACCCACTGCCTCCATGACCCACCGCAGATCGCCCAGGTGGCCCTGCAGTGCCATGGCAGCCACGCCCTCCGCCCATACCCCGCAACATCATCTGCATGCGACGGGGTGTGAGGGCGGAGTCTTGTCCCTGCTGCCCGGCTGCGATGTCCTTGGCTGCGCTGCTTTGTGCAGGCTGCACCCAGGGGCGCGCGTGCCCACAGAGAGGGCTCCAAGTGCCGCCTCTGGCACGCGTGCCATAGGTTCGCCACCACTGATATAGTGTATTATGGTGTCTCTCTGTGTGTATTTGTGTTAATATTTTTTTTTAACTTTATCTTTTGTATTTAATCTAAAGTCACCTCATGAAATGGGCAGCTATTTCAGTGTTATGAATGTATGAAAAAATAACTAAATTAATTAATATTGGATGGGACACTTCCAAGAGACACCGGGGCTGAAAGCTAGACTGGGAAAGAAAACTAATAGTCCTCTGAAGATAAGCTCAACTCTTCACATTTGTTTATGAATGTTATTTGCATTTTAAAAATGTTCAAAGCAAATTCAGAAGCCTAATAATTGGTGCATGCTTATGGTTTAATATTCTAACCTGTGTTGTGCAATTAACTTGATAACAGTGGAAGAAACAAAAAAAGATCTGTAAGTAGATATACCAAAATCCCTCAGTATAATATTTACCATAAAGGTTCATTTACTCAAGAACTGCAGTAACTAATGTTATCAAAGGAAAGGGAAAAAGAGCACTGTTTTGTAGAACATCTAACCAGTAAATAGTCAGGCTACCATGCTTAGAAATCTTAGTTGTTTTCTCATGTATATTTCCCATTGTCTTGGCAAAATTGCATATAAGTTGAATGCTGCCTAAGCTCATACAGGTACGTAGTTCTTGATTTATGACCACATAAATGGGACTGGAATTCTGGTCAGGATGGTTATTAAATGGGTCACTATATGACTTCATTTGATTTTATGAGCGTTTTTACAATGGCCACAGTTTTCCAGTTTTCCATGCTGGAAATGACAAAAACATCATAAATCATGGTCATGTGATGCTGCAAGCAGTCATAAGGGCAAGTTGGTTGCCAAGCGCCCGAAATGTGATCATGTGACTGTGGGGGATGCAGGATGACATTTCATGACAGTTGGAAGTGCTTTTCAGGCCATAAAGTACCCTTTCCAAGACCCTCATAACTTCGAACAGTTATTAAGGAACTGGCTGTTAAGTGAGGACTATCTGTTGCTTGCTGATCACCCCTAACCTATATTATTTCATGATTCTGAAACAAATAGGAAATAATTGGTTTCTCTTCTATGCTATACCAAACTGTTTTTACTGTATTTCCTGGCTTCCATCTATATATACCAAATTGTTTTTTTAACTTTTAATGGAGATAATATGTGTAACTCAGGGTTGGACTGGGGTTTTTTGGTTATCTGCAAAAAACAATATCCCAGTCAAAGAACTACCAAGGGCAGGGTTAGGCAACCTTGGCTCTTTTATAACTCGTGGACTTCAACTCCCAGAATTCCTGAGCCAGCATAGTCCACGAGTCATAAAAGAGCCAAGGTTGCCTACCCCTGACCAAGGGAAAGCCACAACCCCATCAATATTACCAGGGCACGCTACTGTATATAAACAAGGAGCAACCCCCCCGACTCATTAGCACTGATGATATTACCTAATCAGGTAATGAAACATCTACCAGCAAACAACAAAGACCTTAATTGATTTGTTGAGCTTACTAAAAATCAGTGTATTCACTTAAAGCCTTTAGCTTGCAACTGACAGAACAAATGCTATAATTGTGTATGTGCTGGTGTTGACTTCTGGCTGCAACTGCACAAATTGCCAATTCTTCTCAGCTACAGAGGAATAACATTTTTAGAAAGTTGTGATAAACTTTTCTGGGATACATGGTCAAAAAACTGTAGTCTTTTGATATGGGATTGACAATATTGTTAGCTGGAAAATCTGTTTTTCATGATCTCTATGAGAGCCTTAATATCATGTAACAGATGTAACACTTTTCTGATATTATATTTTGGCCATAATGACCACTAAATCATGGTTCAGTTGATCATGGTTTATTGAATAAGTAAAATTAACTTACTATTTTGTATATACCTAAAATTTGAAAAATTGCATCTGAACCACTAGATGGCAGTTTATTTCTTTATCAAAAAAGAGCAAAAATGTTACAGCCTATCTTCTTTTAAAGCTGGACACCATGTTAGAAAGACATGAGTATCTTTTATGCTATCCTTTTTAAAAATAGTTTGTGTCCTTTTTTTCTTTCTAGCAAGTTATTGATTATAGTTGAATTTTTATTCAGTTTGAGCATATAAATTTGGAGCCTCTTGTGCATATACAAGAGTGAAATTATTTCATAATTACAATGAAAAACAGTTAAATTATTTAGATTGAAATATTGACAAATTGCAGTAAAAGTCTACAAAAACATCTGAGTGACTAAATTTTAAAAAAAATAAAAGCTAGTGTTGGCTGATGTAAGTTAAAAAGTGTCATTTTGACACTTTGACATTTGATGTGCGCAGCCATAGAAAAATAAATAGATAAATAAAAAGTTACCTTAGCAGTATGATTTTACTGTTATTTAATGTTTAGTTTGCTGTATCATGGAGAAAATGTATTTATGGGTCAAAAAGTGTCAACACTGGGCACATAATCACATTTTTGATAATGAAAGTTGTGTACCTTTATCCTTGTAAGTTTGTGTAAACAAAGCCTTTGAACATAAGATTTGCAAACAAAAAAATGGATTATTTAGCTGATTATTGTTATAGATGTATTTTAATTTTATTAATTATATAACATTTTAAAAATTATGCAGAATTCTTTAAGAACCAAGTGTTTTGAGGTAATATTTATGACATGGTCATAAACATAAGTTGTGTCCTTTTTATTTCATGCTGTGGGAGAATAACTTTTGGAAGTTTTAAGAAATAAAACTTTTGGGTAAAGGACAAAGGGAACTTACTCACAGCAACCTTTATCCCTTCTCTGCCTGCTGAGTATTTATCAGAACAAGCCTTGAAAGTTTTCCAGTAAAGTCCTTAATAATATATATCTTATTTAGCACTAAATTATCCATGGGTAGCAAAAGGTTCGATTCAGTTAACATCACAGTTTCATTTAGTTGCTCAAAGCCATGTTTTGTGTACTCTTGAACTCTGCTCTTTAATACTTACCCTTTGATGTTACTTTTCATCTCACTTTGTGGAGAAGATACCCATCGTACTAAAAATCTGCTTTCACAGACAATTCTGTCTGCTGTCTACACGAAAACAATTTATTTTGGGAAATCAGTTCTTAAGAGTTATTTTTTGTTGTTGAGAAAGGAGCTGATCAGAAACATTTGCCTACTTGCTTAGTTTGCTTATTTTCCACTGGCTTGCTGCAGTTTCTCTCTAACTTTCATTATTCATGATGTGTGATATCAATTCATGCAAGGAGCATTAATGTATACATTAAGCATGCCTCAGCCTCAGCCAGAAGACTAATATAACCCTCCTAAACAAGCTGAGTTGGAAGAAAGATTCATGTTATACATCTTGTTGTCAGCAGCTGAAATTTTTAGAAAGGCTAACATAGACATTGAGTCAAAATGAAACATGTTCTTAAAAATAAATCCACCCTTTCTTTTTGCCCATTTGGAGTGAAAAACTGGACTCTCACTCTTTTGGAAATGAATAAGAAAGCATAAGCTACCAGGAAAACAGTTGGGAAGGATGCCTGCCCTAAATCCTTATTCCACAAGATCTGTGCTAGAAGGTAATTAGAGGATTTTCATTAACAATTTTCCTAATAAGAAAAGAGCTAATTGAATAAGGAATAATGATGGTCTACTTATTCTCTTTCCACTACTGTACAATCATATTGATAAGAATCACAAATGAAATTAAATGAAAAATATACAATCCATTAATATAGATCAAACGAATAGATGTGCAGATAGAGAAAATATTCAGCAGACCAAATTATATGTGCCATTGTTTGCCCCACTGAAATTCATTTGCAGGTTCTATCCCTGATACCATAGTTTCCTAGGAATTGAAGTCCACAAATCTTAAAGTTGCCAGATATGGAGACCTCTGATTTAGGCTATCGAGTCTTATCTTCTGTTCAGTGCAAGGATCCAAATTAAAGCATCCTAGACAGATTGCTGTCCAGCATCCATACTTAACCACATCAAATCCACTATTTTGTATAATTGTTTCCATTGTTGAATTGTTCTTACTATTAGAAAGTTGTTTTCTGACATACAATTGGTAGATTTCTTTTTGCAACTTAGACCCATTATTCTATGTCCTGAACTTTCAAACAAAAGAGAATATGTCTTTGAATCTTGATCTCTATCCAATTGTATTGGAATATTAATGAGTATTCTTTTTAAACTAGTTAAGCATCCATTTAATTTTATCCCATGCAGGCCACTCATGCTGAAATACTGGATCACATGTTTTATTGAAATCAAGCTATACTATGTATAAAACTTTCTTACAGTCTGGTAAAGAAATTATTTCACCCAAACTTGAGACAAATTTGATTTGGCAAAGTTTGTTCATAACAAGTTCGTGTTGACTTTTTTGGCTATCTGATCATCAGCTAATCTTGCAATTCTTGTTTTTTCTAAATCCTCTACTGGCTTTTATTATATACCTTAGTTCTTACATAAGACCTTGTGTTTTCATATCTTTTTAGTCAGAGTTTGGTCAAATATGGCTGCAGCTCCTGCCTTATTTTATCATGTGCTATTATCAGCTATGGCTAATCTACCCTAGGTTAGTATTGCTGGTTTAACAGATGAAGTTGTCGGTTTATTGATGTACTAATGTATTTTTCAGCTGCAAAGTGTTTTTTGCTTTAGTGGATCTGTGGTGGGTGATACTTCAGTAAAAGGCCTCAATAGTACAATCTTAACCTCTTCCTGTCATAGGAGGCGGTTTGCTGATAAACTTTGGTTGGCATAGGAAGAAAATATGCTTTGCTTAATAAAAGCATTGCAGTCATTTTACAACAGAATATTATTTAGCAAACTCTAAATGGCAAATTAGAAGATAGCATTACAAATATGCAGAACAGAATGAAGTTTTGGGAAAATTCAGAAATAGCAAGGAGAATCCTATTAGTTGATTTTGCTGAATTGTATGAGAAATTTTGACCAAACTAAACATTAAAATTACTAGAATTTTCAGTTGATTTCCTGTTGTAAAGACTGAGTAGCAAAGGGGAGATTGCAGAGCTGTGAAGCAAAAAATAATGCTGAGGATTATTGCAAGATATGAAGCTGCAGCTTTTGAAATTTACTCTTTGATGCTTGGGTTGACCTTTGGGTTCTTCTTCTGTTTTTGTCAACTTACATAGCATTAAAAAAGAGCAAGGAAATTGGTAACACATATCTTACTAAGAATCAGCAACACACATTTAGTTTACTTGAGGAGTTTACTACATATTAAGAGCCAATATTTTTTTAATGTAAGATGCATTTACCATTCCACTGGAAAGGAACCTTTAGCAAGCAGACTTTCAGATATTAAATGCCCATGTTCCAATAGCTTAAGCTAATTTCACTTTTTGCTTTGATTCCATGGAATTGGGAAGTTGAATAGGCTTTTTTGCTTTAAGCATCATTGAGCCAACAGCTTGTCTTTTTTCAATTTCACAAACATGGCCATAAAAGGTATTGAAAATCTTCCATGCATAAAAGAATTGTGTCAAAAGGTAACCATACTAGTCTTCCATTAATGTTCTTGAAATCTGGGTTAAAATGATATGTAACATAATTTCAGTCATCAATACAGTTTTAAAAATGATATTCTACACATTTCTGACTATTTGTATTAAACTATTGGTAAGCGTTCAAACATTATCACACATTCGTTTTTAAATAGAAAATTTAATTTAGTTCATGTAAACATTTACACATTGGTTGCAGAAAGTCACTGTTGTTATTCTGAGTTGCTTAAGAATGTTTAGCTTTTGTGAGGCAGAACAAGCTGGTTTTTCTTATTTTTGCTTTGTTTGTGCTACTGTCCACCCCCCACCCAGTTTTCTGGATCTGTGTTAAACAAGCAAGGAATTTTTACAGAACTGAATCCAGCCATACTTTCCTAATGAAGACTTTACTGTTTCTTATAATAATAATAATAATAATAATAATAATAATAATAATAATAATAATAATAATAATAATAATAATAATAATAATAATAATAATAATAATAATAATAATAATAATAATAATAATAATAAAGTTGGAAGGGACCTTGGAGGTCATCGAGTCCAACCCCCTGCTCAGGCAGGCAACCCTATACCATTTCGGACAAATGTGTTGGAGCATTCACCGCTTCTGGAGGCAGATTGTTCCACTGGTTAATTGTTCTAACTGTCAGGAAGTTTCTCCTCAGTTCTAGGTTGCTTCTCTCCTTGATCAGTTTCCATCCATTACTTCTTGTCCTGCCCTCAGGCGCCTTGGAGAATAGCTTGACTCCCTCTTCTTTGTGGCAACCCCTGAGATATTGGAATACTGCTATCATGTCACCCCTAGTCCTTCTTTTCATTAAACTAGACATACCCAATTCCAGCAAACGTTCTTGATATGCTTTAGCCTCCAGTCCCCTAATCATCTTTCTTGCCCTTCTCTGCACTCTTTCTAGAGTCTCAACATCTTTTTTACATCGTGGTGACCAAAACTGGATGCAGTATTCCAAGTGTGGCCTTACCAAGGCATTGTAAAGTGGTATTAATACTACAATGCTATGCCTTGAACTTTGCCTAGCAGCATCTTCCTTACCTCTTTGGTCAGTGCTGTTAAACTGGAACGTCACTTAGGAACAAGGACTATGGGATATCCTGTGCTGCTTCTGCATTGAAAGATCAGATTAGGGATAGATTGTCATGGTGAAAATCTATGTAGTTGCTAAGAGTTGACAACAACCTGTTGGCATATAATCAATCAACCAATTGTTTGTTTAAAAATTATTCCACATCTATCTAATAATATATTAAGCTCTGGTATTTAATTTTGTAATAATCACTGTTAGAATCCTTCATATGAACTTAAGTTGCAAGAAAGTATTGTATAGATTAAGCAGAATCTGGAGCATAGTAGAATAAATAAAAGATGGAATAACAGACCTGTGGTTCATAGAGATTCTGAAGGTCAATATTTTTGACCTAAAACAGGAAGATACATAAGCACGAGGCTACAGATATCCAGACTTTTTACAGCTCATTTTGTAATTAGACTCATCAGCTGTAGAGTGGCCTAAGGAAGGAAATGGCGTGAATCTTCATACTATTTGTAGTCACAATGCTGGTAGTGCCAAAATAGCTGTAGTTGTAAATTTAGTTATATATTCTGCCTACAGTCCTTAATCTGCTTTTCCTAGCAGAAAGTTTTACTTCTACTTCCTGGACTTCTCCTTGGTTTTAGTCATTGTGATCTCCTGTTCTTAATCAAAATCACCTTTCATACAATAGACAATATGGACATCTATACTTTTCCAACTCAGAAAAGGTTAATATAGAATCATTACCTGAAGATTATTCTGTTTCAATAAATTGTTGCTATTTCTAATTGAGCTCTATACTCTGTATGCTTTTGGATAAGTCTCTGAAAATCATAAATTCTGAAAGATGAGCAGAACTTCAATGCTGGTAATTGGGTGTTGTTATTCTTTTATGGTATTAACTCAGTCTCTGGCTTTGGTCTGTAGATAAAATTATTTTGCATGATCTTGTTTCCAGGTGTTCATAGGAACAACTGTGCTTCTCTGAAACTAGAAGCAAATATTTTCTATTTCCTCTAATTGTGTCATTATTAGTTTTTACTTTGTAGTACCACAATATGTCTATTTATATACATTTATTTATTCTAACCATCTCTTTTGCCAATCTGATTTATTTCACATTTGGGGTTGTAGATATAGCTGGAAAAAAGGTGTGTGATAAATAGATATTTAAATACTTAAGGCATTTATGAAATAAACTTTTTAAAAACTTCACTTTTACAATTGAATTTATTCTGAACACTCTATTTGAAAATTGTACTATGAATTTGTATCTTGTGTGTTAGATATGAGGAGTTCGTGCTCTTATTCTGCCTACATCTTTAAACCTTTGAAATGTTTGCTTTAATCTGCAGTTCCAAATCAGAGCTGTGTCAGTCTGAAAATTGCATCAGGATTTACACAGTATAAGAGCCAAAAGTAAACAGGGCTTGTTTAAAATTCTTTTTTAAAACAGCACTAGACACGTAATCAATCCAGTGAAGGATAACATTATTAAGAGTTAGATACAAAATATATCAGAGATGGAAAGTATGACTTCAGAGATGGGGCAGTCTAAAACCTTCTTGATTTCAATCTTTTTGTAGGGGATACTTGGTCAAATAATGAGTGTGCCAGATCATGTAACACCTTTTGGTATTCCATGTCTTGTGTATTCCATGTCTTGTGTATTCCATGTCATGTCTTCTAACACCTGGTGGGGCTATTCCCAGCAAGATATATAGTTTGTCAAGGGGTGGGACACAGACATCTATATATCACTCATGCAGCGAGAAATGTGCAGTAAGATGTATATATATGCAAAATTATGCAAAAGATATATATGTATGCAGCAAAGTGGGCTGCAAACAAATTTAATAAATAAATAAAACACTTTTGAACTTCAGTGTTGGAGAAGACTCATGAGAATACAATAGACAGCCAAGAAACTGAAGAAATGAATAATAAAACAAATCAACCCAGAGTCCTCACTTGAGGCACAAATGATCAGGTTAAATTTTTTCTTCTTTAGACATATTATATGAAGACTTAACTCTGTGGAGAAGACTCTAAGTTAGTGCTGGGAAAAGATGAAAAGAAAAAGAAGAGAATGACCAGCAGCAAGGTGGATGAATTCAGTTACCATGACAATGGATTCATTGTTGGAAGACTTGACAGACAAGATTAGGGACAGATTGTCATGGGGGGAAAAAGCTATATGATTGCTAGGCACATAATCAGTCCCAGCTGTTGTATTCTTTAGCCATTGCTTTCTTCCTGGAGATTTTGGTTTTCTGGCATCTGTTACTTCTCTCCATCTTATTTCTGTTTCAATTCTCTCCCTCTCTTATGGCATCCTTCTATTTGTTACTCATGACCAGAGGCTTGAGATGGCCTCTGTTGAGAGGAACAAGTGACATTTTGTGTGGGTGACTACCAGAAAGTGGTCAATTCCCATCATACTAGGAATTGGAGGTGGTGAGCAGCTGTGGCTTCTCCATTTCACTATCTTGGGGCTAATTGTTATACATATGGTAAAGAGAAGAGGAAGAACAGGATGTTCTTAGCTGTTCTCCCCTTCCTTCTACAAGGCCAACGTCTGTTTTGCAAAAGTTTCAGTTTCAGGTGTGTAATGGGTACATTAGTGCAACTTGCAGGGCTTGTGATGGCCATTTTTCCCCTTTAATTTTCCCCAACTTCAAAAAAAACTTTTTTTTGACCTCATCCATCCTTAGAAGTTCTGAGATTCAGAGAAGGAATGCTGGTGGGTGGAAGCCCCAAGCTATCCATTTTGCAATATATATTGCAAAAGTATTTATATCTGGTAACTTTTAATTATTGACTTAATGTTCCAGATATATATGTCAGAAGACTAATTGAAGATGCACATTTCTATAATTCTATAATATGTGATGAATACTAGCATGAATCTATCATCTATCTATCTATCTATCTATCTATCTATCTATCTATCTATCTATCTATCTATCTATCTATCTATCTATCTATCTATCTATCTATCTATCTATCTATCTATCATCTATCTACCTACCTACCTACCTACCTACCTACCTACCTACCTACCTACCTACCTACCTACCTACCTACCTATCTATCTATCTATCTATCTATCTATCTATCTATCTATCTATCTATCTATCTATCTATCTATCTATCTATCTATCTATCTATCTATCTATCTATCTATCTATCTATCTATCTATCTATTTTAGTGTTCTTTACACACACATACACACACAAACACTCACGCTGTATCATTCTTTTCGGGAATTATACCTGAGCAAATACTTGCAGTTTTCTTAGCAAGATTTTTCAGAAGATGTTTAACATTGCCTCCTTCCTAGGGCTGAAAGAAAGTGACTTGCCCAAAGTCATCCAGCTGGTTTTGTGCCTAAAATGGGACCAAAATTCATGGTCCCTCGGTTTCCAGTCTGATGCCTTGATCACTACACCAACCTGGCTCTCATGTTCTGCTGTTTATTTTTAATCAAATGTGAATGTTGTTTTGTAATTTTTGTGGATGATGTGCAAAATTTACTTGGTAATAGTTTTGTGATTTTTATGTACTAACCCCCCCCCCCAGTGCAAGATAAAATATACAAAATTTGAAAATAAAAATATGGAAACAGTGGAATAGAATTGAAGAACTTATTTAGAAATTTTGAAAGCTAGAAATAAATTAAAATATTATTAATTAAAAATACTTGAAGGCTTTTAAAAATAAAAATTTAGTTTAAAAAGAACAGCTATTGGAACTCAGTTCTTAAAGCATTCCCTTGCTGTTGTTACATTCTTTGCTGTTTTTAAAAAATAATTCACAATTCCATTTTATCTTGGATCAAAAACAGTACTCCCATTTTCCTATTCCTCCTTTTTATTTTTTTCAACCTAATGGAATATTGAAAAGAAATTATTAAGAAAAGTTTTTGCTCAGTCAGCCGAAGGCTGTTATCCCTCCAGATCCACAAAGTCTCCAGGCACTGAAAAAGGACATCATCAGCATCACTTAAGCTCACTAGGGATAGAGATGTAAAGCTGAATATCATCAGCACACTGATGGTTTCTCACCCCATGGTGACAGATTATCTCATCCAGCAGCTTCAGATAGACCTTAAACAGGAGTGTAAAGAATACTGAATCCTGCAGAACTCCGCATACTATAGGCTGAGGGGGTGGGATCTCTCATTTCCGATCAAGACTCCTTTACAATACCACCATCCCCTTGCTGGGTTACCTAATTCCTTCCTTCCTTCCTTCCTTCCTTCCTTCCTTCCTTCCTTCCTTCCTTCCTTCCTTCCTTCCTTCCTTCCTTCCTTCCTTCCTTCCTCCCTCCCTCCCTCCCTCCCTCTTTCTTTCTTTCTTTTCTTTCTTCTCTTTCTTTCTTTCTTTCTTTCTTTCTTTCTTTCTTTCTTTCTTTCTTTCTTTCTTTCTTTCTTTCTTTCTTTCTTTCTTTCTTTCTTTCTTTCTTTCTTTCTTTCTTTCTTTCTTTCTTTCTTTCCCTCTTAAATTTTCTGACAATGCACTAACTAAGGAGAAGCTGTTCTTGGAACGTATACCTTATCTCACTTCCCTGGGCAAGCTGTCTCCAAGGCTATCAATAGTGAAGAATAAGAAGACCAACAAATCTCAAACAAACCGAAATAAAACATGATTTATGAGTCTTAATAAAAGTGTAAACACTCTAATAAAATATTCTAATATTATATTCTATAAAAAGTTCTAACATTCAAATGAATTAACACATTTGCTTTTGTGATTTAATAGGTTGCACCTAATGATGAAGCTGTTGTAACATTGCTTTGTGAATGGGCTGTGAGTAGTAAAAGATCTGGTAAGCACCGGGCAATGGCTGTAGCTAAACTATTGGAGAAGAGGCAAACTGAAATTGAGGCAGAAGTAAGTTATCTGCTAGTCTTCATTTCTAGAGGAAAATTTGGTTCATCTTTTAGAGACCAAGCATGATGTTCCTGATCTGCAGTGCAAATCTGTCTACAGAGAATCTTTTGGACAATTCTAAAGAAGCTTTAGCATGCTTCTCACATTTTTGGGACAAAACAAAGAAAAAACATTTACATATTGGACTTCCTATAGTTCACTTTGAATTTACAGATGGTACACAATCAAAGTTGTATAACTTAAAGAAAGTACTAAACTGCCACTTTAAAGCTGCTGGAATGATTTTTCAGGCTATGGTTAAATATATTTTACCACATCATGTAAAAAAGGTATTTAAACATAGTGGATAGATGCAATAGTCCCCTTTTATTCATGTAATTCAGCAGCAGCCATAATAATATTTTTAATTCATAGAGGCATGCATTAATTATTTTGTTCTCTGTAGATAATATTTGTATGCAACCTAGAGTCCTATTTGTGCTTGTGGCTATTTACAGAAAGATTATAAAAGATGTTCCAGTGTTGAAGAGCGTATACTCTATATTTATTTATTTGTTGAATGTATACCTACTGCAATTAACTGATCCCTGGCAGTTTACAGCACATGAAAGAATAAGCAGCAGTACTTATCATATTTTAAAATGTCCACAATAGAAAATAAAATTAACAAATTTATAAACTCACTAATGAATAATAATAAGCACACTGAAGTCAAGAAAAAGGTTAAAAGTGACTGTATCATAAATATGAAGAAGATCTAAAGTCCAAACTCAGTGGAATAAATACAGTTAATGCAATTAACAGCTGGGCAATTCTGCTCATCAGATGCACAGTTGGAATAGTGAACTGGGCTCAAGTATAACTAAAAGCCCTGGATAGGAAGATCAGAAAAATGATGTCAATGAATCATGCCTTTCATCTCCACAGTAATGTTGACATATTCTACTTACCAAGGAAAATAGGTGGGCATGGAATGTTGTAAGCACACCAGACAGTTGAAGAAGGAAATGGGATATGGAAGAATATCTGGAGAACATTGTAGAAGATGCAGTGAAGCTAGTATATCATGAAGGCTTACTGAGTACTGGAGAAACCAGACTGACCTACAAGCAAGACCAAATGAAGAATAGAATAGACATGGCAAAGCAAAATGTTAAAACAAGATCTGACAATGGCTAAGAACAGAAAAAATAGAAGAAAAAGAGGAGCTAATTCTGGCTCACAAGATCAAGCCTTAAGAACAAATGAATACAAAGCCAGAGAAGATAGCCATAGATAACAAATGCCATATCTGCAAAGAAGCTGAGGAAATAGTGGATAGACCAGTTCACTGCTGCTGGAGGATTGCATAGATTGACTGCAAAAATAGCATGACAAAGTAGGGTGCATTGGAAGATCTGCAAGAAATACCATTTGCTGCAAGCAAGAACTGGTGGGACCATAAAAACAAAGCAAGAGAAAATGAAGAAGCTAAAGTGCTCTGTAACTTTAGAATTTAAACAGACAGCCACATAACATTCCAGGTTTAACTTTTGTTCAAAGAAAAGTAAAAAATGTCTGGATAACGAACATGGCAGTATCTGGACACAGCAGAATAGAAGAGAAATAACTGGAGAAAATCACATAATACAAAGACATGCAAATAGAAATAGATTTACTTGTAATAGCTTACATCCTTGACAATACCTTTAACACCATCAAACAACAACTGCTTACTTTAGGTCCTTGGGGAAAGACTCAATCAGTGGATAAAAATGCCAAATCCAATCTAAACATCTGACTTGACTCTGTGACGAACAATAATAATACCATCAATACCATAGATGGCTGGGCCACACCTGTGATACAATACATTGCTAGAATTATTAGCTGGATAGTGTAGCCTGAAAAACTAGAAATCTGATACCTATTCACTATATTACACCCCTGTAGTGATATTAATCATTATATCTGCCCTCCAGCAATGGAGGCAGAGGTTTACTTCTGGTCAAACAAATTGTCAAAAAGAAAAGCATGCATTGGCTATCCCAAAGGTGCCTTTTCAAAGGAAACTGGACTTTGTTTTTCTTTGAAGACGTTTCGCTTCTCATCCAAGAAGCTTCACTTCTGACTGAATGGTGGAGAATGGAAGGATTTATATTCCTCGCACTCATCTGATCATTAGCACTCATTCTGAGAGTCATTGAGGCCATTTGGAGGTTTATCTGTGCTCTCAGGATCACCTAAATAGTGCAAATGGTTGTGGAACCTTCTTGGAACTCCTGAAAGGACTCTGTTGTAAACAGGAGGTTAAGTGTTGTTGTATCCCTCTCTCTCTCTCTCTGTAGAGAGAGGGCTGTTCAGTCTTAATGTAGATGGCCTCTTTGACCCTCTTTCAAACCTCTTTTGTTTCAAACCTCTTTTGGTTTGAAAGAGGGATCAAAGAGGCCATGGATGAGAAGCAAAACATCTTCAAGGAGAAACAAAGTTCAGTTGCCTTTGAAAAAGCACCTTTGGGACAACCATGACCTGGATGACTGAGAATTTCCATAGAGATGTGGCTGATTATGTAAAAGACAGCCAAAAGCAAGCATTAATGCAAGTTAAAAATGCAAGTTAAATGTACAGGAAACAAAAGTGAATTTCAAAATATTGTAACAAAAACAAGAACAGAATGCTGTCAATGAAAAGCATTACATGGTTTAATTTCTACCAAAGATCAGATAAACCTGGCACAGGCTGGAACATTAAAAAAAAGAAAGAAACTGACGGCTTAATTTTGACTGTGCAAGACCAGGATATTTAAAGTAATGCAATCAAGGGCAGAACTGAAAAATAATCAAGTGATTAAAAGTGCAGATTGTGCAAAGAAACAGAGAAAATAGTAGATGCAGTTCATGGAAAAAGATCACACAAACTGATTATAAACAACAACATAACATAGTCACCAAAATGATTCACTGGACTATCTATAAAATTTATCATGTACCAGTAATGAAACATGAATGGGAACATAGAACACAGAACATGAAAATAAACATTAAAATATTGTGGGATTGCTGAATATAAAGTGATAAAATGATATATCTGTGGTTGAAAAGAAGAAAGTGTGGATAATTGATGTGGCAATGCCAAGAGATAGTAGACCAGAAGACAAAGAATTGGAGAAGATCACAAAATATCAAGATCTGAAAACAAAAATTGAAAAATTACATTATAAACTGACCATAGCGATCCCAGTGATTATGGGCACATTGGGTTCTACACCAAAAAATCCTGGGCAGCACGTAGAAAATCTGCACATTGACAAAATTTGCTTTTGTGGATTGCAAAAGCCACACTACTTGCATCCACACATACCATACCGATAAATAATAGTTTCTTGGGAATTGATGTATATGAAGACCAATCTTAGCTAAGGTACTGGTAGCTGTGACTTCACATTGTTGTTAAGAGATGTCAGTCAAAGGTATCTTCTATAATTCTAATGTTTGAGAGCGATGTAGCAATAGCCTTTCATTTCTTTAGCAAAAAGAACACGGTGACACTGCAACACAGTTTCTTAATTTGTACTTGTGTTTTACTAAGCCAAGATTCAAATAACTCTTGAATTAGATTTCTTCATAGAATATCATATTATTCCTATTACAAATGAATTGATAAGTCCTTTCTCCTTAATTTAGTTTTTCTTTGGAATTTCTGGGAAAAGAAGGGGATGAAAGTAATTTTTATAGCTATGATACTAAAAGTCTATTATTTTATTTTATATACTTTTATAGAGATGTGGTGAAATTGAAATCATAGATGAAAAGGAGTCCATTTCTTCAGCATCATTTGCTGGATCTAGTCTCCCTGTTTTCCAGAATGTTCTCCTTAGGTTTTTAGATACTCAAGCCCCCTCATTACGTAAGTATCAAATTATATCTGTTCCAGATTAGGATTAAGTACATTTAACATTTTCCCCAGCAACTGTATTACTTTTTGTACCTGCTTGGATTTATTGGGAAATTAACAAAATGCAACCCTTTATCTATTGTTAGCTGATCCAAACAGTGAATATGAAAAAACTGAATTTGTGAACCTAGTGCTGCTTTTTGGTGAATTTATACGGCATGATGTTTTCTCGCATGATGCTTACATGTGCACTTTAATATCACGTGGAGATTTATCTGTCACTGCAACTTCTAGAGCACGTTCACCAGCTGGGGAAAACATGGATGAGCACTATTCTAAGGAACATGATGTGAAACTTGAGGTAAGGAGTCACCTTATCATGGAGATGGGCAGCATATAAATTTAATAAATATTTGACCTCTGAATTGATATATAATGTTAGAAGAAATCTGAAACAATAAGTTTAAAAGATAATTTGTGATTTGCCATAATCTTTGAGCTTCCATGGCTACTACAGGATGAAATGAAATAAAATGCTACTTGAATGTGACACCTATCATGTTGTAATTGTCTGGCTCTCCTATATCAAATGGTATTTATAAAAAGAAAACAATAGAAATAGTTACTTTTGAAAAAAATATAAATGGATTTCTCTCATTCAAATACTTCTAAAAACGTACAACTCCTGATGATTTACAATAATAAAAACTAACACAATAGTGTGGCCACAATAAAAATACAATATTAAAAAATTAAAGAAGTAATAATAAATGTTATAGAATCATTGTACCAACACATGCCAGGCAACAGCAACTTTCCAAAGTCCTGAGAAACACATCTTTGAAAGGTCACTATAGTTAGTGCAAGTCTATTATTCCTGTGTGGGGACATCAACACAGGAAAAAGGATGTAGGTAGAATTTGCAAGCAAATTTTGGAGAACTTTTTGTTTTAACTATAGAGAGTCTTGTTTCCCTCCTTGAGGCATTTGGTAAAATCCAATAATGTCTATGGGACCCTTGGTGCGTTCTAAACTTGGTGGTTTTCTTGCAGATATTTCACTACCCAACTGTGTGAGAGGAAACTTACAAACATATATTTAATACTGCTTATTGTTTGGAACTGCAAGAATATTTCTTTCCAGCTTTTAAATACATTGTAATTTATGCTGCCTTAGAGAAATTTTAATCCTCTAGAGCAGCCGAAATTGGTTTGCTACACTTTTTCTTCCTCTTCACTGAAGCACCTGATCCCACAGCAGAAAGACACATTTCCTGAGAGATCATTCATTTATTGTAAACAAACCTACAGACTGATCTTCTGAGTACAGTCTACTCAAGCTTGTTAACTTTATTATTTTAAGCACAACTCCAAAGATAACCTATCTTGATTGTAATGTCTATTGATTATTATAAAGTATTCATTCTTACTGCATATAATCAGTAATTTATATTATGCTTGAATTCATATAATTTGTGACGAGTCCAAAAGGTTTTCACTACACTCTGACTCACATTTTTGTTTTTTGTCTCTTTGATGACAATTAGGAACATAGTCTTATGGAACACATGTATATTGACTCAGGAACCACTAATATTTTTGATGATGTAGACAAGAATGACTTTAAGACAGACTTTGGTTCGGAATTTCCAGTAGGTTTAACTCCTTATTTTAAACCCACAAACTATATATTTATTCATTATTCCCTTTGCTACATGGCATCATGGAATATGCGCTGCTTATCTACTGTACATTTCTTTTCATATTTTTACATACCTCAACTTGTCTAGCAGAAATCTACTTTTATTCTGTGAAACAGTATCACATTAGGTTTTCAAGCTTCCTCATCTATTTCCACTAATGTTCAAAATATCATTGTGGTTACTGCGTCATGCACATCTTCAAGCATAACTTCATATTGGTTGTTTTTTTTTCTGTTGAAAATCCTGAAATTTAAATAATTTCATAGACCTGGCAATGTTGGTATTTATTAGTGTAACATGGATAGCCACTTCATCTGAATCAAATTTCAGCATGTAGAGGCCCAAGTTCCCAAAGAGGATGTTTGAGCACAGTGTGATATGTAGAAATGAGGCACTTCTGAATAATTAGTCATCAGTGGCCTGACAACAAAGCCGAATGTTTCCCATATCAAAAAAATAAGAAAAATAAATAAATAAATATGTTTACATTTCTTTGATGTACAGTATTGTACAAACATGTACTATAATTGTTTTCTTGCTAAAATAGGAACTATTAGTTTTAGATGTTTCTGAAAAACGTTAATCCTTCCCCCCAAAACTTATATAAAATTTACTGTAAGCATTTACCTCAGTGTTAGCCTGAGTTATAGGTTCTTCACCTTATTGTGTGATAGGCTATTTTCAATCTTTATATCAATAGCATAGGGAAGAGGTGAAAAGGCATTTTTAAAGAAACTCTTTCTATTGGGCATGCTAATTGAGGCTGCTGCTTATTTGAAGTTAAAAAAAAATTACCAAAATGTCAGATTGTCCTCTTGCTAAAATCCTGGAGAGCTACTGCTAACTGATGGTACTAAGTTAATTAGTACAGTGGTATGATTTAATAGAAATCCTGCAGTAAAATGATTGCAAATGTTATTGTTTCACTTGCGAAGTGCAGTGAAGGAACTGGATGTTAACTGAAAACTTATAAATATCAGATAGTCCTCGAATCAGAACTGGTCCTTTAATGATCCATTCAAAGTTATGGTGGCCTTGGGAAGCGTGCTTTATAGCCCGTAAAACACTTCCAGATGTGGTAAAATTAATTAATGTATAGGTCGCCCATCTTACCACAAGGTAACTTTGGGCAGCTTATAATCATGAAGTATAAAAATATGTATTTATGTTAAAATAAATAAATTAATACCTTCAAACACAATGATCCAGTTACAGATGGCGAGGAAGAGGAAAGGGTGGGAGGGAGGTGGGATATGTTATTAATTGATCAACCATCACTGTGATGCTACCCCATTGGAGCCCCAAGCCAACTGGCAAAGCCAGGCCCTTAATGAACGATCAGGAGGGTTGGGGCCAACCTCACATCGGGGGGGGGGGCAAGATGTTCCAGGTGCGACAGCAGAGAAGGTCCTCCTGAATCCTGCTGGCCGGAACAAATGGGCTGACAGGGCCTGCTCTACTGGCATGGGTGGGATGGGCCAATCTTAGTTGCCAAGCATCTGAATTTTGATCATGTTATCATGGGGTTACTGCAACAGTCGTAAATGTGAAAAATGGTCATAAGTCACATTTTTCACTGCTGTTGTAATTTTAAACGGTCACCCAACAAATAGTTGTAAGTCAAGAGCTACCTGTACGTAGGCAGGTTTCTTTGGCATAAGAAACGGTTACCCTATTTTTATGTCTTTTTACTCAAAAGCTTTGCATTTGCCCCATTTTCTTATTACTACAACATAAAGGCTGGGAGCTGGAATAGGAAATTGTTCAGTAAAATTGTCTGTTGCTGCTTTCATGGAATGTAGAATGTTTGCTAGAATAGTAACTATTATATTATTGGTATTGAATGCTATTCCAACCTCCTCATCAGCATCTATAATTTCATTATTGCATATTTGAAGATAATTCCATTATATTCAAAATAAATCATAGATACCTTTGTTTTATTTCTTGTTTTTTTTCTTTTTTTAAAAAAATAACCATGCTATAAATTTGGAGGACATTTCTGTTTATAATATTGAATATTTTAAATGGTCTAGATCTTTTCTCCAATCCCTGGGGAGTCTTGTGAAAATCTGAATTCAATACCAGTACAAGACAGAAGAACTTCAGTAAATAATGAAAAGTCTACAAAGAAAGAAAAAGTAAGGGAGCTGATTTTTCCATCAAATTACCACCTTCTTCGACATTTGCAGTATGCTACACATTTTCCTATACCTTTGGTAAGTAACCCTTCCCATCTTTAAGAGTTGATGCAAACTTCTGAACAATGAGATCCACTCCATATATACTAATTAGGAAATATTTCTGTGTAAGTTTATTGGGTTCCAAACTTATTGTCATCAATTCATAATGTACATCACAATTTAGTTGGATTGAGACTCGCTCTCTAATTGGCTTCTCCATTATTTAAGTTTCACTGAAAAGAGTAACAGTTTAATCATAGTTAAACCTATTCTGTTATATGTAATGGGATCTAATCAATTAGAAATACAACTTGGGATGGATAGAATCAATATTATGATATGATGTAAACAGATTAAACTCTTATGAATGAATTTTTTGTTAGCTAGACTTCAGGGAATCAGTTTGGTGTAGTAGTTAAAGGCATTAAGGCACAAATTGAGAGACTGTGAGTTCTGATCCAATCTCATGCATAAAGCCAGGTGAGTGACTTTGAGCCAGTCACTCTCTCTCAGCCTTAGAAAGAAAGCAGCAGCAAACCACTTCTGAATATCTTGCCAAGAAAACTGCAGGAACTTGGCCAGACAGATAAAAGCATTTTGTTTAATGAACGCACCATGGATTTTATAAAGAATTAAACATGCTGGCCTTTTGAAAGGCACACTATCTCACAGGTGTGAGATATTAGGTTTAGAGCCAGAGTTGGTCATCTGTTTTTGAAAACTGGATGTGAAGCTCTTAAAGGCTGCAAATTCAGGATTACTTATATTTTTGGAATGCTTCTTATTGCAAATAGGATGAAGTAATATTTAAAGCCTAGCAAAGCATTTCTTCAGAACAACTGATACCTTGCATAAGGCAGAATTAGTTTGAGTTTCTTTCACATGCTTGCCTCTTTCCTGAATCAATGTTCTACCTCCATGTTCCTGAGGTCTGTTAGACATTCCTTCATATAGGACTAACATTTTCAGAGTTTTTAGAAGGTGTTCTTCAGAGAATAATAATAATAATTGAAAATTGTTCTTATTCTGAACTCTGGCAACATCTAACAATTATTCACTGATGAAATAACCTCTGCACTAATTTTGGAGACATTTTTCAGTAACAAGTGAGACTTAAATCTTACCCAAGCTTTTTAAAGGAGCCTTTTAGCCAGTGTTCATGTTTCATGTCTTTCAGCTGTTTTCTACTGGTTTAATTATAGCTTTGTATGATGATGCTGATCTTATATTTTTACTATTTAATTTTTACTATTTAATAATGAACTATTTTGGGAAGTTCATTACAATCTAGAGCAGGGATCCCCAACCCCGGTCCACGGCCCAATGCTGGCCCGTAGCTTATTCAGAAGTGGCCTACAGAAGTGGTGGGTGAGTGCGTGTGTTTGAATCTGCATTCGTGAAAGTGGCGTGTGCGTGCACAAAACCATCCCTTATTTCACTCCTGACCACCGCTGCTGCCACTGGCACCGGTTCACCAAGCCGCTGAACCCGGAAAGGTTGGAGACTTCTGAAGTATAAACTACTGTTTGGCATACCACCAGAAATGTCCATGTTCTCCTTCTGTTCAGTCTTACCACCTCTTGTACCCAACAATCTGCAACCTTATTCAAACCATAGAAATCCAAACTATGCCAAAGAAGTGGGAAGACAAATGTATTTTTAATGTTCTGTTCATGTGGAAAAGATTGCAATCTCAGCTGAAACCTGAAACTGTGATATTTTCTCTCCATGCATTTCTTGATCACCTACAGAAACATGTCTACCTTTAAAGGGTACAAAACTTTTAGTCACTGTTTTTGAAAAATAAAAACACAAAATGGGGTCAAAGCACAGATTTGATACACCAAAGAGCAAGGTGGATTCTTTTGCTTTGTAAAGAGATTCTCTAAGAAAACAGTCTGTGATTATAGTTTTACTTTGGCTTAGTGTATATGGGATTCGAACAATATGGTAAGGAACAAAACATATGATGTAGCTTGCGGTAACTAAAAGGATGTTTACCAGAGCTCTTTTTACCCTGGGATAGCCTTCGGTACCTTTGTTTTGATACAGTAATCTGATCACGAGGAAATTAGAGATAAGCACCATAGCTGAAAAATACAGAAATATTGCAGTACATATGAAATTGGTGAACACATGCCAGTCTCTTCCCACTTTTGTTTTGAAATCAATGCATCCTACATTTGATGATTCTTCGATCTCTGTGATTGGAATAATCATATTTGGTACCATGATGAAGAGAACCATTACCCATACAACTGCTGATATCATCTTGGCAAAACCAGGTTCCTGAATCCTATAGATCTTGTATCTCCTTGTTAACTGGAGGCACCGGTCCATGCTTAAAAATCCCAGGAATATGATTGATAAGTACATATTAATATAGATCAGGCATGCTGTGACTTGACAGTGGAATATTTTCAGTTTCCATGGGGCAACTCCTAAATCTACAATTATTTTCATTGGCAGGGCAAGGGTCAGCAAAAAATCTGCTGTCAGTAGGTTAATTAAGTAAATATTCATGCATTTGTGATGCTTCTTGGTCTTCAAGAAGTTCCAGAGGGCAAAACAGCTCCCAATGAACCCAATAAGAAAGATCAAGTAATAAATATAAGTGAATGGCTGCATCTGAGAATAAATATTGCAATCTGAAGAATTGATGGAAGCCATCTGTAATGTTTAACAGTAAAGGCAAATTATAGGAATCACCTTGAATCTGTGAATGAAAGAGAGAGAGACAAAACAAGAAAGAAAAAAGAAAGAGAAGAAAAATAATTGTTTGGGTAGAGTAACAAAACACAGCCTAACATACGTATTAGCATAAGAGTCCCTCAACCTATACATTACACCAAACCTTATGAAGAAAAGGATTTTAAAGTTTTTGAATAAAGTCAGGATAGGAAAAGTTTAGGCATTGCCTATAATCTTAAAGGTAGTTTAATTAAGATGTAAACAGTAGTGTTGTATCGAATGTTGGGATCATGTTCAAGGTGCTACTCTGCAACAAAACTAGTATTTTGTTTACCAGTATAAGTAGTAACGATACTTTAAAAAAATGTAGTGTCACTAATAGATAAAGAGAAATCAGTGCTCTGATGATGTTACCTAGTTTGGGTAATAAAACATCTGCAAGAAAACAACCAAGCATAGAGATCACTAAGGACCTTTTATTTCAACCCTGACCTACAAATATGCTCCTTCATTGGTACCACATTATGATTGTCCACTATCTTCACAATCAGAATGAGAGAACCTTCTTTTTTGCATTTCTTCAGCTATTTGGCTATTTGTTCAATCATTCTTTTATTTCTTTGCTAATTGTTTAACCAATGTTGTGCCCAGAAAAGAGGGGGGGGGGGGGAAATAAAAAAAAAGGCAACCAAAGCAAAAAATAAAAATGTAAAAAACTCCCCTCTTCTGATCAATCTATATTTCACCTAGAAGAGAGAGAACTGTGGAAATTAAGACCTGCCTCAGTCTGCCATAAATAAAGAGAAGCTCAGTGTGCTGTTTTGTTTCAAAGGTGGTTTTGCATCCTGTTCTATGCCTGTTTATTTAACAGTAGAATAAACTTATAATAACAATAATACATTATCCAATCTGGGTGGGCATTTCAATGGTTTGAAGAGGCTTTAGTAGTATAAACCTTGCCATGAACTTTTTACATTCCTTTTAATTTCTCACATGCTTAATTTATGTCAGGGTAAACCGCTAATAACTGATGAAGTTCAACATTACCCTTGAGATTTAGAAAGAAATATGGCACTACATATGACATTAAGCATAGTTAGAAAATGATAATGAGATATATTTTAAGAGTACATACCTGCTGTCTCAGCTAATGTTTCAGAAAAACAGAAGTAGTTCTGTTTAATGTTGCCCAGCAAGTTCTTTCTTCAGTTTGTGGCTGGTAAAATAGAATTTCCTGTGTCTTTCAAGTTTTCCAGTTGATGCATGGGAAATCAGAAGTTAGTTGAAAACCTTAGGCATGCAAGATAGCTAGTTAAAAGCTGCTTAAAGAAAGATATAGAACAATATCTTATGCAAGATAGCAAAGTAAAGTTGTTGCAGCAGGAGAAAATCCATTCTCTATTTTTGTAACAAGGGTTTTGTGTGTTTGTGTGAAAGAGAAAGTGAGAGCAAGTAAAGTTAGGCATATGCAATAATGAATTTTTATGAGGAGAGGAAGCTAGTTTTCTTGTAGAATTGCTGTTGTTGTATTTCTGTTGTGTAAAGATTCCCCTGTCCTTCAATTGATTTAACTCAAAGGGAAGACTTTGCTGAAGAAATGAGAGTAGTAAGAGCACTGAATGGAAGATATTATGCAATTTTGTTTTTAAGAGAAATTGATGCTGAGTGTAGACAAACACTTATCTAGAACTTTTAAAAAGGTAGGGAATGAGGAATGTAAAGTTACCTATAGGACCAAAGACCCCCTAACTCGACGGACATTATAGGAGACCTTAGCCCATCCAACGAGCTAGTGCACATGGCCGCCTCATCTCAACCAGGCGAGCCACTCATCCCCAGTGAATACCGGGACCTAGCGGAGGCATTTAGTGAGAAGGAATGTGACATTCCCCATTGTTGTACGGGCCCCGTGCTGGGTGGCCGGTAAGCACGTTGATCCGGGGTTTGGCTGTCCTGGTGATGGCTCAGGCTGTTATCCCGTCGGCGGCGATCTGGGCTTTTGGAGGCGCGACAACTGGAGCTGTCTCTCCCCGTGGGGCTGGAGGCCATGGTCAATGGCTTTGAGGATGGGGAGGCTACCTGATCTGAATAGGGGGGACTGGGAGTTCTCTTTGGTAGGAGTTGGTGGCTGCCTTGCCGATCATCATGATCGCTCATGTTTGGGGAGCGGGAAGGTTGTCCTCCACTCTTCATCTCTAGCTCCTCAAATCTTTCCACCAACTTCTCCACTGACTGACTACGGGCTGTGGACAGGTACTTCCACTCACCCAAGTCCTCAGCGGTAGACAGTTTTGTGGTTCTCCACCGATATGGGGAACGTGACATGCGGGAATCCCCTCTTTGCAGCTCAACCTCGTCTGCCTTTGAAGCACTTGATGGTGGCAAGGCTGTCTTGAGGTGTCTGGAGTCTCTGCTGGGTAGGGTCCATTCGGACGACCAGATCAGCTGTCCTTGCGGCTTGGGCTTTGCCCCCAGCTGGGAAGCCTGAAAAAGTTCCTTCTCCACCGGCGTGATGGCTGTCGCTCCCCCCTCTGGGGTAGCAGCCAGTGCCGGGGTGCTGGTTTCAGGCACTCTTTCTTTCTTCATGCTGAGATCTTCCCCGAATCTTTGTTGCCTTATCCCTCGATTCTAGGGACAGCGACTGGGGCTCGGGACCCCAAGATAGGGAAAAATTGGAGTTTTTGGCTTAATGTCATGGTTCCGACAGATGAAACTCTTTAAAAGAACTTCGAGGCATTGTTTACCTTAAAGGATCTTTTATTCGAGAAACAGAGCATCGGCCTATATAGTTAAAGCCAAAAACTGAATCCCCCCCTGGGCACAAAGTATCAAAGCACAATTTCCTCCTCCAATTAACAGTCATAAATCACATTCCCCAATTAGCTTGAAGCGTGGGTTTTCTCCCCAGCTCTCCAGCCCGCCAAATCTTTATCAGCTCTGGGCTCAATAACCTTGATTCCCATGGCTGAGTACTTGTTGTTATGTCTAACTGGACTCTCATTCACATCCCCCCTCCCAGCATCATCTAACTCTAAAAGCGAAAGAGAAAAGATGGCTACATTTGTTGTCAAAGCAAGAACATCCGATGTTAGCAGTGTTGACATCAGATTTTAATGAACTCAGAGCAATTATAACAGCATTTCATGGCAGGAGCAGCTAAGGAATCAGCACTGATTCAAAGTCCCCACCTCCTACTCTGCTGCCTTATTGTGGTGGTAGTGGTGTGTTCCAGGGAGGGATGAGTGAAGACTGTTAGCAGTATATACCAATGTTGGGAATGTATGCTATGTGAAGGTCATCCCAGCTGCCAGCTAAAGCAAGCAGACACCTATAAGGGGCAACAGTGATATAGGGAGATGCTGGAGGCAGATGATCACTTTAGTGATAATGACAAAGACATCATTTCATATACCTGGGATAAGGCAATGATAAACCACTCCTATATTTTTACCAAGAAAGCAAGATGCATAGAATATATAATTAGAAGGGAGGAGAAGGAAAGAATGACCAGCAGCAATGGATTTAGTTACAAAGGTCTGAGTGCACCTTTGGGAGACATGAAATAGGTTAGGAGTAGATCATCTATTGGTCACTAGAAGTTAAAAATAATTGAATGGTATATATAATAAATCAATTATAAAGAACTTGAAAACAATACAGTATTTATTTCCCAATGCAGTTAATTTGTAAGGAGTCTAGGTGTCTTACAAGTAATAACAACAAAAAACATACTAAAACCAACAATAATAAATGAATAATAACAATTTAAGTACAATAATAACAGTAATTGATTACAAACTCCAATAAAACATTCATATATGGACTGATTTATATATGTTGACTCTGTAACTATATATGAAGCCCTCTGCCACAGCTGTATCTTTACCAGCTTCCAGAAGGCCATAAGAATGGGAGCCATCCTTGCCCTAGGAGAGAAGCTATTCCAAAGGAAAGGCGCTCCCACAGAAGATGCCTGCTGCTCAGCTGCCTCCTGGTAGATGCCAGTCTTCATCAGGCTTTATCTGCCTCTTTGGATCAGTCAGGCATAAACTATATGGGAAAGGCATGGTGTTTTTTTTTTTAGATAGTCTTTTCAAGCCATATTGGACTTTAAAGGTAGATCAGTACCTTGAACTGTACTCTGCAACATTTTGTAACCTGTATTGTTCCTATAGCAATGGTACAATGTGGCAATAAAATGGCTGCCCAGTAAGCATGGGGGCTATTTGGATCAGCTGAAGAAGACTTTTTGTGAAATCTTCCTATACTATTCCATCACCTATATTAAGCAGATTTACAGGCTATTGAGGAAACATCTCTGGCAACTTCTGCAATATTCCTATTGCTTCAATTAATACTATCATTTCTTGTTCTAATTTCTGTGACAATAGAAACATAGTTCCTGACCCTTTCCTATGGTATCTAAACACTGTTAGTTCCATGTCTTTCCCCAGTATTTTTTTCTCCGGCTTTAATATCCCAAGTTCCTTCTGCATGCTGTTTTGATGAGTGTTATAACCTATTTTAGACATTGTGCAAACTGTGAACAAGTAAAACATTGCTTTATAATAGTGTGTGTGACATCAGAGAAAGTAATCCCAGTGTAGGAGAGAAGAGGAATAATTCAAAACATAGTATGTAAAAACATTACAGTGCTCTCTGATTATTTTTACTCATTAGTAAATATTTCTTCCAGTATTGTCATATTTATTGCTTGCCTTTGGGCACTTAAGTTTGAATTTGAAGTTGATTTCCATGGTTTCCAGGCATATTAATAATGCAGATTAGAGGAGCTTTGAGATCTGAAGCTAAGGGAAAAATTCCTAAATCGATGTTTATCTCATTAGAGATATGAGTTGCAAATGACAACTGACGGGAAACTTGTTTGATCATCACAAATCTCTCATAAACTGTCAGATAATGCTAAACCTCAAGTTGTCCAATCTTAATATACTGTCTATCTGGTTCAACTTCTGAACTACAATTCAGGGACATCTGCCAATGAATAAAAATCAAGATAGCATGTGCAAACCATATGATCGAAGCCTGGCTCCTTTGTACATGCATGCAATGTTGACATACTGTATATAGAATGAATCAGGATTTTGATCATGAGGGCTTTGATCATTGATCAAAACTCAGCTTTTTGACTTTTTTGATCTCTCACCAGCAGATGCCCCTGCAAATGAATACTAAGAAATACAACTTCCAGGAATATATCGTTGAAAACCAGAAACAGTATCTCATATATGATATAACTTAGTAAGTTGCCCTGATGCACATTAAGTAGTCTCAAAGTTAAGATTTTTGTCTATTGGCCAATCCCATGCAAAGAATCACACAGAGACTAAGAAGGTTCTTGTCTAATTCTTGTGAGTGGATGTCTGCCTTTTGGAGCAAATATCTCTAAAACTGGGCTGTGAACAAGGTAGTTGATGCTGTATAGCCTGGGGCTGCTATGTGAATGAAAGAAAAGTTAGGGGAAGAAAGGGGGAATCTGTAACTAGGGATCTAACAGGAGCAAGCATGACTTGAAAGCAAGGAGAGAACTATCTGTTGAAAAAGAACTAAGATGACAGCATTTGGAAAGGACAAACCAGGAGTCAGTGAAGAAGGTTTGACTAGGGTCCTGGAATTCCAAAAGGCTCAAAAAGACTTATTTTCCCCTTTGCCATCACCTCTCTAGGTTAAAAGTAAGCTTGGAAAGTATGAAGGGTAGGTGTCTAACAGAATCTAACAGAGTGAAGATATCAAAGCACAGATACAAATATCTGTGTGAAGAAGGAGGGAGAAAGAGAAACAGTTAAGAACTTGTAAAAAGTTCTGAGTAGAAATGTATGAACGTATATAAACACATACTTTGCTAAGCTAAGGCCAGCACAATTCTTTAACTTGAAAAGCATGGTAAGAACAAATAGCACTGTATTTAGAGAAGAAGTCTGCATGCACGCCCGTACGAGTGTTTGTGTCTGGAAAGATCCTGTCCTTTTTTCACCCTCTGGCATTCTACTCAACAGAATGTCTTTCCTCTATTTGGTAATTCAACTTTCTGCCGAATGTTCTGTCTGCTGTCCAAAATGGCCTGTGTGCCGGTCATTTGTACAGTTGAACTGGTAGGTGCATTGACACACTTTTGCTGTGTTGAATCAAAATTGAACTACATCCTGATTTTCTAAGGAAGAATCATAACCCTCAAAAGACAATGCTCATTTCTCATCCAATTGGTCCCATTCCATACAGCTCTCTGCTTCAAATGGGACTGAAATAAATACTGGTATCAATCTGTATCTCTAAAAGGAAGAAAATCTCTAGGACTCTGTCCTTATTGTACATATGAAATCATTTGACGTTTTCACACATTCACCCACGTACCTTTTGGTGGGCTACCTAGTAGGATGTCTGATGGCTGAGTTGGATTTGTGGGCGTGCTAATGTGGAAGAGGGTTTCTTTATAAAAGAAAAATGATGAAACAGACTGGAAATCTTGGAGAAACTCAGAAAAAACAGAGCTAATTTCTTTAGTATTTTCAATAATATTTCTAAAATCAGTTGTTGGGCTTTCAAAATGGTATTTGGTGGAATGTGTTTATTTTGCTACACTTTAAATCATATATCATCCACATGTATGTAGTTAGACATCTTCATAATCAGATATATTAAGAAAAAACAAACTAAACCAAAAACAGGTAGTCCTTGACTTACAACCATTCATTCAATGATCCTTCAAAGTTACAGAAGCTCTGGGGAAAAAAAGTGATTTACAACTGGTTCTCGCACTTACAATGATTGCAGCATCCCAGTCACCATTTGTGACTCTCCCAGCTGGCTTTTGCCAAGCAAAGTCAATGGGGAAGCCAGATTCACTTAACTGCAGTGATTAAAAACAATGGCAAAAAGGGTCCTAAAATTGGAAAAAGTCACTTAACAATTACCCTGTTTAGCAATGGAAATTTTGGTCCCAACTGTGGTCCTAAATTGACTATGACCTATAATCAATTCATAGTGTAAGGAAGGGGATTTCTGGATAGGTATTGCAGCGATGATTGAGTAGGGCAAATATTATTCATCAGTCATAAACTGTTTGCCTAATTTAACAACATGCCCACAACTCCATAATGTTGAAAATGCTTGCTATTAGAATTTATAAAATAGTAACTGTTTCAACAGCATTTGACTTTCTTGATTTAGAATTTTCGAACTCTTCAGATGTTTTAACTTTCAGATGCAATTTTTGGTACAGTTTTTCCTTAAATGGTTGACAAAGGAATACGTAAATAACTGGATCAAGACAAACATTTGCAGCAGACAGTAGCAAAGTAAGTTCTTTTAGGTAAAACAGTATATTTTTAATCTCACAGTGGTAATCACCTTTGATTTGATTTAATGTATATGGGGCTCTGACCAGGTGGTATGGAACAAAACAAATGATAAACACAAACATGATGGTGAAAATGTTTCGATTGGTCTTTTTCTTTGCCAGCTTGGAATTTTTCTTAAATTTTTGGTGTGAAATATATATTTTCTTTGCAATGGAACTGTAGAAGACTATTAGGAGAAAAAACACAATCCAGAAAATTCCTAGGCATGTGTAGCTTGAAGCTGTGTGCCATCGGATTCCAAGATGGCTTTTGAGTTTCATACAGTCATTTGAATTGTCTTCCGTAGGAGTTTGGTTTGTTAAAATAATATTGGGAAAAGAGATAAAAACCTGTAGCAGCCATACGACCAGACATACAATTTTGGTACACTGGACATTGTAAGCCGAAGTGCTGAATTGGGGCTTCATTACTTTAAAGCATCTGTCAAACCCTATGAGTCCAAATAATGTTATACTAATATACATATTTAGGTAAAAGATGACAGCAGAATAGCGGCAGACAACAACATTGAGCTGCCAATGTCCAATTTTGGAGTCAGAAAATATTTTAAAAGGGTAAGTTAAGCTCATAATAAGGTCGGCTGTGACAATGTTCTTGAGATAAACAATAAAACTTGTCTTGCTAGGAATGTGAAGAAAGATCCAAGCTGCCGCTGCATTTAACAGTATTCCACCTATAAAGATGAAACCGTAGATCAATGGAACAACTTGTTGTGTAATGATTTTATTGCTACCACAGTTATTTTCTGAAGTATTGCTTGAATCGACCATGTTTAATTCATTTTCAGCTCCTGAAAATAAAATAAAAAAAATCAAGTTAAGTTTAAGAAAACAATTTGCATGCATTTTTCTCTTTTAAGATATCAGAAAGTCATATGCAATTGCAAGTAAAAAGGCAACGTTCTCAGAGTATTACTATTTTGAAATATAATTTCTAGCAAATAGTTGTCACAAAAGCAGCATGTGATTTTTTAAAAATGCTTTTATGTTCCTATATTTATGTAAACAGCTTCATCTAATGCTGAGCAGAATTTTTACTGATAATAATTAATGCTGAAATGCACTACCTAAGCAGCCCCTTGTACTGTCAGATAATTGTAATTTTGAATATGATAGAAGAAATAATTAATTACTTCTACTGAAAGTTGAAGTCAGCCTCTCATAATATGTGCTTTTAGTTTTCTTAATAAGGAATATTTTGCCATTATCTTTTAATGATTTTTTTCAACTTGCCAATTTAGTTTAAAGCCTCATTTCCTGGTGGTTTTCCAGTCCAGTATTAGCCAGTAATAATTCTGCTCAGCTTTTAAAAGTTCTGCCAAGATTGTCTATTCTTACATAGGCCCAGTGACAATATAAATATTTTAAGAAATACACAAATGGTAAGAAATATCCATTCCTGGTTCCTCCATACTTCAGAAACTCACCTTTTATAAACAGCTTTAAACAAGGTGGTCTCATATTTTAACTTCACCTACCTGTAAAAGGTAGCTCAGCTCACAGAAGGAGAAGCCCATAAAAAGGATTCTACTTAGTTTTGGGGTAAATAATGAGACGATAAATGCTTTCAGACTTGTAAGACTGATGCCAGCTGTTTGAGGTAATCTAGACAAGAAGCACAAATCATAAGTACTAACTTACCTTTATTGTAAGGGTTACTGTAACAAAACCTTGGAGATCTGAAAACACTTCCCCCTCCTCTGCCTTTGAGGGTCCCTTCTGAGATGCGTCCCACACTCCTTTTCCTTCTGTGGGCTAAGACAGAGGTCTCCAACCTTTCTGGGCTCACGGACCAGAGGGAAGGAGAGCAGCTTCAAAATTGGTGTGCGCGTGCACACACAGAGCCACACACACTGGTGCGGCACTAGTGGCCCCATTTGTGCATGCGGCATGCTCTGGCACCGTGCGCATGTGCAAACAGCCACGCACCCCCTACGGTGGGTAGCAGCCCATTCACGCATGCGCAAATGAGCCACGGACACTTGCCTTGCGCTAGCATCCCTCTTTGCGCCCATGCGCATGTGCAAACGGCCGCGGGTACTAGTGCGAGTGGGGGGAATGCACACCCATGCGTGCACACACCGGCCAGCTGGCCACGAGCCTGCGGCCCGGGACCAGGCCACGGCCCATAGGTTGGGGACCCCTGGGCTAAGGTTGTCTAAGTTTCTGTTTCCCAAAGTCATTCCCAGAAATATTACAGATACTAATGCATCTGTAGAGACCCACGATAGATACACATAATCTATTAACTAGAATAACTCATCACAGACTTTATGCTTCTGATGAAATGGATTTATATATGATTATTTTTGTAAACAAATAGTTGATGTTTACTATTTTTTTCTGAAATAGCCATAGTTTCCCTGATTATGGACATTGATTTCTGCATATATAGAAGCCTCTTCACTGTGAGCAATTTTTTAGAATATAAGATCATTATGTGATATTTTTAAAAATAAAATAATATGTGTATCAATAGCACTTTTCTATTGAAAAAGTTTGCCTATAATTTTCTCATGTTCAAATTATCAAAAGAAGGAAAAATAGTAAAATGACAAAAACTGACTTTATGGACTTATAATTTAAAAAGGAGACTGGAAGGAATATAAGATCGTTATGTGATATTTTTAAAAATAAAATAATATGTGTAAATATGTATATCATCCCTTGCCGAACACACAGAAAAAAAAAATCTGTCGCATCCTTCAGTATATTGTTGTGTAGTCCTGTTTTAATTGGGGAAAACATAACTGGATTAAAATTCTTGTTCAGGGCACCATAATTCAGTTATTATAATAATAAATGTTCCAATCCTTCTTTTACTTCCCATAAATGCAGCTTTTTCTTCCAGTCTCCTTTTTAAATTATAAGTCTATAAAGTCAGTTTTTGTCATTTTACTATTTCTCCTTTTGATAATTTGAACATGAAAAAATTATAGGCAAACTTTTTCAATAGAAAAGTGCTATTGATAAAGATACCCTGGGGATTATTTTTAATAAGATTTTATGGGACAAACACTGAGGATTGCAGGAAATATGATTTTTAGAGAAAAGAAGCAGTTCATGTAAGTTTATCACATTCATTTAATGATGTAATGAGAAATATGAATCTGAAAATTAATGTGTTAGGTGCCAGAAATGCAGTTATTGAATCCAAATTACATGTAAATGTTGAAAAATTAAAGTAGATGAATTTACGTACCTTGGTAAAAGTTTGCTAAAATTGGAAAATAGGCGGGGAAACTTTAAGATGTAGAAATGCTGAAGGAAAGGCAGCGAGTCATGTGCAATCTCTTGTAAGGGATAAATGATTCTTGAAATAAATGAAAATGGCTGTCTTAAAGAACATGCCAAGAAGTATGTAGTGGATGAATGAGGACTATATTATAAGTAAGCCATAGATGGTTGGAATTAAGTTTTTCAGAGAAAAATGAGAAGTTTAAAAAATAAAAGACAATATATGAAGTATATGAAAGTCATAGAAGGTTACATGCGAGAACAGAAAGATATAGAGAAATATAGTGAATGGTATTGGTGTTACTCAGCTTTTTTTTTTTTTAAATCTCCCTTCTTTAGTTAAATCACATTAACTGACAAGTTACATGATTGCAACTAATAAGCAGGATCTGTTCTCTTCCAAATCCATAAATGGCTTTGTGAGGAATATTTCTGCATATATGGGAAATTTCTATGATTGTCATTTACAGCTGAAAACTTAATGAGGTGTTTTAAAAATGAAGGAACAGCTAAAAGAAAAATGTGATATTTATGCAATTGAACTTGACTCTGAACATGGGAAGGCCAAAGAGATTGTAGAAATAAACCTTGCACGGGATTACATATATACTGTAATATATTCCCATATATTTATGGGAATCAGTGAAAAATATATCAACTGTTCTCTCTTAGAAACAACTCCAAAATTTCATGCTGCAGTTGTATGGCCTCTAAGACAACCGCTCCATACATAGATCCATTTCCTTCAATCAAATTAAGATAAGAGAAAAGGTGAGAGGTTGGAGACACTAATGTCATAGAACTTCTTGTGATCTTTTCAGACTGGTTGACTTCAATGTGAGGAACTCAATACCTACAATAATTTTTGTGACAGCTTAGCACAGTATGGCCCAAGAAGAAATCTAGATCCATTTCATTTATTTCTCTGCTTGCAAACCAGAGTAGCATTTATACCAACTGTTAACATCCAAAGTAGAATTGCAGGCCCTTAAAGCAAATATATCTTCCCAGGGAAATCAAAGCACTACTTGAATCTATGGTGTTCAATTGAGCCACAAAATATATTACAAAAATGTATTTCCAGGAAAACTAAACTAAAGAAGTATTGCTTCTTTTTGCTCTTTTGTTTCCAAAAGCCTATTATCTTTGTAGTCCTGCCTTATTACTTCATAATTGTAGCCCAGTAGCCTCACTGAGTTCACTAGGTATATATATATTTTTTTACATACAGTGTAATAGCTGGCTGCCATATCCCATTATATATATATATATATATATATTCTGAGTGGCCTAAGCCTGTAAGAGGGTCAATTATTTTAGACCTATTTTTGCCTCCAGTACTGTCCATACGGCAATGTAATGTATCCTAGTATCCAGTTCAAACCTGTCCCTAAAATGCACAGCCAGTTCATTATGCATTTTTTCATTTCTACTGTGCAGAGCTTTGAAATCACTGGATTGCTCTGATGACACAAACTCAACATTATTCTGCCAAGTATGAAGTTTACAGAAAGAGAAAAGGGGCTCTAACAATGAATTATACTTTGTTTTAATAATAAAAAATAACTTAGTAATAAATATAGGTTAAATATTGTTACTTGTATAATGTGTAATATTTCTGTACAAAATAATAACTAGCATGGGCTCAATAATGCTATATTACTACTGAATATTCATAGTAAGAGGTAAGTCATTTATTCAGTAGCACACTAAACATGCTTAGTAGACCGTTGTTCAGTGTCCAATCCAATGACCTAAATAAGTCTTTTCAAAGAGTCTTGACTTGGCTTCTTCTTCTAATTGTGGTATTTTTTGCCTTTCTGGTTTCACAGATGCACATACAACTTGTTTTCCATTTTTATTTTTCTCCAGAATCTTTTTTTTTAAAATTAAATTCTCATCCCATCCCAGTAACTATAAGTATATAGCTAATTATACTGATATATTTGAGATGGAAGCAATCTTTAATACAAATGCAATCAAATTTAACTTTTTAAAGCTTTTTTTAAAGTATCAGAGGTACAAAGATGATATAAATTAACTAGTTTTATAACTACTTGAGTAATTAGTTCAGTGGAAACTATATTTAATACAATGTAATGTAACTAAATGCAATTTAATGCAATGTAACTAATAACGAAGAACAAAATATTTTCTTTATTTTTATCTGTAAAACTATTTCTTAAAATAATATACAGTGCCAGTAATATGATGACATATTCAGCATAAATTTACTCATTTGTTGTTTTTCAAATATCTTTTTCTAGTCTGCAGTTTGGAGTTATAATCTTATGGCAAGATTTGAGATTGACAAGAATGCGTTTTAAAAAAAACAACCAAATAAATGTATAGTAACTTCTTACCAGTACAGACTTTGGTAGTTTTTCCACATGATTCAGAAGTGATGATAACCTTTCAAATCCAGCCCGAAATAAAGTTCCCAGCACTTCCTCACACTGGTTTAAAAATCCCAGAGTTGTAGAGTTTGCTGCTTCCAGCTGATGCTGCAGCTGGTCATGAGAGGCTGATTAAACTGTGAGTGACAAATCTAAAAAACTTGCTCCCCCCAAAAAAGGAAATGCATGAAGCTGAAACCATAAAAGTTCCCTACTGGTCATAGCAACTCTTTCAAAATTCTAATTTCCTCCTTTCTTCCATGTCCAGTTCTTGGAAACCAAACAGTTCCCAAGAAATTGGCTTAAGCAACAAACTACACATTTATTTATTTACTTTAGAAATATCCCAAAATTACTGAAGTACACATCTTTGGTAATAAATGTTCTGCTTCCATATTAAGCAGGAAAAAAATATTTGACCATACTGTTTTTTGTTTTCTTTTTTTAAGTGGTTAGATTTGATGAATTTTTTCCAAAGTGATATGTGCCTTCTTATGGAAGGAGTGAAAATCTTTTCTAGGATTGCATTATTTTTATGGAAGCAATGCTGGTGCTTTGCAAAAAGATAATACCCTGATTTGCAATAGCTGCAGACAAATGCTGTTAGATTTTAATTAGCGTGGTTTCCTATTTTCTTTAACACATTTTGTAATTCTTTTCTTTTTATATTGAGACAGAAATGAATACTGTTTAAAATGAAAATATATGAAGTCATGGTGAGTAAAATGTTAAAAACCCTTGTGGGAACTGCTGTATAAAATTAGTCATATCTCATGGAAAATTGCCACCTGTTGAGAGCAGCACAGGAAGAGTCCATAGTTGCAATGCCTGGTGTAATTACGTGAAAGAAGGGGGTTTTTTTTGGTGCTCTTTTTTCTGATTTAAAGTTAATTATATAAGGAATAACTATTTCACTCTGACCCAATATTAATATTATTGAACACACTGAAATTGCTACAGTATAAATTCCAAACAACAGTGGTGACATGAAATATACCATTTGCATGAACCATCAACTAGATTCACCTTCGGTCTTCTAAGATTGGGAAATGTCTGCTTTACTTCCACAATGTCTGCTTTACTTCCATATGAACTTTTAAAAAGAAGAAGTAATGGTGCTTATATAAAGTAGACGAAATTGCTGAAGTCATACATAAGAATGAAATAACATTGGGTGCTAGAACAATTCTGTACATATTTAAATTTCCTTAAACATTGGTATTACCCTCAGCATAATTCCTATTTGTTATCTTTCTTTCTTACCTTTCCCATATTCTATGTTTACTTCAGTTATAAGCTGTTCTTGAGCATTTTTATTAAGAAATGTCCCATTGGGGTTTACCGTCAGGAAGATAAGATAACCTTTATTGTCAATTGTTTTACTGTGAGCACACTGGCCCACATTAAAAATGAAATTCTGTTGCCTGCTCTCAAAACAAATTATATATCTACCCATACATAACATATATCACTGTCCATTCTGAATACATAGCGGAAAGAGGAAACTTGAGAGTTCACAAGATTGATGCTATATGGAACAAAACTGTAGCTAAATCTGGATGTTCTGCTACGGATACCACAAAGCCTCCCAGAAGGTAACAAGGAAATATAACTGGGTATCAACTGTGTGCAAACTTTCAGCCTCAAAATACCAATCCAGTAGAGGTGATCCTTTATTTACAACCATTTGTAAACCATTTACAACTTTTCGAAATTACAACGGCACTGAAAAAAGTGACTTGCAACCAGTCCTCACATTGCAGTATTCCTTTGGATCCGTGATCAAAATTTGGGCATTTAGCAATTGGCATGTATTTATAACAACTACAGTGTTCCAGAGTCATGTGATTGCCATTTATTACCATCCCAGTCAGCTTATGACAAGCAGTGTCAATGGGGGAAGCTGGATTTGCTTAAAGATTCACTTACAATTTCAGTGATTCAGTTAACAACCAGGGCAAAAAAGATTGTAGAAGAGGGTATGGGCTCACTTAACAACTTAGCAATGGAAATTCTAGTCCCAATTGTGGTTGTAGGTTGAGAACTACCTGTATGTCACTGTTATTTCCCAAGAAATTCACAGGAAAGTTTTGATGTCCTTATACAAGCACGCAGAACAACTATGAGTAGAGTGCTCTGTGTCAAACCCTTCACAACTATCTGCCACCATGAAAGTTAGAAGATCACAGAATGTTATTAAGCAGATTTATTTAAAGGAAAACAGAAGTTGGATGATAGAATCTTGCCAACTAAGTATGTTTACTTTAGCATCATATTTTTCTCCATAGTTTGTTGGGAGCATCTTTCCTTAATTTTTCTAATTATAGGAAGTTCTCAACTTGCAACCAAATAGGGACTAGAATTTCTATTGCTAAGTAAGGCAGTTGTTAGGTGGTTTGTACTGGATTTTATGACCTTTTTTTTGCCAAGATTGTTAAAAAAAAACTGCAGTTGTTAAGCAAATCCAATTTCTCCCATTGACTGTGCTTGTCAGATGCCATCTGGGAAAGTCACAAATAGAAATTATATGACTGCAGCACATAGCAACAGTCATAAATACATGCTGGCTGCCAATTAACTGAATTTTGATCATGTGACTATAGCAATGCTGCTATGATCGTAAGTGAAAGGATGGTTATAAGTCACTTATTTCAACCCCATTGTAACTTTGGATAGTTGCTAAATAAATGGTTATAAATCAAGGACTAGCTGTATCTGTAAATGTGGAGGAGAGATGGATATCTATTTTCTGGTAAGGGAGAGGTGTACAGTTATGATAATGTTTGGCTAGTTTGCTGGTGAGACAATAATTCCAGATTAAAATATCTTCAGTATTAAAGTCATTGTGCTGATAGGCTTTCAGCCCCAATTCAAAATGCTGATTATTACCTTTAAAGTCCAGTAAGATGCAGCACTGGGATTCATCCAGTGTTGTCTTGCCAGAGCCGATTCTGCCTATGTGGTCAAATCTACAAAGTCTCTCGGAGTCCCCACTCCTCAAGAGCTCCATGGGACAAGGACTATAAAACAGGCTTTTGCTGTGGGAGCACTTTTGGCCTTGAAATATCCTGGATGTTTCTACTGCTCCAACTCTGCGTGCCTTTGACAAACAAATAAAACGAATACACTACTTTTTCTATCTCTCTTTGGCTTCAGTTGATTGGCCATCATAGGAATTGATTTTGTTTTGTTTTATATACTTTATATTATTTCTTTTTCTTCTTTTTAATCCATTTTATATGTTGCTGTTAGCTGCTGAGAAACCTTTTCAAGTGGGCCTATTTTAAAATAATGCATAATTAAATTTATATGAATTTTGAAAAGGCTTGATGCATGTATTAAGATAACTCTGTCATAAGATCAAAGAGTTGCAACTGGATTGTGTTTAACTATACACCAGAGACACTTAAAAATGATTTTTAGAGTGTAGGAGAAGTGGCAGAACCTAAGGGTGGAGTTAAAAGAGAGATCAGCCTAGAATCCCTACATAGCCACAAGCAAACTAAGTCCAACCTCCCTTGAATTCCATTGACCTTTATCTGACTCCAACTCTAACTCCGTTCTCCATTAGTTGAGAATATTCCTGTGCATAGGCATGAGTAGCAATACATCAGTTTAATTGGACCTTCAAGTATGGACCTGTTCTTTCATACCTGACATGAATTGCATTTAAAATCTACATCTGAATTAATGTTAGTGTGAACTTGTTAGGCATGTCAGTTTATATGTTATTAACAGTAATATATTGCCACCTTTTGTCTGTGCAATATAACTTTTTAAACTTCCATTTGATAAAATTCAAAATCGCATTTTTGCTTCTATTGCTTGTTTTAAAGATTTGCATTATGCTTTGCATTGCTTTAGGAAAATTTTGTGGAGAAGTTAATATACTTTTCATATTTCAGGTAATGCTGTAAATATGAGTAAGTGGATTGGCTTGATTTTTAATTAGCATTCCTTTTTTTCAAGGAGAAAATAGATTGGAACAGGACTACCTCTTATCTTGGCACAATGTGAATCCTTTCCTGATTATTTGTTTGCTATTTAAATTATTCTTGTGGTTTATGCCAAAGTTAACCTGATTGGAAACTAGATTGGAGAAAGTGACCAGCCATATCTTGTCAGATGAATTAAAAATAGCTTATTATGAGTTCTCTGCCTAAATTGATTGTATTATTGCCTGATTTAAATCTTACAGAATATCAGTTAGGCAACTGTGAGTTTGGGCAAAGCCATACTTTCTGTTTGGCCCATTGCTAGTATAGCCACCTATCATTTCTTGATTGCTGAAACCTATAATATCCTCTTTCTCCCTTTCCCAGGCCAATGTAAATGAACTTCACACCTGTATTTTCCAGCTTCTGGTTCAAAACTGCTATTTTCTGGCCTAAGCAGATAGTCTTCAGGGCTTACTTTCAATCTATTGACAGCTTAGCTCTTATTGGTCAAAACACCTTACATGCTTCCTACCCTCCAAAGTTGGGTCATTGTCCTGTGCAGCCATTTTGTTCTGCTCTATCAGGCTACAATGTCATCTGATGGTTGACAGATGCTATTTTTTCATAATCTCAGTTGATCCACCAGTGGCCAGTTAAGTCAATGAACTATCCTCAACCCCAGAAATGGATGCTCCATTCAATCCTTACCTGTCCCAGTGAGCTCCCTTTTGATATCTACCGATGCTGAATGAAGTATGCACCCCTTGATTTCCTGCCCCCAGCCTTAGTCCTGCAAAGCTTCTCTGTCCTTTCATTTTTATTTTTTAAACATTTTAAGGATGTTTAGAAGTGTAGAAATGTAACAATCAGTGTTCTTTGCTACAAAATTCCCATGGATCTTCAGATGAGTAAAAGCAAAAGGAAAACATGTCACTGAATGCATTGAGTACAGTAGCATCACTGCAATAATGGTACTCATAAGTCCACAAAGGAAAGGTTATTGTCAAAAGACATAATATGGGAAGGGTAGGGCAGGAAGGGCAATAATGGCATCCATGTGTGTGAATATCTGGGAAAACAAAGGAAAATATGAGGGCTGGTTAGGAGGGAACAATCAGCAAGGCAGGGATGGGAAGGGCAAGAAATAGGGAAACAACAAATCAGGCCTCATGTTTATGGCTCAGACCTATTGCCAACTCATCAGACTTGGATTTCTGAAGTTGGCGTTAGAAACAGTTGGGAGTAGCCTGGGAGAAAAGCAACTTAGCCTACAGTTTTGAACTTTAGATAGCATTGTTTGAGCCGCTCACTCCTTGCATTGTACCACAACCTTATTTTTGTCCACTAGATGGCACCATATATCTTTTTAAATCATCCTAATGTAAGTAAAAAATACTCAATCCTCAAGTGGAGATATATTTTGTAATAGTGGACTGCCTACCTCCTTTTCAAACCGAAAATCATGGGAAGGATGTAAATGTTAATCATATGTTGCACGGAATATATTCAAATTTGTATAACAAGCAAAGCACCTTTATTTACAAATAGAAAACATCGATACAAATAACAATTTTAAAAAAATATATGCTTAGCAATGATGTCACAAATCAGTATATTCATGATAAATGCGCACCTCTGACTTTCTGATACTCTGAAAGGATCTGATGCTTTCACTCCTTGTCCGTATGTTTGATTTTCTGAAAAGCCTCCGTGAAAATGATCTACACATAAAAAAGTAGATAATTGGATCTAGGCAGACATTGCATGCTGATAGGAAAATAGTCACTTCCTTGCAGTAGTACAGGATCTTGTGAGCTGAAGCATCTAAATAATAATCTAACTGGCACAAATTGAAAAGGATTGTGCATAGATGGTATGGCAAAAAACAAATAAAAAATACAGTCACCACCACCCTTATGCTTTGACGGTGTTTCCTCTTGTGACTTGAAGAGCTAATAAACTGCTTGCTGGATTTATAGATATATCTGGATATTTCAATATAACAACCTATTAATACAATCATCACAATGACAAATATGCAATTATTGAAGTAAATGACAGCATTGTGCCATTTGACTCCCAATGGGGTTTTCAGTTTTAAGCAATCGCCCGTATTTATCCTAGTTGGGTAACTATTAGTGAGGACCAGATCTGGCAAAGCTAAAAATGCCATAACAATCCAAACCACAAGTGACAGAATCTTAGTGAATGTAATGCTATACATCCTGGAATCTCCAAATGGTTTTACCACTTTTAGATAGCGATCAAGGCTAATAAGTCCAAGAAAAACAATTGTTGTATACATGCTGGCATAAAACAAAACTATTGTATACCGGCATAGGAAAAAATGGAAGTACCATGGCCCCAATCTTGAATCTTGAATAATTTTAAATGGAAATGTCAGAGTCATCAGCAAGTCTGCGACTACAATGTTTTTGAGGTATAAAATAAAGCTGGTCTTGCTTCTGATGTGGAAGAAAATCCATATTGCCAAGCTATTCAGAAAGATGCTTGCCAAGAATATAAGGAGGTAAAGCATAGGTAAAACAATAGTTGTAAATTCATTATTGGTAGCATTCCCAATTAGGTCTTGTGAATAATTGGCCAAAAGATTGATGTCTTGACTCGGAGATAGATGATCTATAGAAATGATGGTTAAAAAGGTTGGTTAAAAATTGTAACTATTTCAACGATGCTCTCAGGTAAGTATTAACAGAAATCATAATCACATTGAAGCTGGCTCGTCATGATGGGCAGGAAAGTCTGACTCATTTCTCTCTTTGATTTTAGTTCACAGGCCCTGGAGTCATAAATCATAAGAATTTGCAGTGTGATGTGTGTCACATAATACAACTCAGTATTATGTTGAAGTTCCCCTCTTTGCTCAACCCAAGAGATTTTAAGAAGTACTTTCTAGGCATCCTCTCATAAATAAAAATAAATAAATCTCTTTCCTAGCATCTATTCAGTATAGTAGGACTGGCACATATGCTGATATAAGAACTGACCAGTTTTCTACCAGGTTTACATATATAACTGTCCTTGAAACTAATCTTTATATTATATTATTTTATTATGATTGTAGAGATGGTCTATAATCTACCAAGCCATTAAAATTAGTGCTTTAACATCATGTCATTTTGGTTTTATGGTGAGGATGGGAAACTGGGAGTTTCAATAAAGTAGCATCCTTTTAAAATAAGTCTTTACACATATGAATTGATCATGCAGTGGACAATAGTAAAGAGCATATGATCATGACTGCCTATTAATGTACTACTACATGCATTCACACAACGTCCTGTAAATACTTGAAAGTAATTCTGAGCATGTAATTGAGAAATTGCCTGAGAATGCAGCATTAGAATTAGTGGATGAAAATTATAAAAAGGCAAAGTTCAGCATTAGAAGAAACTGTGGAATAGAAGAATTGTGCAGCAGTGGAATGGACTTTCTTGGGGAATGTTGTCTCGTAATTAGTAGGAAATATTTAAGCCAAGGATAAGGGTAGTAAGAAATATGGTAAGCTTTCAAAAATGCTGAAGTTGCCAGAAATGAGCCCTGAGCTGCTTGTTGGACTTGAGGTTCTCAAAGATCACTTTATGGTCCCTCAAATGTCTAGGAATAATGCTATTGGGCATGATAACTGAAGAACAACACAGGAAACTATTGCTGCTTTAATCCATCCTTGAGAGTATTTTGGAAGCTTCTGGTTGACCACTATAAGAAACAGGGAACTAGACATGATGGATTTTAAGTCAAGCTTTTTCTGCAGTGGATCATATAAAGTTTGACATCTAATAATCCATTTGGGAAATTTTTTCCTCTAAAGCTGCCTTTCAGCAACAAAACTGGTATTTCAAGAAAATTATTATACTCTACTGTGTTCGTATTTTATTAAAAAAAAAGCTTTAGACCACAGGTACAGCAATGAGTTGTCAGGGAGTACATTGTTTTAAATAATGAATACGTTTAGTGATGCAGATGACTAAGTTCCTGCTGCATGCAAGGGCTTGTTGAGTTTAGTCTCTGAAGACTTAAGACAGGGACACAAAGAGGAAAAATTAACTCCTGAAGACATTTGTTGTGTTCAGCATTTGGACAAGCTCGCTAAGAAAACTTTGAAACCTTTTTTTGAATACTCCACGGCTAAAATATGAGACTGTCCAGTAAGATACATATGTGTGAACTACTGAATAAAGGAAAAATAGTTATATAGGACTGGAGAGGTAATTGAAGTCTAATTCTAAATTTATGCCAGTGTCGTTGCTTTTTTAAATGCAAAGGTCATACAAGCATGGATCAACTATACTGAATTGGGCTGCATTTTTGTAGCTGATTACAAATACTGTATAACATGTACCCTAGTTAATATTAAACATGGTTTACACTGTTAGAAGGATGCATAGAAAAAGAAGGAATAGTTTATGGGAAATTCTTGAGGAAGATCTGCAACCCATTGCTCTATGACTTTAATTTATAAAAAGGAGGAACACTTTTAAAGATTAATAAAATAAATGAGAAAGATGGAATAACCCATAGAATTTTTAAGACAGAAACACAGAGAGCAGTTTTAGATTGGAAAAGGTTTGTGGGGACTTTTTTAAACTAAAGTAATTATTAGGACAATTAACAACTTTAATAATAATATGAACTATAATGAAGTAACTTTATTAGGCCAATTAAAATTTTGCATAATTGTTGCAAACTTTCAATTCATTAGAGCAGGAAGTAAATTTATGAAATATTATAAAGAGAATACAGAAAAGGAAATATAGCTGATATTTGGACTGTGTCTAAGAAATCTGAGTTGGCATTAGCATAATAAAGTTATTGCCTTAATGGTTTTGGATTTTTTTCTTCCTAATTTCCAAAACAGGGCTTCTTCTGTCATATTCATCTCATGATTGAAATAATATTATGTTCCTGGGCTTAAACTAATATTGATTATTTTATTGAATATTTAATTTTAAACTAATATTAATGGTATCAGCATTTCAGATGATAGCATGAAATAAACTGAGGCTTCAGCACTTAGCACCTCTTTTCTCCAATATATTTTTGGCTGTTTTAAACTTCTAAAATTTAATATAAAAATAATGGTTACAGGAAGAAAAAGGCACTTTGCCTCTTTCAAAACAAATTATTTTCTGATGCCTTCTTTTAAGACTTAATGAAATTGGGATTCACAAGAAGCTAAATGTTTCTCAGGAGCTTCATGAAATTGCATTGTTTTTGTGGATAGCAGAGGTGTAATTTTGTGGGAAAACAAATGCTTACCTAATAGAACAACTTTACAGCTTAATCAAATATAATTCACATATAAAACAATAAATAAATTGGCTACAGTGTCAATAGTTTCCTCTGAAAGTATTTGCTTTCTTCGTACCATTAACACTATTTTGTATGAATACAGATTATTCAAAGTTCTGGCAATTTTTCTTAAATGTTATATGAAGATTAGAAAAAGTACTCATTATGACACTGAAGCCAATTTGGTGTAGTGGTTAAGGCTCTAAGCAAAAAAATGGGAGACCGTGAGTTCTAGTCTCAGCTTAGGCATGAAGCCAACTGGGAGACCTTCAGACAGTCACACTCTTTCAGCCCTATGAAGTAGGCAATGGCAAACCACTTCCAAAAATCTTGCCAAGAAAGTAGTAGGGACTCATCTGGGCAGTTGCCAGGAATCATGACTAACAGTATTGAAAAGGAATGAAATAATCATAACATTTGCTTGCTAAATGTTATGTGAATCTTGCAAAATTATGCTGAAAAAGCAGAGGGAACCGTTTAAAAGTTATAGAAGTCCTTTTCTCTTTTTTCTAAAAAAACAAACACAATTACCTGTAAGGTTCAGATATGATCTATTAGACCCCATTATTACTGTTGATTTGCACATCAAATGCTTTTCAGAAGTCATGTTGGTGGCAACTGATCTGCAGTATATGATGGATTGTGAAAATTTTAATTTCTGTAAAATATAGAAATGAAAATATTTACAGTGAGCAAATAATTCAGTATAACTATCTTATCTATAACTGGACAGGGAAATAAACAGATGGAGATGATGACATCTTTGTTAAGAAACATGTTACAGTTATCTTCTCTACTGCCATTATTTTATGCTTTCTTTCCATATCTTATAAATAAACCCAAACCAAGCTCCTCAAATGAGTGGCCTTGATTTGGCTGGAATTCTCGATTTCAGGTAGTGTTAATATTATTTTTCCCCAATAATGACCATATTTCTAATTGTTAATATATTTTGCATTCTTCTATATGAATGCTTCCTATTTTGTTTTAGCTATCCAACTGTGTCTTATTCCTCTTTTTTAATCCTTTTCCAATAGAAAAAGATCAAGGTTTCAACAACTATAGTTGAACTCTATGCTGTAAAGCTGGTGGTTTACTCAAATCACCAAACAAATAAGAATTCTCAAAAGCCTCCAGTGATGGAGCATCCATAACTTCTGAAGGCCAGCTATTCCACTGGTTGATTGTTCTTGCTGTCAGGACATTCTTCCTTAGTTCTAGGTTGCTTCTCTCTTTGATTAGTTTCCATCTGTAGTTTCTTGTCTTGCCTTCGGGTGCTTTGGAGAATAGGTTGATCCCCTCTTCTTCTTTGGGCAGCTCCTCAAATATTGGAACACTGCTATCATGTCTCTCCTTTTCACTAGACTAGCCATACCCAGTTCTGCAACCATTCATCATACATCTCCAGGCCCTAATCATCTTTGTTGCTCTTCTCTGCACTTAGCAATGTTTTCCAGTCACATGAAAATTAAATAAATTAAGAAACCGTATCATTATAAACAGAGAAAAGAATATTATTAAATCATTCTGTTCCTAGAATTATTTAACCAGGAAAAAAGAAATACTAATATGTGGAGTTTATTTGGATGATGTGCAGGGATTTTCCACTGTTTGTACAAGTCATCAAACCTCTCCTCAACTTAGTTTCACCATGATACTTCATGGAGTGATTTTTATAAAGCTGCTTTAGCTGTAAACAGAGAATTTGAGTGTATATATGGATAAGCAGAGCTAATCTTGGCTTTCTGCATGCATCCTTTTACACTGAGGTGGAGATAAATCACATAAATATTTGTCAGCAGAGGTTTGCCCACATAGTGTTTTTAGTGGGCACAGTCTTTTTTCTCCATTTTGTCAGCATTTATGACATTTATGACATTTTCTGACCAGCAACATTGTTCTTATGTACAGTATATTTCTATAAAAGATACTTTGGAATGAGTAATGAGTAATGAGAATTACTGAATACCAGATGGTCTGCTATGTTTTGGGCACTTGGAAAATAAAATAGTTTGTATGCCTAGTGTTTATATAATAGCAAAACAATGTTTATATACAACAAGTATTGCATAAACAGAACTTATTGGGATCAAAATAGTTCAAACTATGGGACTCATTTGAGACTGCTTGAAGAAGAGAATGTGTATGTGAGAGAGACAGGGAGTGACAAAGAGAGAAAGACAATACCTTAACAGTGTATTGGGACCATCATATTTTATATGAAAGGCTAAATTTTTCCTTCATAAAAATGACTTCAGGTCTATTATCTTCTTTGCCCCTCTCTATGAATGCAAGCAAGTAAGAAGGTAGGGATTGAGATACAAAATGAACTAAAACAAGACTGAATGTAAATATGGGAAGACAGCTCGGATTTGGATTTATTTCAAAAATTTCAGGAGAAGGAGAACAGAGCCTGAGGGCAGAGTCAAAAAAGGAATCAGCCTAGAGCCACTAAGTAGCCACAAATGGACTAAGTCCAACTTCTTTTTAATTCCGTTAACCTTTATTGCATGCCAAAATTTGCCTTCCCAAATACTGACATTAATCCTTATGGCAATCCATGGCAGTGAGTTTCAAGCAGGTATACCTATTCAAATATAACATAATTTATGGTGTCATAAGAACATATGTTAGAATGTTGGAAATGGTTTTAAAATCAAATAACATTTAAAGAAGAGTGTATGTATAGGGTTGGAGTAGAAAGGAATAAAAGTCAACTAATTTATTATGAATCTCCAAATGGAAGCTATTAACATTTTGCTGTCCATCAGGTCTTAAAGTCATTCTGAAATTTCATAGCCAATTGAAGATTGCCTCCACATTTCATTTTGTCCAATGTATATGATTGTTACTTGTGTATTCAGAAGGGAGTGACAATCAGTTTGATTCCCATTGTTCGCACTTTTTCATTTTGTGCATTTTTGACATTAATTTATGATAAAGCAAGTCTTCTTGCTTCATTCTTCTTAATTGCCGATTGGTCATAAACATCTGAATCTCGCTTTTGAAGGAATTCAGTTTGACAGCATTTAACATGTTAAAAATTCCCCCTATTGCTCAACAAAATAATCCACTGCCTTGCAGTCAATATAAATTGCTTCTTATTCATATCCAAATAATCCTAACCAGGTGTGTCCAAATAAATGCTATAAAACTTTTATTAGGTGTGTTGTAAATATTTTAGGTTTGATAATTTGACTATCAACACAGGTTTTAGTTGTCTTTTGCTAGTGCACTACATGGCTGTTTCTACAAGAATTTTTTAAAAAAGAGGAATATTTTTAACCACTAATTTTAACAGATTTTGTTATTTTGTGTTGTTTAGCATCTACAAAGTTAGAGTTTATCAGATGGAATAATTGTATAAAAATATGTACAGTGTTACAGGTATTATGTAATTTGTCAGTAAGGTTGATGGACTTGTTTAGGTATAGAAGTAACAATCTTACTCAAGAAACAAAATCATAGATTGAAGGATAATAGCTAATAATATCTGATCTATTTATATATGTTTCAAAATGAAGGATGATAGAAAACATTGCATAAAGAGATACAAATCTCATCTTGAATTGCCATTTCCATTTCCATCTGTTTTGTTTGTTTCAGTACCTGATTACGAGCAATACAACAATTTGAATTCTGGATGTATTTTTAATGTAGTCTGCTATGGATGCTCTTTCCTTCTTGAAGCCTGTGAAATAAATATTTAGCAGGTTGACAGAAAGTCTGTTCTGTTGGAGAAAAATCTCCTTCTCCACTCTGATAGAAATGAAGGAGGCTGTTTGACAGAGTGGGAACATTTGCTTTTTGTATATTTTTTGTTGAACTCCATAAGAGAAGATTTTGTGTAATTGTCTCCTGCAGTGGAGCACCAATTCAGCACTTGGTATTTGAACTAAAAATTGTCATCATTAGTTTTTACAAGTTTTTACTCTAGTGGATTAATACAAGTTTAGTTTTTTCAACTAACGATAAAAGGTATCTTGGGAACTTTCTTGTATATTTTAGCCATTCTTCCAGTTTTGAGGTAAAGAGCCATGAACAGGGCAATGCTAGGTTTTTGCAGGCAAACTTTGCTATATACACCAGAGCAAATACGGAATATATATTGGAACAAATCAGTTTGGTAAACATAATCACACATCTTTTTATGCATATCTTCAATCAAAGCAAAAATCACTGTTTGACTAGATTATATTTTGGGGAATATAGCTAAAACATTATCTCTACCCAATGAATCCATTATATTTATGTTTTAGACTACAATATTGTTAGGTAACTGTCAGAATTTCATTAGTTTAATTTAATTCTAGACACTGTGAAATTATATTTTAATTTTAATAACACATAAATTTATAGAATTGGGAAGAAGGTTAGAAGTCATCTCCTGCAACCCACGCACTATGTAAGATCCACTAGCACATCTCTGACAAATGACTATTCAACTTTTACTTGAGGAGTGCCAGCAAAGTAGAACTCACCCCTGCTTGTCATAGCCTGACTGACAGCTTGCACAGTCAGGAAGGTCCTTCTGACATCTAGACAGATCTATTTCCTTGTACTTTTGCAGATCACACAAAATGACAATGGGTGGCTAATATTCTAAAGGAGATTTATTCATCTTCCTTATCATGTAATTGCTGAGAACAGCAATATGGATCATTACAATATAGATTATTAGAAAATCAAAGCTTTGCTGAGATCCATATAAAATATGTGCATAGTATTCACATAATCTATTAAAATAATAATTCTGTTGAAGGAAATAATGTTCATCTGATATGATTCATTAGAAACTAAACTTTTGCTAGCTTCTCTTAACTGTAACATGCTATTTAATAATCTATTGGAAATTTATTACCTGTCAATAATCCTTGACAAATCTATATTTATGGGTTTTTCCCATAAAAATGGTGGACATTTTTGAAGATGGAGATAGAATATGTTCTCTTCCAGTCTCTTGGCACCTCACCAATCTTCCAGGAGTTCTCAAAGATTATAGACAGCAGTGCCGTTCTCATTTCTGCTAGTTTCATCATTGAAATTAGCTAAGATCTCTCTAAACCCTTCTTTGTTTAGTAAACTTCAGGCCCTACCTTCTTCCAATGGCATAACAATTGCTAACTAGGTTCTGTTTCCATTTTGAGAGAAGAAAAATGCAAAAGAGCACTTAAGAAGTATTATCTTCCCATCATCAGCCATTACCAGTTCATCACTTTCTTCTCGCCCTACACCTTCTGGCGTTCTCCTTTTGTCTCTCATGTACCCAAAGGGTCATTCTTTTATCATATAAATTTCAGTTCAATTTTAGCTTTTTAATACTATTCCTACCAATTTCTGAAGGCTTCATAATCTTTGAATTCTTCATTGGTTATTTGTTTCATTTCCTATCCATCTCCCCTTTTTCTTTTCAGCATTTTAAAGAGATCCAAGTTTGTTTCTGTATTTTTTTTCTTGGTGTACAAAATATTCATGATAGCTCATAGCTTATATATTGAATTCAATGATAATATGATTATTATCCCTCAAAGTACAAATCACTTTGATTTTTCTTAAATTGATGAAAATTAGATTTAGGGAAGCAGATCACCCTGCTCTTTCTTCCACCCTCTTCCATACAATGTTATCAGCAAGAAAGGACATGCATTTGTTAAGGGTACAGCTTGACAGAGTAAGATTCCTAGTGGATATTTGGATAATTGAATAATTGAAATCTCCCATTATCCCTATCGTCTGACACAAGGCCTGATATAAATTTTTGTCTGCTCAAATAATCCATAATAATCTCCTTGGACAATGTCATTTTTCTTCTCTCTCCGTTTATTGTTACACAAACTTTTAACAGAATTTCCATGTGCTGATTCCTCAATTTTTTGCAAGTATATTTCTTTATGTCAGGTTCAGATACAGAAATACAAAATTACCTCAGTCAAACCATGATGTTTGACTGAGGTAATTTTGTATTTCTGTCTTTTCAGTCCTCTGTTCTATTACCCTGGCTATTGTTGAAGCAAAAAAAAAAAACATCTAGGGAAAGATCATAAGAGAGCAACCCAAATGGGTCCAAATCAATCTGGCAGGCAGCTCTTTCACTCTCTGGCTGAAAAGATCCTTCTCTGCACAGGGAGTAGAGGGGGGGGGGAACTCCTTCTCTAGCCCAGCCAAAAGAAGCCATGCATTGTTCAGCCCACCCAGAGAAGGAATGTACAGGGAGTGAAATAATTGCCTGTTGAAGGAGGGAAGGCTGCTCTTTCACTTCCTTCATGGAAGTGAACTTCTTCTGTGGAGTCTCCTCCTGTGCAGAGAATGCCTTCCACTGGGTGGGCTGAATTTTCCCCATCCAGTGGAGGAATTCTTTTCTGCACATGGAGTGAAAGAACTGCCTGTCCTCCTTTGACAGGCAGCTATTTTGCCTATATCCACTTAATGACCCATATGGTCATTTAACGACCGCAACTGGGCGAATGAAGCGGTTACATGGGCTTCTCATTTAACATTCATAGCCATTCTAAAAAATTATAGTGTGTATATAACAAAACAAAATTCAAAATCCAATAGCTTAATAGCATAAACATAAATTAATACAGCTAACCAAGTCACTAGCTTATTAAACCAAAGCAAAATCTGCATTGTTTCAGTTGCTTTGTATTTAACTGCCAGAGCATTTAGCAAGATTAGCTAATGTTGAAGGGTGAGTACATGTTGAAAGCAGAAGTAAACCAGGGTTTTCTCCATAACAACAATAAATTAAATACTTTCAGAGATGGAATAATCCTGAACAAATGGCACAGAATATTTCTACTTCACCAGAGTAGATTCAGAGTCAGTCTGGTGGACATTGAGTCCCTTAATTATATTCTTGTCAGGCATGAAAGACCAGGACCACACTTTAAGTTCCAATGAAACTGATTTATTCTTACTCATACCTATCCACAGGAATCTACTCAACTAATGGTTAGCACTGTGTTGGTGCTAGATATGGGTTAATGATATTTAAGAAGGGTTGGACTTAATATGTTTATGGCTATGTAGAGATTCTAGGCCAGGGGTGTCAAACTGCTGGCCCGCAGGCCAGATGCGTCATGAAGAAACCATGCCCACCCCATTGCCGGCAATGGGGAAAAAGGTCTGATACGTCGCGTGACATCACATTACGTCGCGAGTTTGACATGTCTGTTCTTTTTTTGACTCTGCCCCCAGGTTCTGCCACTCCTTCTCCTACAATTCTATAGAGTTGTCATCCCAAGTTATACAAGTGTTAATATAGCCTATCCGCCAAATTATATCACAATTATGCTTTATTTTTTCCCCCAAACAAAAAGTGTACGTAATCCATGAAATCCATAATTTAAGAAGCAAAATAATTCATTATTATGAACTTCAAAACATGAAGTACATAACTGAGGAAGCACAATTACTTTATTCTATGTATACTGAAATTATGCAATAGATGTTTACAGTCAAAATTTTGTTTTGACAAAATATTTTGTTTAACATTGAGTAAAAAGGAGAAAGTTACAAGAGCTGAAAAAGTAACAGGCATATTAACTGTGGTATATAATCAATTTATGCATCTATTATATTGATTTATTACCTGATAGTTAAGAAATGTGTGTCATTATTCCTTCAATTTGTGTGTTAGTATAATAGTTTGGACAATATTTAGTATATTAAAACAATTAAAGTCCAAATTACAGTACCTTAACTGCATACTTCTTGCCTTGCTTACTTATGGTATTAATTTTAATACTGACAGGCTTTAAATAAAGTAAATTTACTTTGGCAAATTGGTAAAATAATTAATCTACTCTGGGACTGCAACAACAAATTCTTTAAATTCCTGCTGTGATCCTGTTCAAGATTGTGCTGCACCTGCCCAATGGTGCAGTGGGTTATCTGTCTATATACCTTACTTTGAAAAAAACAGTTAACATAATTTTAGCCCTGAATAAGTAATTCTATACACAGTTAGTAAGAAGTCCCAGCATAGCTGGAGTGGAGGAAATGTACACTGTTCTTTCCTCTATATGTGCTTTATATTGACTCCCTGACTATATATTTAATTATAACCAGTCTTAATTTAGGATTATCAGAGAAAACTAATTGTATTGCTTTGTTCTATTGAACTAGAACTAAGAAAATAAAATGGCCCTAATTCCTAAGATGCATTTATGTAAGGAGAGGCTGAGACTGTGTTGCAGTTTGTTTCAATGCTGGATTTTTGTCTTCTTGTCAGGTACATGAGAAATATCACATAGCAATTAAATCAGTGAAGGAATTCCAAGAAGCTTTGTACTTAAATGTATGCCAAGTAGTTAATTAGGCTTGTAATTAAAGTGTATAGAAGTCCACTGTATGTTATTAAAATATAAATATAACTATTTATATCTTAACTGTAACTTAAAAGTCCATTTAGTTGGAAAATGAGTACTATGCGTATCTCTGGATTAGCTGCCCTTTTCCTATCCTCTGTTAGCTCTGCTAAAAAACCACAATATTTCAGACTGAAGGCAGTGCTAGATACATGCTTGAAATTTTGAGAAAATATTGTGGGTGCCTATACAACTACTACCACGGCAGTCTTTCTTATTCATAAAATGACTGCCTTGATGGGTATAATGAAACACAAAACATCCATTTATCAGAAAATTAAGCCTACTCTTTCAGGAATGGAGTCTAAAGGTTTTCCTACCTGCAACAAAGAAGTTATAGGCTTTGCTCGCATACTATGCAACTATTAAAAAAGAATCTCCAAAAATGGCAGACAGAAAGATTTGGAAGCATGAAAGGAGACCTGCATTGGGGCAAGACCAAAATTCAAAAGTTCATTGACACACTTCATCCAATAAAACAAGAATTTGGACCCTCTCCTAAATTCTGGGAGTTGAAGTCCACAGGTCTTAATGTTGCCAAGGTTGGGGACCCCTGATGTATAGTGTACCTCTTAGAAGAGAATATTTGTAGTTCAGGGTAGAACTATGGGGTCCTTAGTGCTCTGAGCTTGGTTGTTTTCTTGCAGATGTTCCATTACCGAACTAGGTAATATCATCAGTGCTACACTGTGCTAGCACTTTGCTAGTAGTGATGAAGTTATCTAATTGGATAATTAAACATGTGCAAGAAAATAACAAGCTCAGGGCAATCACCAAGGCTCCTTTTATCCATAAACTAGGAACCTGTGTTTGTGTTTTTGAATAAGATTTACTGAAGCATAGTCTTTTAAAAGTTTCTGGCTGATGTCATTCTGCACGTGATCAAAATAAGAATATTTTGAATGTATTATTTGTTAAATATTTATAATTGAATGTATATCCTGCCTTGCTGTTTATACCAACAAACAACATGCTTAGAACATGCTTAATATCAGTGATTGATGAGATGGGCTCATTGTCGCATGCATACTTAGTTAACATTCTAACTAGTGATCTCCAGATAAGTTGGGATGAGAATTTCCAGGATACCTAGTTAATATGATTTTGCTAATTGGAAATTTTAAATCTGGGATTGGGAGGGTGCAAATTTGTTCCAAATCATCAGAAATGTTAGCCACTTTATCCTAAAGCAGTAAAAGCATCCATCCACAGCACATTAATATAACACTAATTTTACATACATACTGGAATTCTATTAAAATAATATTATTAACTATCTCTAGGAAAGACAATTCTGTGCCTGAAACTTGCAGAACAACCAAGAAACAAAGTAAGGCAATGCTGGCTTTAAGAAACAATAGGAAGATAATTTTAGTTTCAGTTTATGTTGGGGTTTTTTGACTATGCTACCAACTGGCCAGGTTACCTTTTACATCAATCTGTAATCTTAGTTGTTAGAGTTGAGAAACACTGCTTTATATAAAATTGCATCAAAAAGGAATTTATGGATTAAGGATATTCATTGTAAAATTCTTATAAAATTTGACATGCATGATATATTTCTTTGTCAATCAAGATATAAATTCTTAAGGTAATGCAGGTTTCAAGAATTGTTTTTGTAAATGGATACGTGTAGGGTCATCCGTTTTCAGTGAAAAAGCCTTCCCCTTTATCACTTGACACAAAAGCTGTTTCAAGGATCCAACCACTTGTCTGAGATGGTATAGAAGGGGGCTTGAGTGGGGGGCTGGACTAGAAGACCTCCAAGGTCCCTTCCAGCTCTATTCTATTCTGTTCTGTTCTATTCAGTTCTATACAAAAATAGTTCAGTTGTTAAAATTCTTGTAATTCTATTCCTTTATGTCATAAAAACTCTGGGACACATGCTTAGGAAAAGGAATATTTTTATTTTAAGACCCTGACATTAGTGGACAATATTGACCATGTTAATTTCCATTTTTTATTTTTGTGAATAGTTTCTCTTCTATATTAAAATTATTTAGATTTTTTACAATGTGGTTTGGAAAGAATAAAAACTCAATATAGTAATAATTCCCTGTGTCAAATAAACTACAAACACTGGGCCTGTGGCTGCTTAGGGGAACACCTTATGATCCTTGGACCATGACTCATAGCAGTCTTTTGATTTCTTCTTCCAAAGTCAAGACCCTTCAGTATTTCAGATCTTGGAATCTCTACTCATGCCTTCTTTCACTGGTCTGTTTTTTCTCATTTAATTTCTAATTGTGGAACAAAGTAGGACAAATTTTGCTTAATGTTTTAGGAGGCAACAAACTATGACTAAAAGAAATTAGATTATTTTCATTGGCCTCATAAATCTTTTCATGTGAATTGGATAACATTTCTGTAAATACATTTTACTTTATAATGCATAAGGAACTTTTAGTTCTCTTTTTCAGATTTTAAGAATGCAAAATTGAAACGTGTAGGCTAGAACAAAAAAAAAGATAAACATTTGTATCTGAATTATTTCAAGATAGTAAAAGAGAATCTAATGTATAAATAACATTGCATTTATTAAGTGATTAACCTACCTCTAGGTATATCCTGCTTTAGAAACAGCCTTCTATTTACAGTATATGTCTTCTATTTATTTAAAGGAGTCCAATATCTGAGGATTGCCTCAAGTAGACCATTTAACTTTCATATCATGGCAAATGGTATCTGACCAACAACCTTAAAATGAAATCTTTCTAATAAAATGTTCTCATCATTCATTGACTTGGTTGCTAAAATAATCCATTCTTATTCTACCATTCTGTAGTTATTTTTATTTAACTTTGCAAGCCATTTAAAAAGATACTCAGAGATGAGCAGTAAACATAAGATAGCTCGTATTCACTCTAAGTTCCTCTAATTTCTCAGCTCCTATTTTCTTTAATCTATCTGCTTAAAATAAGTTCTGCAAATTGAAAAGCTGTTCTATTCTGGGACAAATTAAAGCACAGACAAAATTAGTTCCAATAAATCATTACAAACTTGCCTTTATTCATTTGGCATTTCACAGCCATCTCTGCTTTTTTCCTGGTGTAAATATATGCAGAATAGGTTGTGAGACTGTACTGGGCACTGTAATACCTTTATGAAGAGCATATTGTACTGAACAACATGTCCTAAATTGCCAAGTAGCTTGGAAGTGGAGTAAATCCAGAGAATACTGCATGCTATTACTTGCATAAGAAATTGTATAGTTGAGTGACTTCACTCTGTCCAGAGTTCCTTTAGGGTTGGGAGTGGAGGAAAGGCAATCATAATTAAAGAATGGAGACACTGAAAGACGACTTCTATGTAACGGGGAAGGTTGCAGATGAAAGGAAGTAAGAAAGTACAGGCTGAGAATGTTCAGGACTTGTGGACCATCTCTATGGCTCATCTCATATGCCACTGTGAGTCAAAAATGTTTATTGACTCTCCACACATTCATGTAATTTTTGGCAACAAACAAGGAGATCTGGTTTCACAATGTTACTTGAAAACCACAGAATGAACAAATAAGTTATAAAGAAAGGCACTTGGTCTTTGGTTCTATCTTTGAAGGAATCAACAAATGATGTTTACGTATTGAATAATTCTACATATTTAATAGAAATAGAATACTCAATTTGGTTAAAAAAATCCCAAAGCAATGTATCTGCTAATGTGCAATGTTTGTAAAATTATTCAGAATAATGCGTAACAGAAGCTTTATCTTTATATAAAAAAGGGGGAAATTAAATATAAGTGAAGTAGGATAGCTTTAATATTTTACAGGATTTATTTCTAAACTACTTGAAAATTAGATAACTTTCAGATAAATTGCCCATTAGAGCAGTTTACAGTACTGTCCTGTTTTTTTTAATAAGAATGCAGCTTTAACAACTACATTTATGGGTATTTAAAAATGTGGAATGTTAATGTTTTGTTTATGGTAGTTTCTAGAATTTCTAATCTGACATGTGCTGGCATGATTTCAGGACTCCTTCTGTAGCCTTAGTACAATTAAGAGAGTTAAAATCCAATGTTGTTTTTCTTGAACAAGAACAAGCAGTTCTAAGAGCATTCTTTCACTTTTTAAAATTTTTGGAACATACACATTTTACAATAGAATGCTAATTTGCCTGTAATACAATTTTTAACTTTATCTTCTTTTACCTATAGTGCAACTTATTTTTTTTTTCTATATAATTAATTCAACAAAAATCAGTATAGATTTATCTATAGAGATCAATCAAATTCTACATTCAGAAACACTTTCCTTATCACTAATTGCACTTCACTTCAAATTACATTTCCTTCTTGAACAAGGAGATAATGAAATAACACAAAACTCAATCATGACTGCCCATAGAATCCCTATCTGAGAGCTTTTAAACATTACCTGTCATTTTTCTTTCTTCATTTTCCCACCACTGCTTCCAGGTTGCATCGTATTCTTCCCCAAAAGAACAACAACAAAAACAAAATCTTGTTAGCTTGAACCAGGAGAAAAAAAAAGATAAACATATATCCTGAAGGGAAAGCTGTAAAATCTCTTTGAATAAACTGGATTTGTTAATAAGAAGGGGCAACATCTGATCCTCAGTGAATGTCCTTCAGATCTTCTATGCCTGAAGTGTTTCAAATGGCTCCAGCAAGGAGGGAGCTTGGGAAACTGGCTGTCTCAGTACCTGGGCATGACTCACAGACTAGTGTAGGTGAGATTTGGAAATTAGGACTATTTTTCTGAGTCAAGGGTAAAATTAAAGTGACAGACGGCGTAGAAAAAGTTGGAAAAATGTGTTTTACCAATATAATATATGTAAAAGGTGTTTACTTTTCATTTGAGATATGTGCAAGGAGCAGCAACACTGTTTAAAAAACAACCATGCTTCACAGAGAAAATAATTCAAAGGGACAGAGAAAAATAATTTATATTCATATGTGGTATATTATCAGTGAATAAAGCAATCAATATTTTATGCTGTTTTTGTTTTAATACTGTGCTGTACAAGGATACTGGGGGGTCGTCTGAAGGAGAGATCATGTTTAGACTGACTTTAATTCAGAAGAGACACAAATGCAAATAAAACATCAGCGGAACATTATTTTTACCTGCAAAGATCTGGGGGAAAAGTCTGAACTTGTCTCTCTGCTTGTTCAAAGACGTGTCATTTTTTTTTTACCAGACGAGCTTTCCTAAGAAAAGAAAATTGCACATGATAAACCTGGTCATTTACCAGTATATAGGTAGTCCTTATTTAGCAAATGCAATTGGGACAGGCAATTGGTTGTAAAATGAAGTGGTCACTAAGCGAGACCTCCAAAGATTATAAATGTGAAGACTGGTTGTAAAGATATTTTCATCACTGTCATAATTGCAGCCACTAAATGGGTCAGTCTCTAATCGAGAACTACCTGCATAGTTTTGTAAAATCCAAAGGGACAGCATTTTCTAAAGTGCCTTTTACGCCTTCTGCAATACTACGAGCTATTTCTGTCTAAATGTCATTATTATTTAACTAAAGCTTCAGTTTCTTTCATGAAAATAATATTAAATGAGAGCTAATTGCATATTGTTGATAAATTGGTTTCTTTTAGTTTCTATTAACTTACATATTATTGTTATGTGTATTGTATTTGGCCTACAAGAGTCTTTTTAATTTCTTTGCTGGTGATTTATGAAACACAGTGGCTCCATGGTTAAGACACTGAATCTTAGACCATTGAAGGTCTATAGTTCGGCAGTTTGAGACCCGAGTGCTACAAGATGGAGTGAGCTGCCATCACTTGTCCCAGCTCGTGCTAAGCAGTTTGGAAGTATAAAATGCAAGTAGATGAATAGGTACCTCATATAAGCATAGGGGAAGGTAACAGCGTTCCGTTTTTCGTCATATGTTCTGTGCTGCGGTGTGATGTCATGCTGGCCACATGACCACAGAAACATCTCTGGACAACCTGGCTCTTTGGTTTAAGGAACAGAGATGAGCACTGTCCCCTAATGTTCGTCATGAATAGCATAGTAAAACCTGTAGGGAGACCTTTACCTTTACTTTTTCTACATCTGGTGATTATCCCAATTTTTACAGCCCAGAAATTGTAGGGCTGATATTGTGGTAACATAGACACAACATATGGTTGAATTGATAGATTCAAAACAGTTTGATGGGTTAACATAGTTTTTGTACTAAGGTAGTTGAAATTGAACTTTGATTTGCTTCTGACATAGGTATTTGTTTGCCAGTTCACAACTCAGTCAGCAGGTAATGGAAAACATCATGACATTAGTAACAAGAACAATGCCAAATACAAAGTAGATAGTTGAGAATCTATATAGAGTATTATTTCATTTGTATTATAAGGTGGATTAGCAAGAATTCTGTAATAAATAATGGCATGGGAGTGAACTGGGAAGAGATATTATCCAGTTTAGTGGTAATACTTAAAAACCAATGTGTTGGTTTTGGGATGTGTTGGATGAAAAGCCAGACAAACGTGTATCAAGATGGCGTTACTTTTACTAAACTTTTACTAAAACAGTAAAAGTTCAGAGTCTTTCAGTAGAAAATACAAGGTTGCTACTTACAAGTTGTCTAAGTATTATGTTTGCAAGCATTAATGTTCAGATCAATTAAATCCCAGATGTGAAATTGCAACCTGGGCATCCTAAGAAGGAACATTAACTCCATCAATCAGTTGTGTCCACTATCTTGACTTTTTTGACCCCCCCACCAGATAATCCTGCAAGCCTCCTCCTCTCTTGGAGTGTGTTCCTTAACAAAGTGTGTAAAAGCTGGTGTGGCCACTGAGCCATTTGTGACCAGTGCCAGTGCAAGATGCCCCTAGGCCACATTGACTGATGACTCCACATCCTGCTGATGTGAAGATTAGCACTTTGTAATGATTCAGATGAAGAGGTGGTGTTGATATTGCCTAGATTTTGGCATGCTAAGCGAGAGCCTGCTCAGCTTTGGCCTAAAGATGACCTTGCTTGTGACAAAAATGTTTAGATTTCATAATTGTAACAATATTAAAGATATTTAATATGAGTTTGTTTATATGGATTACTTGTCCATATTTTCATAGTTCTTTTGCTTATCATAATAAACTTATTTTGTCGCTCTCTTTCTGAAATAGAAGAACTCTTACTTAGTTTTTAAACCCTCCCACTGCTGACTCAATCAGTCTATATCTCACTTATGTTCTCAAGTTATATAAATTTCACATTTGTTCTTGCCAAAATACTTTAATCATTTAACCTCTCCTGCAGTTTTACTCCTTGAATCTTTTACATTCTAAATGAGATTTATTTGTTCCCAGCAGGGCTGATTATAGGTAATACTTTATTTAATAACCATTCGTTTCACGATCATCCAAAGCTACAATGGCACTGAAAAAGTGACTTATGAGTGTTTTTCACTTTTACAACTGTTGCAGCATGTGATCAACATTCAGACATTTCCAACTGGCATCTGTATTTATGATGGTTGCAGTATCCTGTCATGTGATCACCTTTTGTGACGTTCTGACAAGCAAAGTCAATTGGAAGGACAGATTCACTTAATAGCCATGTTACTAACTTAACAATAGCAGTGATTCACTAAGCAACTGTGGCAAGAAAAGTCATAAAAAACTCACTTAACAAATGTCTCACCAAGCAGCAGAAATTTTGGGTCCAATTTTGGTCGAGGAATATCTGTACTGTTATGCATTATGGTTTGCTAGCACACATTTTACAAGCTATCCTTTGTATGTTGTTCACATGGAATTGGGTCTTCATATGGGTCTTTTGGTTGTGTCCTCAAGGTTGCATTAAACGGAGAATTTCCAATTTCCTAATATAAAATAAACAATAGATGAGATAATTGATAATTGATATTTAGCCAACCTTTTCAAGCCACAAATGTAACAAGGAACGGAAGGCTTCTGCCATTGCCTGGACATTGTAGGCTGATGATGACATCTGCTCACATTAGCAAAGGCCACTACTAGCATTTGCAGGGGTAGTGTCAAATCCGTGTAAGGTGTACGTAAGGCATGATTCTAATTCAGTGGCTACTTAACTTGCCTTCTTCTACTTCTTGTCATTCAGCAATACCCTCTTCCTTTCTTAGTCATGCTGTTCTAGGAGTTATTCATAATTAATATTTGAGCATGTCTTGATACATAGGCCTGATGGTATTTGTCAATACTTTTTCATTATATTCCTTCCAAAAATACCAACTCTTTTTCAATTATCCTTTCAGATTTCTGAAATCTTTAGAGGTATGAATAATGCATATTATGTACAGTGCAAGTGATGTACTGAAGTTTCATGGTTCACAAGATACCTAGTTTCTTTACAATAATTTCTGTTTTGATGGTAATATGTTTCAGCGTGAGATTATCTTCATGCTGATAATGGAGGAATTAAACATTCATATCTGGTACTTTTGCATTTATTTGAAGAGGCAGCTCTGCGTGCCAAGATTGTTTCTGATTACATAACCATACTGCTATAGGAATTTGAGTTAAAACTCATAAACAAATAATTATACAAAATAAATTCATAGCTTTATTGTTCAGATAAGATTATACCCTGCAGAGAAATTATGTTATAAAGAAGACTTATAGTTTTAATCAATTCTGTTAAGGAACAGCCTTACTGTAGCACATCTCTTTTTATAAATAATGCAAAATAACTACAGGCAGTCCTCAACTCACAAGGCAGATGTTAAGTGAGTCACACCTGATTTATACCGTTGTTAAGTGAATCACTGCAGTTCTTAAATAAATTATGCTGTTATTAAGTGAATCGGGCTTCCTTCATTGACTGCTTATCAGAAGGCAGCTGGGAAGTTCACAAGTGATAATAACATGACCCCAGGAAGTGCAACTGTTGTAAATACACGCTGGTTGCCAAGTGTCTAAATTTTGAACACTTGATCATTGTGAGTGTGAGGACCAGTTGCAAGTCATTGTATCAGTGCTGTTGTAATTTTGAATGGTTGCTAAACAAATGGTTATAAGTCGAGGACTACCTATAAACAGCCTGAATATTTTATGAATAGAGCTTTTCCCACCAATTTTGTGTGAGATATATAATAAAAGGATATTGCCATAGGAAGGATAGTTGAAATGGAAAAGGCAAATGATGATAACAATTGAAAGAACAACTAAACAGATGTGAGTCTGTACAAATGTACAGCAGAATGATATTGTGTACTTTATGCTAGTATACTTTGTGGACTCCAAAACATCTAAAAATCATAGAATTGGAAGGGCTCTCAATTATACAGTTCAATTCCCATTAATATAAGAAAGCCACTGCTCAGCACCCCTTAGGACTGATTCTAGCCTGTGTTTGAAAACTTTTAGTGATAGAGTGTCCATCATCTTCTGATGCAATTAATTCTATTGTGAAATAGGTCCTACCATCTGGAATTTTTGTTTGCACTCAGCATACTTTGCTTTGTAATTTGAATTAATTGGTGTGTAATACTTAAGTTATGCAATGGAAAGACATACATCGTGGGAATGCCCAACTACAGAGAGGTTTTACTTCTAGTTTCAAAGAAAAAAGTACAAACAATGTTCACTTTTGCAAATGTAAAAACAAGATTAGAACTTGGTGAAAGGAACAAGAATTAAAGAGAATAAAGAGCCCCACCCCTTCTTGCTGTTGCTCTGGAGGCAACAGATGATTTTTTTCCCCTTCACAACAAACCAAAGATAGTACTGCTTTTAAAAAGGAAGGAAACCTTTTGCAGGGTTTGAGATTGACATTATCTAAACATAGAGCAAAAGAGATGTTTTTCCTGATCATTTTTGGATTTACATCCTTCATCCTAGCATCAGAATTTCAATTTTTTTCATTTTATAAGAAATGCCCCAGAATTCTCAGATTTCTTGAAAAGAATGAAAGAAATAAAAAAGCACAGCTAGCAGCACAATCTGTTTTGGCTTTTAGTGCTAAACTGATTTTGAATTCATAAATATGCAATAATACTTCTGATAATGAATTAAGATTATACCTCCTTTTATCTGTGAAGCTCTTTGATGTACATACAATATGATTGCCATTCTGAAAAGCTGTTTTAGTTACCTTAAGCTGATATGTGAACATTTTCTCCTTTTTTGTTTTTTGTTTCGGTAAGCATTTTTGTAAAGAGGAGAGAGATTGAGAAAAATTTAAGATGCAGAAAATTTAGTTACAATTAGTTACTTTTGAAAGATATTATCACAAATGTGTTTACCAAATTATGTATCTCCTCTATCTGTATTTTTTGTGTGTGTTTTCTTAGTGATGGCTCCATATGCCTCTGTCAAATTGCACTGTTATTTTTAAATCTATTTCTCTAATTTATCCAGATTGCTTGAAATTTTATTTCTTTTAATCTATTCACTAGTTAATTCCAGCTGAGTCAGCTGCAATGCTCATAAGCATTTTCTCCACTTCAATCAAATTATTAATAAACTGTATTGAAAAGCACTAGGCCTAGGACCTAACAACAATAATTTACCCCATTGTTTTCAAGACTGATTTATGCTTATTATTTATGCTGTTTTCATAGACATAAAATATAGAATTACAGATACAAATAATAGGTTATTTTTAATAGTAAGTTTAAATTTACATCAATTTTATCTTTGAAAGAATCAAAATGCAATGTCTTTCTTTTGTCTGAATCAAACTTCCTATAAATTGATCATGGTATTAATTATTTTTTAGGCAATGCCTAAAAGTTTTACTTATAAAAATGTTTTTATAGGTTGTTTCCGTAATATCAATTTATTTTGAATTTTAGTTTTCTTGGTATCCTCTTTCCAACCGTGGTTAACTTTCTTCGTTTTCTCTCCTTCTTTTCATTTCCTGTACATATCCTTTTTTCATTTTCATTATCTTAGTTAATCTGTCAGGCATAGATTGGCATATAAAAAATTGAAAAGATTACATGGCTTTAAATCTTTTCTAAACAGTATGATGTTCTTTAAATAAGCATAATAATAATAATAATATTTGTCATTTCATTGCTCAAGTTCATATTTCAAGTTCAATAAAACGAAAGTATTATCTCTTACAAGCATGAAATATTACAAGGTAACTTCTAAGAAGATTTTGCTTTTCTTTCCTGGAACAATGGTTTTGAAAGATTGTCTGTCAAACTAATAAGACTGATTGTCCTTAATTTTCATTCATTAGGATCTCTGATAAAGGAGTCCTAATTCTAAATTGCAGCTGCTTATGTTTGCAGAACATGACCATAGATTTTAGCTTAATGTGCAAGATACCACTTGTTTAATATTATGCCAAGTATATTACTAAACAGAACTCACCAAATAGGAGCATGTATGTTTTGATCTGAAAAGATTAGATGTACATATTAAGTTACACAATCCATTGAAAATATCAAATGCAGTGCAAAATGAAGAAGGCAAATAAGAACAACAAATGTATTAGAAAATTACATTTGTAATTAGAAAATTAGAAAAAATAGCTTAGTTATTTATTTTTGTCTTATAAAATACATGTCACATAAATATAATTATATAATTATAAAACATATTGTGCTGTATTTTAAATGTACTGCAAAGTTCTTCATGGTCTACCAATAGCTTTGAAGGTCTAGAAATAATTGGAGAAAATCTGGAAAATATATTATTGATTTTTCCCGATGACTTCTTTCAAAATGCATAGCACAATACAAAGTACTTAAATATAAGATGGCCTCCAACAGACATAGAGAATAATTCAGTTATGTATTATAGACATATTTCTGAAGGTTGAATATGCAGATGTCATACTGAGAGAAGCATAAAAGACTATTAACATTTGTGAACAGATGTTTATCATCTTCTGATGATTATGGATTTAGTTTAGAGATATCAAAAGTTAGTATTCTAATGTTATGCCTCGGTAAGACCACACTTGGAATATTGCATCCAGTTTTGGTTGCCATAATATAAAAAAGATGTTGAGATTCTAGAAAAGGGATCCCCAATTCATGGCTCACAGCCCACTTAGCATGGAACAATCCCCTCCGCCCCCCATCGTTCCACAAAGCCGGAAAGATTGGGGAACTCTGCTCTAGAAAAAGTGTAGAGAAGAGTAACAAAGATGATTAGGGGACTGGAGATTAAACATAAAGAATGGCTGCAGGAATTGGGTATGTCTTGTCTAATGAAAAAAAGGACTAGGGATGACATGCTAGCAATGTTCCAATATTTGAGGGGCTGCCATGAAGAAGAGGCAACCTATTCTCCAAAGCACTGAGGGGAGGACAAATGGAGGGAAACTAAGCAAGGAGAGAGCCAACCTAGAGATAAGGAAATATTTCCTGACAGAACAATCTCTGGAATGGCTTGCCTTCAAAAGTTGTGGGAGCTCTACCATTGGAGTTTTTAAAGAAGAGATTGGATAGCCATTTGTCTGAAATGGTATAGGGCAGTAACTGCACTCAGAGCCCTCTCTGTGGGCACGTGTGCCATCGCCCTGGCCCCGCCTCCCCCCACGGCCCCCTCACCAGCAGCCCCCCAGAGGAGAGTTATCCTCAGGCGCTGCCTGCGTGGAGCAGGCAGCCAGGCAGCAGGGACAAGACTCCGCCCTCGCGCCCCGTCGTGCGCCGATGATGCTGCAGAGCCCAGGTGGAGGGTGTGGCTGCCATGGCACTGCAGGGCTGCCTGGGTGATCTGCTGTGGCGGGCTATGGAGGCAGTGGGTGGTTCTGCGGGTGGGGGCGGACTGGGCAGAGATGGAGTGGGTGGGGTGGGGGATGGAGCGGGGGCAGGCGGGGTGGTTTTTAGGCACTCGGTCTCTAAAAGGTTGCCATCACTGGTCTAGAAGATCTCCAAGGTCCACTTCTGTTATTCTGTTATATCTGCTGTCCTTTTAATCTGGTCCCTCATTTAAGTCTTTTCATCTTCCAGTAAAAACAACCAAATAATTGTTCTAAGCTACAATGGGCCTTCCCAGAGCTACTTACAAACCATTTTTGGACTTGCAACAGCTGCACCCTCTATGATTATATTCTAGGTCAGTGGTGGCGAACCTATGGCACGCGTGCCAGAGGCAGCACTCAGAGCCCTCTCTGTGGGTATGCGTGCTGTCGCCCCAACCCCGCCTCCCCCCATGGCCTCCTCCTCACTAGCAGCCCCCCCAGAGGAGAATCACCCCCGGAAACGGGCCACATGGAGCAGCGCAGCCAAGGTCATGGCAGCCGGGCAGCAGGGACAAGACTCCACCCTCGCGCCCCATTGCGCGCATGATGCTGTGGGGCACGGGCGGAGGGTGTGGCGGCCATGGCGCTGCAGGGCCGCCTGGGCGATCTGTGGCGGGCTGTGGAGGCGGTGGATGGCCCTTTGGGTGGGTAGGGCGGGGCAGGGCAGGCAGAGGGTGGAGTGGGGGCAGAGCGGATGTGGCCGGGGGCGGGCTGGGGGTGGGGCGGTTTTTGGGCACTCAATCTCTAAAAGATTCCCATCACTGTTCTAGGCAACCAGCTCACCTTTATAATCATTTGCAACATTCTGCTGTCACTTGGCCAAAATTTGCAACATTTTTGGCTGATTTCCAGCATGTATTTCTAGTTTCCAGCAAAAAATGCATTGGAGAAAATGGATTCACTTAATGACTGCAGCATTTCACTTAATGACCATCATTAAAAATACAGTTGTAACTTTGAAGTTTGTCACTTGGTGCCGCAATGACTTATAACCATAATTCCAAGCTCAATTATGATTCTAAATTGAGGACTATTTGTAATACACATTCCACACTGCCTTGTGTTGTGCTGTTGTGCCTTTCAGTAAAATAGAAGTTATGTTACATTAAACCCTAAAATTCCCACCTACTGTAGACATTACTAAGAATTTCTGGAGTAGTGTGATATTGCTGTTGTATGATTTTATAGGTCTATGTTTTTGCTTATTTGAATATATTGTAATCTCTCTTAAACAGAAGATTATTTTTGAGAAACCTCACATTGGATTATCCTCTAAATTTAATATGTAGGCTAGACATAACACTTATATATGTCAAAATTATTTATTTTATATTGTTTAAAGCAGATTTGTTTAGAATAAAAAACCCCCAATAATAACTTGTTAGCTATCTGATCACTCTGATTAAAAATGTATATTATGATGATAATTATTAGCCTTTCTCTCACTAATCTTTATGCAAATAAGAAATGGATTTGTATCAATTTGTAATTACAGGTTTCTAGAAATTTCTTTAGGTTTCATCTAAAGCTTGAACCACTTCAAGGCTATGTACATAGCATTAAAAAGTATAATAAAACAGATAAAATCAGTAAAAATAAAATTAAAAAGGGGAATGGTGACAACTAAAAGCAACCTCCCCAAAATACAGTTCAAGGAAAGGCAGGAACGGTTGCTGGAATTGGGTATGTTTAGTTTAATGAAGAGAAGGATGAGGGGGGACATGATAGCAGTGTTCCAGGGGCTGCCACAAAGAAGAGGGAGTCAAGCTATTCTCCAAAGCGCCTGAAGGCAGGACAAGAAGCAACGGATGGAAACTAACCAAAGAGAGAAGCAACCTAGAACTAAGGAGAAATTTTCTGATAGTTAGAACAATTAATCAGTGGAACAACCTGCCTCCAGAAGTTATGAATGCTCCAACACTGGAAGTTTTTAAGAAGAAATTGGACAACCATTTCTCTGAAATGGTGTAGTGTTTCCTGCTGAGCAGGGGATTGGACTAGATGATCTCCAAGACCCCTTCTACTACTACTACTACTACTACTACTACTAATACTAATAATAATAATAAAAATGTTTTCTTCAAGGAAGGGGAGAAAACAGCTTTACAAAGATCCAGTGAAAACTCATCCCAAATTGGAGGGTGATTATTGAAAAAAGCCCTCATATTGTATGCATAACCTTAAGGGCCAGGAATGCTTGTAGCAAGTCAAAAGGACTTCTCTTGAGAAAAATAAGATGGGGACTTAGTGGCATGGGTAAAGATAACCTTTTATGTAATCTGGATCAAGTTCATTGCAATGTTAAAGATTAAAATCATAACCATTTTGGAAATGAAGTATTACCAACCAGGCACATCTTGGGCAATAGCAGAAACACATAAAGATTGTTTCCCAAAATAGAATTGAGAAGAATCAGAATATATATATATATTTCCAACATTTATTTAGTTCACTCAGAAACACCGTTCTCTAGGTGGTTTACATAATATATCATAAGACATATGCAATATATACTAATACAGAATACTAGGACAATTATTTTTTAAACGCTTGGGAGAATACTGAAATATTTATCTACCACCAAAATGATTATTAAAAAAATCCCAGTCAAATTACTATTTAATATAAATGAATAGATAGTAACCAAAATGGTCAAAGAAAGTACACAGTCTAAATCCAAAGCCTTGGAGTGCAGATCTGTATTCTGTTGTGGAGCAAAGTATGGCACTAAACACAAGTAGTCTATTTTCATTTTAAGAAAAAAAAATCTTTCTCAAAAAAGTGGACTATGATAACAGCACAGTGGTCTTGCCTCTGAAGCACCTTCAAATAACAAGCATAGTTCTATTTTCCCACATAAGAAAAAACGTAACTCAGGTATTGAGATATAATGACATATTAGCCAATCATATAGGAACGTTATTTAATCTTTTTCTATTAATAGCCTGCAATTAACATTCAAAAATAGTTTCCAACACTTACTTACTGAAAATTGAACATCTATGTAGATATTCCAGTATCCAGTGCCAGGGTTGGACTTTCTTGAATTATACACCTGGATTTTTGTAATTTAAAACAAAATGCTTTTTCTATAAATTTCCGGCATAAGAATACATATATCAAGGGATCCATACATATATTTGCAGTAGCTAACCAGAGAGTGCTTTCTTTGGCTATGAATAATTGATTCTGTTTAGCACAACCCATACTTCGGCCACTTTGGCTAAGAGTATAAGGTACCCGAACAAAATGAAAAGGGGCAAAACAGATGAAAAAAACAGCTACAATTATAAATACCTTACTTTTGGCTTTTTGTTTAATTTTACACTCTGGTATATTTGTTCTTTTATAAGAGCTATAAATCTTTTTAGCAATAATTACATAAAATAAAAGCATCAAAAACAGCACAGTATAGAAGACGATTTGACAGATGTAATTGACAGCTTCATGCCATTTCACTCCCAAGTCACTTTTCAATGAAGCACACTTCCTCACTGAGAGAGGTGTAGCCTCGCGGTCTGTCAAAATCACATTGGGCAGGGAGAGGACAAAAAAGAAGAGCCAGACAAACCATGAAACCACTTTAGCTGAAGTGATCTTGTGCAACCAGAACTTCCCAAAGGGCTGAATGATCTTGAGAAACCTATCTAAGGAAATAAGTCCAAGCAGCACAATACTTATATACATGGTCTGGTAAAATATTACAGCTGAAAAACGACAAACAAATGCTTTAAGTTGCCAAAATCCTAGTTCTGAGTCTGTTAGAATCTTGAAAGGCAGCATGAGAGTCATGATGGAGTCGGAGACCACGGTGTTCTTAAGATACACAATGAAACTTGAAGTGGTTGGGATCTGGAAAAAAGCAATTACAGCCACACTATTCAGTAGAAATCCCACAAGGAAAAGAATGCTGTACAAAATTGGAAATACAACATGAGATGTTCTGGTATCTCGGTAGCATTGCCCAGAGAAAGATGTCCAGTTGGAAGCGTTGATACTTCCATTCATGGTTTAATCAGGAAGCTGGAGAAATAATAATAATTATAGAAAGTAAGTATGTGTAAAGGTTTTGCTTTAAAAAAAAAAGGATAAAAGCAAGAAGATCAGAAAGCATCAAGGCTTTACAGTGAAATAGAACCGTTTTGGATTCCTGGAGCAATATTATGACATACATTTTGATAGCATATATGACATCATTTGGGACATTTCTTAGCAAAAAAAGAGGTTTAGTTTTCTATGTAGTTAAGAATTGTGTGAACCTGGTTCTACACTTTGGTGCAAAATAAAAGGGTGGGTGAATTGGTTCACATGGAAAAATGATCTCAGTTTTTTCTTCTGAATCTTCTGGATATTCTAGAACCATAGAAAGCAAAGCAGTTACATTATTTCTTTAACTAATATTACTTATAGACTATCATATATATTCATGTCCAGGAATAGAAAATAGATTATTTAAGATATAAAAAAATAAAAAAAATACTTACCAGTTCAAAAAAACCATAAAAGTAATGCTGAAAAAGCCCTTTCACTTATTTGCTGGATTTCATTTGGCAGAGACCTTGAAAAAAAAGGTGCACAAGAAAATCCTGGAGTTTAGGTTAAGTACTTGTGGAAAGAGACATTCTTCCAATTACTGTAGGTAGACCTCCGAGCTGGAAAACTGCTTAAAGCTCAGAACCATCAGTTTGGCTGAAGAAATGCACTGGCTGCACATTCTGTTTGGCTGTTTTTGTTTCCTGGAAAAGGAAGTTAAAAAGCCAAAGGTTTTGGTGGAAATTGTGGTAATCCGACTTAATGAATTCTCTTTAACAAAAGACAGGATGGAAACTGCACGCATACATTTGGACAGCTGCTAATGTTACACAAATGTCAAATGGGAAGGAGAAAAATGTGCTTGCCATTTTTCTTAACCCATAGTCCCCCACAAAATTACAGACGTGCATTTGTGATATAAATATTTATGATAAACATACACTTAGAAGTTCAGGTAGAGTCAGTGGAAAACTAAGCAAAACAAAAGCAATAAAATAATCCCATTGCATTTCTGAATGCAATCTTTCCCTGTTTATAAGTGATTTTTGAGATTTTGTTGTACACATTTGTAAATTACACCCTGAGAAGGTTCAAGATTGCTGGTAAAGCAATCCATCTGAAGCAGACAGCAGATCTGTGCCTTTTCTCTAAACAGTAATCCACTGAAGAACACTATACTGCATTCATGTACAGTATTATGTGTATGATATGATACAGTTGGTTAAAAATTTGGTTAGTTTTCCTATGCATTAATGTGTTATGGGAACCCAGCCTTTATAATTAGTTCATGTTAAATGTTATATATGAGTAAAAAAATGGGTTAATGTAATTTCTCTTTCACATCTGGCTATATAGACTTTTATAAACAGCAGCATTTTTTTCTGGAAAGTCAGTGGGATTGATGTCCTTGGATTAGTTGGGTTTGTATCATATTCCTACTTCAAACAGTAAATTAGATAATTAAATTGGTCAGCTTAGATAGCTCAGTATTGTATTTTATTACTGGCTTTTGAATTTTTACTGAGTTCCAAGTATGACATAAGCTGTACTTTAAGAAACTTCCTCCTTTTGTAAAAAGACAAAGATTCTGCTTTGTGCTTCAGACCAGATGGCTTCTTTGGAGCACAGCTATTGATAACTTGGGTGGCCTTAAAATTGTCACATTCTTTTATTTTCTTCCATATCCTCTCTTCCTAACCTGTCCAATGGGACTGTTGTAACCATAAGTGAACAGAGAACACTATAAATTCCTCACAGTTTCCTGAAGAAGTGCAATAAGAATAAATAATAAATATGATTTAGCCAACCAATATTGATTTTGTCTAAATTATAAGAAATGCCTTTCTTTGAAATATTTCATATGGAAATAATACATTTTAAAACTTTTTGAAAAAAATTATGATCTCAAGGATTTCTCTCTGTAGCTTGATAATAATAATACTGGTGTTAATTATCCATAAGGCAAGAATAAAAATGCTTACCTCTCTGTGAAGAAATACTGGATTGGTGTTAGACTTCGAAATATACTAATGTACTAATGTACTAACAACAGAAAAACTTAGTTTCGTAAGCAGTTTTGTTGTAGGTTTGTTCCTCATTTTTCACAAGCCTGTCGTCTCTGTCTCCATCCTCCCCACTTCCCCTAATCTGGATAAAATGCTACAAATCTCAAGAAAAATATTCACATACAAATATTTGGAGGTATCTTACTCAATATGAAGCTCTTTCTGTGTACAGAAAAAAAAATGAAACACGGAACTGAGTTTGGCTAAATCTAACAACCAAGAAAAGAATGCTGGGAAAAACTGATATCATGGGCAGGAAATACAGAAATAGGAAAAAAAATGGCAGTACAATATCGGATGTATGTATATGTGTGCTTTTCACTGATTGTTTTGAATTGGTAGTTTGGGGATTCTAAATAATGTAAGAAGTCTTTAAAACAGTGGACGTTCAATGGCAGTTTCTGTTCTATACAGTTGTAATGGCTAATGTCTCCAGAGAGACTCAGTTTTCTTTGAATTCTTTTCTGCTTACTTTTATTTTTTTTAAATTCTGTACAAAGATTCTAATTTTGCATGACAGAAGATAACAAATTCTTCCATCAAAATACCACCTATTGATGTTATTTACAAAATGACAGTGACCAATTTTTGCTTTCTAGGTCACATAAAAATGTTAACAGAAATAAGTGAAAGTGTTGGTGACACATCGACCAGTTCCAGAAAGTGAAAATCCTATTCTGTGTCTCAGCACTACATAAAGAAAGAGAAGTAGAGATGGCAGAAGTACATTTTCGATTGTATCACCTTGTTTTCAAACTTCTCCAAAGAATTTTACCCAAAGCAACATAATTTTTTCCCCAATACCATCAATTGTAGGTGTTTTTAGAGTATTGTTCATGTTATCCTGGTTTCCTAACTGCTTACCAAAAATTGTATTTTACTGTACACTGTACATTAATTGTTCTGGGAGACGCGATGAGTACCAAAAATGATGGGTACCAAACAGATTTTTCCCATAAGGACTAATGTAGTGAGTCGCAAGGCAGCCGACACTGAGAAGTTCTAGCTTGCGTACTGAATACCAAACAAATGATGAGTATCGGGACAAAATTTTTGCATCCAAATCCGTTAAGTAACAAATTTGATGAGTTTCAAAGCAGTTGAGTACCAAAAATACCACAGTATTTTTATGAGATTTTTAAATTTGTAAGTCACTATGGAGCAGATGAAAGTGTGGCCAAATTAAAGCAGCTAGTAAAGACAACAGCCATCCGATTAAAAACAATAAAACAAAATTTAAACTAAACAGCACCATTGTGCATTGAGGTGATGCAAATGTCTGGCATGATTTTAGTGAATGACTAAGTTGTGTTTATTAGGACTTTTGAAGAATTTACTAAAAAGGGGGATATTAAATGTAGCCTAATTCTCCAATTGTTTTCTTTAAGTGAAACTTTTGCAAAGAATTTTGCATTTCAGTTTCTTTTGATAAAAATGAAACAATGTTTCTTTTGCATATTATTCATGGAACACAATGAAATAGGTGTTAGGATACTTACAGATCAAGCAACAGATATTATAATGCGTGTATTATTCAGGCTACACAACTACTGTGTAGTTGCAATAAGTTTCACCCTAAATGAACTTGTCAGGTTGTTTGTTTATATCAATATTTCTATCCAAATCAGATGGCATCCAGAGTTAGAATTTTTGAGATGGAACAGACTCACCAGAAGGACTGATTAGCTGACATCTAGCTTCAGACTTTGAGATCATGTTGTGATTAGGTTTGGTCTCTTTTTTTAATAGGTTCTGCTTTTATCTTATGTCCTTTTGGATATTTTTTTTCAACAAACCACAATCTAGAACTGCTTTCATTTCCCATTTATTCAATTCCCTAATTCCTCTACCATTATCTTACACAGCAATTTCTTCAGGCAAAAAATGGTCACAACTGTTCCCCAGTAATTTGTGAATTTGATGAAATTCATGCAAAATTTCATGCAAACATATTGTGCAAGGTATCCAAATCACTCTCATATTGTGACTTGAGATTTGGTGTTTGTGACTTTTGCAATTGTAGTTTGCCATGATTGTCCTATTTATAATTTGCTACTTCACAGTAGCAAGATGTTTTTTCAGTAATTAGTTAGCAATTGATTATCATTTTCATGTCAGTAAAATTCAGTTTTATATTGTGTTACATGACATCCATACCAAAATTATAATTAATTTATATATTTAAAAATGAAACTGAAGAACATGAAGGCATTTATTTATCTTAAGAAAGCAATTTAGAAAAAAAAGCTAACTAAGCAGAGATTTTTTTTATTTCAAAGGCATATTTTCTGTTAGGTAGGGTTTTTTTTGAACCATCAAAATATTACATCATTTAATAAAAATAAATTGTATATGACATTATTATTGTATTTCTTAAATTATTTTTAAGGCACTCAAACAGTGATTTATAAGATGTTTATTGATATGTAATCTTGAAAAATAAACACCATCAATTTGATGGTACAGTTCATAATCAGACACTAATATGCAGCAAATAAGATCTTATTCTAAAGTAAAAATAATAAAATGGCCTTATAAAGTAAGAACACAGTGTTATTCTGTGTTCTTAAATACGCGTTGTAGTAGAATGTTATAAACCAATTAAGTGCCTCTTTTCCACAATTTTGGGGAAAATGATTTATAATAAATAATTGCCAGTGTTATTTAGTTTTATTAACTAAATAAACTACCAAGTTATATATTAAAAACTGCTTGGTTAGTTTACATAAGTAATCCAAGGAAGAAAGACTTCTAATTAATCCAGAAACAAAGGGCCCAAGGTTCTTTGAGAAAATTCAGTTATAAATATAATTATTAATTTATTGATGCATAAATAGTTTTGCCTTTCTGAAGGGAAAGGGAGCTGAGGGTGTTGATTATTAGTGTCTGGGAACTAGACCTTAAAAATATGTAAAATTACTAATAGCAGTTTCTAGATTGAAGATTTTGCAACACCTTTTTCTTTCTATGTGTGTAGGATTTCTGAGTGATGTCTACTTATCAGTATAACTGAACTTCTTAATAGTTTTTTGTATACTTAGTTCTCCCTGCCTTCCTCTAAGGAGCCTTTTTCTTTAAGTACACAGAATTTTTTTTTACTGTCCAGTTATTTTTTTCTTAGTATGAATCAATCTTTGTAGCTATGATATTAAAAGAAAATGCAGCAGTGATAATTCTGTAGCTGGTTGTTAATATCATGGGCTATGTGTGATTCCTGTTTTCTGTAAAACCAAGAATGTAGAATTTAGAAAATATATCTTGGATCAGAGTGGTACAAACTATATTTGGCTAGGTTTCTTGTTTATCTACATTGGTGTCTCTTCATCTGTAGTTTCTCTACTATGATCCTCTCTTGTTTTCATTACACATTTATGCAAAATATTTAGAAGAGACTTTCTAAATGATCTGCAGAGGGCAAAATAAATGAATGGGTCTAAGCATGCATTCAAGGAAGTGAACCACAAAGTGGTCTCTTTTATATAAAACAAAATATTCTGGGTTGAACACTGAAAAACATCTCTGGTTTGGCTCAAAGTATAAGGAATTCTAGCAAAATGGAAAGGAACAAAGCAGATAAAAAATACACCAATAATTATGAAAATCTTGATATTCACAGTCTTCTTGTTTGTCTTTCCCAAACGTTTTGTTCTTTTGTAGGAGTTGTACAGTTCCTGGCTAATGAGTATGTAGCATACAACTATTATAACCAAATTAATCCAGAAGATAAACTGGCAAATATATGTAACAATTTCATGCCACAATAGTCCTAAGGAAGATTTGAGGTCAGCACATTTCTTCACATTCTCATATGTTGGCTTCTTGTCTGTCAAAATCATGTTTGGGAGGGAAATAGAAAACATGAAAATCCAGATAATTATAGACAATATCTTAGCTGCTGATACTTTGTTAGTTCTTGATGATTTGAAAGGTTTGACAGTCTTCAAATATCGATCAATCGTTATAAGTCCAAAAAAAATAATGCTGATGTACATGGTGAAGTAAAATATGACCTGAGTCACCTTGCAAACAAACCCTCTCAATTTCCAGGAAGTCAGTTTCGCATCACTGAGAATTTTGAATGGGAACGTTAATACCATCAGGATGTCAGAAATCACTATGTTCTTAAGAAAGACAATGAAATTTGATTTGCTGGAGATTTGGAAGAAAACTCCCATGGCCAGGCCATTCATGATTATGCCAATAAAGAAGATAATAGTATATAACAAAGGAAAGAGAACTTGATTCATCTTGCTGTCAGTAGTGCAGTTGCTGCTGTTTTCAGGAGGGCTGTATTCCAGTCCCATCGTAGCTTTAATTGCTTTCTACCAAAGCAAAACAAGCACATTAGTCATAAATGTCAGCTATTTTAATTAATGCTTCAATCCAGTATTTTTAAACCCTCTCTATATACAAGTAACAGCATGAATAGCTTTTTAATATAGAACTTATGGTATAGAAAGATTTTTCAAAGTGATGAATAGATCACTTGGTGAGCAAAAGACCTGTCCTGAAACGAAGGCCTGGGGGGGGGGGGAAGAACAATGTTTCAGACTTCCTTGAAGGAGGTTAAGATGAAGAAATTCTCCCTGCTCCTAGTTTTTCACCACTACTAACAAGCCTGTGAGGAGGTTGGCCTGAGAGCAATGGCCAGAAGTCACTCAGTAAGCTTTTATGATTCAGGGTGGTCTTGACCCTGAGCCAGTTCTAAACCATCACCATCACCATTGCACCTTACTGCCTAAGAGGTTGCATGAATTCACCAAAGCACCAGAGGGCAGGACAAGAAATAATGGTTGGAAACTGAACAAAAAGAGAAGCAACCTGGAATTAAGGAGAAACTTCCTGACAGTGAGGACAATTAACCAGTGGAACAGCTTGCCTCCAGAAATCATGGGCGCTCCATCACTGGAGATTTTTAAGAAAAGGCTAGACAGTCACTTGTCTGAGATGGTATAGGTTCTCCTGCTTGAGCGGGAGGCTGATCTAGAAGACCTCCAAGGTCCCTTCCAGCTCTATTCTATTCTAAATGATCTGGGATGCAGCTGCCAGAAATGCCAGCCAGGACTCGGCAATGCTGATTATGAATTCTAGGAACTGAAAATCCAACCCACATGGGAAGCATTAGTTTGGGAAAGGCATTGCTGGAAATAATCTGCACGTTTAGGAATTGCAAAAATACAAATTCAAAATTAAATTAAATAATCTTGCAAATAAATAATTGGCAGTTTAGATTTACAGCTCTGTAATCCAGAGGATAAGCACATAAAATGTTTCAAGAACCCACATAATTGAGAGGCCAAATGAAAAACTTCAACCAGTTTTATTGTTAGAATGTTTTCGCTCAGAAAGTAATATACTCAAATGGAAGAACAATACAATCAAATTGAAGGAATGTCAGTATAGTCAAAAAATAGACATTATGACTGCAATATCAGTGAACTCAGAGACCTTTTAATAGGAATCCTAGTGCTGCATCTCTCTCATAAAACCAAAACAAACAGAAGAAAACACATTTTACTCAGTTCAAGTCAAAAAAAATTCCAGCTGTTTTATGTATCTTTACTTTGATAGGCAAAGTTAATTAATGCAAGTGTAACTGAGCTTATACAAATACACGTGAATGCTGTTTTGTCCATTTATTTCAAAAAATTAAGACATGTTTACATTTAAGATGCTTCTTAAGTAAATGTTTGAAATCTCAGCATTTTATATATGTTTTCCAAAATTAATGGAAGTAAAATGTGTTTACTTTTAGAAGTTATAGATTCAGTTGTTGTTGGACTTCAGAACAACAGAAATGTCTGTTGTAGCTAGCATTTTACTTTCAACATTACACAATTACAACAAAACAAAACATCAATAATCTGAGTATTTTAAAAGATTAAAATGTACATACTGAACTGTTTGCTTCTGGAAATCATAAAGAATGGTCTATTGAACAGAAAGGAAATGCATACTAAAATTACAATGAAAAATATGAAGTTACCTTAAGTACCTGGATTTTCCTTCATTGGAAAATTATTTTTCCTGGAAACAAAGGTTTCCTGATCTGTCTTCGTCTCTTTTTATTTTGCCTTGACTGATTGCTCCAAAATAAGGCTTATATAGAAAATTCAGCAGAGATCTTTCTTGCAAAACAGAAGTGATAGAACTGACTGAGTCAGAGCACACATGAGGAAGTAAAGAGCTTACTTTTTTCCTTTAAACAGCTGGAATATGATCAATTAGAAACCAGAGGGAGGTTTCAGTTTTTCTACACTTGCTGTCCTGCATAATCAGAAGGTTTTCTGATTAAGAAAATAAATTAAAATATATTTTATAGCCAATCTCATTATTCCTTTAGACTCGACTAGAAGAGCGCTCATATAAGCTAGTAGAGTCTGGCACTAATCTTTTGATGCAAATCAAATTAAACAATATTTCTGAAAAACAACCAAAAATACTCACTATAATATAATTTAAAAGCTTTTTGGCAAGAACCATGCTGGGTAGCTCAACTACATTAATGAAATGAATGGCTTTCTGATTAGTAAAAGATAAGAGAACCTCTTTTCAGAATGGATTCAATACTGAATTCTTTGTGCATTTTTTATTATTGTGAAGCCTTGTTTTAAGATGTAATCTTTTGTGCAAACTCATACTGCACAAAGCCCTGTTGATCAGAGTTATGATCTGCTAATATTTTATCACCATCAAGATGAATTTTTAAATTTTCATTGAAATGAAGAAAATTTGTGCATGGTCAACCATTGATTATGTTGGTTGAGATTGTAGGAAGTTGTACATAGGAAGGCTTATGATGAAATATATGAAATATAACCTTATAATTATACATTCGGAAGAACCCTCCCAATTAGATTAAGAGTAGCCCCAGCTAGGGTTCACAAAATATTAAATGCAGGAGTTTTTTCCCCTAGATATTTACTTTCTTTGAAATGATATTTAAAGACTACTGCTTCTAAATATAGAGGTCTTCACTTTTGTGTTCATGATATCTTTGAAGCTTGTCCTCTCCTCTCCTCTCCTCTCCTCTCCTCTCCTCTCCTCTCCTCTCCTCATATTCCTGGTGACTTCATGGACAGATCCATGCAGTTTTCTTGGCAAGATTTCAGAAGTGGTCTTCCATTGCTTTCTTATGCAACCCAAAATAACTCAGCTGGCTCATGTGCTGAAGGAGGAGTAAAACCGGTGTCTTCCCCACTCCTGTTCTATCATCAGTACCAGACTGCATGGTCTAGCTATATTATACTCTTCATTGCTTTTAATATGTATGAACTGAACATAAAGGTTTACTTGTATATATAGTAGTGATGGTGCTGGATTAGTACCTTTCCCCTGACTATTTTCTGTTGATTTCCTCTTCCACTGTGTCTTTCTACATTGGTTAAAGCATCCTGCAGATTTTGGGAATGTTCTAGGGCAGGGGTCCCCAAAATTGGACCATGGCCTGCTGGCAACTGGGCCATGCAAGTGGCGGATGGGCATGTGAGTGTCCATTTGCACATGCGTGGAATTAGGTTGCAAGTGTAAAACCATCCACTCCCTGCCCCCACACCACTGCCACTGCCTGCCTACTGCCACCACTCCCAGTCTGCAAAGCCAGAAAGGTTGGGGACTGCTGTTCTAGGGAAAATAAGGAACTTGCTTAAAATTATGTTTTTCTCATCCTTTGGTTAAAGTATTTAGTGGATCAGAATTTCCATTACTGAAATAATGTCAAATCCAATATAATAACTATTTTCAAGTAGAGAGGGGTCTACCTTTGCTCTTCCAGTACCATGGATGGATCTCTACTTCCATAATTCCCAGCCAGTCAGTTCTTCATGGAAAAGCCATGCAGAAGCACTCTCTTATAATAATTCATTAGAGAAGTGATAGGACTTTCTTACTTTATTTATTTCTCAATACCTTTTGTTTCTTTTCTGATTAAAAGGATGAATCATCAAGTCATGAATATAACCAGCGCATGATACTTCTTTACGGAGTTGGAAAGGAACGTGAAGAGGCAAGGCATCAACTGAAGAAGATTACCCGAGATATTCTGAAAATCCTAAATAAGAAAAGCACTTCTGAAATGAGTGGTAATTAACTAGCTGTTGATGTTTATTTTGCAGTGCACAGAACAGCACAATTGTGGGTTGAGAAGAGGCATCTTTATAAAGTTTGCAAGTTTTTAATGAGAATTATCTTTTTGAAAAAACTATTCTAAGACTGCCGTGAAGCATAACATGTAAACCAATTATAATTAGCTTGCAATTTTTTTCATAGCTAATCTAAAAAATGCAAACATATACAGTACTATACAAGGATAGACTTTATTACAAGAATTTACTGTATCATTCTGAAGATTCAAAAGATTGTAAATTGAAAGATGTTTTTTTTAAAAAAAACCTGACGGTTTTCTATACCAGATTGCAAAGTAATTTCATATTCTTTATTCTGAAATATATTTAAATAGAGCTGATTTTTTAAATAAAATTTGCTTTTGACATGACATATGTTTTAGGTGGTGATGAAGGACCAAAAGTCAGGAAGAACAAGCAAGAGGCATTTCCAACTTTAGAGACTGTATTTACAAAACTTCAGCAGCTCTCATACTTTGACCAGCATCAAGTGACAAGTCAGGTACTTATAAGCTGCCATTGATGACAGAAATTGCTTTGAAGTTAGAGCATAATATAAAATACATGCAGTATAAAGTGGAAATTATGGAGAAGAAAATGTTCATCACAGGAAAAGAACTGCTAGATGAGTACAACAGGGCTGAATTAATGAAAGCAAATTTGTGTGTGTGTTTCTGGGTATACAAAAAAGGATTGGACTATGAGAGGATGCTAGAAGGTGGATTTTAGGTGAGTAGGTGGTAAAACAAAGAGAGCATTTCAGACTAACTAACTAAACTTACTAACTTTTGAATCACATTTAATTGTTAATTCATCTAGATTACTTTAAATGGCATTTCCCTATATCATTTTAAATCACAGCTGCTAGGAACTTAGCGTCTTGATTCATGCTACAGTCATCACTAGAAAATTAGCCCTAGCCTGCACGTTTCGTGAATAGCTGAAGGTGCTTGCTTTGATGCCAAACACGAAAGAAAAGAGACACAGCAGCATTGCAAGCTTATTTCTGTAATACTTTCATTGTATTTCAGCAGTAAAATAGAGTATAAATCAGACATTCGCACCACATTAAATCTTTATTGTGAAGTTGAAACAATTTAAAAGAGTTTAAAACTGTTCTAGGGCTGAGCCATGAAGAATGTTAGTGCTGGTACATTTTTGTCTTTTTGAACAAAAGATGTAAACTGGAATTTTGTATTGACTGCAAAACTTAACTTGAGGAGAGTATGGCATGTTGGAGGAAGAAACTGCTTAAATTTGGAGAATGTCATTGTTAAACTTGGTCTGAGTTTAGATTCATGTTTTCCACTAAATACCATGAGAAAAACACATAGGATTACAACAGAGTTAGTAATTATGCATGGATATTAGAAAAGTACAAGGAATGATGAATTTCTATTTGCAGACAAAGAGTGTAGGAATTTTGGGGTTAACTTTAACTTTAAAATCTGCTTTTTAATAAAGTTATTAATTATTGTTGTTTTGGGTAGATAGAATTAGGTAACATTTGTACTGATGTTTCTACTTACAGCAAGAATAAATTTCACACAAATAGGTGAAAAAAAAGTAGAGTTGTTGCAGATTTGGAAGCAATTAAGAAAGAATAATTAATCTTCCATATTTAGTGATCAGCAATGTAACCTGGTCTGGATTCAGGAGCTGAGCAGGATTAGTACTTGGATAGAATGGTTACTACTTGAATTGGAGATACAGTACATCATGGCTGTAAACTCATGAATCAATGGCAAACCATTTCTATATTATGTTAGGAAAAAAATATAAATGTATCCATTAAATAACCAGGATTTTAGCTTTATTTGAAAATATAAAGTAATAATAATGTGATCGGTAGCAAGAAATCTGCTTAATTTCAGAGACTTGATTAGAATTATTTTGTTGCTTTGGAAATAACAAAATGTTATTTCTTAGAATATGACTATTTTATGCTCATAATTTATTTATATTCTCATCGTTTAGATGAGTTTCTAAATATAAACAACTGATTCTTATCTACTGCAAGCATTTTGATTTAGAGATAATTTTTCCTTAGATCCATCATATACTGCAATGGATATTTATTTATTTATTTTTATTTATTTATTTACTATTTTTAGATTGATTTTGTCACATAACTCCAGGCAGTGTTGAAAATATATATTAAAATCTCCTGGCCTACTATAACATAGAATACAATTCCTGTCTCCCAAGCTTATTAAAATACAGTATATTAAAAAAGAAATAGCAGCAGCTGCTTGACCCTTAATTTTTGAAAGTTGCTTTCATGCCTTTATAAATTGCAGTAACAAGAGGGCCAAGCACCTCCCTAGGAGGAAAGTATACCAAAATATTGGGGCTACTACAGAGAAAGCCTAACTTGGTCTGTTTCCCCATAATAAGTTGTCAAGCAATATAACCATAATAAAATGATTGCAAGACACTGAATATATGAATAACTGAACTTGCCAAGTGATATCTCTTACAAAGAAGCAGAATTTTCACAAGTACAGTATACATTTTTTCATGCATATATGAAATCATACTTGGCTCCTGGTGACATTCTAGAGGGACCTACAGTTTTCTTTGCAACATTTTTCAGAACTGGTTTCCAATTGCCTCCTTCCTAGGGCAAAGAGAGAGTGACTGGCCCTAGGTCACTCAGCTGGTTTTCTCCATAAAGCAGAACTAGAATACACAGTGCTCCCATTTTTTAGCCCAGGGCTATTAACCACTACATCAAACTGGTTGCCATTTGAATTATTTAGACGGAAGTATACATTTCTCTTCCCCCTAAAATAATTCTGGGGAAATAAGTGGAATGTCCTCCAGTTTCATATCTGCTCCAAAGAAGATAGGAGCATAGTTTATTGTCTCAGGTGGTATTACCTGGAATTCAATAAATAAATAAATAAACAATAAACAATAAGCATCAATAAACAGAAGCCATGAAAATCTACACTCTAGAAATAAATTCCTTTTAATGCATCCAGCATCCATCTTTTTCCAGAGCTTCAAAGCATCAAATTATTCATGAAGCCTTATTTTCAGATCTTTGTAGAGATTCACTTTCACCTTGGGCTACAATTTTGATCTGAATTAATTTCTCTGTAACTTTATACCCCCATCCCACCCCTTAAAGTTACGTGTATGTATGCTTGCTAATTCTTTACTGTACTGGTTCCCACAATGCTTCATTTTGCTAATGGGTCTGTTTGTTTTTAAACAGATCTCCAACAATGTTCTGGAGCAGATTACTAGTTTTGCATCAGGAACATCATACCATCTTCCACTAGCTCATCACATAGAATTTATCTTTGATCTAATGGAACCTGCTTTAAATATTAATGGACTTATTGACTTTGCTGTTCAGGTACCTGAAATAAAGTTTATATATACATATTTATTTAAACTATTTTATTCCACCTTTTATACCTTTTATTCCACCTTTTATACCTTTTAAGAGAACTACAAAATATTTAAAACAATACTTTCAATAATTGGCCAGAGACTTGATAAGTTCCCCTCATTCCATTTTATTAATATGGAAGCCTCTCTCTCTCTCTCTCTCTCTCTCTCTCTCTCTCTCTCTCTGTGTGTGTGTGTGTTCCTAGCCAATTTTAAATGCTAGATCAATAGAATGTTCACTTCCCAATCAGCAGAATCTTATTCTGCATTGCCCACATTAGGATCTTGTAAAATAATTAAATGTTACAAGATGGAAGAAAAGAATTCATACCAAATTCAGCTAGTCAGCTTCAGACACTACTGGGTACCTGTGTCCATGGGGAGAAAGAGTTGGGATCCTAAAAGGCAGATAGTAGTTGCAGCAGCATGATTTGCACATTCATATGACATCAACCATATACAAATGTATTGGGCTTTTTTTTTTTTTTGCCTTTTCCTGTGAATGCTAGTGGTATTGTGATTGTGACTTTAGCAATAAATTTGCAAATGCCAGTCTGCATGTGTTCCAGTGGCACGATAGCTTATTTCCATTCTCAGCTAAAATAAGGCAAAGTTTCTAGTATCTTTGAAATAGCTTTCACTCTTGAAGCCAGGAAACTACATAGTGTTTAGAGTAATAACTACAATACTATAATCTATCCAATTCTAGTAATACATTTTTTCATGTTAAGAAATATCTAAATCAGATTCACTTCACTTTTGTATACTTTAATTATTGGAAAATCTTTTTTGAAAGAGAAAACATAGAAGTTTGTTCCAGATATAAAACTTTGAGAGAAAAGTCAAAGACTTCTCAGATGAGGGAAGATCCTTGTAAATTACTGACTTGTCTAGGGGTATTTATATTTCTGTCCAAAATCTATTACATCTTTAATGCATCTCTTTGAAGAAAAGGGGATTACAGCAGTAAGACCATTTATATATCACAGGAAGTCAGAATTATGGCCTTCTAAGTTATAAGTAATGAGTATCAGTATAGGAGTGTCAGATCAGTGTGATGATGCTTTCTGACTCCAAGTGCTCATGGGAACATCTAGAACCATCAATAATATAGATCCATAAAAATCCATGTTATATGAATGGCTTCAGCTGTGGTTTCTTGAACATAACATTTAGATCAATAATTAAGTCTTTGTTGTTCTTGGTTGAGGTAATATTCTAAATAAACTATGGATACAACTATATGTAAAAGAAGGCCAGGACACTTCATTTAGTGGATGTGATCAAATTAGTGTACACTCGGTATCTTTTGATTAGGATTTGATTAGGAAGCCAGATTTTTGGCTATGTGAAACCACTCTATATCTACTTAAATAGTTCAACAATGATGAACAACTACAATGCAACTCTGTAGCATTTAGATTTAGAGAGGAATCCTAAAGTGATATTTAACCTTTTATTTTAGCTGCTGAATGAGCTGAGTGTGGTGGAAGCTGAACTACTACTGAAGTCATCCAGCCTGGCAGGAAATTACACAACCGGACTGTGTGTTTGCATTGTAGCTGTGCTAAGGCATTATCATCCTTGCCTCATTTTGAATCCAGATCAAACAGCTCAGGTTTTTGAAGGGTTTGTAGTGGTAATGTTTTTCAGACACGTCTTAGTTTTCTAACATTAGTATGTTCAGTTTGTAATTTGGATGCAGCATTATTAGAGAGTTGGATGGGAAATCAGAAAGGCAGAACCTTAATAGAACTTGAAATGCAAATACTCATTATTTTCCCAATCTAATAGATTTTAAAGTGCCTGAAGTAGCCTTATCTCTCGGCTAATGACTTCTTCCAAGATAGGCAGTAATCCGAGAAGGAAGATCTGAATTCTAATTTAATAAATACATTTACAATGTATTGGACAGAATACATCTCCACATATATGAATTCTTGGTTTTATATAGTTGAATTCTTTTTTTTTTGTTATTCTATACATGTTATTTTTATTACTTTATTAGTCTTAAAAATAAATATATATATACAGATATTCTTTTTACAACTAGATTAGTGTTAACTAAATTTATTGAAGAGGCCTTGTGTCTTATGGTTTTGTGAGGTTGATTGACTTGCATATCAGCTATTAGATCTTAGAGAGTATCAAATTGTCTATAGTATAGACAGATCCAGGGTGGGTATACAGAACCTTATTTTAGGCTAAGGTTGTATCTAGCTTTAAAGTTGAGTTCCAGCAAGCCAAGATAAATCTAAAGTTGAATAAATAATAATTAAGTAATTATATACACTTAATTTTATTACTTCCTGTGCACTTGATTATTTCCCCTGTCATCACATTTACAGTTATAATTTGCTGGCAACCTTTGGAAAGGCTTTATAATAGAGGGTCACAGATAGTGCCAGGTACATAAATTGCAGATTCTTCATCTAGTTTGTACACAACTGTATTTCTAGAATTAAATATAAATAAATATTATTCCTTGTCTTGGAAACCCAGAATAGTTTTTAAGACCATATAATTCAATCATATAGTTTTAAATCATGTGAAAGGGCAGTACTGTGACTGACTTCTAATTTTTAATAATGAATTTATCTTCCTATAGATTATGTGGTGTGGTCAAACATGTTGTCAATCCATCAGAATGCTCTTCCCCTGAAAGATGTATTTTAGCCTATCTGTATGATCTCTATGGGTCCTGTAGCCATCTTAGAAGCAAATTTGGAGATCTTTTCAGGTTAGTAGTAACAACTTATACTTTGCTTTATATTTCAACTAACCTTCATGTAATAATCGTTCACCAGTCTGATACCTTTCAGATGTACTGAATCTATACCACCTGGAATTGGAATTAATAAAATCAATCCCAACACATCTGAATGTTACAAAATATAGAAAATATCATTTAGATGCAGATGTACATGCTTTCATTTTGACTTACATAGGCACTTCTATATGAAATGTTTATATGTTTTCAGTTACAATTTCCTATTACTGACATTTTTTTATATTTTACCCAGTCTTTGCTAAGACATTTTTATATGTATTTTCCTAATACCTATATTTTGTATGCATGTTCTGTTTATGCACAGAATTAACTTAACATAAAAACAAGTTAACTTAAAATTAGCTTAAAAGGAGTTACAAACTTGAAGGAAGGCAGAAAACACCCATATGACTTTTTCCCCCTATAGTAAAAACTAATTCTGACTATTGCTATTTAGTAATAGTAAATTGAGTAAATTCATGTTAAACTATGAACTGAAGAAATTTATCCCCATTCCTTAATAGCTTTTAATCATACTTCCCTTCTGAAGTGGTACATTTTTACCTGTTTTAATGTGTGTTCTTACAAATAAGTTGTTTCTAAGATATAACAATAACAATAATAACAATAACAACTACAACAACAACAACAATAATAATAGGAGAAGATAACAAAATACAAAGACCTACAAATAGAAATAGAAAGACTGTGGCAAAGACAAGCAAAGGTAGTACCAATAGTAATAAGCGCCTTGGGTGCAAATCCAAAACAACTGGAGCACCACTTGGACACCATCGGCATTGACAAATTCGCCATTAGTCAATTGCAAAAGGTGGCTTTACTAGGAACAGCTTCCATCCTGCGACCATATCTGTAATACCATCAAACATCCACATCTGCCTATCCCAGGTCCTTGGTAAGGACTTGATAGGTAGACAAAAATGTCAAATCCAGTCTGAACATCTGGCTGACTGTGTGATGATAAATAACAATAACAATAATAATAAAGTTGGAAGGGACCTTGGAGGTCATCTAGTCCAACCCCTTGCTCAGACAGAAAACCCCATACCATTTCAGACAAATGGCTGTCTCTTCTTAAAAACTTCCAGTGTTGGAGCATTCACCGCTTCTGGAGGCAGGTTGTTCACTGATTAATTGTTCTAACTGTCAGAAAATTTCTCCTTCGTTCTAGGTTGCTTCTCTCTTTGATTAGTTTCTATCCATTGCTTCTTGTCCTGCCTTCAGGTGCTTTGGAGAATAGCTTGACTCCCTCTTCTTTGTGGCAGCCCCTGAGATATTGGAACACTGCTATCATGTCACCCCTCGTCCTTCTCTTCATTAGACTAGACATACCCAATTCCAGCAACTGTTCCTTATATGTTTTAGCCTCCAGTCCCCTAATCATCTTTGTTGCTCTTATGTGTACTCTTTCTAGACTCTCAACATATTTTTTACATCGTGGTGACCAAAACTGGATTCAGTATTCCAAGTGTGGCCTTGTAAAGTGGTATTAATACTTCACGTGATCTTGATTCTATCCCTCTGTTAATGTAGCCTAGCACTGTGTTGGCTTTTTTGGCAGCTGCAGCACACTACTGGCTCATATTTAAGTGATTGTCCACTAGGACTCCAAGATCCCTCTCGCAGTTGCTACTATTGAGCAAGGTATCACCTATACTATACCTGTGCATTTGTTTTTTCTTGCCTAAATGTAGAATCTTACTTTTTTCACCCTTGAATTTCATTTTGTTAGATAGCGCCCAATGTTCAAATCTGTCAAGATCCTTCTGTATCTTAAGCCTATCTTCTGGAGTGCTGGCTATTCCTGCCAGCTTGGTGTCATCCGCAAATTTGATGAGTTCCCCATCTATCCCCTCATCCAAATCATTGATGAAGATATTGAAGAGCACTGGGCCCAGAACAGAGTCCTGGGGCACCCCAGTACACACTTCCCTCCATGTAGATGCAGTTCCATTGAGGACCACACACTGAGTACGGCCGGTCAGCCAGCTACGAATCCATCTGGTGGTGATGCTGTCTAACCGATTTTTCTAACTTATCAAGTAGTAGGTTGTGGTCTACTTTATTAAATGCCTTACTGAAGTCCAAGTAAATTATATCCACAGCATTCCTCTGGTCCACTAATTTTGTCACCTAGTCAAAGAATGCAATAAGATTTGTCTGGCATGATCTGTTGGCTTTTGGTAATGACTTTGTTTGCCTCTAGGTGTTCGCTGCTTGATTATCTTTTCCAAGATCTTCCCAGGTATTGAGGTCAGGCTGATAGGTCTGTAGTTTCCTGGATCTATTTTTTCCCCTTTTTTGAAGATGGGAACTACTTCAGGTCTTTTCTAGTCCTCTGGTAGTTCCCCAGTGCTCCAGGATCTTTGAAAGATATAGTCCAGTGGTTCTAAGATCATATCTGCCAGTTCCTTCAGAACCTTGGGATGTAGTCCATCTAATCCTGGTGATTTGAACTCAACTAGGGTGGACAGGTGCTCACTTACCATTTTCTTGCCTATCTTAACTTGTGTTTCTAATCTATTTTTTACAGTACTGTTTTTGATAGGTTGGACTGTTTTTTCCCTTTGTGTAAATACGGATGCAAAAAATGAGTTAAGTAGTTCTGCTTTCTCCCTGTCACCTTCTTGCCACTTTCTCCCACTAATGGACCAATCATTTCCTTAACTTTTTTCTTGTTTTTTACATGTTGAAAGAAGCTTTTTTTTGTTTTGTTATTTTTGACTTTTGTTGCAAGCCTTAGTTCATTTTGAGCCTTAGCTTTCCTCTCTTCATCTTTGCAGGCTTGGGCTATTTGCTGATATTCTGCCTTAGTTATGTGCCCCTCTTTCCACTTTTTATGCTTGTCCTTTTTATCCCTTCAATTTACCATAAAGTTGTTTATGCAGCCATGCTGGTTTCTTTTGAGAGCTGTTATTTTTCCTCTTTGTTGGTATTGTGCTAGACTGGGCTTTTATAATCTCACTTTTCAAAATTTCCCAAGCTTCTTGAGTTGTTTTTCCCTTGAGGATTCTCATCCATAGAATCCTTCCCAAGCTCTCTCTAAGTTTGTTGAAATTAGCTCTCTTAAAGTCCAAGACTCTAGTTTGGCTGTGTCCTAGTTGCATAATGTTGAATTCCAATATTGCAAAGTCACTCCCCCCCAAGCTTCCTGTAGTTTCAACACCTTCTATCATTTCATCTCTGTTAATGAGAATTAAGTCCAATATGGCTGATCCCCTAGTTCCCTTCTCTACTTTTTGGGAGACAAAGTTGTCTACTAAGTTTGTCAGGAATCTGTTTGATCTTCCACTTGGTGCAGAGTTTGTCTCCCAGTTGATGTCAGGGTAATTAAAGTCCCCCATTACTATTGTGATTCCTACATACCTTAGTTAACTGACTAGCAAAAAGTTAATCTATTACCTCTGTTTGGTTGCGTGACCTATAGTATACACCCTTTTATATTGACCCAAATGCATTCAAGACAGTTTTCATCATTGTTGTGCTCTATTTCTGTAGAGATGTAGTTATTTCTTATATAGAGAGCAATTCCACCTCCTCTTTTATTTGTTCTGTTTCTTTTAAATAATTTAAATCCCTCTAGCTGTGAGTTCTATTTGTGGGTTTCATCACACCAAGTTTCCGTAATGGCAACAATATCATATCTGCCCTCATTTACCTGAATTTCAAATTCACTCTGTTTGTTGCTCATGCTCTGCATTGGTGTGTAGACATTTGAGTCCTTTATGACTAACCCTGTTTACTTTCTACATAACCTGTGTGGTGCCTGAGTTCCCCTATTTTCTTACCACCTGTTTGATTAATGCACTTTGTGTGGCACTAGCTATTAAAGCTTGATTTTGCTTGACAGCAAGGTTGATATTCTTGTCCACACACACATCTATGTTACATGCACTGGTAGCCCTATAATTTTTAGATTGCTGGGGACAGGAATGTTCTGTGTCAATTAACTCACTGTCCCCGTTGTTCAGCTTAAATATTTCTCCAGAAAACCTGTGAATTTATTGCCAAGTAACTCAGTCCCTTTCTTTGATGGATGCAAACCATCTCTTTTGTACACTTTTTCATTGGACCAACTGACAGAAACAGTTCTGGCACTTGATACACCTGTTCTGGTGTTCTGCTATGGATATTTTTATTCCATCCTTGATTATCAGTTGACCTTACAGTTAGAAAGAAATGTTTTTTTAAAAAAAAAATGTTAGAGATAAAATTTTGGAATTTTCTGTTTAATATTTTAAACTTATTTTCTTGGACTTGAAACTTTCCCCCAAAAGTTGCCCACTGGATTTCTTAGGATTCCAGTTCCACAGATTTAGAGGCAATTTTCTTATTATGAATTGTCAATCCTGTGTATATGAGCAACTTGGAGAAGGAAACTGTAGTATAGAACACACTACATTGTTAAAAAAAAGGATTGCACAGTATCATAATTGATTTCAGTTAATATTTTACTTCAACCTTTTTTTGTTTTCTAATAGATTCATAAAGAGGACAGATTCCTCCATACTTAAATGTATAGCTATCCTAATATTAATATGTAGCCATTCCACATAAAATAATTCACTTCTCAAAAAGAATATGAAATAGACCTTGCTTCTTGGGGTTTTGGCTTTCAGTCTGTTCACCACAGTAAGACAAGTCAATCTTACTTTTTAAAAATGACTAAAGTCACCTCAACCTTACTGACTTCAATTTACATAGTTTTATTTCCATTAGCTGACAACTTAATTATAAAAATTCTGATTATTCTGCTCTGAAGTTTTAATTTCCTGTGAAAGTACTTTTTTTAAAAAAACCCCACAATATATCAATGTATCAGAAGTGAGCAGGTATATTGTTTTTGCTGTATCACACATATTAGCTTTTCCAATAATCTTACGATTTACAGCTCAAACTAACATTTTATGATTTTTTAAAATGTGAAATCAGATAATCTAGTAAAACTTTTCAAATGAAGTTCTTACCTCTTTTTTCCTTGCAGCATATGCAATTTCTATGCAATTCAGAAGTTAAAATTCTGTGACTTCTTATATATTATCCATTTTGACCAAAGGTTTTTCCTTTAAAAAACCCCTCATTTTGGAAATGAGTTATATTATCTACACTTTCTAAAGCTTCTGGTCATATGATGAAAAGCCAAGCATGATCTAATAGTGCCTGGTCTGCTGTGTTGAATAATACTTCTGCAAATCTCTTAAATCTTCCACTATGCACAGGTTGCTTAAAGGAAACTTAAAAGTGTTTCCTAAAAGTTGCATGTATTGAGAAACCAAGTGTTCAGTTTTTCCCATTGCTTTAAAAAAGAAGCACTAAAAATGTGTGGAAGGTATTTTCTATGGGTCTCTTGATTATTATTCACTTCTTATAGTTCTAATTATTCTAAAGGGACAAAATATGATTTATTCAGGGCAGAATTGATTCGGAGCACAGCTTCAAAGTCACAATCAACACTATAGTCCCAAATTATTTTGTGGCATGAAATGGAATTAAATGTCCCTCTCCCAAGTTTTTATATAACTTGGCCAATATTTCCTTTCTTCATCTGTCCATCATTATTACCATGCATTAGTGATACCTCCTATATTCTACTCTGAAAGATAACTAGCCCTGAAATTTAATGAATGTGCAATAGTGATTCTCAGATCTTTCCTGTTCCTTTCTCTATTGCTTAGTTGGGTTTTGTAAATTATAGGAATTGAAACAAATGCTATAAATGTCAGTGTCTCCCCCTCTCCACAAAAAATGATGGAAAACAAGTCAGAATTGTTGTATGTTGAAAAGACTACAAGTATTGATGCTATATCTGGAGAAAAGTTAAAGTGTCGATCTAATTTGCTTATGGAATAGTAGTCTGACTTTTTTACATATGTGTGAAGGATGCATCTGTACTTGACAATTTAAACAATGCCATTATCATGCATTGGAATATGAATGTGAAAAAGACTTGTGATTATCTAGGAATGGATGCAGTTGGTGCACAAGACATACTGTATATGTGTAAAATCTTCCCCCCTCCATAGATGTCAGATTGTGCACCAGCTATCCCATTGAGAATCAAAGATAACATGTCAACCGGCCCAATAGCTAAACCCAAAACCATTTTCTATTATTAGGGTTGAGTCAAAGCCAGTCTCTCTTGATCAAGACCCCACAGCCTCCAGGCACTGGATCAACCCTGAAATGGTGTCATTTGCCCTGCCAGTAGTAGACATGTATAACTAGGTATCATCTGCATGCTGATTATACCTCACTCTGTGCTGTTGTATGGCCTTACTGAGCAATTTCATATTAACAAGAAGCCCAAAGCCTAAGGCAAGCTACATTGTACAGACTTAGGGCTGGTTCCTCCTCCTACCAATTAGTAGTGGCCACAGAGGCAGGAGGAGAACCTCTGCAGAAAAGGGCCGTTGACACCCATTTTCTATAGTCAGTCCAGAAAGATACCATGGTTGATGGTACTGAAAGCTGCTAAGAGATCCAGAACAGTTGCACTATGCCCATCGCAAGCCCTCCAAAGGCCATCCACAAGCATAAACAGTGCTCTCTTCATATGATACCCTAGCCTGAACCATATTAAAAAGAGTTCAGATTATTCATCCAGATCTCTCTATAGCTGAAACCAATTTCTCTCTCAACAACCTTCCATAAAAAGAGAAGGTTAGAGACTAGATTGTGTTTTTTCCCAATACAGTGGGGTCCAAGGACAGCCTCTTAAGAAGGGGGTGCGCCACCTTAAGATATATGAAGGTGAAGAGAAAGGGGAAGACCAAGCATTGAGATAATGAAATCCTCAAAAAGAGACGGCTAAAAACTTAAAAAAAATAAAAGTCAATATATGAAACAGTGTATGGATGATTCACAAAGATAAATAACTGTGGGAAGGTGTTAATATGAAATAGATTTAGCTAGATTTGTCTTATCTCGTACCTTTAATTTTTTTGTCTTACTGTTTTACTTAATGTTAGTAATCCTAAAATCCTAAAAGGGAATAGTGTATTATGGTGTTCTATGTGTGTGTACATATGGATCAACTTCCCTTTTCTAGTGATTGAGAAACATTCTCTGTGCTTATAGAGATTTGTATGCCTGTTTCAAGTCATTAATGTTTTAAAACTCTCTCTTTGCATCGCTGCCACATATTTCAGTACTGTGAGAGTTCTGTTTTGCATAGTATACACAGAGTAATGGATAAGTGTCCTTCTGAGTTCTGGAATGAGACCCTTATAGAGATTTGTACCATTATTTTATAGTCTTTAGCATCACAGCACTGATGTTTTGGAATCACAGAAACTATTAATCAGCCTGCTTTCAGAAAATGTGTTGTAGACCAGGGCGGAAAAAATAAAAGTTTGAAAAAATAAATAAAAAGATTGGTATGTGTTTATAAGCATTGGAATAATGTCACCCCATTTGGAATGCACTTTGTATCATACAGCTGCATTCAGAATAAATATTTAACCAAGAATATTTCTGGAATTGCCAGATGTTAAGTAGGATCTGTAAAAGGCTTCAAGGGGTATTTTAATTATCCAGGGGTTGAATGTTCATTTGAGATTCTTTCTCTTACTAATTCTGTTAATTCTGTTAATGCTGATGGGGAAATCTCCACTCTCTTTCCAAAACGTCTGCAGCAAGATTTTGACTGCATTTGCTGCTCCTCTTATTTCTAGTATGACAATGTCCAAGATGTTTCTCATAGAGGATTCATGTATTGAATCATACCCCAGCCATGTAGTCATACAATTCTTTGCCACTTGATTTAGGTACATTTGCTATGGATTTTTTCCTAAATTAGCATGGGTCATATGTTCTTTCCTGCTTTTGAACTTGCTGTTTAGAAGTCTTCTTACATTTTTCCCTTGTTGTGCTGCAACATCTTAATCCCTCACTCAAGAATTGCCCAGGATTTACTTGGTTTTGAGACCCATTATTATTCATTTTTAGTAGAAAATATACTGCAGGTGTCCTCAACCCCCGGTCTGTGGACTGGTACCAATCAGTGATCTGTTGAGAAGAGGGTCAAGCAAGTGGTGGGCAAGTGTGTGAATCTCCATTTGTGCAAACAGCATGTGCGGGAAACCATCCCCTTCCCACCTGCTGCTGCTGCTGCTGGACCATGGAGGTGGAAAGATTGGGGACCGATGATATACTGCATGTTTTCAGTCATGCAGTTTTGGCTGGTTCAACTATGTATTTTCTGATCTCTTTGAAAACTGGAGTTTCAGTTCTTCACGGTTATTTTATAGGTACAATGCTTTAAGAGCAAGTGTTGCAAAGTAAATTGTATACAATTCTAATTAGCTCTATAAGTTTGTTTTGTATGAAATTGTTTACTTGCTTAATTCTTTCTGTTTCTTTTCTTTTTTTAGTAGTGCCTGTTCAAAGGTAAAGCAGACTATATATAGCAATGTTCAACCTTCAAATTCCAATTTGTTATGGGATCCTGAATTTATGTTGGATTTTATTGAGAATCCCTCTCTTCGCAACCTTAAATATTCAATGTTGGGCAAGATTCTGAGTGACAATGCACCAAGTCGCTATAGCTTTGTGTGTAATGCACTAATGAATGTCTGCATGGGCCATCAAGATGAAGACAGGTAAGGCTATTTTGCAAACATAAAGCTTCTTATTTAGGCAAATTTCGCAAGCACTGTACCCATTGGGGTCTGCAATGAGATCAAAACAGGAAAGATAGATACAGCTACGCAAAACTAGATGTGTTTCTTTCATTTGTCATTGCATTTGTGCATACAAGAAGTGGGTCATGCATCATAACCTGCCATCTTGCTCTTGTACTTCACTGATAATTAGTCTCTTACAGCAGGTTTTCCTGCCATGGGCTCCTTCCCTAATCTCTGACGTTATAAGATGCGCTAACAATACTTCCTATAAGAATACAGCAAGAACAAAATTGCACTTGAATAATTTTGGCATAAGAATTCAATCCTACAAATTTTATTTCAAAGATTAAAAAATGATGAAAGCAGACTGATTGGGCTAAGAGATTGCACCTCATTGGCTGGACCAGCTGCAGGCTTTGGTAGTTGAAGCACTGTGCTATGGTGGTTCTCTCCTTTCTCAGAAGCTGAGTCCAGTCAGAGTTGACAATGGAGGGAGGATAGATCATGCCCTTGGCTCCTGTAATGGTATGTGAGAATGACCTTAGGAAGCAGGAGGAAGTGCTGCAGCCTGGACAACTGTCATGCAAAAGGTATCTCAGCCCACAGAAGGAAGAGGGGAGTGTGAAAAGTCACAGAAGTGACCCTAGAGATCTAATTTTCTGGAAAGTAAAAGTAAAGGAAGAAGAAGTACTTGCAAGGTTCTATTAGCGTAAGCTTATAATAAATGTATTCTTAGTACTCATGGTTTGTGCTTCTTGTCTGGAGCACCCCAAAGGGCTGACAGCTTTTCATGGTGGAGTGCCCCAGGGCTCTGTTCCTTTTTGTTCAATAGCTACATGAAACAATTGGGTGAGGCCATCAATCAGTGTGGGTTCTGATATCATCAATATGTGTATGTACACTTGAACTCCAGGCCACCCAGGTGATGCTCCAATGCTTTGTCCCAGTGCCAAGGTTTGCAGCTCTGGATGGAGAGGAACAGATTTAGACTTAGTCCTGCTAAGGACAGGTTGCTGTGGATTTTTGGTCCCTGGATCTGGGGATTTTCCATCTTTATTCTTGGATAGGGTTCCCCTTCACCCATTCAACATTGCTGCAGAATCTAGGGACTGTATTGGACTCATAGCTTCTATTTCAATGACAAGGACACCTGTGGCTAAGAAGATCTTTGCACAACTTCAGCTTCATTTGGTCTGCTAGTTGGGCCTATTTTTGAATCAGTAGGTCCTTTTAGTTGGTTATTCATGGCCTAGCCATTTCACAATTAAGCTGTTGTAATGCACTGTAATGGGGCTGTCCTTGAAGACTACTTAGAAGCTGCAGCTGGTTCAGAATGATGCAGTGCAGGCAGTCATCCATGTGACACTACTCCAATAGTTAACTGGTTGCCAATAGCTTCTGAGTAGAGTTCAGGGTGCTGTTTATCACCCATAAAGCCCTTCAAAGCGTAGATCCAGGATATCTCCTGTGGTCTCTGCCCATTTGGTATGCTTTGTTTCCCTCAATTAAGTGATGCCATTTATTGAGGACTAGAAGGTATACTTTTCTGTCATGGTGTCTGCCATCTAGAATGATATTCCCCCTGAGAGGTGTTTATATCCCACTCTGATGGTGGTGTTCCACAAGTCTTTAAAAACCTGGCTCTTCTCCCAGGACTTAGAATAGGATGTTTGTGAAGCTCTGGCTGGTTGGTTCTACAGTTTGTCTAGATGTTTAGGTTCTTTTGTTAAATTTAAATTTACCAACAAAGAATTAAAAGGAGGCTAGTACAGCTATTTCAAGCTATTTAGCTCTCATCAGCTAGCCATACCCTTGTGAGATTCGAACTAGCTGATGAGAGCTAAATAGCTCAAAATAGCTATACTAGTCTCCCTTTAATTCTTTGTCGGTAAATTTAAATTTAACACAGAAATAGTCTGTCGCAGAAGTGACTGCCTGTGAAGGCTCCTAGATTGGAGCTGAAAGGCGAAAGAAGAAGTAGTATGCTCCGTCCCATTTTTGGGGTAGACCAGGTTGCCCTGATAGACCAGTCTCACCAGAAAATACTTTAGGTTGTTTTGTTTTCCTGTTTTAAATGTAAGCTCGCACAGAATTATTCTGGAGTCAGATGGGTTCTAAATCTACCAAATAAATAAGTAACAGTTTTGACATTCCTTCCTCCAAATTCTGAATGTTGTAATCATGCTACTGTTATAGTATAATATAATGGTACATTTGCTTTTTCTACATATATATCTTTTTGAAGGAAAATCATGCATGGAGAATGTCCCAGATGATGCAAAACTTTCCAACAATTCTATCATTGACTAGATCCATAAATTCTAAATGCTAATGTGCTTTGTGTGCTTTAGCTACCCATGAGGAAGGAACCTAGCATGTCTTATGGCTTAACTTGATATATGAAGCCAATCACTATAAGTCATTCAACCAACAATGTTAAAATAAAACTTTGTCTTAGCATGCTGCTAAGAAATTGATATACCCCAGATGGTAGAAATTGCATTTTCACTTAAAGCTCATGTATCTTCCTGCAAGGTACTGTGGTATAGCTATTGTAAGATATCAGATTGTCCAGCAATATTGTAATCTCTTGAATTTCAGACAGAGGACCAACACTTCTAACTCTGAAAATTATTAAATAATCCATCTATTTGATAATTGAGTGATGATATTTTAAGAAGATGTTTTAAATAGCTTACCCAGAATTAATTTAAATCAGATATTTTAACTCCCTATATTTTACATTGACCCAAGCATATTTATTTTTCTCTTCTCCTTCTCTCCACGTTTATTTTATCTAAATATATTAATAAAAAGTAAATGTGTTTGGTTGCAGACCACTGACATGGCAAATATTTGACTGCCGTTAAACTGTTACTTTTTACTTTGTTAGCATGGTTTTTTAAATTTATTTTTGTCTCCTAGAATTAATGATATTGCCAACTTGTGTGCAGAGTTAACTGCTTGCTGTACAGTGCTAAGTTCAGAGTGGTTAGGAGTCTTGAAAGCCCTTTGCTGTTCTTCAAATCATGTCTGGGGATTTAATGATCTTCTCTGCAGTGTGGATGTAAGTGCAAAAAATGCAATTAAAATAATAAGTCTGATTTTTGTTTTGCATGGTGAATATTTGTAGCTTTCCTGTATAATAAAAAAGGCAGATAATTCTTTGATATTATGCTTCTTATTTGTTGTTGTTAGTTGCGAAGTCGTGTCCGATCCATCGCGACCCCATGGACAACGTTCCTCCAGGCCTTCCTGTCCTCTACCATCTTCTGGAGTCCATTTAAGCTCACGCCTACTGCTTCAGTGACTCCATCCAGCCACCTCATTCTCTTTCGTCTCCTTCTTCTATTGTCCTCAATCTTTCCCAGCATTAGGCTCTTCTCCAGTGAGTCCTTCCTTCTCATTAGGTGGCCAAAGTACTTGAGTTTCAACTTCAGGATCTGGCCTTCTAAAGAGCAGTCAGGGTTGATCTCCTCTAGGACTGACTGGTTTGATCGCCTTGCAGTCCAAGAGACTCGCAGGAGTCTTCTCCAGCACCATAGTTCAAAGGCCTCAATTCTTTTGTGCTCAGTCTTTCTATTTGCCTTTTGGTACTGTCCATGGGGTTTTCATGGCAAAGATACTGGAGTGGGTTGCCATTTCCTTCTCCAGTGGATCACATTTTGTCAGAACTCTCTGCTATGACCTGTCCGTCTTGGGTGGCCCTGCACAGCATAGCTCATAGCTTCATTGAGTTACGCAAGCCCCTTTGCCATGACAAGGCAGTAATCCATGAAGGAGTATGCTTCTTATACATAACACAATATTAGTTGTTAATTTACATGAGTCATTCCTGCAATGTTTTGTGTTTTCCATTGGTTTCACGAGAGATTTCAGGAGAGATTCTACCTGATAGTTGAGCGTAAGGGAAAGCAATAGTTTGAGAAATCTGCAACTGTTCATTGAAATCCAAGGACTTTTCTCTGTAGAACTGTTTTAACACTGAATTATGCCCATGAAATTATGGTAGCATTTTATGAATACCTTTATTCTCCTGGTTTGGGGAATAATTCCCCATTGGTAAGGTAACTGAATCAAGGTATCTTGTCTTGGCATAATGTTATAATAAAGTGCAATAGAACAAGCGTAGTCTGGGGGCAGCTGGATATAGCTATCTGTCTTGTTAATTGTAATGTAGTTACCTTAGCTACTAAACACTGTTACTTTTGCCTTGAGTTGTATTACCTCTGTACAGCAATGGTGACTTCACACTTTCAGACCTCTGACTTGCTGGCATCATAGCAAGTTAAAAACCAGCAACTGATATATTGTGGCACAGAATCAGGGAAGGGTAGATCAATCAATAGAAAGAAATAGAAAACCATACTTCTATATAATTAGATCTATGTAAAAAATATAATGTTTTTGTACTAGCAAATGACCCAACAGAAATATTGACCCTGGGTTTTTCTTTTTCTTTTTCTCTTTTTCCTTTAAGGTGAGTGATCTGTCATTTCATGATTCATTGGCTACCTTTGTTGCAATACTGATAGCTCGTCAATGTTTTTTCCTTGAGGATGTAGTTCAACACGTAGCTCTTCCTTCTTTACTTACAGCAGGTGAGATTTTGAGGTGTATTAAAACAGTAAGAGTCCCCACTTCTTTGGGAGAAAGATTTGCTAAGATTGTTTGTAGAACAACCTATTTGCCCACTTTGGGCTAGAAAGCAAAGCATTTTATCTTTTTTGCATTTATAAATTGAACATGTATTTTTATTACCGTTTTATTTGTGATTTCCTATTTCTGCCATCAAATATTAATTTTGCTTTGGACTTTGTTACAGTGTGTAACAGAAACTAACTGAACTGTTAGTTTCACACTCATGGTATTGTTACCTTTGAATTTTTATAAATTCATATGATCTTACATCTTGCATTATGTTTACTTGAAACCACTTCTTAGAGTCTCACACAAATTCATATTTAGCTTTTTACATACTTTTTAAATATCTATTCTGTATTTTCCAGTTTCCCATTGTTATTTCCCATAATCTTTCCTCATTGTACATCCAAAATTTGTGTGTTTTTACAAAAAGAATTTCAATCATGTATTTCAGATTTGTCATTTTCTTCATAAATTGTCAGTATCTATCAAATCTTCAATAAATCAGTGCTCCCCAATCTTTTGGGCACCAGGGACCGATTCCATGGAGAGAGTTTTTTTCCATGGACTGGAGGCGGCTTGGTTTCACATGCTGCCTGCATCTCACAGATGGGGCTCTGCTTGTTTGTGCGGCTCAGTTTCTAGCATCCCACGGGCCAGTGTCGGTCCACGGACCGGGGGTTGGGGACCCCTCTGTTAAATAATAGCTTAAATCTTTTCTTATTTCATATAAAGGTGAAATATTAAGCTAGAAAAAATAGATAACAAAACAGAATTAAAATATATTTATGAAAAAGTCTTTATAAAAAAACTTTATTTTGCAGAATATTTGATATGGTAAGAATTTTCCTCAGCAACCTTATTTTTTATTTTTGTTTTATTCCAGTGTTTAAAATTAGTTTCAAGGTGTTTTTTTTCAGCTGGCACTAAAGATGACAATTTATTTTTCTATGATATAATGATAAAGTGGTACCCTTTTCTTAGCTTGTGGAGATCCAGATGCTGAGCCAGGGGCAAGAATGACTTGCCGGCTTCTTCTACATCTCTTCCAAACACCCAAGATTTCCCTATTGTCAAGTGGTAAGAACTCCAAATTCATTTCTTCTCTTAAGTACAATAGTTTTTGTGCCACTGAAACCGAAATCAGTATTCCTAAAGAATATTGTTCTCTTTTTACACAGAAAAATGTTTCCCAGGAATTCGATCATCTTGTGATCGCCGCCTTTTAAGTGCTGCTCACAACAGCATAGAAGTGGGAGCAGTATTTGCTGTTTTAAAAGCAATTCTTATGCTTGGTATGATCATGCTTTAAAGTTCTTCATGTACATGTTTACTTTGAAGCTAGGCATATGGTCCTCAGAGAGATAGATAATTCTTTATTGGCCAAGTGTGATTGGACACACAAGAACATTGTCTCCGGTGCATAAGCTCTGAGTGTACATACAAATATACAGTGTACTTACAAACATAAGCTCTCAGTGTACATACATAAGCTCTCGGTGTACATACAAACAATAAAGTGATAAATTATAAGATACCAGTAGGAGAAGGTAATAGGAAAGATGAGAAGGATGATAGCAATACAGCCCTACTACATAGGTAAATATCCTTAGGCAGGAGACAGTGCTGTGGGAATTAAGTGTTTAGCAGAGTAAGGGCATGGGGGAAAAACTGTCTTTGTGTCTAGTTGTTTGGACATGCAATGGGATTTACTCCCACATATATACATTCAGACATTTACTGAAAACCTGATAGATTATAAACTTGAAACCTTTCTAGGAAGTGAATCATGGTGTCAGAAACATTTTCCAGGATGAATCATAGATTAATAAAAGTACAAATGGGAGCTAGTATAGGATACTGTATGAGATGATCTGGAAGGTACTGGTTAAAATATTGGACAGGTTGTAGGGGAAGAGCAGGCAGAACTGGGAAGAAGAGTTATGGTCCTGATCCTTTGCGCTTGACACAGGCCAATGGAGACCAAGTTGAAGCCCCACTTGCCCACAGATATCAGTGTTGGCTTTGGGCCAATTCCTTCCTCTTAGCTCAACCTAAGAATTAAGTTATTGTACTGGCTAAAAACAAAGGAGTATCCTCCATTTACATTTAAGCTCCTAGAAAAAAATACAGAATGTAAAATTAATAGCTAAATAACATCTTTACCAATCAGTATTTTCCTCTCCAGTAATATAAATTCACTTTTAATGTGTTTGCTTATTAAAGTATGTAATTTTGGTGTTGTAGGGCATTGTTTCTTATTTGCTTTAAGATAAAATTTAAAAATGTTTATCTTATATATCTGTAAGAACTCTAGGGAGCAAGCAAATTATATCATACTATATAGCATATGTAATTGAAGAAATGTTTATTAGACTAACGTTTCTAAAAGAATAGCCAGACATCTTCAAATGTTAAAATAATATACCAACAACTTCTAAAACTGGAAGTAGCATTAAGCAAAAATAAATTAAGAGGGCACTTAGGTGAAAGCCAAACTATATTAAAGGACTAATAAACCTTTTCATCTTTTTTACTATTCCTACAATATAGGTGATGCTGAAATTGGAAGCAACAATATTCCCTCCTTGAAAAATTCAGATTACTCAGTACAAAGATTACTGGGAGATCTAAATGATGATGAAATATGGGAAGCTACCTCAAAGACTTTGTATGGGAAAACCATTTCCATAGAAACTGCTACTCTCAGTGAATATGCTAGATATGTACTAAGAAGCATTTGTCAGCAGGTAACAGTGGTCTTCGTTTTCCTTTATTATTATGTACATAGACATAATTTTGCAAAAGTAACATTGTTGCCATACTCCAGGGATTGTGAAAGTTGGTGACTGCAGGCTTTCTGTGCTGTGCATTGGTCTGTGTCTCCATGTGGAATTGAAGCAGTTACTCTTGCCAGTATATTCTGATAAGTGTGAATAGGATCAATGTGGAGTAACTGTTGGAGTAGGACCAAAGATAATTGGTTTCCAATCTCTATTCAGCCATGGGCAATCTCTGTTTTATAGCCTAAACTGGGACTAAGAGTATTATGATGATAAAATGCCATGATGTATACATTTTAACTCTTGCAAAGAAAGGTGAGATATGAATATATTAGATGCAATAACTACCACACTGAAAAGTCGTATTTTATTCAAAATTATTTCAAACCATGTATATGGTGGAAATGACATCTACTATATTTGTGTTCAAGTCAGTTCTTCAGTATAAGTACTGAAGTTACAGTGCAAGATAAAGAAGTAATATCCAGTATGAACTCCATTCTTTCTGAAAAATACTGTGTTTTTGTTATACACTCGAGTTACATTCAAATTACACAGTTAAGTTTGGCTTTGACTTTTGTACTGATGCTTATTCTCCATCGAATTCTTTTGGTAGGAATGGGTGGGGGAACACTGCTTGAAAGAACCTGAGAGGCTATGTACTGACAAAGATCTTATCCTGGATCCGGTTCTCTCCAACAAACAAGCACAGAAATTGTTGCAGCTTATCTGTTACCCTCACAGTATTAAAGAATGTGCAGAAGGAGACAATCCTCAGAGACAACACATCAAGCGCATTCTTCAGGTGACCACATTTAAAATGAATTTATTTTAGCTTAGATAAGAAAGAAATTTGTGTTTGATTTGCTTTTTTTGTTGCATTATTGTTGCTTACTTTTTTTCTAAATGAAGTAAACACTTGGATTATTGTTTCATAATTATTCATAGCACTTAGCACTTAGACTTGTATACTGCTTCATAATGCTTTACAGCCCTTTCTAAGTGATTTACAGAGTCAGCATATTGCCCCCAACAATCTGTGTCCTCATTTTACCAACCTCTGAAAGACCTTGAGCCCATCAGGATCAAACTCCAGGCTGTGGACAGTTAGCCTGCAATACTGCATTCTAACCACTGCACCACCAGGAGTTGTTAAATAGAAACAGTGTGCAATTATAAGGGTGGAATAATTGATTCACAGAATGGAAGGATTGGAAGGACCTTGGGGAATTAACCAAATTGCCTCAGTCTGGGAATCTGCTACGGTAATACAGACTTCCTGACCATCACGCTCTGGCCCTTATTTAAAAACTTCTTGTATTTAGGACAATTGTAAGACAATCTTTTTGGTTGTTGTTTTTTGGATGCAATTAAGTTTGTCAGTGTCTTCGCTAAAAGTTTGGTGCTCAGAACTATACACTATAATCTAGATATAGCCTGATATAATATTGCTATTGCTTTTGGGGGGAGAAGGACACTATTGTTGTGATGATCCATTTTTTTACTCACATAATATGGCCTACAATTCTCCTCCGATGCATCCTGGATCAAGCTGGAAAAATATGTTGAGTGGCATACTACAAGGCTCTCTTTTAGGCCCAGTGCTATTCAACATATTTATACATAAGTGGTGGGGCTTATCTCTAAGGGGGATGAGTCTTGCCTACCAGGATGAGGTGGAACGGTTGCTTTTGTGGTGCAGACACAATAATTTGGTTCTCAACACAGCTAAGACCAGGGAGCTTATAGTAGATTACTGGAGGAATAGATCAGACATTCAGCCCCTGATCATCAGCAGAGCAGGTGGCAAGCTTTAGGTTTCTGGGTGTTACCATAAAGGAGGACCTGACCTGGAGTGCTCATGTTATAGCATTGGTTAAGAAGGCCCAGCAGAGATTATATTTCTTGAGACTTCTCAGGAAACAACAACTGAATGAAAAACTGCTGGTGACCTTCTACCATTGCTTGATAGAGAGCATTTTAACCTATTGCATTTGTGTGTGGTTTGCTTGCTGCACAGAAGCAGATAGGAAAGCACTCCAGAGGGTCATTACTATCACCCAGAGGATTATTGGCTGCTCTTTCTTCCCCTCCCTGAACGAACTGTACAGTTCCCGTTGTCTTAGGAAAGCTCAAAATATTCTTAAAAGACTCATCTCATCCAGGACATTCTTTTTTTGAACTATTACCATCTGGCAAATGATAGAGGATAATAAAGACAAAGACAAATAGGCTGAAAAATATCCCAGAGCTGTAACCATATTAAATACCACTGTATAGTGCAACATTGAAGTGCAATATTAGGGCCAGTGCAATGGTGAATAGAATGTGAAGGATGTGTGTATATAATGTATGTTCTTATTTGTGGTTTTTACTTGAATGTAGTGTGCACTGTGGGCAGCACTTAATTTTGTTGTGAGTTACACAATGACAATAAAGATATTCTATTCTATTCTATTCTATTCTATTCTATTCTATTCTATTCTATTCTATTCTATTCTATTCTATTCTATTCTATTCTATTCTATTCTATTCTATTCTCTTGGATGGAGAAATAGAAAATAACATTATCACATCTGCAGGGGATACAGAGATGGGTGTGGGTGGGAAGAGAAACATCATTTTGAGAACGTTATATAACTCAAGAGGATAATAAAAGATTGAAACAATCAGAAGAAACTAGCAAGTTGAATTTTCACAGCAAGAAATACAAAGTCCTACATTTGAACATGGAAACTCAAAAGCATATGTACAGATGGCATTCCCATTGTTAAACTAGATTTGAATGGAAGACAAACTTTGATCAAGTGTATATTGCTATAAGGTCATATTCCCCTTCTCTAGCCCTGTTCTCTCAATTTAATCCACCCACAGAATTCCACCAGCAGGAATTAACAAAATTAGCTATATCCAATATACATCTATAACAAAATATTTCATGTGACATAATAAAACCATATATCAACTTTGTTGATGAGAATAATAATTTTAGATGTTATGAAAAACAAAATTCTCCATTTTTTGATTCAGAATATAGACCAGTGGACTCTTAGACAGTCATGGCTGGAACTTCAACTAATGATCAAACAGTGTCTGAAGGAACCTGTGAGTATTTCTTGCTTTCTTTTTAATTAATCATGTACCTTTACAAAATAACATAGTGTGTGAGCAAACATACCATGAATGCGCTAGTTTACTTATGTTTTACTGTAGGGTTCTGGGTCTGTGGCTGAAATGAACAGCTTGTTGGATAATATTGCAAAGGCGACAATTGAAGTGTTTCAGCAATCCGCTGATCTAAACAATAACTCTTCTAACTCTGGTATAGGCCTCTTCAATCCAAACTCTCTTGGAAATGCTGACACACATATTACAAGGCAGAACTGTAAAAAGACATTCCTAAGGTAATGTAATCAATCAGAATTGGTAATGAGGAAATTGTGTACACTTTTTTTTTAATAGAAACACTTGAGAGGGATCTACTCACAAAGGCTGCTGCTGAATAATTGTGGTTTTCACTCTGAGAAATATAGTGTGCTGAACCAGAAAATTTCACAGAATACTAATTTCTTCTGCATGCAAAAACTATTGCCTCCAAGGAGTACCTGGGCATGCAAGAATTTCTTCATTCTCTTGATTGTTTATTAAATACACACTAAAGAGGATAAACACAGTGTTAGCTGCAGGTTAAATAAATACTTTGAGTCCATGACGTAAGAATTTGATAATCTTTCTCTGATTTAAAAATAAAATAAGTTGTTGAAATTAAGAAAATTTCATTTTAAAAGAACCTAAGCTGCAAATTAGACCTGATTCCTCAGTGAACTCTATTATTTTTTAACTTTATGGAAAATAATTATTGGTTTAAGATGAGATATAATTTCTTTATTTTTCATTTCTAACAAGTGCATCCTCAATTGGAAGAAATAGGAAATTTCTACCTAAGCGGACAACATTCGGAGTGTCAGATCAGGAGTTCTATATAATAGTCAAACTGAATTTAAACCGTTCATTCATTCATTCATTCATTCATTCATTCATTCATTCATTCATTCATTCATTCATTCAATTTCTATAGCCACGCGTCTCATCAATGCCTCTGGGCAGCTTACAATTCAAAAATTAGTTGTAAACTATTACTATTTTACCCAGTATATATCTTGCCTTTCCTTCTGAAGCATAAAGCTGCATACATAGCATTCTCTCTTCCAGGTTTTCCTCTTCAAAGCAACCTGGCCAAAATCATGCACTGAGCATCCACCATGGTTGAGGGTGAACTTGAAACTGACTCTCCTAAGTCCTACTCTAACACTACATCCTTTACACCACACTAGTTCTCAGTTTAATCTAAGATTTGTTTAATCCTTACTTAGCGTTCTTTATTTATCACCTTGTGTGGCTCTGAACTTTCCCAATTGCAGGGCCCATTTGCATGGCAACTCCAGGGAAGGAGCGGCCTAGTATGATGCTACAGGAAGAGCCTCTTGTATTTCTTTCTGGTACAAAGCCAGCTCACCCTCCTGTGGTACACTTTAGAAAAGCGTGCAAGCGTTTTCTTCAACCGAGCTGGTAACTTGGCAGCCAAACTACTAGTCTGCAATAGCATTGTGGTCTCCTGGCTAATGTAACAATGCCATTTGCCAATAATAATAATTTTATATATATAGTGAGAAAAAGTACTGAATATATTAATATTCTGTTCAAAAATCTTATTTGTTTCATGTCTTTAGCTCTTCTGAAAGACAAGGGGTCTGGTTAGTGGCTCCCCTGATTGCAAAGCTGCCGACGTCTGTTCAAGGTCGAGTCTTGAAAGCAGCTGGAGAAGAACTAGAGAAAGGCCAGCACTTGGGATCATGTTCTAAGAAGGAGAGAGACAGGCAAAAACAGAAGAGGTAGAAGATACTGGAAAATATGGCTGTATTTTAAACCAGTAATCTCTTCTGCAACAATGAAGCGTAGAATTTGAGCTTTCTTTAAAGAAACCAGTAGAAACCAGATACTGTTTTGGGGGGAAAACCCAACTGCGTGGCATATTTTATTTTTTAAAAAAATGAACGCAGTAAATTCTTAAATAAAATAAGATCTACCTGTTACCTAGAAATATTGTTTTTTTGAAAACTAAACTAAATACTTATCCTGAAGATTAAGAAAAGAGCATCAAAGTAACTCATTTTGTTCTTAATTTGCACATGAAGCTAGTTACTTTTATCGTAGATCTACTTATTACAAACATGCTTTTCTTTTTTAAGTTAATATTAGGATTGTACCTAGGAGTCTGGTAAATCATGACATACTAAGATGTCTTTTACTGAAAAATATTCCACTAATTCATATTATAGGTGGGAAGTTGTTTGTCTAAATTTGGAATTTCCTTTCTTTTCTGTTATCATCCACATCAAATTTCATATTTAAAAATTAAATTTATGCTATTAATTAGTATTAATTTATCTTGAACTAATTATGAGAAAAGAATTAAATAATACTTTGTTACAAAGATGAGAAAGTGCTCCTTGCTAAATGTTTTTGAGTTGCTTGGCAACCTAAATAATCTCAGAAATTGCATACTATTTTTGTCACCATGAAAGTAAAATACAAAATGGAAGAACAGGAAAAACAAGAATCTTATACTTCTTTTCCTTATCTCTAATAGGATGAGCTGACTTGTCTCAAAGTACAAGAGGACTTGAGATGCTTATATTTCATGAGAAAAAAGTGTCACACATCTCATTATTAGGCAATATTAAATCATTTGCCAAAACAAGTAGTTTTGTGCTTGCTATCCTCAAGAATCCTATATCAATTCATTTATATATCACTGCAGAAAATTTTAGAAATACGCTTTCAATAGTGGAAATATGTACTTCTATAAATTATTATTCCCAGAAACTGCTTATTTCTGCAAAAGTTATCAATGTTTTGAAGAAGCTTTCTACTTTTATAACATTTTATCTATCTATCTATCTATCTCTATCTATCTATCTATCTATCTTCTATCTATCTATCTATCTATCTATCTATCTATCTATCTATCTATCTATCTATCTATCTATCTATCTATCTATCTATCTATCTATCTATCTATCTATCTATCTATCTATCTATCTATCTATCTATCTATCTATCTATCTATCTATCTATCTATCTATCTATCTATCTATCTATCTATCTATCTATCTATCTATCTATCTATCTATCTATCTATCTATCTATCTATCTATCTATCTATCTATCTATCTATCTATCTATCTATCTATCTATCTATCTATCTATCTATCTATCTATCTATCTATCTATCTATCTATCACATTTACAAACTGCCCATCTGCCTCACAGAATGATTCATAAAGGAAGCTCTCTTTGCCTGGACCATATAATCTGTTTGACACTTCATTCTGGTCACGCACATGAGTAAAGGCAGAAACAATTTTGTGGTTTTAAAATAGTGATGAGAGTTTATAAAGAAATCCTTTTAGAGAAACACTGAAAAGGGGAAGGAAGGATTTGGGGACAGGAAGTATCAGAAAGACACATCTAATTCAGTGTCCACTCTGCTTCTTTAAAGTATGTCTCTTCTGAGTCAGCAACCATTCCTGTCTTTGGTGCTCACGTGTCTCAAGGGACAGGATGAACAGCGTGAAGGGCTTCTAACATCTCTACAAAATCAAATTAATCAGGTAAAAACAGACAATTCTGTGCTCTGCATCTGTTAAAGACCAGTTAAAGTAATGGATTGAGGCAGATGGGAAATCATATCTGAAACTACATTCGTGCCATTTGTGGCAAAATCAGTGAAAGTAATTCATTTATAAATCTTGTTTATCTAATTTCCTTCACGATTTTTACTATTCTACAAAACATGCTGAATTTCTCAGAAATAGAAATAGTCACCAGGCCAATAATAACCCATTACTTGAATTATAGTAGTAGTCTTGTCCCATTTCAGTAAGGCCTTCCAGTTCTTTTATAGGAATAATATGAAATTCAAGTGAATTTATACGAACTTGGTGAGATATTAAATTTTTCATTGTAATCTTCTATAACACCTGTCTTTGTACTAATGAAGCTTATATGGCAAGGAGATTTGGTTTTTGAGGCACTAAGTCACAATTTCCACTGGAGTCCTACCCAGCAACTATGCAACTATCTATTAAGGTCTGGCCTACACATTAAAGTAAATGAGTTAGTAGAATTAACTTCTCCTTTTATTTGGAACAGGTATTAATTTTGAATATTCTGTAAAAAAAAATTAGTGCATCAAAATTTAACCCATCCCGCTTTCAAAGTATTTTCTATAAGTCCTTGACTTATGTCCTATCTGAAAAAGGGGACTTATTATCCAGATCCAAAGTTCCTACGGTTGCCTACATTGTCAATGACCACATTTTGGATGCTTGGCAACACAGCCACATTTACACCCATTTGCAGAATGCCACGATCATATGACCATGTTTTACGCTGGTTTTGTAAAAACCCAGCATTTTCCAGTTTTCAGCAAAGATTTGTTTAACAACTGCGGCATTTGCATTTATGATTGTTGCATTCACTTAATGACCATCACAAAAGAGTTACATAGTAAAGTTATCAGTATTATGACTCATGACCATAATGTGCACACTCCATTATGGTCATAACCCGAGGACTACCTGTACATGGATAGGGCAAGTAGAAAGATATTATCAGCCAGTTCCTAAAAAAGCTTGTATTATCTAGAAAGCATATTTACTATTTCTCTTGTTAATATGAGATTTTTATGTAGATATTACGAGAAGAGAGCCAGTTTGGTGTAATGGTTAAGACACTGGGTTAGAAATCAGGAGACCATGAGTTCTAGTCCCACCTTAGGCACAAAGTCTGTTGGATGACCTGTCATTTTCTCTCAGCCCTAGGAAGGAAGCAATGATAAACCACTTCTGAAATCTTGCTAAAAATATTATTATTCCTTTAACTTAATTATTCTTTTAACTGAGAATAGCTTACTTTGAAGAATTTCAAAATAAACATTATAATAGGAATAATACTATAATTTTACATATGTATAACATTCTGTTTAAAGGGAAGAGACAGAATAAATAAAGCAAGCAGAAATGCAACAATGCTCACATAAGAAGAGAAGCGTGCAGTAAAATAACAGAGTTAGAAGGGACCTTGGAAGTCTTCTAGTCCAACCCACTGCTCAACTGGAAACCCTATAACATATTAAAAAGACATATAATGTTATACAGGACTAGGTAAATATTCATAGAAAAAGCACATCAGTGCAAATCATATTTTCCTTCCTAGATATTAAGCAACTGGAGGGAAGAACGATACCAAGATGATGTTAAAGCAAGACAAATGATGCATGAAGCATTACAACTCCGTCTTAATTTGGTAAGAAAGGGGAATATTTACTTATTCAAGGGTATATTTATTTATTATTTAGGATAATTTTGTGCCTTTTCTCATAGAAGCAGAAACAGGGTTATAAGATTTCTTAATTTTATTATTGTTCCTTCTCTCTAAATACTGTATTGTTTTACAATTTAGCATTATTTATTTGTTTATTTTTCCTATTTCTTATCTTAATTTTGCATCACAAATGTAAGATTAAACAAGGATGACACTTAAAAAACAATGTGCTAAATCAAACATCAGAAAATAGCTGGACAGAACTCAAACAATAATGTTTTGCAGAAAAGGTGAAAACAGTTCCTACAGCTTCCTTACCGTGGATGACAAAAAGTCCAGGCAAACAACAACAAAAAAGGCTTTATCAGATATTAATTGGTAATCCTTCATATTTTCAGCTCCTACCTAAGTTGCTAGGAATTCATACACAATGCAATATTATAATCTAAAACATTTCCAATGCATGTTTACTCGTAAAGAATAGTTAGAAAATAAAGATTGTGAAGTACATTTGATTTACCTATTTTATCTTTAATTTTTTTTCAATGCTTCAATTCTAGGTGGGTGGAATGTTTGATACGGTGCAAAGAAGTCCTCAGTGGACCACAGACTGGGCACTTCTACTCCTTCAAATAATAACATCAGGGACAGTTGACATGCAAACCAATAAGTATGTGTACTCTACTGCATATTATATATTATGGCTTCTAGTACTTTGACTAACAATATTATTTGTAAAGCTAAAATTGCCATTCATTTTGCATAAATGGAAATATTTATTTATTAAATTTATATGTCACTCATCTCACTATCAAGTGACTCTGGGCAGCATATAAATTTAATAAATAAATAATAATGGTTCTAATTGTATTTTTCTTCTAAAGTAATTTTAAAAGAAAATTCTTCAAGTACTAACCATGACGTTTCTTAAATTAAGGGTAACTTCAGTACCTTGGATTCAGCCAAGGATATGTATGAGGGCTGGCTAGTGCTGGTCACTGTTTTTCTCCATTAGAACAAGGTAAATATGGTAATGTTTGTATTGACAATGTAGGCTTGACTGCTCCTCAATATTTACAAATAGAATAAAATAGACTGTGGAAGACAGATATTACTCCACAATCTTATTTGAAATACTGCATAAAGTTTATGGTGTTACATGGTTTTTCTCTTTGAGAATAACAGTTGCAGATGCCTTTCCTTTTTTAAAACATAAACTCTGTCCTTATATTCCTGCATGTGACATTGCAAGTCATGTTTAAAAATGTGGGGCTTGTGTCATGATGTCATGACACACATGTCATGATACACACAACTAAGATAATTAAGAGTCTGGAGACAAAAACATATGAAGAATAGTTGCAGGAATTGGGTATGGCCAGTCTAGAGAAAAGAAGGACTAGGGGAGACATGATAGCAGCATTCCAGTATTTGAGGGGCTGCCACAAAGAAGAAGAGGTCAAATTATTCTCCAAAGAACCAGAGGGCAATGGATGGAAACCAATCAAGGAGTGAATCAACCTGGAATTAAGGAGAAACTTCCTAACATTGAAGACAATTAACTAGTGGAACAGCTTGCCTTCAGAAGTTGTAGGTGCTTCATCACTGGAGTTTTTAAAGAGAAGATTGGACAATTACCTATCTGAAATGGTATAGGGTCTCCTACTTGAGCAGGGGATTGGACTAGAAAACCTCCAAGGTCCCTTTCTGATTAATGTCATCAGTTTGGCATCTTTGTGTCTAGTTGCCAACGGACAACTTGCAATGATTTAAAATGGGAACTTAAGTATGTAATACCGCATTTGTGTGATGATTTCATTGCACGTGTGTAATTATTTTGGCATTATTTTGGTTTGCTGTAGGACATAACTACTTCCTCATCCTTGAGTTGATATAAAAGTGGATTATTTGACACTCTAGAAAGAAATATTAAGCTTCTGCTTTACTATAGGTACTAGTACTGCTCTTCAGAATATAATTTGGTTTTTTTTTCTTTTCCCCTTTTAGTGAATTATTTACAACAGTGCTTGACATGTTGAGTGTGTTGATCAATGGTACTTTAGCTTCTGACCTCTCAATGGCATCTCAAATGGGATCTGAAGAGAACAAGAGAGCATACATGAATTTGGTGAAAAAACTCAAAGTGTGTTTTCATCTGATCCTTGAATTCTGTAAAATGTTTAGTGGCTAAGGTGCTGGGTTAAAAACCAGGAGACTGTGAATTCTAGTCCTCACCAGGGCTCAAAAAATGACTGGGTGATGTTGGGCCTATCATTTCCTACCATCCTTACCTATTCAAAAGTTTTTTGTTGTGGGGAAATTAGGAGTCAGGAGCCAGCTATCTTGCATTTTGAATTGACCAAAAATAAAGGTGGAATAAAAATAGAAAAGGTAGAGAGACAGACTGATAGATAGATATAGATAGAGAGATAGATACTGTAGAGAGATACACAGAAAGATAGAGAGATGCCATACTGAATGAGGAAATCTGAGATTGTAGTGACCCCACACATTTGAAAGCTGTCACATTGGGGAAGATGGGAATAAAACATTTACCAGGAGAACATTTACACTTTGAGGTGGTTCATTTTCCAAATTTTAAATTGTCTTGCCTCAGCTGCAATCCAGCAGATTGTAGTGTTTTGCAACTGCCAATTGTTGAACACTTGTAATAATAAATTAGCAAACAAACACACAGTAGCAATATACTAATTTGATTAATTAAGAGCAAGTATACAGAAACAATTGTTTTAAATCAAAGTTATAAAAATAACATTTTCTTACTTTCAAAAAAACACTTCCTTGCATGGTTTAGCTGTGTTCAATGTGAAAAAGCTTATTCTATGGACAGAAAAAACATTCAGTTTGAATTTTTCCAACTTTTTGGCTTCCCCATTAAAAAGGGGGATCAAGTAGGATGTAATGCAAAAAATTACCCTGGAGATTTTTTTCAGAGTAGAAGATAGTTATATGGCAAATAATCTGACATGACATGTATTTCTGTGAGAAATATCAAGATGCTTATAAAGTAGTATTGGTATATGGAAATAACATTAAGCATATTTTAGAAACAAAAGGGCCCAATCCTTTGCATTGCTGCTTTAAAAATTCTTGATAGCAAATGATAGAAAGAATTTCTGCTTGAAACTTTGGAAAGATTATGGATCCTGGACAGACAGACAGACAGACAGACAGACAGACAGACAGACAGACAGACAGACAGACAGACAGACAGACAGACAGACAGACAGACAGACAGACAGACAGACAGACAGACAGACAGACAGACAGACAGACAGACAGACAGACAGACAGACAGACAGACAGACAGACAGACAGACAGACAGACAGACAGACAGACAGACAGACAGACAGACAGACAGACAGACAGACAGGACAGACAGACAGACAGACAGACAGACAGACAGACAGACAGACAGACAGACAGACAGACAGACAGACAGACAGACAGACAGACAGACAGACAGACAGACAGACAGACAGACAGACATTAATTTTTATTCTAGGAAGAGAAAAGAAAAGCTTATGAAGCATTTTTCAAAAACTGTGCTGCACATCATGAATAAAATTAGTAAAAGTACAAGGAAATGATTCATCTGAAACTTCTCCGGGTTGCAGCTACAATTTTTTTTAAAAAACATTTTTTTGCCTTTTTGTCCTCTTATAGAAAGAACTGGGCGATAAAAGTTCAGAAAGTATTGACAAAGTTCGTCAGCTCTTGCCATTGCCCAAGCAGATGTGTGACCTTATTGCCTGTGAGCCTATGGGATCATTGATTGATACAAAGGGAAACAAAATTGCTGGATTTGACTCCATAGATAAGAAACAGGCAAGGATAAGCATTTTCTTTAAAACCTTCCTGATGTATCAACTTTCTCATGAATATAATTTTGTAGAGTTCATCTGTTTCATCTCATGTTTATACATGTTTCAATCCAATATATAAAATAGCATTCAATTAATTGTATCTTTATGTACATTATATTACCGATGTTTTCCCCTGATGATTATGTTGTTAGTTGGGAAGTCGTGTCCGACCCATCGCGACCCCATGGACAACGTTCCTCCAGGCCTTCCTGTCCTCTACCATCTTCTGGAGTCCATTTAAGCTCACGCCTACTGCTTCAGTGACTCCATCCAGCCACCTCATTCTCTGTCATCCCCTTCTTCTACTGCCCTCAATCTTTCCCAGCATTAGGCTCTTCTCCAATGAGTCCTTCCTTCTCATTAGGTGGCCAAAGTACTTGAGTTTCAACTTCAGTATCTGGCCTTCTAAGGAGCAGTCAGGGTTGATCTCCTCTAGGACTGACCGGTTTGATCGCCTTGCAGTCCAAGGGACTCGCAGGAGTCTTCTCCAGCACCATAGTTCAAAGGCCTCAATTCTTTTGCATTCAGCCTTTCTTATGGTCCAACTTTCACAGCCATACATTGCAACTGGGAAAACCATGGCCTTGACTATACGTACTTTTGTTGGCAGGGTGATGTCTCTGCTTTTTAGTATGCTGTCTAAATTTGCCATAGCTTTCCTCCCCAGGAGCAAGCGTCTTTTAATTTCTTGGCTGCAGTCCCCATCTGTGGTGATCTTAGAGCCCAGGAAGATAAAATCTGTCACTACCTCCATTTCTTCCCCATCTATTTGCCAGGAATTGAGAGGGCCAGATGCCATGATTTTGGTTTTCTTAATGTTGAGTTTCAAGCCAACTTTTGCACTCTCCTTCTTCACCCGCATCAAGAGGCTCTTTAGTTCCTCTTCACTTTCTGCCATTAGAGTGGTATCATCTGCATATCTTAGGTTGTTGATATTTCTCCCGGCAATCTTAATTCCAATTTTTGATTCATCTAGCCCTGCCTTTCTCATGATGTGCTCTGCATATAAGTTAAATAGGCAGGGCGACAGAATACAGCCTTGCCGGACTCCTTTCCCAATTTTGAACCAATCAGTGGTTCCGTGTCCAGTTCTCACTGTTGCTTCTTGCATATAGGTTTCTCAAGAGACAAATAAGATGGTCTGGTACTCCCATCTCTTTAAGAACTTGCCACAATTTGTTGTGATCCACACAATCAAAGGCTTTAGCATAGTCAATGAAGCAGAAGTAGATGTTTTTCTGGAACTCCCTAGCTTTCTCCATGATCCAGCGTATGTTGGCAATTTGATCTCTAGTTCCTCTGCCTCTTCGAAAATCCTGCCTGTACTTCTGGAAGTTCTCGATCCACATACTGCTGGAGTCTAGCTTGTAGGATTTTAAGCATAACTTTACTTGCATGTGAAATGAGTGCAATGGTGCGATAGTTTGAACATTCTTTGGCATTGCCTTTCTTTGGAATTGGAATGTAAACTGACCTTTTCCAATCCTGTGGCCACTGTTGAGTTTTCCAAATTTGCTGGCAAATTGAGTGTAGCACTTTTACTGCATCGTCTTTTAAGATTTTGAATAGCTCAGCTGGAATACTGTCACCTCCACTAGCTTTGTTGTTGCTCAGCTTTCCTAAGGCCCATTTCACTTCACATTCTAGGATGTCTGGCTCGAGGTCAGTGACCACCCCATCGTGGTTATCAGGGATGCTAAGCTCGTTCTTGTATAGTTCTTCTGTGTAATTTTGCCACCTCTTCTTAATCTCTTCTGCCTCTGTTAGGTCCCTGCCATTTTGGTCCTTTATCATGCCCATCTTTGCATGAAACGTTCCCTTCATATCTCCAATTTTCTTGAAGAGATCTCTGGTTTCCCTATTCTATTGTTCTCTTCTATTTCTTTGCACTGTTCATTTAAGAAGGCATTCTTATCTCTTCTAGCTATTCTCTGGAATTCTGCATTCAATTGGGTGTATCTTTCTCTTTCTCCCTTGCCTTTCGCTTCCCTTTCTTTCCTCAGCTATTTGCAAAGCTTCCTCAGACAGCCATTTTGCTTTCTTGCATTTCTTTTTCTTGGGATGGTTTTAGTTGCTACCTCTTGTACAATTTGCGAAACCTCCGTCCATAGTTCTTCAGGCACTCTGTCTATCAGATCTAATTCCTTAAATCTATTTGTCACCTCTACTGTATATTCATCAGGGATATGATTTAGTTCATACTTGAGTGGCCTAGTGTTTTTCCCTACTTTCTTCAATTTAAGCCTAAATTTTGCAACGAGAAGCTCATGATCTGAGCCACAGTCAGCTTGGTCTTGTTTTTACTGACTGTATAGAGCTTCTCCATCTTTGGCTGCAGAGCACATAGTCAATCTGATTTCTGTGTTGACCGTCTGGTGATGTCCATGTGTAGAGACGTCTCTTGGGTTGTTGGAAAAGAGTGTTTGCTATGACCATCGTATTCTCTTGACAAAATTCTATCAGCCTGTGCCCTGCTTCATTTTGTACTCCAAGGCCAAACTTGCCTGTATTCCGTTTATCTTTTGGCTTCCTACTTTAGCATTCCAATCCCCCATGATGATAAGGACATCATTTTTTGGTGTTGATTCTATAAGGTGCTGTAGGGCTTCATAGAACCGGTCAATTTCATCCTCTTTAGCACCAGTGGTTGGGGCATAGACTTGGATTACTGTGATATTGAATGGCTTGCCTTGGATTCGCACTGAGATCATTCTGTCATTTTGGGGATTGTATCCCAGTATTGCTTTTCCTACTCTTTTATTGACTATGAAGGCTACTCCATTTCTTCTGAGGGATTCTTGCCCGCAGTAGTATACCTGATGGTCCTCTGAAATAAATTCACCCATTCCTGTCCATTTTAGTTCGCTGATTCCTAAGATGTCGATGTTCAGTCTTGTCATCTCTTGTTTGACCACGTCCAGTTTGCCTTGATTCATGGATCTTACATTCCAGGTTCCTATGGAGAAAAAATCTTTACAGCATCGGACTTTCCTTTCACCACCAGATGCATCCACAGCTGAGCGTCCTTTCGGCTTTGGCCCAGTCGCTTCACTCTTTCTGGTGCTACTAGTACTAGCCCTCTGCTCTTCCCCAGTAGCATATTGGACACCTTCCGACCTGAGGGGCTCATCTTCCAGCGTCATATCTTTTTGCCTTTTAGTACTGTCCATGGGGTTTTCATGGCAAAGATACTGGAGTGGGTTGCCATTTCCTTCTCCAGTGGATCACATTTTGTCAGAACTCTCTGCTATGACCTGTCCGTCTTGGGTGGCCCTGCACGGCATAGCTCATAACTTCATTGAGTTACGCAAGCCCCTTCGCCACGACAAGGCAGTATAATAAGCTCATAAACTTCCATTGTAGGTATTTGAAAATTAGAAGGAAATTGTGATGAAGAAAACTCATTTTACATTTTGTTGGAACAGGGGCTCCAAGTCTCAATGAAACAGAAAATATCTCCATGGGATTTACTGGAAGGCAATAAGAATCCAGCTCCATTGTCTTGGGCTTGGTTTGGAACTGTTCGCATTGATAGGAAAGTGATAAAATACGAGGAGCAGCAGCACCTTCTCCTTTACCACACACACCCTAAACCTAAGCCACGAAGTTACTACCTCGAACCTTTACCTCTTCCTCCTGAGGAGGAGGAGGAGGAGGAAGAAGAGCCTACTACTCCTGCATCTCAGGAACCAGACAGAAAGTCAGCAGAGCTTTCAGATCAGGGAAAACCTTCAGCAGATGAAGAAAGAAAGGGGAAAGGCAGAAAAAGGAAGACAAAAGCAGCTTCTAAAACTGATGTAAGTGGTTAAATTGTCTAGTTAAAGTTAAAAAAAACGTAGTGCATGAATTGGCCATCTTGTCAGGTGCTGGTAACCATCAGATGATTTCATGTGAGTTAGACATGAAAGAAGTAACATAAAATGTTGAAACAATTACGTTAAATATCATAAGTTCTGTATACGTGAACAAATATACAGTATCTCATTATATTACTCGATTTTATGAGAAGGGAAATGTAGGAGATGGCCAGGCTGAGCCCAAGGGAGGAGGTCAAACAAGTCATCCTTCTTGAATCCCTTCATGCCCACAAAAGATCGAAGTCCAGCCATCTTGAATTCCATTGACTTTTTTTTATCTATCACCAATTTGCTTTGACTGTTAGTAGTTCAGATTCTTGTAGATAGATAGACAGACAGACAGACAGATAACCGTTATTGTCATTTTTTCTGTGGGCACATTGGCGCACATTAAAAATGAAATTTAGTTGCTCTCAAAGTGTACACATACATAGCACACATTTAAACATGCTATATACAACATATGTATAACCCTACACCCTTACATATAGATAACATATAAGGGTGTAGGTTTTTGTAGAGAGTTTAAGCTTGCAATAAACCTTTATATGCATTTGAACTGATTTCCTGATTTCCCATGCTTGTCAGGAAAGGTGTTTTGGAGATTTGGAAGGGAGATGTGTGGCTTCCTGCACTCTTAAAAATGGGCTGATAAGATTTTCATTCTGACCCTTTCTAGTAATGTTATTGCATCCCTAGATAACATCTTGCAGCACTTCAAAAGGATAGGCGACAAAACTGTATTACTCAGTCCCTCCAACATGTTCCATTCTAGGGGCATTAAAGAAGCTACATTGTCAACCTTTATAGAATGGCAGAATTTAAAATTCCCTTCTCCATCTATGAAGATATTTATTGTTTGTTAAAAAATATACTATACCTTCTCCATAGAAAACAAAATATGATCTGTTGTGCTCCAGAATTGTCTGTCATCCAGATATTGGCCTGCTTAATTACACCCAATTGGCTTTGTTGCATATCTTTAGATAATATTATGCAATGAAGCATATAGTTTACTCTATTTTTGGATAATAGCTTTCTTTTTTTGAATCAAATTTGGATAGCGGAAGCATGTGATAGCTTTTCAGTACTTGTGACTGTAGCATTCATCATAAATGGCTTGTGGAACCATCATAAGCTTTCATAAGAGCCATTCCTTTCATGACTATTGCTTAATCACTTGGCACTCACAAGTATAGAACTTAGTCATGTCTGCTGATTTAGCAGAACAGTTTGCAAGTCTTTCTAAGACTTTTGCAGAACTTATTGCTTCCTTCTTCAAGCTTGAGATAGCACTGCTTTTTAGGATGGGGGTGGGGGTAAAACCATTGGATGGATCACCAGGTTCAATTCTATAGATGGCTGTCATGATACTTGAAATATTTTTTCAAATTCTCATATTATGGGAAAACAAGGCAAAGTTATAGGACATGTTCCAGGTTGAATCCCATCCTATCAATGAAATTGAAAGGAGATGAGAAAATATCTAGAAATTAACTGAAAATTCAGTTTTCTTTTCTAAGAAGTCCTACCAGTCCTCTTGAACCATCTTCATGTAAAATCTATTCAGAAGTGCTTCAGTAAAGATACACCTGCTGCTTAATGCTTAATGAAGGGTTAAAATAAGAGATGGCTATTTTAGGACTGTATTTTCAATACATCTTACAATAGATTCATTGTCCAGTGGTTCTCAAACATTTTGGTCTCAGGACTCCTTTACATTCTTAAAAATAATTGAGGTCCCCAAGGAGCTTTGGTTTATTGTATATAGATTATATCTATCAATATTTTAAAATATTTATTTATTTAACTTTTCTTGGCCACACTGAGAACTTCTGTCTTTACACTACTTGATTTTAGGTTGTATTGCAAGATATTAAGTCCCTCAGTGAAACTATCAATAAAGGGCAATTTTCTCAATACTATGAAAATACAATTTCACATTTTGAAATACATTTGAAGAAAATATATTTTTTCAGTGAAGCCCAACAAACCCAAACAGTGATACATACTCATTATGTACATCTTAGAGCATGCTCAAGAGTCCTTGACAATGCACAGGAATACTGTGGTATTAAAACAAATGTGGAAAGAATTTCCTGAAATTATTAACATTTAGAAAGCTTCATTTTTTAAAATTTGAATTTATTGACACTTTACCCAATTCCTTCCTGTAATTTCCTTCCTAGGATAGGTTTCTAATTATCTAAATAACGATGCTTTGATATAATTATAGGTACAGTTAGTAGATTATGATATGCAGAAAAAAGTAGAAAACTAAGCATTATGAGTCAACCAAATTGTATGTGAGATAAAGTCTAATTGTAATAGTCATAAATTGCCTAATAATTCGCTAGGGAAAATGGCTTATTTATAAATTGGTATTTGAATGTCAATAATGTTTAATGTTTCCTATTTTGCTCAAGGAATATCCTCAGAACAACGGATGTAGAATGGCTCCTAATTTTTCAGCACTTTATCCTCAAATGTTGCATCATCCTCAGTCTGCTTTGTGGGGCTACAATGTTATAGGACAGCCCCAACAGTCAGGTTACTTTGTCCAGAACCAGCCTCTTCCACCAGGTAAAGCAGGGAGATCTGTCACAGAAAATAATTCTTTTTAATTATTATTTTGTTTAGAAAGTACTCACACTTGGTGAATAAGCTTAAATTAAATGGAACTTTATTTGTAGTTGATGTATCATTTCAATGAAATGGTTGAAAAGTGTTTAAATATAGCTTGTTTTTGCTTTCTGTAACAAATAGGAAGATTTATTAGGAAGAAGATTTAGATAATATGGTAGGGTGATTTTTAGTTGACATTTGATTTCTATAATATGTTTCCCAAACCCATAGCTTACATGGCAATTTCCCCCACATATTCTAGAGGATGTAAAACAGTAAAACTTTAGATTCTGAAGGTTAACAATATATACTCTAGCATACTATATGCCTACTATACCACTATAATATTTAATGTTAGATTTTAGATACTTCTAACAATATTGTTCTTCTATTATCTTTTACTTTACTTTTAAAATATATGTTGTATCTCCAGAAAACCATTGCTGGTTCACAGTTAAAAAATGTAATGGCTATATAAATAATCTAATTTAAGTGGAGTAGTCAGCTTGATTCCCAATCAATAGCATCATCTGGAGCAGGCTTTGTGATTCTATAATTATTTTGTTAATCAATGTCTTCGAAGGTGGTTCCAGATTGGATCCCACAGGCTCCTTTGTGCCAAGCAACACAAAACAAGTGCTCTCTAACATGCTGCAGAGACGCTCCAGCAATATGATGCATCCCCCAGCAATTCACACTATTACTTCTCATCAGCAGCAGCAACAATTGCTTCAACAACAGCGGATTCTAAGGCACCAGAGCCAGGCAAGGCCTTTCAAACTGTGTTGTTTTATATTTAGAAGTGGGATGGATGGGCCATGATTTATTTCAGCTTTTCTTCATTTAGGACAATGAAGTAAAGAAAATAATGATGGTTTTCAAAGTAAGCTTAGTGTATACTGTATATGCAGGACAAGTACTGGTTCATTACATTGTGCTACCTGAGGTAGGAGACAAAATAGTATCTCTCATTCCACATCCAAAAATTCACTGGACTGGAGTACTGGAAGGAAATTCAGTTTAAAGAATACCAAATAGATTATGTACACACATGCTTAATATCCAAACATTCACTGCTATAGTCTAATACTCTTTCCTTCTCCTGTTTTCTCAACAACAGCAATGCTGTGGGGTGTGTTAAGCTAAGAGAGAATGACTGACCCAAAGTAACCCAGTTGACTTTGATGTCTAGAACTCACCATCTCCCGATTGCTAGCCTGGTGCCTTAACTATTAGATCAAACTGGCTCAAAATGGGCATGTTTAGATTGGTAAACTTTTAATATATAACAAGCAGCATTTATTTCTATTGGTTAACTGTTTTACAGGGTCCAACAATTGAACAGGCTGCTATTTTTGCTCAACAAGTCCGCCCCTCTTCTTCTCAACTAACACAATATCCAGGGATACAGCAATCACAGGTAGAACATCCCCATTAAAAATTGGTTCAGTGGGGTTCAGAGAAATATAATGGTGGATATGGTCATCTTGATTTTACAATGTTTGAAAAATATGAGAATCCTTAAAGTGGCCAGACTCTTTCATGACTCCCCCTTAGTTTGAGATTAACATAAATACAAATGAACAGCCTTGCCCAGTTGTTGTAGACAAGCAATAACCACAAATAGATCTTATTTGTGGGAACTATTGTTTTTATACCAAAGCTACGAGTGACACAATTACAAAGCTGAAAAAAAATATTACTATAACCCTAGATACCCATTTTCACCTAAATTGCGCTAGAGGGAAGCACCTACTTCTCTACCTTTAATTTCTTCCACATCGTTCAGACTTTCTGCTAAAGAAACAAACAAAAAATGAAGTTGACATGAGAGCTATATGAATACATAGAACACTCAATTGAGCCTAGGAAAGAAAATGGGACGCAAGGTTTCTATTTCAAGTTACAGTATTTTTAAAACCAGTAAAATGGATAGATTTTTAGAAAACTAAAAGTCAAAATCATGTGTTTTGAATTGTTTTCCATACAGACAATTCCCCATGGCTATACAATGTATAGTACTCAGATGTCATTGCCACCTCAACAGACCGGGGGTTTAGTTCTTTCACCTACCTACAATCCTAGATCGTTTCAAGCAACTCATTCCAGTCCAGTTTTAATGGAAAGGTTAAGGCAGATGCAACAGCAGCCAAGCGGGTACATTCATCAACAAGCAGCAACCTACCTTCAGCCTTTAGCAGGCAATCAGCGGTAAGAAGCTAAATACATCTATAATTCCAGAACTTTGTTAACCCAATGTTTTGTACTTTTCTGAAAAATAAAAATAAAAAACAATGTATTTCTCATAAATTCTGACTCAAAAAGATCACTGAATGCAAAGGAAGGTGGGATAAAGCATCATCAACCAATCTAATTCCTTCCAAATCACTTGGGCTTCCAACTTAGCTTGAAGAACAAAACAAATTAGAGTTGAAACTTTAAACATCTGAAGGGGATCAGATTGGGGAAAGCTTATATGAGCAATTAGTTAGCTCTGGACAGGTAAGTTATTTCTATACTATTTCCCAAGCCCCACTTTGCTTTGAATTACATGTAGCTGCAACCAAGATCTCAGTCTTTTTATTACTCAGACTAGATGGATTTAAGCCAATGCTAAATACATTTGGAAATCCCCTTGTCTCATAAAATATTACCAGTGTAGCCTCACATGTGTATACTTATGGTATAATTTAATAAACATATCACTGTCTATTTTCTGTTTATTTAATTTATGTGTTTTAGAGGTACTAAATGGACCTGTGGAAATTATAAACCAAGTGCTTCTCAAGTTTGCTAATCAAATTATCCTATTAACTTATTTAGTCATTCAAAAGAAGTATAATATTTCTAAGTGTCTAATTCCACAGAGCATCTTTCTAAAGCTGTAATATCTATTTTTAAAAATCTGTTTTTCTATTTCTCTGTTTTTAAAAAATCGTACTTTTTTTGAAAGCAACCCTGAGGCAGTAAAACAGATGTTTCATTTCTGTGTTTATGAAAATAGTCTGTCTTGTTCTAGCACCATTTGAACCCAGATTTAATCATGGATCAAAAGGCAAAATCTCTTCAAACTCTTCTCTATGGTAAATCTTTCTGTGACAGCCACTTCAAGTAAAGCACATGACTAACCTTAAATGGATAGAATAGAGGCATCTAAATAAATTCTGTTCTTCCCCTACAAAAGGAACTGATAGGCAAGATAAGTTCAGTTGCTCTACTGGTGAATGGCAAATGTTGGGTCTGTTTCTGCACAAATTTCATCATTCAAGGGAATCATGAAAAGCATGTTGCAATCTTAATGCTTAATAGTGAATAGATTTTTTTGATTTTTTTACAAAAGAAAGCACATGTCTTTTCAGCTGCAAATTAAATTTGCATCTAAATTATTATTGCTCCTTTTTTTGTATCTAGAAGATCTTTTTTTTTATCTTCTGCTGAATGGAATACTAAGTTCTTGTATCATTGCTGAGGCTTTCACTTGGAATGCTGTTTAAAGCACAGTCTCCAGAATTTCCTGTTGTTCACATTAAATGTTTTTTGCAAGCTGTAAAATGAAAATTGCACATCTTTGACTTGGAGTTCAATTTATTAATTAATACTTACACATCCTTATTACATATAAGCAATAAATATAAATTATAATTGGCTGTACTTGAAAAAATATCTCCATTTTCCAATTATTTTCTATACAAGTCATAAATGTTATTTTAACAAATTAATTTTAACAAGATAATGTATTTTGCTTCTCTGGCAGTAGCTGAACTCTCTATTGTGTCTGCAAAAATATACATGTGAAGCTTTCAAATTTTATTCACATAATTTTGGAATTGATTCAAATCTCTTGAGATCTCAATATAACCTGAGACTAATATTTTTAGCTTAATATATCATTCAGCTCTCAGCTATCTATATTTTTAGACAAACTGATTTATATTTGCATCTTTAGAAAAGAATATTTGTAGATCAGGTTGAACTGTGGGGTCCTTGATGCTCTCTGAGCTTGGTGGTTTTCTAGCAGACATGATGTTATCTAGTTTGCTAATGCAACCATTCCAAGAAAATCAAATTCAGAGAGCATCAGGACCCCACATTTCCATCTTTAATATAAATATCAGAGTAAAGAATTGTTAAATGAAAAAAATGCATGTAAAACACATATATTGTGAAAAAACTGCAGAGACCCTGTGTACATACTTTAAACAAATTTGCAGACCAATGTGGAAAAGACTCCTGCAGTGGAATAATTTTCTATCTTATCATGCGGTCTACTATATATTGCTTTTGCAGAAATCTTTTGGTATGAATAGGAATTGCATACAAAATAGCTCTTATTTTAAGCCAGAACCTTTATAGAGTATTGTAGAGCAGGGGTGTCAAACTGCCGGCCCGTGGGCCGGATGCATCCCGTGGAAGCTGCGCCCACCCCATTACCGGCAATGGCAAAACAGTCCCAATACGTCACACGACATCACATGACGTCGCGAGTTTGACATGTCATGTTGGGGTATTTCTTTGTTGGAAGCAAAACTGTCCAAAGGATAATTTCCCTTTTAGTTAATCTTGAAGATGGCACTACATGTAGAAATGTAAGGATACCGATATGTATATATTATTATTTGTTGTATTTATATCCTGTCTTTTCTGAGAGAGCTAGTACCGTATATACGAAAGTCAGCCCTTTCTCTATACTGTTTAATAAGGTAAATTGGGCTGAGAAAGTTTCATTTCCCCCAAAATCATCTATCTAAGCCCAGTGAAGTCTAATCTCTTCTTTCTAGTCTGCCATCTTAATCTAATTTGCAACACAGCTGCTATTCTGTGTAGAGTTCACAACCTTCCAGTTTCACATGTATAAATATCTTTTCTGATCAGTGTGTATTGATATCAATATAAGTACATACTGATCAGAAAAGGAGAAAGCATCCTAATTTCTTGTTTCTCAAGGCAGTCTTTATTTCATAATGATCATTACAATCCTTAAAGTAGAGAGATATTTAAGTTGGAAATATCCTTTGCTAATATATGGTTTATTTTAACTATAGATTATTATTTTGTTTTATAATGAATTCATAATTGGCTGGATTCATACAACATGACAATTTATAAATCATGGTTTATGAATTATAATGTAGTTTGCATAACATACTAAGCTAAAACCAAAGAAATTAAATTCTGGTTTAGCATAGCATGCAAACTCACTTTCAAAGGGATACTGGTATAATTAATATTATCTGGATTTGGTTTAGTATATTTTTTGGTTCAAATATTTGTTTCAGAAGAGTTCCATCATAACTCTATTATGGGATCAAAATGATTTAAATAAAAATATTTATTTACAAATTTTAGCTGAGAAATGAAATTTTAATATGCATCTGTTTAATTTATCAGTATTTTATTAATATCCATGTATTGCTTTTTGTTAGTGATATTCTCCTGAAATTGTTTCATGCACTTCTAGAACATTGAACTTATTTTTTTCACAATATTTATACAATCAGAAAGACTCTGAGCAGTGCATAAGGAAAGCAATATAATTAGCAACCATGTTAAAACTACAATTACAATCAATCAACAGTTGCATGTTCAGATGTATCTTCAGTATCTTCAAACTTCCAAGTATCTTCAATCACCCTACAGCCAAGAGTAAAATGTATTATTTTTGAAATAAAATGGTTTATTTCACTAATTTTACTTTTTAATTTTATTTTTCATACCTGCAAACTTCTTTTTTTTTTTTAAACAAAATCTGCCTCTCAGTTCCGTTCACCAGTCTTTGCAACAGAATCATTTGGTTGGAGGGCCTCTGGATGCAGTATCAGCTACACCTTCCCAGGCAAATCTTTATTCTGTCCAGGAACAGATGAGACAGAGGCAACAGCAAATTCGGCAACAAAGATTCCTTCAGGTTTGGTGTCTTTAATTTTGTTGGTTAGAAATGATGATTTTTATTATGATGATCACAGTGTTCAGAGGACAATATTTTGAGCTGGCAATGCTCTGTTATTTCAATATATGAGGGCAATTTGGAAATAAACCTCCATTTGGTTATCAATGACAAAACTCGCAGATACAGAACTTTTATTATACACATTAGAATACTACACCATTACATTACTTTTTGACATAATTGCCATTCAAATATAGGCACTTGTCATAACGTCTTACAAGGTTTGAAATTCCTTAGTAGTAGTCGCTCGGTGCCAAATCTGGGCTATGGGGGGGGGTGATCAAAAACATCCCAATGGAAATGCTTCAAAAGTTCTTGGGTGCATCTAGCAGTATGTGGGTGAGCATTATCGTGAGCCAACACAACTCAGACAAGCCATCCATAACAAGAGTTGGGACATGCTGACTTCCGGTGTGGTGCCCGCACTCTGCTAGACACACCCAAGAACTTTTGAAGGCACCCTGAAATGCCTATTCGGAATGGTAATATCCCTCCTCTTACTCAGAAAACTTTCTATCTTCTATTACTTATCTTCACAATTCTTCATAAAAGAAAATTGGAGAAGCCTAAGTTCACAGCAAATTGTTAAATCCCTTACTAAGTTTAGTTTAGCCTTTCAGTAGTGCAGTTTGCGAAAATTGTAGACATTACAGTAAATTACAGTTATAGCCCTTTTATGGATCCAGTTTCTCGATTAGATCTACCTTGTAGGCTTGAGGACACTAATAACCCATTTCCAGGACAGTCTATGCTGTCAGACCTCAAAATGAACATCTTGGAAAAATGGGATTTTAACATAACCACTAAGGGGGACACTGCTAAATACACATGTATCCAAAGTTTTCAGACAATCTCTAAAGATCCTAACAAATATAATGTGTTTTAATACATTGCAATTATTAATTGATAAGGTTTTGGTAATCTGACTTATGTACATGTAACCTGCATCTGCATAACCAATCTTTCTCCTCCCCCACCTCAGTTTAAATCTTTTATCAGTCTAGCCATCTGATTGTGGTCTACAACTCATAAAAGTGTATTCCTTTTAATAAAATCTGTTGGAAACTGTGCTACCCAACTCCTGACTTCTTGCTACCATAAGCTACCATATCTTTTCTTCTGCAGTGTATGCAAAGCTCATGAAAAACATATAGTTTTTCCTATATGCATATTTATAAAAGTTTCAAACATTTCCCTTCCCCTATCTCCAGAAGAATCTTTATTAGTACTACTAGTTTAACAATCTAAGATTGCGGAAATTCATAGATGATTTAATTAGAACAATTAGACAAAGACTGATGAAAGGAGAATTAAATCTGATCATTTGGAGAAAAGTTTATTAAGCACAACCAACGTGGCAGCTAGAAGGAATTCTAAAATACAAAATTACACTTTGTGAATACACTCATAAAAAGCAATGTTTCCTAGAGCAGAATATTACTCAGTATATGCTCTCAAACTGGGGGGGGGGGGTAATCTGGGCATGTTGGCTGTCAATCTAGTCTGAAAAGTCTTCTGTAAACGATCAGTCCAACTGTCTGGCAAGTCTGAACTGCCCTTCTATTAGGCAATGAGGAAGAGGAAAGAATAAGAAGGTGGGGGGCAAGAAAGAGAACTTAGTTATCAAAAAGAAAAAAATCTGACATTCAAATGCCAGCTTTAGCTTCTACTAGTTTATTTACTCATCAACTACATCAGTGCTCCCCAACCTTTTCAGCTTTGTGGGCTGGTGGAGGGGGGAGAGGGGATGGTTCTGCATGCATGGCATGCACACGTGTGTGTGCACAGTTCCATTTGCATGAGTGATAGGCACGCATGCTCGCTGCTCGCACAAATGGAGCATGTGCGCATGGGCTTGCCCGCTGCTCGCATGAGTGGGAATGCGTGTGCTTGCGCTCACTCACCACTTCTGCAGCCCAGTTCCGAAAGGCTCAAGGCCACGGCCCGGGGGTTGAGGACCCCTGAATTTCATGATTTCTCATCCTCTGAAAGTTTGGCATTGTTATTGCCTTTCTATTGCAATAGGAGTTGCAAGAGCATCCCAAGACAATTTCCATATTGTTACCAGAAAAATGGACATGTTAACAAGTTCAGTAGGTTGAATCTTGTCTCTAAGAAACACTATATCTTTTTTTAAAAAAGATAAACTATTGCAATCATTTTCCTTTTTTTCCTTTCAGCTTCAGCAGCAGCAGAATCAACAACAAATCATTAGCCTTCAAGCAATGCAGCCTCAACAACAATCTTTCGTAAGAAGAATATTCATAATAAACCATATTTGGGGGTTCTTTCACAATATTGAGAAGTCATAGGGTTTAAAATAGCATGTCCCAATACAGCTATTCATGTCCATGTTCTTGGAGAAAGGTGGAATTGATATGAGAAGACACTCACAATAATAAGTGTGAGTGGCTTTGAATTTCTATTTCTCAGTCTCTTGTGTAAAAAATAGGCTACACTACAGTATGTGCTCTGTAAATTTTCTAATAGGGTAATTATTATTTGCAATATTACCCAGATAATGCTTCTTAATTTAAGAAGTAGATATTCTTCCTCAAACCTGAAACATTATGATTGTAACTGTGCATATATTTTTAATACTTGCGCAAATACTCCATCTAGTGGATTAGGTATCAATGAATTTCACTACTAGTCTGGTTAAATCAAATTTATAGCTGCTAAAAATGTGTTTGATTTGTCTCCTGATGAACTGTGTTATAATACTGCTGCTCTCTGCCCTCTGCTTGATAATTCTCTACTTCCAGTGAAAAAGACTTATTTATACTACTTCTTTTAGAGAGTTAGATTAATTTATTTAAATGTTCTCAGGGGATATGCAGGAGACCTTGTTAGGAGAGGTCTTTGCAAATGTTCCGTATGCTGTTATTATTGAGAGTAAAGCCATCATCTTTCCTACAATGTTAGCACTTTATAGAATAAACAGATAGCACAATTGTAAGATGCTTATGTGTGATCACCTGGCTATTCCAAGAAGTACTAAAGGTATAGAAAGAAATAAAAGCTAGCAATTCATGCTCCAAATACTTAGGGAACATTTTTAAAGATCCATTCTCTTTAGCCAAAGAGTGTGTAGCAACATCCAACCTCTTCTATCCATTTATTGAGAATGTCTTTGTTTCATTTTCCTTTGAATTTCTCACAGAGATCTAAACTAATGAATATATATGCTGTGTTAACAAATTTTATTTATTTTGATTTAGAGGATCAGTTGAGAAGCATTTCATGTATGCTTCTGTATAAGAAAAGGGTAATTTAGTTGTAAAAATCATGATTTCCTTTTTATTTTGCCAAAATACACATCTGGGAACAGTTGTCCAATTTCTAAAGGAAGAGAAAAATATCCACATTAATATATTGCCTTCACATTTCATAAATGGCCAGAAATTTCATTTCTGAACTTTCCAAAGGAAATAACCTTTAGAACTCCGGTTTTAGTCTATTGGAATGAAGTCAGAAGATAGTTGCATGATGGAAACTTGAATGTTTCAAAAAGAGAATGTCTTGTAGAATAGAACGCAAGTGGATAATCACATCATTTAAATGATAGCCCCAATATTGCCAGAAAAGATGGCAGATCAGAGCCTCTCTTTTCTGTGCAAAGCTGATAATGAGGTTGTGCGAAGATTGCTAGAACAGTACTTGATTTCAAATGTCAATCTAACCATCTATTAAAACTTGGCTCATCTCCAGCCACAGTCCACATTAAGGGCAATGATTGATGGATGTTTTTTTTTCTCACCAGCAGTTAAATGTGCTATGCAGAAAACAGGAGAGAATCACTTCTGGCCTTCTTACTGAGGCATAGTAGAGACCACCTATGTAGACAGAGGAAACCATGCCAGCATACCAAGTGGTACCTCATGGATCAGGAAAGCACATTAAACAGGCAATCTGAATGCTTTCCTGTCAATTGAAACGAAAATTGTAGAAAGTATTGATCAATGATGCTCTTCCAAATCCTAATCTCGCCACCCAAATTGTGAATGTTCAAATGTTGCACCTTCTGAATATATTGAATGTTTAAGATCATTTGTGCATTTCCTTAGTATCTAGATGCTTCTGAGTTTCACATTGAGTTATGAGATACCACATGTTCTTTCACACAAAACATTCATCATTCACATTCTAGAATAATGGATATCAACAGTCGCAATATTTATTTCTGCCAGGCTCATTTAAATGCCAGACAGTCCTAGTCAAATTCAAATTTCCATAACTAGCAACTTCAGGTAACTTCAGTACATAATTCAAGTATGAAACAGAGACTTTTCAAGAATTCTGGTTTTTTTTTTACAATTTTATTTTTTGTACTAGACATAAAAGAGAGCTTTTAGGGAGCTTTCTGGCCATTTGAACTGGAGTCTTGCTCCGTGGGCAAGTTATTTTTCCGACACCATAACATAATTGCATTTGATTTAAATTAGAAAACTATATAATATTTTCATTTATCTTGATTCTTCTATTATTTAAATACTTTGTTTTGATTATTCTGTAAATTCATTTCTAGATTTTTATAGCTAAGCATGATCACTAGAAGTGTGTGTGCGTGTGTACATAAAATCAACGTTATGTTATATAAGTTTTAGTTTGACCCTTTTTTCACAGTTTTTTTTAAAAAATGACTAATTTAAATATTTAAGACAAAATATTGAAATATAGCTGAATAGCTTGGATTATTAAAATGCTTTCACCATTTAATAGGGGATCAATCACAAAGATAAAAAAGGAGGGAAAAAATAAAATTGCAAATTTTTCTGACTTGTACGCACAAAAACCTACCTCAAAATGTTTTTAACATTTTTTTTCCTATCACAGTCTTCTACACTGAGAGCACATTTTGGTTAATCTATTCTAAACTCCTCTTAGATGATAAGAATTTATCAGATAGCCTGGATAGCATTTTTAGCATTTCTTTCAGGATTTTATGAGTTTAATTTTAGTCTTTAAAATGCATTTGGCTTTAGTGAATGCGGACAAGTCCAAAATGAGTTAGCTTGAGTGTTTTAGGATTTCCTGTTTATTTTCAGTCTTGAGTATAAGGGCAGTTCTGACTTATAGTTAACAGGTGCTGCTATTCTATCAATCTATATCAGAATCCGTAATATATTGGCCTGGTTCATACAGTCATTAAGACAATAATACGAATGTTTTACCATTTAGCACAGGGTTAACATTCCACAGGCTACATGCACTTCACCAACTGTGAAATGGCAATATATTTAGATAAAACATACAATTTATACTGCATGCATTAGTAGCATTGAAAATATATAAATTGGTGTCAATATTGATATATGTTTTGGATGATTGTTAATTTATGGTACTTTTTATAAACAATTAAAATTATTAAGGTGAATATCGATTATTTGTGAGAATTCTAGCATAAAGAATAACCATTCTAACAAATTAATGGTTAAGAAGTTCAAAGAATATGAAGTGTGCTTCTTCATATCTTGAGATGATTTTAATATATGAAAAAATACTACTTTATTGTAGATAATATTTGCTACCTGTCCATCTCATTATGTTGGAAAAATAAGATACAGGTGGTCCTTGACTTATGATCACAATTGGATCCAGAATTGTTAGTGATGAAGTTGTAAGGTGAGATATCATGTGACTGCATTGTTTAACCAGTTAACACAGTTCTGGTTGCCACTGTTACCTAAGAACTGTGGGTTGTTAACGAGTACGGCCTCAATCCTAGCCATTCCGACCTTTGTCCCTCAGTCCCAAGCCTCAGTAAAGTAAGGGGCTGCTTCCAACTCTCCCCACCTTCCTATCTCCCCTCCAATTCTGTTCTTTGGCCACCCTGCACCCTGCCTCGCACCTTTCTACAGCCACCCCAATCCATTCCAAGCCACAGTTGCCAGTGCAAAGAAGAGCAACTAAGATGATTAAAGGCCTGGAGATAAAAACATACGAAGAACAGTTGCAAGAATTGGGTATGGCCAGTCTAGAGAAAAGAAGGATTAGGGGAGACATGATAGCAGTATTCCAGTATTTGAGGGGCTGCCACAAAGAAGAGGGGGTCAACTTATTTTCCAAAGCAGCAGAAGGCAAGACAGGAAACAATGGAAACTAATCAAGGAAAAAAGCAACCTGGAATTAAGGAGAAACTTCCTAACAGTGAGGACAATTAACCAGTGGAACTGCTTACCTTCAGACTATGTGGGTGCTTCAGATTTTTAAGAAGAGACTAGGCAGCCACTTGTCTCAAATTGTATATGGTCTCCTGCTTGAGCAAGGGGTTGGACTAGAAGACCTCCAAGGTCCCTTTCAGCTCTATTCTGATTGATTGATTGATCCTGCTGCTCTGCATTCTACTTGCCCAGCTGACTTTGCCATCTTCTTGCTCCTGCAGCTAATGAGTCATGCCTGATCTGGAGCAATAATTACTTATTTATTTTTTATACTTTATTTTTTATTTATTTATTTATTATATGCTGCCCATCTCGCCTAAAGGTAACAAACTATATTTAACAAACTATATTAAATTTGTTAATATAGTATTACAAACATCATTATTGCATGAATGCACATTTTAATTATTTATTATTAAGTTTATCTTATACTGCAATAATGTATTAATTATTAGTAGATTTATTGAGCATAGAGTTCAACATCTTTGATGCTGGAAAAGCAGTGTTATAATCTTGCACCTCTACATGCTCTTTTTTCTCGTTCGTGAACTAGTTTGCTATCAGTGGAGTTGAAAGAATGGATCAATTGTATTCCATATGGTCACAATTTAATGATGCACTTAAGAACTGGCAGAATGTCTTCCTTTTATACTTTTTACTTTTTTATTTTTGCTTGTTTCTTTGTTTTTGTTCTAGGAGTTTTATGTTTTCTTACATTAAAGAGATAAAAATTAAAATTAATGGGAGCAGGAGGCTTCTTTGAAAAAAATTTGGAAAGAAACCATCCTCTAAAATTGTCAAGGTGCTAAATGTTGAATAATTTTGTTGAAATTTATTGCACTGGATAATTTTTGTTTAACTGAACCATATTTTTACAAATAATGTTAATACCGTATTCAGCCATAACAGCACCTATATTGAAAGTCCCATTGGCTCTCCTCTTTTCTATACATTCCTTTGTCTCTTAGAAAAATCACTGAGAGCAAAAATCTGTACCCTACATGATATGATATATGCCACTCAGTCTTTCCTTTGACTAATTTTTCCTTCTAAGACAGGGGTGTCAAACTGCCGGCCCACGGGCCAGATGCGTCATGCTGAAACCGTGCCCACCCCAGCTCTGGCAATGGGGAAAAAGTCGCGATACGTCGTGACATGTCACATGATGTGGCGAGTTTGACACCCCTGTTCTAAGACATAGCCAAACAACAGCAACAATCATAGTTGATGGGATTCCACTTTTTTCTTCATACTTTTTTACTTTTTCCCTAATAAGAAGTAACATGAATAATGAAAGACCAAAAAGACTAAAAATGTCTTCATTTTTAGTTTATCTTGCAAGTTTGCTTTTGAAACAAATTGTTCTTTAACTCAGAAAAGTTAAACTTTTAAACTCTTATTTAAAAGGCTACCTGTTTTGTTTTTGCCTACAGACTTACTTGTACTACCACTCATTTAGCAATCGTTCAGAGTTACAACGGACCTACTTTGGGGCTAGTTATATGAACATTTGAAGTTCTGATGGATGTTGCCCCTCCTTGTCACATGACTGAACTTTGGGCATTTGGCAACTTACAACTTATAGCCATTTGCAGCCTATCATGGTCACGTGACCATATATTATGAAGGTTGTGCCAGAACTTAGTACTTATCTCTGGTTTTATTTATTTGTTTATTTATATCCTGGCTTTATATATTATATTATAATGGTTTTAATAAAAACCATTGGTTTATTTAACAACCACTATATTTTCTTTATGACCAATGCAAAAAAGGTTATAGAATTGTATTGTTCAACACGTTTTATGACTGTCACATCTTATGACTGTGATGGTAATTCCATTATGGTCATAAATCAGGGATTACCTGTATTTGTGGCACACAATACTTGTCCTCTACTGCTACATCCCCTGTCTTTACTTGCAACATTCTGTAGCTGAGATATTGAGAAGTTGTGTTATTTATTTTATTACTTGTTTGAAGATAATAGTGATGGAGAATGAGAATGAGCAAAACAGGCACGTTTGACTCTGTTTAATTGGTCATCTGATTTAAGAAAGTAAACTATAATATCTACTAAAATAATTTTGGTTATCCTGAAAACATTAGATAATTCTAAATCTAAAAATTCAAGTGTCCAAAACCTAAAGTTTTTGAAGGACATCCTTAATGAAGAAAAGACGAAGGATACATATTTGCCATAGAAAAAGTCTATAGGAAATAAGCACTTTCTCATTACTTTCACAACTGACATTTTCTGAGATTAGGAAGACAGTATACAGTGTCTCTATGTGTAATTTGCTATTTTTTGTTTCTAATGTTGAATATTGCAGTTCCCAAGACAAGGTTTGCAGCAGACACAGCAGCAACAACAGACAGCTGCTCTTGTCAGACAACTCCAAAAACAGCTGTCAAGTAAGTATGTAGAATTAGATAAAGATTGTTTTCTGCTTCTTTCCATCTGGGCTTTTGCATATTTGGAAAACAGCCAACTCATTATGGTTAAATAATAAATCTGGCTATAGTTGCTTGTGAGTAAAGGAATGTTATTAGTGATAAAGCCTCTATCTTAAAAGCTGCAACATGTATGCACACTGTTGTTTAGTAAGAATGATTTTAAATATTATATTTTATCTTATTTGCCATGGATTGGTGATCAACCTACTTGTATATCAAAGTATTTTTCATGTGTTTATGAAAAAAGATGGATAGAGATCTACTCGTATACATTCAAGGTTATGTAGCTAACTAATTAACTAACTAACTAACTAACCAACCAACTAACTAACTAACTAATTAATAATATAAGCAATTAATATATTTATGTACAGACCTGTATACTGACCTATCACAAAGCTCTAGACAGTTTACAAAAGTAAAATCTCCAATAAAATAATCTGTTACTAAACCCAACAAGCCAAAGACTTTCCAGTTCAAATCCAAAAAATCAGTAGATTCTAAATGCCTGTCTAAATAAGATCATTTTTACTACTTTGCAGAACTCCAACAGGCTGAGAACTGATCTATCTCAGGGTCAAGCTATTGCATAATTCTGGAGCGGCCACTTGAAATATGTGTTTCCAGGCTCAAATTTCCTTGACTCCTTGTGGAATAGAGATCTCAAACATCTTGTACCAGAATGTTTATACAGGGTGGACAGATTTTGATCAGGGCAGACATTGAGTCAAGACATATAGATGACATATGTGTTGACACTAGTATTTTGGACTTTGAAAACCTATTGGCAATCAATCCTGTAATGTGATTGTTCTATCATTGTAGCAGTATTCATAGGCAGCCTTATTGTGAACCAAGTTTCCATTGCTGTCTCCAAATAGTTTCAAAGGTAGTCCTGAGTAAAGAGCATTATAGTAGTCTAAGCATGAGGTGGTAAGGATGTTAGATACAGGTGCCAAGAAAAATCATAACTATACATCAGGCAAAGCTGAACAATGCCCCTCCCACAAGCTATAGGCTTTACCTGGTGCTTGAGTAGGAGCCATGAGTCAACCCTCAAGTTACAGATCTGTTCCTTCAGGGGGAATGAGACCCATCAAAAACCAACATAGCTGGCTGTTTATACATGAACAGAACTTACTGTAAATAGATATTTTATTTTTTGGCAGAAGTATGGGGGGTGGGTGTGTTGTGAGCTGCCCAGGGTTTAGTACAAGAATGTTGGCTATGTAAATGTTTTAAATAAATCATTCTATTCAAGCTGGTTTTGTCACATCTAGCCTCATAGCCTCCAAACATTAAATAAAGATCTCCATAGTATCTCCTGTTTAGCCACAGGTCAATGTGTATAACAGGATATCATCATATTAATCATAGCCTCACCTCATACCATTGGATGATCTCATCCAAATATATATATTTTCATATAGAAGTTCAATAATATATTAGAGAATGTTGAGTCGTGCAGTACTTATCATGGAGAAGCCAAAGATTAAACTATTCTTTCCCTATTCATCCATCCAGAAACCATCAGTATCCACAACTCTTAAGGGTATTTCAGAAGGATTCAATGGTTAATGGCATTGAATCCCATTCTAATGAAGATCAACCATGAGAGTGACAATGCAGCTTCAGTCCCAAGTTCAATCTGAATCTGAAGGAAATGATTCAGATGATCCATTTCATCCAGAATTCTTTGAAACTGATATCTTACCATTTTTTTCAAAATCATCTTCAAGGAAGCATTTATCAGCTCCCAAAGTAGGTGAAGGAGGCATCAATGGACATGTTCTGTGATAGAACTACCTACCAAATCAATTGGGGAGAAAAATTCTCAATGACTCTTAAAGCCCAGGATTGTCTGATCTATGATATACCTGGAGTGGACCATCTAAATTAGTTTTCCATCCTTTCAGAGATTAAAGATTCTAATCATTCGTATGTTGACCAGAAAATGACCACACCATGCCTCATCTATTCTGTAATACGGACAAGAAGCATACCTTCTGTATGAGTTGAACCAGAGATCACCTTAGCCAAGGCTATGGTTTCCATGGGGAAAGAGTCCTGAAATATTGAGTACATTCAAAACTCATTCCCAAAACAATTTCCACCTTAAGAGTTCACACCACAAGCTTATTCCTGCAATCCAAATACACTCAACACTTGGTCTTCTATAGCAGGGCTTTTCAACCAGTGGTACGCATACCACTTGTGTTACTTTGCCACATTGCAGGTGGTACGCGATTGCTAGCTAAGTGTAGCAGGGGAGGGGAATGAGCCGAAGTGAGCCAAGCCTGAGGGAGAGGCAGCTGCAGCTGCAGAACTGTCTGGGCTCGGCAGAAGCCCCAGGAACCAGCAGGGCTCCAGCTGATTGGCGCTTCCAGAAGCAGCTGGGAGCTGGAGATGAACTGAAGAAAAAGTGGGGGGGGGGAAGAGAGGAGAGGCTATAAAAGAACGTGGTTTGGGTGGGGGAAGGGGAAAAAAGACAACAGGTAAGGTTTAATCCCTTTAAACAAATGTAATTAGTTTTACCCCCTTTAATTGAGTCTGTCTGCGGCTTTTAGAAAGTTTTCTTTGAAAGTAAACAGGCTTAATTTAAAGCTAAAGCTTTTTGCAATTGCCGGAGCCTTTCAGTCTAGAATTGCAACATTGTGACACGTGACATGCCTGAGGCAGCTTAAAGAGGAAAAAAAACCCGGAGTTTGTGTTTCTTTATTTTCTTGCTTTGCACTGAATTCCTGTGTCTTTAAGGGTACAGGGAAGGGATTGGGGGGGTGTGTGCATTCTTACTACACTGTGGAAGAGCTCAGAAGGGCCAACCAGCTAGCTCAGGAGTCTACAAACTTAGCAACTTTAAGACCTGTGGACTTCAACTCCCAGAATTCCTCAACCAGCCATGAGGGCTGAGGAATTCTGGGAGTTGAAGTCCACAAGTCTTAAAAGTGCCAAGTTTGAAGACCCCTGAACTAGCTGGTAGTGGTGCATATTAATAAACATGGATAAATTCATCATACATTTGTCAGTGCAAAGGGAAAGTGATTCAGCAAAGGAACAGCCACCAAAGAAATTAAAACTGGTACTTTTTAACTTTTTTTCTACAGTTTGTAATATTTTATTAGATTATAGAATAAAATACAAAAATACAAAAGCAAATAGTAGGACACAGTGGGGGGGGGAAAGGGGGAAAAGTGAGGGGGAGAAGGGAAAAAGAATATACTTCCTCTGTTGCAGTAGAAAGAAGCATTAACATTGAACCTCAACTTTTTACTTTTCCATAATATTATAAACTAGCCATTTCTGTAACAACAAATGAATCTAATCAGTAAAACCCAACCCCCCCTTTTTTTAGTCATCAAGTTTTTGACACCTTGCTAAGCACTGGTGGTACTCAAATATTGTCATGTCCTAAAAGTGGTACAATCTGTGAAAAGATTGAAAAGCCCTGCTCTATAGAACCTTTGATCATTGCCAAAGGTTTTCATATTTTGCCTTTAGTCTTATTTATTAACCATTATTTTCCCATAGCCTTAAGTGACAGGAAAGGTATATGAGTGGCATGAAGATTTTATGAGGTGAGTGGAATCAGAACATTCAGATTCTTAAAAAAAAACTAAAATAAAAAGAGCTTAACAATGTTTATTTTATTTTTTTTAAAAAATCCAGTTTAAGTATGTGTATGTGTATGTTATTTGTCTTAAGTATGCAAAATCTATATATCCTATTAGGCAGCATTTAACATTAAAGAAAATGTTATGATCCTTAGTCTTCAAAATATATACATTACCCCATGTACAAGTGTCTTTGGATAATGATTATTTGAATTTTAAGTATATAAACTTATTTCCCCCCACTATTTTTTACCTGGAAATACATTTTGACATGATGTATGGGATTTTAATTTGATGACATTATAGCATTTTTATGTTTTTGCTCCTTAGGTAACCAGCCCCAGCAAGGTGTGAATCCATACAGTCATCTTCCACACTTCTAAACCTGAAAGATGTCAGGAAGAGAAAGTATTTGCACTGAAGAACAAGGAGAGCAAAATTTGTTGCACTAATTACTCCCCCCATTTGTGTGCGTGCGTGCACTAATAATGTGAATATGTAGGAAATAGACGATTTTATGTTATTGTTTAGGAAATTACAGAAATATAAATTATGTGGGACTTAACCTGTGGCTGCAAAACATATGGATTTGGTGCTTTAAGTTTTTTTTCCCCCAGAGGGTGAAAAGTCCTGAATTTCTTTTTGTGCAAAAAAAAATATAAAAATCTTTTTTAAAAAACAAAAACAAAATCCTTAGTATTGCACTGGACCAAATGTTGAGTAAAAAGACACCTTTATTTATTTGTTTATATATTTATTACTTAATTTTTATCCAGTTGCTAATTTTTTGTCAACTGTATATTTATATAAGAATGCCATAATTTTTCTTCATGTCCTGTGTTAAGCACATTGGACTACAAACATACTCCACAGTTCTTGATCTTCAGCCATAATTTAACCATAATAAAATTGCTAAATTTATTTTTCAATGCAAAATCTATGGCGGGAGACATGTAAAGAATCAAAATGTGATTTCAACACCTAAATTATCACTGTACATCTTACTCAGAGAAAAAAAAAAGTTAGCTGGTGTTGGAGATGTCACAGCTGATTTACAATGTGACTTACTACCCATACACTTTCACTGCTAACAATTGTGCGATGTAAATGATTCCCTTTCTTCAAAGAATTACAGCTTGCACCTTTAGATAGATAAGAAGAATTGTGTCTTTCAGATTGCTCCCTCTGTTTTCAGAAACACTGTCAGAGACATACTCCAGGGTTTTCAAAACATGGAATAGATATTAAGATGTCCTTTTGCTATTTCTTAGTCTATGAATGTTCCAAAATAATTTCAAGAATTATTTCAATTTTTCAATAGGTAATACAAATGATTCTGACTAATGTGAAGAGATCTGTTAGGATTAAATGCTTTCTCTAGTAATCCAGCACTCAACATGCCAGAGAATGTATATGTGCGTTTGTGTATGAAGATATGCATACATGCATATATGTGCACATATGCGTTTATGTGTGTGTAAGTGTGAAGGTATATATCTATATGCATGTTTCTATAGATGAGAAATATTCTATAAATAAGAGCCCTGGCCTATACTTTAACCTGTCATAGGCTGTTGGTATAAGAGGTCTTCTAGTCCAACCCCCTCTGCTCAAGCAGGAAACCTTATACCATTGCAGACAAATGGTTGTCCAATCTCTTCTTAAAAACCTCCAGTGTTGTTCCACTGATTTATTAAGTGCAGATCCAATGGAAAACCAATAACTGATGATATTTATGGCAGGTAGGGCTTTCATTATAAAATGTCTCAAATGGAGGAGTTTTAAAAAACTGCTATATAATGGCAACTAATATATTAAGGAGGCATGCCTAGAGTGTTAGCTTTGTGAGGAGGTGCATTTTGTAATGAATCATCAAGTAAAAAACTGATGTTATACTGTAGAATTCAGTTTTGGTTATCTCAGTGGTAGAGTCCAATATTTACCAACTTATCAATTTATAAGAACTTGGCTTTAGTTTCTGAGCCTTAGAATAATGGCTTTTTATTTTGTATGATAGGTATTCAGAAGTTTAAAATGTTGATTTTATTTATGTAAATACATTGTATTTATAAATTTGCTGCACAAGCACAACTATATTATTCAACAAATTTATATCTGAAATAGAAACTATTTTAACTTTGTGGAAGTGATATTTGCTCATATTTGGGTAAAGAATAAATAGAAGAAAATGTTTTGTGAATTTTGAGTATTTTTAGAATTAGATGAACAAATTTTTGAATGTGTTTCATGTAGGGCATATTTAAAATATTTGAGACTATTTTACCACGTATTCTGTCATAACTATAAATTTCCTTGTGATAGCATTACAGTAAGGATTACTATGGATAAAATAATATCTACTAAGCAAATCAATCCATTGATGTAGAATAAAATTTGAACTGCAACACCAAGCCAATGCATTCCTATCTTCTCATAATGTTATGAGAATATTTAGGGTAATAAATACTTCTGTGAACTACTATGTACACTGTGAAAATATTTAGGTTGCACATTGTGAAAAAACTTTGAAATTTCTTGTAATTTGAATGTATAACATTATTTACATTTGAAATGAAACCATGCCTATTTTCCTTATTATATACTTTGTTTTCTTAAAAATAATTAACAGCTGTAAATATATTTTAAAAATATTTGGTATTGCAACAAATTGCTGATTCAGGTTTATATTCTTTACTGTCACTGTGCAATTAGAAAAAATGCAGAATAATATTCATTTCTGTGCTCTATTAGTTGCTGATTAAGAATATAATGTGCAAAAGATGGCACATCCCAGCACTAGAGGTGTTTCAACCCTCTAGTTCAGCTGTATTCATCTTTCATTTGGTGATAATCCATCAAATCTGGAGATCAACAGATAGTCCTGAGATTTTACCATTGGATGGAGTCTGGCTTATCATCAGGTGAAATTGCTAAAAAATATATCTGAATTAATAGTAATCAAAAATATGCGTAATTGTCATAGACAATCCTGTGAAAATCCAAACCACATTTTTAGATGTGGAATTTGAAATATGAAATTAAGAATTGGCTGGATGTTTCAAAGAAAGGCCTATTCTGTTTCCTGTAATAGTTATTCTGGAAGCTCTTGACTGAATGATGGTGAAAATCTCCATATTTTTGTTACCAGTACCTGATAAATATCTGGTAAAGTTACAAAAATATTGATAACTTCATTTTTATAATATGTGAAGCCAGATATGGCTACCTGAGTCTTTATGAAACTTCAGTTAGAATATGATTCAGCTATTCCCATTCTGAACATACTCCAAATGTGTATGCATGCTCCCAAAATTATTAGCAGTAACCATGCAGGCAAACAATTTGGGGAGTTCATATCCATGCATCTGGAAGACATTCAGGCTGCAAAAGATTGAAGTTATACTTCTGAAAAGGGGATTGGTATGGAGAACATCTGCCAGGGGCAGAGACAAATTAGGATTGTTCTAAATTGTGCATCAAATTGAATATTCTGCTTTAATTTTAAGGTGTGGTTATAACAATGCATTTCCTTTCTGTTTCAGCTCTGCCAGTTCTGAGATTGGAAATACAGAGTTCCTGTATTCATGAAACAAGCTCTGTTAGCTGGGGTCTATGGCAAAGTTGTGAAGAGCTTATTAAGATTTGTATTTAATAGTACAGATTTAAATAAGTCAGTATCTATCAGATTTATATTACATAATTCCATGAGAGAACACGTGTTCCAGGCAAATCACAACAACCTCTGATTCTCTCCTCCCCTTACAGTAGTGGCCAAAATTGTGGAAACCTTTTGGGAAAAATATATTTTTGAGGTTTGATGGCTAATAACACTACTTTTGTTTTGGAGTAGTACCATAAAATTATATATCAATGGAAAGATAATTTAATCAAGAATGTAATGCAACAAAGTTTGTTCAATTATCTGTACTGTATTCTATGAAAAGTTATAGCCAAATAACCAGAAAAAGGAAGTACAACTTGCTTAGGTTAATATCAGGTAGCTTTCCTTCATCTGATTGTAGCCAATGAGCATGAGTGTTTAGAGAGCCAATCAGGTGTCATCTTATTTTCGCAATGAGCCAATCAGATCACAGTAGGATTCAGTTATTGATGTCATGTATTGAAGCTGAAAGCAGGACATTTGTCAGTGTGTTATGTGATGGCTATCAAGTTGGTTGGGTTTTTTTGTGTTCTTTCATTTAGTGAGCTTGTAAAACAATAAAATTAAAGTAATGGTGCAAAGAGTTGACTAGTTGCCCAGAAAGCGATGTAAAATAGTATTATTAAGTGAACAAGGCTACAGTTATAAAGAAATTAGAAGAAAAATTGGTGGAAACTTAACCAAAGGTGGCATTTCTACTGTACACTTTTCCCAAAAGGTTTCCACAATTTTGGCCACTACTGTATATTCACATACAGGTGGAATAAAGGTTTACAGGACATTTGTTCAAAATTTGGCATTTTAAACCACCTTATTCAAGGAGAATAATGCCAGAGAAAATGTCAGTTTGAGGTTCTTGTTCATACCAGGAAATAGTTTTTAAGAGTAAACTGAAAATTTCTTAAAAGAACCTTGAAATATTGATTTTCTCCTATTGTTAGATATAGCAAAATTAATGAAAATATCAAGTAAATGGATGAATTTAGCCATATAAAAAGGTTTGTTCAATCTCCTCTTTTCTCTTACCTGGCCATGAAAATTAGGCAACTCCAATCCTTCAGCAGCTAACATATTGGGAGGGAAAATAAGTTGAACTCCTAGAGCAACCACTATAGATTTAGGGAAATTAGGATACACACACACACAAACACACAAACACCAAACTTCTGATGTAAGACAAATTCAGCAAAAATGAATTATATCCTTCAAAGTAGAAGAAAAATAAGATATATAGTCTTTATATAAATAATAGCAAGAATCTTGGTTCAATATTGAACCTCATGATTAGGCAACAAAGTTATCTTACTAACACTGGAGGGACCACTGAGTTCAATCTCCTGCCCAGGTTTTCCTGCAAAAGATAGTCTATCAACTGCTTGAACTGTTAGTGAACCTAGTATAAATAAACCTACAAATAGTGATTACTATTTGGTAATTGCTTCCGCTGCTGAATTACATGATTAAGAAGATTTTTATAACATACAACTACAATCTGTCTTCTTGTAATTTTAATCCATTTTTCTTACAATTCTTTTGTGTCACACTGTTTTCATTGTTTGAAAAAATATCAATTTCCCCCCCTGAAAGCTAAACATGCTAGTTATTTTATTCTCTCTTAATGGGACTTAATTCCTACTCTTCTGTATCTTGCTGCCATTTTTAAAACTGTAAATTCAAAATTCCTCAGGGTATGGTGCCCAGAACTGGACATAGAACCCTCAATAGGATCCAATCAAATTATTTAACTAAAAAAATGTAAGCCTGACAAAATTTGTTCTTGCTGAACAAATTGTCAGATTCACTGTGTAAAGCAGGAGTGTCAAACTGGCCGCATCACGTGATGTGTCGTGACGTATCATGACTTTTTCCCCCTTGCCGGAGCTGGGGTGGCCGTGGCTTCTGTGTGACGCATCTGGCCTGCGGGCCGGCAGTTTGACATTCCTGGTGTAAAGAATCAAAATCTTCTAGAAATAACCCATTATGTTAAAATAAATCAGGTGTCTTTCAAGGCCATCAGGTGAATGGCAGGTTTCCATAAATTTAGAAAGACAAGAGGAAAAAAACCTCATAAAATATAAATCCTGGAGCATAGGCCTATAAATGAGTTTTATTTTTGTGTATTGCACTGGACAATCTGTGTTTATATGGCTCCATTTGTATGTGCAATAAGGAGACTAAGCTTGTTGAGTCATGTCTTATAAAACCTCTGCCAAATAAGACAATTCCTGAATAAGGGGTTACCTGAGATTTATAGCCATGCCTGCATGAAGCTTATAGTAAATATTCTCTTCCTTCCTTCCCATGCACTAGCAACTTTAGAAGTTGAACCCATGCAGAGCTCTTTCTGAATAAAGCTGAAATGTTGTATTCAAGATGTCTACCTATATTTTGGAGATTCTGGCAACTTTGTATATGGATGCCCTAAAAAGACTACCTCCTCTTTCCAAGCATTAACAAAATGTTGTGTTTGTGAGGAAGGTGGGGAAGACAATTTGTAGATAGAATCTTAATATGCTATAGACCTGGTTGCTTGTAAATTAAGGAATCCCAGCTTTTAGAGGCTGATACCGAAACAACCACAAATTAAATGGAGTCCAGATAGTAATTCATGTTAGTATACCCACTGAGACTGGCCCTGAAGTGCAACTCTAAATTCTGGCATCATAGCAACTATCCTGAAGCCTCTAGTATGCACAGATAGGATCTCTAATTTGCCGAGGTAGACTACTGGCCAGTATGGACAATGAAGATCTATCACAAAGTCACTGGACAGTTGCTACTCACCATCACCATTCCAACTGTGTCCATGTTCCCTGTTGCATTTTTCAATAGGCTTGGAAATGAACCGTATTCACCGTACTCGCAATCCAAACATTCACTGACACAATGATGTCATCCCCTTTGTTCCCAGGGATTTAAGAATCTCTGCCTATAGAACTCAAATCTCCACCACTGATCATCCAGTAACAAGTACACTTTCATACTTTCCAGGATGAATGTGTAAAATATGCAGACTATATTGAGATATTTGAAAAGAGAGGAGCATAGTCCCTGCTCACCCTCAATTCTTTATACAATCTCATTCTCATAAAATGTCATCACACAACACACAGTTATCCTGTCTGATGGATTAAACTATCAAGTGCAGAGTCATCCTATCTAATCAGTATAAGAACACATTTTTTTGACATGGCTATGATTGTTGGCTCTTCCCTCATCTAACCAAAAGGGATCTTACTTTGTTCCCATCATTTCTAAAATCTTGGAACACTGCAGGGACCATATGCACTTTTTATTAGATTGTATTTTAAGTGGAGATATAATCTGGTTAATATGAAATAGTAACAGGAATATTTAACTACCTTTAATTCTTGTTATGGGAAGTTTGAATATACAGTAATAATGTCGTTTGGCCTCCAACCTGGTTGATTTATAGTATATTAAACTTTTCATTCAATTTACAACAATGGACTCGGAGCAATGTAAACACCATTACTCACAAAAATTCAGCGAGGTAGGTAGGTAGATAGTCATCAGTCATCCTGATGACTTTAACAATTTTTAAAAGATTATAATATTTGTAATGATTTTAACTTACATTATAATCGTATATCTTGATATTATGCTGTTTTACTGATCCCACTCTCTACCTTGATCAAGTTCTTCAACATCTTTATGATAGTTTATACTAAGCTGCAGCATAGACCTACCTGTATTAGATATTAGACATATTTCCTCAAAAATATTTCAGATAAATCAAGCTAAATAAAATTCATTTTCTTGTGCATTCCTGCTCCCCAATCAACAATCTAGACACCTTATGGGATCTGTAAATTTTTAGTAGGAATTTATTCTGAATGTTGATCTTATCAGGCAAGGGGTTTCTTTTAAGTAGCCCACAAGCTTTAGGCATTCATTTTTCAATCCATTCACCATCGTCCAAATTCCACTAAAATTTTTATTGTGAAGGCTGTTGTTTTTTAAATTTTATTTTGGGAGTTATAGTTTTATAAACTACTCCAGAGTTTGATAACAATCCCCTCCCATGCACAGTCATTTCTAGACATCTGTGTCCAGTTTTTAACATGGTACTTTTGGCTATCAAAGATGTTCTTCAACATTAGCACCATCTTCTAAGAGATGCATAATACCCATATCAAAGAATTTGGAAGATTCACGTTACACCAGGTCAGATGTTCACAGTTGTTTTTCTTTCATTTTCATTTTCATTTTCACTTTCATAATTATTACATTTCCTCAACATGCTATGTAGCAACATTAGTTTACTTTGCTGTTTTCCATTTGTTGGTCATTGGAATTATTTGCAATTGTTCTTTTAGTACATCCTCTCTTTATAAAGAAATTCCTATTTTTAAGCTCTTTTTCACATTACTTTCTCCCTAACACAAAACCATTTTTGTCGTTACTAACTTTATTAAAATCTGATTTTTTAAAAGTTCAATACACATGTTTATTGTATTCAGGTTTAGCTTCCTTTCAAATCAGCATCTCCAATATTACATGGTAACTTTTTTCTGATGTCCTTGCTACTTCCGCTTCCTCAGTTAACTTTTCTCTGTGAGTTAGTAATTATGTTCTTTCTTGCATATTTTAAAAATTTGCCCTGAGAAGAGAATTTAAGAAAAATATGCATGTGTTTAGTACATAATACATAAAGTACTAGGACAATATTCTTGGACATACTGTTTCTGTTATTTTAAGAGCATTCTGGATCATATTAATTTCATAATGCCCATAAAGAGAAACACAATTTCTTGCCTTTCAATAAAGTATAATAATAATAAATAGTATGCTTTAAAACCTATGATATATAAAATTATTTCCTCACATACAATAATTGGCAATATAATTAATATTTACATTTTCATTTCTTCACATGCAGTTTGATGGCACTTCATTGTAGAAAAATAATGCAGCTTTATTTAAAAAAATTGAAATAATTATCTCTTATTTATTCTTCCGCTGCCCCCCAAAAGGATTTCTGCATGAAAGAATATTGTAGTATTACAAGCAAATCAATATTCTTTGTTTTAAAATATTTGAAACTATCAAGAATTAGAAAATGGTCATTCACATCAATAATAAATGAAACCAGCAATCCTGTTTTTCAATAGCTTTACAATGTTTATACTATTAAGTGGGAAATAAAAACTAGCATTTTAAAAAATCCATTATTGTGCTAAATATTTTGTATTGCAAGTATCTTTAGAGAATATGTTGTCATTTTCACTGTTATTTTCGTTGGAAACTTAAGTGCCTTAAGTTTTTAAGGTTACTTTTTAATATTGTTTTAAAATCAACACTAGGTAATAATGCAAACTCTTCCAAAATCTATATGTCTTTTAGCTTGACAAACTGTAAAGTTAGAATTGTAATAGCACCAAAATTGAAATGACTTTTTGACTGGTTTTGATTAAACATCTTTGAAAGCCAAATGATCCATTTTAGACTTTATTCCTATTTGAAATAACTTGAACATATGTCACTGTGAAATCCTTGCCAAACTGATTCTTAGCCACACATTTATATATGCCTGAATCTGATGAATTTGGATTGTGAATTATTAATATTCCTTGTGGATGAAGAATCTCACTTCCAGATAGTTGACCTTTGATGCCTGTGAAAAATAATGAATGGTTAGGCAGCTCCCATGTAATTTCTGGATCTGGTATCCCAAATGCCATACAATGAAGCTGAATCGCCAACCCAACCACAGTGTGAATATTCCTTGGTGGTCGTTTTGTGATCCTTGGTGAATGTCCCACAATTGTTACAAAAACGACTACTGTTGAATCACCAATATAGTTCTGAGCTTTGCACATATAATTTCCTCTATCATGAATATTGGTTTCTCTAATAAGTAAGGTACCATTCTCCAGTAATGTATACTTCCCATTAATTTGAGGCCGGTCTAAGACAAAGCCATTGGGAAGTGTCCATATAATGTTTGGCTTGGGACTTCCAGCAGCAAGACAGTGAAGTGATAAAGATTCTCCGCTAATGCTTTTTATTGTCCCTCCTGAGTGGATAAAAATCGTGGGTGTTTCACCAGTTTCCAATATGATCAACTTTTCAATGTAGCCTACTTGATTTTTAGCTGCACATCTGTATTTTCCTGCATCTGCTTTAGAAAGTCTATTGATGACAAGGGTGCCATTGCTTCCCAAATAAAACCGTAATGTTCTAATACCAATGTAGAGCTGTGTACCATTTGGTAATATCCAAATTATCTCAGGACGTGGGTTTCCATCAACAGAACAATTCAAGAATATGGTTTTTCCTAGTTTTGCTATGACTTTCTCATTAAATGGGTTCCTGAAAACCGGGCGCCTTAGGATCTCAAGCACTTCCAAATGGACTACCAGCATGCTTTCTCCCCCATCATTACGTGCTATGCAAATAAACTCCGCTGTATCTGAAGACCTTACATTGCGAATTTCAAGAGTCCCGTTTCTATGTACGGTTATCCTACTTCCATAGTATGGGGATGTTAGGAAAATATTATCAGGCATGATCCACATAATCTGCGGCACTGGATCTCCTTCAGCATTACAAGCTATTTGTTTTTTGGAGTGTTTTATAGCTGTTGCTTTAATGACAGACTTGTTAGAATACAAACCATTGATCAGAGGTGGTTTAGAGATTACATCTAGTTTATAAACCTTGGTCTCATCTCCACCAGAATTGCGTGCTACACATATATATTCTCCAGCATCTAAAAGCTTTACTTTAATGATTGACAATGACCCATTAATATGGAGAATATATCTCTGTGTAGAAGCTAAAATCATATTGTTAGAAGGCAACAGCCAAAATATTTTTGGCTTAGGTTCCCCTATAGCATCACAATCAAAGAACGCATCATCTCCTGCTTTTATCTTTGCATAGGCCTTTGAATTCTGCTTGATACGAGGTGCAGCTGCAACCACTTTTATCTGCACTTTCATCTCATCTTTTCCCAGTGTATTTTGAGCATGGCAAGTGTAATCCCCCTCTTCCATCATTCCAACCTTATTGAAATACAGAGTCCCATTGTCAAACAGAGTATATTTCTTCAGCGTAGGTCCACTATCATCAGCTTGCATTGCATTATTGATTGTTGTACCATCTGGCAAACTCCAAGATATTTCTGGCTCAGGAGATCCTGAAGCTTTACAATCCACTTTGAAGTCTTTCCCATAAGGTACCAGTTTCTTAAAATACTGTTTGTGATCAATTTTTGCAGGCTTCATTGTCACACTGACTTTCAAAAGGGTCAAATCATCGCCCATTCTGTTTCTTGCTACACAAATATAATCACCTGCATCCTTTTCTGTGATTGACTCAATAACTAAGGATCCATTGGGATACACGTGGATTCGGCTCCCCATTCTGGAAAAAGAAGGGGAAAAAGAATCATTTATTTTGGACTGTATGACAAATTCCAAAATTGTTGATTCTCATAGTAACTGAAGAATTATTATTTTTTAAAATAAGCTTTATAGGATTGGAAGGAACCCAACTCCAACTCCAACTTTGTGGTACAGGAATCCAAATTAAAATATTTCTGACAGACAGCCTAAATACTTCACTTAAGCTTACCCACTGTCAGATCTATCTATCTATCTATCTATCTATCTATCTATCTATCTATCTATCTATCTATCTATCTATCTATCTATCTATCTATCTATCTATCTATCTATCTATCTATCTATCTATCTATCTATCTATCTATCTATCTATCTATCTATCTATATCTATCTATCTATCTATCTATCTATCTATCTATCTATCTTATCTATCTATCTATCTATCTATCTATCTATCTATCTATCTATCTATCTATCTATCTATCTATCTATCTATCTATCTATCTATCTATCTATCTATCTATCTATCTATCTATCTATCCATCCATCCATCCATCCATCCATCCATCCATCCATCCATCCATCCATCCATCTATCTATCTATCTATCTATATCTATCTATATCTATATATATATAGATAGATAGATAGATAGATAGATAGATAGATAGATAGATAGATAGATAGATACACACAATTGAAAATATTAAAAACATTTTAAAACAATCAAAACAATAAAACATGAATGAGGAGTACTGTAAGTAAAAAGAGAGTCAGTTTAGTCTAGTGGTTAAGGCACCAGGCTAGAAAGGGAGAGACCACGAATTCTAATCCTGCATTAGCCATGAAAGCCAGCTGGATGACCTTGAGCCAGTCACTCTCTCTTAGCCCAACACACCCCAAAGAGTTGTTTTGGGGAAAATAGGAGGAGGAAGAAATATTGGTATTTTTGCTGCCTTGAGTTATTTATAAAAATAATAAAAGGGTATTTAAAAAATTCTTTAAAAAAGAAACAAATGAAGTTTCCCTCAGAACTAGTGGAAATACTATTATTAAGTGGAATATACGGTAGGGTGCACAAAGAACATCTAAAATATATACGGGTAGAGTTTCATGTAACGGGCAAGTTTGCTTCTGCAAATGAGGTATGATACTTTCTCTCCAAAATTGCAGAAGGCAAGACAGGCTAAAGGGAAAGCTGTGTCATTTGTGGGGCGCAGGTGTCTTCTATGTCAGAGTTTCCCAAACTTTCTGGCTTTGTGGACTGGCAAGGGAGAGGGGGAAGAGGGGATGGTTCCATGTGAACAGCTGGCAAGCGTGCATGCACAACTCCAATCACGCAAGTGGCGGACACGCATGCCCAATGCTTATGCAAATGGAGCACATGCACACACATTTCCCCGTGTGGGGATGAGTGGCCCGATTCCGAATGGCTCACTGACTAGTACTGGGCTATGGCTCGGGACTTGGGGACCCCTGTTCTATGTGATGCGTGCTTGGTACTAGAAAAATGTCTACCCCTCAAGTCATATTTTCTCAAGGTTAAACAACATACTCAGTTCCCTCAGTCTCTCCTTACAAGGATTAGTTTCTCATCCCCTAATCTTCCTATCTAATGTTCAGTACTAGATGCAACACTGAAGTAAACTTAGTGCAAAACCTAGTGAAATTATTACTTCATGTGATTGTAAAATTACATTTTGAGTGAGCAAATTGCATTTACCACATGTTGCTTTTTGCTACATAGAATAAACTTTCTGATAGGGCATTTTATTGTGGTAGGCCCAAACTATCAGAGCTTTACATAATGTTAACCAATTTTCTTTAGCATTACATTTTATTATGCATTAATATTTTTTTACTGTGTAAGTTCATTGCTTGATTTTTCACCTACTTCCATTGTTAATGATTCAAAGATGGATTACTCCTTTATCTGACTGCAGGAGTGAATAAAAGTGAATCAACATCTCCAACCATCTCCTTTCCTCCTCTTTATGCATCCAAATGTATGCCTGTGATTTCAGTATTAACAAAATATATAACTATAGCTAACTATTTATCTTTGCCCATCCATTGTATTATTCCTATTTCACATTATTCCTAACAATTTGTTCATGTTGTGATTATGGACTGCCAATAGACATTTGGTTATTACCACTGGAATACAATGCAGTACCATATACAAATGTCTCATATAGTAGGTCTGTTCCCAGGATCTTGCATGCCCAGTCTTAAATTACAGCTAGCCCCAAAGCCAGCAGTAAGCATTTGGCTAATTATTTTAAATTAGTTTCTTCTGTCTTCCATTGTTCTCTCATCTGCATTTCATTCTCCTTTAGCATTTTATTTCTCCTTTTATTCTTCTGTACAATAGTACAGTACAGTAAATAGTAAGTGCTAAACTCCTCTACAGCTTTCCCAGCCATCATTTTTTTGTATCTCCTTGCCATCTAAGCAGCTCAAACAACAGCCGTAAAAACTTTCCTATCAGAAAAATTCAGTCAAGACCAGCCAGAAACTGTTCTGAATTAGTTTCCAAGAAACCTACCTGTGCCACTGGTCAACTACAGCTTTGGAAGGTAATCTCCACATTATCCTGGGTTTTGGCTCCCCTGTAGCTGAGCAGTTTAGAAGTAACCTATTCCCAAAATTCAGTTGAGTCAATCTTTGGGATGTAGCTCCAATTCGGGGTATTATATCTTGGCGTTCCACTTGAAGTAGTACTACTCTCCTTTCTGAACCAGTGGAGCTTGTAGCTATACATTCATATTTCCCGCTGTCAGAAGGAACTATATTCCTGATAAGAAGTGATCCATTGGGGAACAAAAAAACCTTGCCATTTAGGTAGTGCAGTGGTTTCATCACTGTTCCATCAGGGAGGACCCAGTGAACAGTTGGCTGAGGGTCTCCTTTGACAGTGCAAGGAAACTTCAAACTTTCACCCATAGTCTCTAGTATAAGTTGCTTCTTATCTTCCAGTATAATGGGTGGTGCAGCAACGACTTGCAACCTGATTGCCATAGTATCTGAGCCAATTGGATTATCTGCTGTGCAGGTATATATCCCTCTGTCATAAACACTGACTTTCTTGATCAGTAAAGTGCCATCTGAGTGTAGAGAAACAGCCTCATTTTCTACTGAAAATTCAGAGATATGAGTTTTGTTTGCAAGGATCCAAGTTATAGAAGGAATGGGATGGCCTTCAGCGGCACACCTCATAAATGCTGGCTTGCCAGAGTGGACAGTAATGATCCTAGAACTTTTCCCTAGAATTCTTGGTGGATAAGTAACCACAGACAAAGTGACCAGAAGCTTGTCTGAACCTTGTTGATTGGCAGCCACGCACAAGTACTGTCCACGATCCTGGATGTTGACATTCTGAATGGAGAGTGTACCATTGGGAAGAATCTCAAATCTGTTACGGTGTCCATTTTTTGATGCATCAGACCCTGATTAATCAAAAAGAAACTAAAGTTATATTTATTAAAATGTTGCCTATTACATACTGTAACTTGTTGATTATTAATTTGCAAACAAGAAAATAAGATTTTAAATTTCTTCATAAATTACCTTTTAATTATTTTCTTGACTTAACTTTCCCCTCCCTTAAAACTACTATAGGAAGCAAATTAAATATGTCAATTAATTTTCATATATTGGTTATTATGTTTAGTTATGTTTATTATACCCATTAATCAGGAATGTGTTTGCATGCTTTAAATTCAGAGCTTACATATATATTGGAAATATTTTTTGTTTTTGCCTTAGTCAAATAACTGCATTCATAAATTAATCCAAAAATCTCGGTCTAACCAGCATGAACAATACCTTCTCTTATTAATAAAGTAGATATTTAAAAAAAACACTTGCAACAGCTTCATATAAACAGCCAATCATGGTTATTGTATAACAGCAACATTTAGCTTTAAGATGATTTGTGGTTATAATTTATTTGAATTACTTGACTTTTTTATTCCAGGCTTTTGATGCTATCCCTTCTTAGATTATTTACCCATTTTGATCAAGAAATGGAAAAATAATGAACTGTATATACTAGCACAAGCCCTGTTTATATTGAGGTTTATAGGACAAGATTCCTGGTTTTAAGTAGCTTCTTTTATAATTTATTTGAAAGCATTCTTGTTGGCACTATATGTACATTATTTATATATGCATGTTTTCATCCAGTTAAGAAAAAGCATAAATATAATTCCCTCATGGGATGAATTGTATTATTCTGGACCAGAGAAAATAGATTCCTTTTTAATGCTCTTTTTTATGGAAAGCTGGTGCTTTAGGTTTTGCATAATGTGCCAGCGTGATGAGATAATTAAGGCACTGGCTAGAAACTGGGAGGCTGAGTTTCCCCTTTTAGGTACAAAAGCAGCAGGATGATCTTGGGCCAGTCTTTCTCTCAGCTGTAGGAAGGATGCAATGGCATGCCACTTCTGAAAAACTTTGCCAATAAAACTTTTGGGACTCATTGGACAGTTGCCAGAGTCAACACTGCCTTAAAAACTCCACCTTACTGCATTAAGTGTATACTTTATATACTATTCTCTTAAAATATTCTAGCTTGATTAACCTTCAAGTTAAAAATATTTTTAAGTATAGCTGTTCAATCTAATATTTCAGAATTATCTCAGAATCATTCTGAATATTCTGAGTATGGCTTCAGAGCAACTATACTGTATCACACTATTACTTTCTGTGCTTAGAGAAAATTTAGCTAAAATCTGGATTATTATTGCTCATTTTCTTTATATCCATTTATTTTTCTGGCACATGAAATTCTTTTCCATCCAATGAAAGATTGTACTTAGATTTGCGACTGACCCAAGGTCATTATAAAATTTCACGGCTGGTTTAAAATCTGACTTTAGTCTTAATCTAACACTATATCACATTGTGGTTATTAAATTTCATAATTTAATTATAGGACTGTAATTAAAGAAATTAATTTTGTATGCTTTACTTCTTAATTCACATCTTGTTTATGATAAAAGAGAACAAATGTAAAATATTAATTTGAAAAGCTTACCTGCTGATATCTTGGTCCAATGGATGGTTGGTTGAGGATTACCACTGGCTTCACATGGAATGAAAGCATCTGAATTAGCCAGGACAGTAAACACTGCAAATTTCCCCCCACTTATTGTGGGTTTTGCCAATCTGGTTTGATAGAATGAATTTAAATCTTCCGGATTGGTGGTGATGGCTACCTGGTCTATTCTTTCAGACCAGTTTTTGATGTAATTGTTCTTATCTGTCTTCCACAAAGGGGTATAAAGGGTGGAGCTTTGAGGTGATTTTAATACTGTGTTAGTTATGAGTGGTTTTCCAGTATCTCTGATTTTAGACAATGGAAACTGCCACGAAATTTTACCCCATCTGGGAGATGAAGTGGTTTGTGTAGTTTGAATGAGCCTTGTTTGGGATACTAATGGACTAGTGGTCATGTAAATTGCATTAGTAGGAATCTGTGGATTTATCTCCTTTTTCACATGAAGAGCTGTTTTTGTTATTTGTATTTTTGGAGTTGCTGTTAGTCCCACATACTGGTAAGATTCCTTATCTGCTTGTCTAGTAGTTTGTGGTACTTTAGTAAACATTGGTCCAGTTGTTACCAAGGATGTGTCTGGTAATACTGTGCTTATCTTTGTTGTATCCAATGACATTTCAAACTGTGGAGCTGTAGATAAAAGCTTTTCAGATGACAGTTCCATTGGTGGCTTAATGATGTAAGCATTTTCAAGGGATTCCTGAGCAGTAGTTAAGAATGTATTGTCTCTTTTTATATCTGCTGTGCTAAGAATTGGTGGTTGTGGTGTAACTGTAACTATATCCATAGTAGTGAATTTTGAAAACAATTCAGTCAGTATGAGATTAGGAGGTTCAGTTACATTTTTCATTGTTTTCATAATAGGAGAAGGAATAATGTTTTTAAAAGGAGTGACAAATCCTTTATTGACCAAAATGTTTCTGTGAAAAGGCATTGACTTCTGCAGAGGTCTTCTCCTCCTTTGACCTTTCTTTCTATGTCGTCGAAATGTTTTGAGTTTGGGAAACTTGTTTGCAACAGTGGTAGTTGGATTATGTATCAGTTGGTTGTTTGTAGTATCAGTTTCTTTATTAAGATCTGTTGTAAAGTTGTACATAGGCACTAGGGATGGTGATTCTGTAGTACTGAGTGATAATATTGGATTGTCTTTTAGTAATGATACATTCTCACTGATACGTTCAACTGAGTCTCTAGGAACATCAGTTTGATTGTCACTTTTGGAAACATCAGTTTCATATATTGATGAATTTTTGTATGTTGGCCCTGAGATGTGAAAATCTGTAACATATATTTCAGATGAGGGTTTTGTTTGTATTCTGGATTGCTTCTGCAGTAGCTCTTTTTGAATGTAGCTGGTAACAAAAGAATTATGTGAAGGTATTTCTCCATTTGAAACACTAGAAGAAACATCATAGATACTAAAAGAGGGAATAGTGGATTTGATCATGAAAGGTGATATATTAGCTTTAGTAAATGTACTTTTTAAGTTAAGCTTAGGTTTATGGATATTGGTTGTGAATTGGATGTTAGCTGATGGATCTATGTCAGGGATTGCTTGATGTGTACCTGATTTTATTTTTCTTTGTGGAACAACTTGTGTACTTTTAGAGTAGAAGGGGATAGTTGTAGAAGCTTCATACACTTCATCTGTATCTATCTTGTTACTTGAGGATATCACAGTGTGACTTGAAATTGTTGATTTTGGATACTGAGGTTTGATCGATGTATACATAAATGTTTGTGGGGTAAATGATTCAACTGATATGTTGGAAGGAGTTTGTATGCTTATTTCTGCAGGGAAAGTTAGACTTGAGCTTTCTGGAACAAACCCTGATCTAGGAAAAGTAAATCTATGCCCTGCATTATTGGAAATACGGTCAGGTCTAATTATTCGTCTTCTTCCAAAGGTTTTTCTTCGTCTGCTGTACCATCTGGGGAATGGACTATGAGTTGCAGAATCCTTAACTACCTCAATCTGTTGATGGCCAAGAATGGCTGGGCCTGGAGATACCTGAAATATTATTTTTTTTCTACTGTAAATATAGCCATGTTGTGATGCATCGTTAGACAGACTGACTGCTACTGTGGGTACTTGATGGCTTGGTTTTTTTGATGCTTTCTCTGCATTCTCTGCCAATAAATCAGGTTTTTCAATAATTGTGTGTGAAATTATAAATTGGCTATTATTAGTAATAGCCACTGTTGGTATTACTGTTGCTTTGCTTTTAAAATAGACATTACCTTCTTCAGATGTTATCAATCTCTGAAAAGAATTTGAAGTGTTTGCTGCACTGTTGGGTTCTTTAAACAATGATGGCATTGTTGCTTCCATCAGGGTTGGTGGCGTAGGCAGTGTTTGATATCTTTCAAGGCCTATTCCATCCATTTCAGGTTTTGGTTTGTTTAGCCAGTTCTGGTCTATAGGTATCTCAGACTGTATAACCATAGAACTGGTTGCTGAAGGTTCTGGTTCTGTAACTATGTTATATGTTGCAAAAGAGCTGTAATTATCTGACATACTTCCAAGTTTTGCTGTCACTACATTTCCTGATGCTTCTCTCAAAGTGTATTTTGAAGGTCTTCTAGTTGCTAGAAACATAAGTTCTTCCTCAGCTAATATATCATCCCCAGATATCTCTCCTTCATTTTCTGAACTCTTTGAAGACAAAAATGCATTTTCTGTTGGTTTTACTGTTATATTTTCTTGTCTTCTTAACAATGTGATATTCCTTGTTTTTTCTAAAAACGTTGCCCAGTGCAATGAATTGATTCTCTTAGTAGAGAGACCAAATCTCTTTTGTCCTCTAAACCTTCTGCTTATCTTGCCTCTATTGGTCCTGTAGACTTCTTTGTACTTGTTTTTGGTTTTATTGTGTATAAAATAATTTGTAAATGAACTTTGCATGGATGCTTGGCTGGTTACCTCAGCAGGAATGGTAGAAGGAAAATTTTGAATTTGGCCATTAAAGTCATGTTCTTGATTGCCAGACCCTTCTGTTGCTTCACTATCTACCTGAGTATCTTTTTTTGTGAGTTGTTGCAACTTGCTCAAATTCCTTTTAACCAGTACTTGGTAAACTAAATAATCCACACCATATTTATTGGCTGTTATACACATGAAGTAGCCATTGTCTTGTCCTGCTGTTGGTTGTATTTTTAATGTACCATTGTGAAACAGATGTTTATTTTTAAAAGAACTATGAAGAATCATGTTTCCTGGTATGACCCAATTAATAGAAGCATCTGGGACACCTGTAGAGGGGCAGGGAAGATCAATAATTTCACCTAAAAATACTGAAAGCTGTGCTCCATTTAAAAGATTGTGCTTCAGATTTGGATCTATCACTGTAATTCTAAATGTCAAGACATCGGCATCTTCATAGTTGGTTCCTATACAGTGATAAAGTCCAGTGTCAAAATGATCTGCTGAATGTAGTAAGAGCTTACCAGATTTTTCTATCACTATTCTTCCATCTTCACTTACATATGGAGCCTTAACCTTGGTCCCATCAGGTAACAGCCACTCAGTTACAGGGGTAGGGTCTCCAATTGCTTGGCAATCCAATTCTACAGAATCATTAACTAAAACTGAATGTTCAGTTTTGGAGTTCTTATCTTGTAAGATCATGGCCCACATTTGTTTGGTGGGCTTTGGGACATCATCAGGAAGAATGATTTGAGCATCTATTGAATATTGGATATGCAGCATATTGAGTGTAGTTGTAGTCCTGTCCAATTGCATTGATACTTGACTCTGCATCAGCCAATGAGGCTCAGCTGTCAGTTCAGCTTTTATGTTAGTGAAAAGTTCCTCATTTTTAGAATCTATTTGTTTGTACTTGTACCTGATAGAAGGCATTTCTGTTAGTAAGTGTTCCCGTCTCAATTTTAGCGGAGAATCACTATAAAGAGCAAGAATACTCCACAGTTGATGAATATGATCATGGTCAATGCTACACTTAAGAAAAGTTGACAATGATATTTCAAGTAGTGTATTGTTATCAGTTTTTTTAAATATAACTGGAGATATTTTTGAAGGTTTCTGTACATTACAAGCTATATTTGCTTGATTTCCTGTTTGGTCTATTAAGTTTAATGACATAGATCCTATAGGGGCCATAAAATCTTTGGGAGACACTGAAGTGAGTTCTCCATCATCTACCACAGTTATAGTTTTCAATTTTAAATCTGTGTCTACCATTGGTTTACTACAGTTAAATGAAGACAGTGGAATTTTAGTTAAGTGTTTCTCTTTAGAATTCCTGGGGTTGGTGCATAGTGGACATTGCAGTGCATCTGTAGCCTTTTTGCATTTTACAACATCTAGAAATAAAGAGATCAGAAAAAGTAAATTGATGTTCTATTGTTCAGCTGAAAGATATTTCTGGTATCTCTGAGGCAAGCATTTAGTAGCCATTACAAAATAGAATTGGAAGGAGCAAAGTAGGCCATTAAACCCAAACTTCTAATCAGTGAAGGAATCCAAATTAAATTTTTATTTAAACATTTTTGGAAGCCTTTGAAGTTTAGCTGGCTGGCCTATCTATCTTCTACCTATCTATCCACCCACTCACCTTTGTATGTCACCTGAAGTCAGAATTAATACGTTTCCATCTTACTCCAGTGCTTATGTTCTTGTACTAGATTTTCACATACATAATTATGTAAACATATTGTGTCATTCAAAAATATAAATAAGTTTCTGCTAGGATTGTACTTACATGGTATTTGTACATATCCTGCAACTTTGATAAAAATGATCTAACAAATTATAATCAATAAAAGTAAACAAAAAATACTGCAGTAAAAAAAAACTTATTCATTGCTACTCTTTCATCAACACAGTAGATCTGATTTCAGGTTTCTCTGGGTTTTTCTTCAGCTGTATAGAAGAGTGGGAACAATGGAAAAATTGAAAAATAAATGGAACTATTATCCTAAAGTTTGAGAAGGGCATGAATGTTTTTAATCTTTGTCCACATCCTATCACTTCTCAGTTGATTGATTGAGAACAAGAAAAGGGTTGAATTTACAATTTTAGATGTATAGGACAATTATGCCACTGTTAAAGTATCTTCAAGCAATGTATACCCAGCTTCTTGAAGATATCCAACAATGGGTAACCCACTATTGCTCTGAATAATTTATTCCACTGTGAAAGCACTCTTATTATTATTTTCCTGACATTTTTCTAGAATTTGCTATCATTTACTGTAATTTCATCATTCTGTGTCTTGTTCATTGGTATGATAGGAGAACAAGTTCTTGACCTCTGCATAATCATCCTCAGATATTTAAAGTCTAATAATATATATCTTCTTGTATTCTTTCCTCAAAGCTACACATAGCCAATTATTTGGAATGAAATATTTCCCATTTTTTGAAAGCATACTTGCACCATTCCAGTCTAAAACCATTGTTCCTGCCCTTTTTACAGCCAGTTTTAACTGTCGTGTCAACCCAAAGCCTCTTATGTTGCAGGTGAGCATTCTATGTTCCATATTAATTGCTACAGAAGTTGATTTTGAGATGCTCTCTCCAACATACCAAGTTACTCTACTGACATTTCACAGCCATATGTTCAAATCTCAGTAATAACTTTTGTTCTTTTGCTCCTCCTCCTCTGAGTAGGATGGGATAAACCATAAATGGGGAGCTTCTGCTGCATCCTTAACCCTCCCAAATTCCAAACTGTCCCCCAAATAGCAAATTGGATTGTTATTACAGGTTTGCAAGAATTGAAACTGCAAGTTGTGTCATATTTTGTTTTGTTCTCAGATTGTTTCCTTTAAACACATTTTTATTTGCCTTTTCAGCCTCTCCAAACTCCCTGACAAGCTTTGTCCCCACCCGTTTTATTGTCACCACATCCCCTAATGGTTACTGTCATTACCATCACCACCATCTCTGAAAACTTAAGAGACTGAGTTGCAACTCAAACACACTGCCCAGTTCTGCTTTACATGCAAACTATAGCTGAGTCAAGTGTATTTTCTCTTTTTTCCCTGAGTGAAGAACCATCTATGTGACTCATCTAAATATCATTGTAGTATTTTCAATTCATTTTCATCTCAGGTTGATTTATAGGGTAATAGATTTCTCACTTAGTTTTGTATTATCTAACAAGATTTCTTCTACTTCATTACCCAAATCATTAATAACAATATTGAAGAAAATGAGATCAGAATCCTGTGACATCCCACTAGATGCTCAATCTAGCTGTGCAAGCAGACTTTAACAACCTTATTTTTTTGCAGAATATTTGATGCTCTCTATACTTGGTTATTTGTTTGCAGATATTTTATTACTTGACTGCGTAACATTATCAGTGCTGGTGATTGTGGGGTTTGCTCCTGCTTATATACAATAGCCTGTTCTGTCAGTGTTGGTGGCGGTGTAGCTTTTTCTTTGGTAATTTCTTGAATAAGATATTGTTTTCTGGTTGATTATCTGATGTTAATCCCTGCAAATTTGGATGTTGGCCTGCTAGAAAGGATGTGTTTTGATCTTTTAATTTCCTTCTTTTTTTGCCTCCTTTGAATAATGTATAAATATGGTTTATCTGTATGTGTCTATTGATGGCTGGTTTGTTTTAATGACAAACCTCTCAGGAATTTCCAAGTGTTTTTGGATTTAGCCCATCTGCAAGCAAACTACTCAAATCAATGAGTTACCAAAGAGAAAACCACACCCCACCAACATTGGCAGAGAAAACTACTATGCTTTGTAGAGCAAACCCCACACTATTTAGTACTGATGATATTACTTAGTTGGGTAATGGAAGATCTGCAAGCAAACAACCAAGCTCAGAGAGCACCAAGGACTCCACAGTTCAACCATGAATTACATATATTCTCTCCTATTGGAACATATTTTTAAAGTATAATATGTTCTCTGTGCATCCTGTCAATTACTGCAATCTTTGTGAATGAGACCAGCAGATATCTGAGGTATATGCTTGCAATTTATACAAAAGACAATACGTACCGGGATGCCTTTCTGCCCATTTGGCAAACCATTTCAAAGCACAATCACAAGTCCAAGGGTTTCCATGAAGATAGAGGCTTTCTAGTTCAGACATATATGAGAAAATGTCTTGTGGCAGAGAAGTCAGGAAGTTGTCTGACAGGTAGATATGCTTTATGACCGATGTTCTGAACACCCCGAGGTACCGCAAAGTGACAAAAGTATCTGGATGAAGTTGTTTAAGTAAATTTCCTTCCAAATGGACTAACTTCAGCGATGTGAGACCATATAAAGCTTTTGGGTTTACAAATTCAATTTTATTATGATCCATGTGCAAACGTACCAAAGCCACGAGACCATGAAATGTGTCTGCTTGAATAAGTTTGATCTGATTATAGCTCATCTTTAAGATCTGTTGATAGAAAAAGAGAATAAGAAAAGGAATCTAAGCTGAAGTTACATGTAATTCAAAGTATTCTAGAAAGTGATTTTCAGACTAACATAACAATAGAATATGATCTCAGTTCACACATTATGCTAAACCATGTGGTTTCATTGATTTTTGACTTAGTATGTTGTATATCCCAACATTGTGGTTAAACCATTCGTAAACCTATGAATGAACCTGTAATTATGCTCAGTGACTCTTATTTTTTATCATATATGTTTAGGATTGTAGCCATTTATTCAATGAGAAGAATGATGAAAATGAAAGGTGAATAGAGTATAATAAACTTAGATCTTATACTCCTCAGAACCATTGTTTTTTCCCCCTAACAACAGGTTTGGGGGCAAAATTTTGCCAACTTTAAACAAAATCAGTGATGGACAATTTTCAGCTTAATCTTACCTTTAACAAATGTAAATCAGAGAATGTCTTGTCTTGAATTGTATGTATCTGATTACTGTGCAACATCAACAACTCCAGTTTCTCCAGGCCAGAAAAATCTGTCTCAGTCAGTTTAACCAAATTGTTGTAACTGTAACAAATATTTCATTCCATATCTGGATTTAGTTAGTCAGCTAGAGTTCAAACGTAAAACAAACAAAAATAAAATCTGTCTTCTGAAGGTGTTTAAGCAGACTGTAATTAAATTTTGTCATTTAAAATTGAAAATACTTTGGTCAAAGCAATAACAAATGAAAATGAAAAATATGGCTCTTGTTTTCATGCACTCGGTTGTAACCTAATCGATGTTAAATCTATACAATTTCTCTGTTGTTCCTGTCAAAGTGTTCTGATAATAAAAACAATGAAACACTACAAATATAATACGTTTATCAAATTACACTACAAAGTACTATCAAACCATCATGAACACAACATGTGTAATGAAGAACATGGAATAGTTAGAAAAAGGCTTAGAACCTAACCTCTTAATATCTTTAATACATGGAGCCCTCGACTTACAACAGTTCATTTAGTGACCGTTTAAAGTTACAACGGCACTGGAAAAAGTGACTTATGACCATTTTTCACACTTACAACCATTGCAGCATCCCCATGGTCACATGATCAAAATTCAGATGCGTGTTCATATTTATGAGGGTTGCAGTGTCCTGGGGTCATGAGGTCCTCAGAAGCAGATTTCACTTTATTTCATGTTACTGTTACTGATCCTATGAAGATAAAGTATTTTACTGCTACAACTTCTTCTCCACCTACTTATATCAGAATGGCATTAATATAATCTTATACCTATTGATATAATCTTAGGCTTCCTAAATTATTGACCAGCAGTTCACCTTTTCCATTTTCTTCTTTATCTTCAACAAGAGATTCCTTAGGCTTTCCTCATTTCCAGCCATCAAACTGGTATCAACAGCATTTCTAAAGTTGTTGGTGTTTCCCTCAGCAAATTTCATTCTGATCTTTAGTTCTTCTAATCCAACTTTTTTCATGATATAGTCTTCATGAAAGTTAAGTAAATAAGGTGACAGTATACAACCTTGGAACATTCCTTCCCCAATTCTGAACCATTTAGTTGCTCCATATTCTCTTCTGTTGCTTCTTGATCAATAGGTGAATGTTTCAATAAGTAGATGAGATGATCCAGCACACTCATATTTTGAAGAACCATCTACAATTTGTGGATAGCATTGTCAAAAGCATTCATATTATTAATAGAAGAAGAAAAAAGCTTTTGGAAGGTCCTTGCCTTTTCCATTATGCACCAAATGTTTGAAATCTTGGGAGCCTCTGCATCTTCTAAATCCAGTTTATATATTTGATTTATGGACTTGACAGTTCTGATTCCATGTACTGTTGTAATCTGGATTGCAAAATTTCAAGCATTATTTTACCAGCATCTGAATTAAGAAAGCCAAATGCCCCACACATTGGATCCATAAAAGGGATGACTATATTTCTGTGCCATGCTTGGAACTATATCTACTCACCCAGAAAAAAGACAAAGGATAACTGGATTGATGTATATTCTTGAGCAGAAGAAGGTAGAAATCAACAAACTTAGCTTTTTTTCTGATGTTCAGTGACTATCATACACATTATGGTAATAATTTTGTGAATAGCCAGGCAATGTACATACAAAATATTGTCAAGTTTTCAAATTTCTACTTGTCTAAAAATCCTGAACCATGAAAGGCATAAAAAAGAATTTGTATGCATGTGTTTTAATTTTATTACCCTAGGCAAATTAATCAATATTTGAACTCTTATAAATTAATGCCAGGAGGCTTCTTGCCATTAGTTTTTTGTAACAGTGAACATGTTAGTCTGTTCTCATTACTATTTTTTACTGTCATGCAGTCATAATTTTCATTTTGTTCCTATCAATTATCAGTGAAAGAGATGAACAAGATGTTTTTCCCCATTTTTATAAGGGAAAGAAAGTTTGGTGTCCCTCCACTGCTCAATATCCAAAGTAGTGGAAGATCTGGCTATTTACATTTGACAATTCATAATAAGGATGAAACCAGTCACATACTACCTCTTAGTTTTCTGTGTAACAGGTCACTAGTATGTGACAGTATGAATATAATAACTAACTGCTTTCTTTTAAAACAGCTGTGACTTTTTGGATAAGAACACTACACTGTTCCCATAAAAAAAACAGCTACTTTCACAGTTTCTAATAGTGCTTGTTTGGGCTTCTGCAGGTTTCAAAACCATGCTTTTGTAATGTAATTGGAAGCATTGTGCAGCATTATTATTTAGTTAAGAGGTTCCATTATCTCTCTAGTAATCTGAGCCTCCTTCAGTTAAAGTAGGCAGCTACTTTAAAAAGTATAAAATGCTGAGTAGGGGTAAGAATGATAGATAATAGAAAAGAAAATAGCAATCGCACTTAGACTTATATACTGCTCCATATAGCACTCTCTGAGTGATTTACAAATGTTAGCATATTGTCCCCAACAATCTGGGTCTTCATTTTACTGACTTTGGAAGGATGGAAGGCTGAATCAACCTTGTGACGGTCAGGATCGAACTCCTGGCAGTTGACAGAGTTGGCCTCCAGTATTACATTCTAATCACTGTGCCACCATGGCTCCTAACATACAACACCATCAAAGAGTAGCAAGTAAGTTCAAAAATATTATTAAGAGAGGACCAGTTTGGTCTAATAGTTAAGGCACCAGACCAGAAAGTGGGGGACTGTGAGTTCAAGTCTCATCTCAGCCATGGCAGCCAGCTGGGTGACCTTGAGCCAGTCACTCTCTGTCAGTCAACCTAGCTCATAGGTGGTTGTGGGGAAAATAGGAGGAGGAATTTGTTTGAGATATGTTCACCACCTTGAGTCATTTGTAAAAATAATAAAGACAAATAAATAAATAAAAAAATTGAAATAAATTCTTAAGCATCATGAAAAAAAGTAGAAAAAGAGAAGCCCTTTTCATAGGAGAAGGGAAGTTCTGAAAGACTGCAAAACAAATTTTAGCACAGCATTACTAATTGCAGGATTTCAGCATTATCATGCAAACCTACCCTAAATTGATGCGTTCCACATTTTGGGAGATGTGCAATGGGATGGTAGTAAGATATCGAAAGGTGCAGTGAACTTCAGTCGGTACATAGCAGGCACAAAGCTTAGGACAGGCACTGCTGCCAGGAAAGACAGCCAAGAAGAAACCAAAGAGGACTCCTACTACATAGGGATGGTTTTTTTTTTCTCCTTTCATCTTGTGTGACAAAGGTTTTAAACCGACCATCCTTGCAGCCAAGTGTGAACAAAGAATGCTCTAGAAAATGACACAATAGAAAACATCAGGTTAAGATGGCACATTGAAAGGTTGTGGCTTTGAGCAGGCTACTTTTACTTAGTTTTTCTTAGCAGTTCTACAGAAAAGCTACACATTTAACCTGTAGCCTTCGGATGTTGTGGATTGCAGTTCTCTTCATTGCCAGTCAGAATGGAGTTTACCAGTTGGAAAAATGGGTCCAACACACTTAAAGAATGGCAGACTGGTGAAGGCTGCCATAAGAGTTACTTCTTCAAGGAAAAAAAATCAGCAGTTTAAATACCCATAAGCATTATAGGCAGTCCTCAATTATTGATGGTAATTGGAACCCAAATACATTGCTAAGTGATATGGTTATAAAGCATGTCACATGACCACATTGCTTAGTGATGACAATTCCAGTGGTCCTTAGGCAAGGATCTATCCCAATCCAAGCCATTTTCAGCTCGATCTCTCCCAGGCCTGAGCCTCATAAGAGCCTCCAACTCCATCCATTTGCCTGTCTCTGCCCCTTTGGCCATCCTGTGCTTCATTTGCCCTTCTGCCCTTGCTCCACTCCCCTTGCCACCCTGCACTCCACTAGCCCTGCCAAAACCTTGCAAGAAGATCATACAGAATTTGGATAAGGGCCTGGGTGGCCTTTGCAAAAAGGACTGGCACAGCCAGCAGCTGCCTCACAAAGCATCAGGCCAAAGCATCAAACTGTGAGCAGTTGAGAAAGAAGATTGTGAAGATGCTGGAAGTTGCAGGGCTGATCATGTGGCAGGGCAAGTGGAGTGTAGGGCAACAGAGGGCAGGGTAACAGGTTGAATGGAGCATAAGGAAGCTCCAGTGCCGACTGCAGAGTGGCCAAAAGGGGAAAAATGGGGGAGGATATAGGTGGATGGGGAGAACTGAAATGCCCTTGCAGCCAATAATAAGTGCTGGTGGGCTGCCAAGCACACAAACTCTGATCATGTGGCCAAGGAGATGCTGCAATGTCTATATCTTTGGGGACCAAGGATAAATACTATTTGTTCAGCTGTGCCATAAGTTTGCTGAATGAATGGTCATTAACCAAGGACCATCTGTACTTCCTCTTTCCTTTAAACATTCCTAACAAGGTTTTTGCTTTTAGTGAATATAACAGGGAATAGGAGAGATTGTTGACAGGTATTAAAATCTGGAATTTGACATACTACTGAAACTGGAATTTGAACATTCTGCTTGATGAACCACAGTTTTATTTTTAAAGCACTCATAAATCTGCTTCTGATTTGTTTTTTTGCTGACGAATACATCAATCTTCCCCAAGCAATTTGCCAAACAAATTAAGCCTCAAAGAATTAGGAGTTTAAGAAGACAACTGTCCTAGCGAAAAAACAACAACTAAAGAAGCAACAGCAACAGTGAAAACAGTTAAACGTTTTCCTACTTTTTCCACCTTTATAGGGAACAAAAGCTATGCTTCATCTTGTCACTGCCAACTTCTGTTTCATTCTGGTTTATCTTTTTTGTTTTTGCTAGAATTAGTTTAATGGAAAATAAGAGTGCAATAAACTATTATAAATCTCCATGTTCTATTTGGATGAGTTATTCTCTTACAAATATTTTAAAAACTAGACTTTGCAGTTCTATGACCTCAAAGAGGATAATGTCATTCTGGGGCCATTTGTGCCTTGATCAAACAGAAGAAGCAGATTAAGAAATCTTAGCTTTTTTAGCCTTCATTTCCTCAGAATGTTTTCAGAAATGTTTGCTTTGTTGATTTCCCTCTTACTAATGTTAATGGGAGGTATTTAATTAAACAATAACTTAATTGCTTATAAATGTAAATGTACCTTCTATTCTAGGTACAATAAATTGCAAGGTGCAGAAGCTGTGGTTTTTCCCTTCCTTCCAAACAATAGGATTCTTTTCCTAATAGTATTTTGAAACTGAAATTAGTTAAAACACTAAAAACTGGATTTCCCATCAAGATCCTGATCAGGAGCTTTTCAAATGTCTAAAATTCTTGGTAATTCTTATTCAAGAGTTATATCAGCATGGAATGATGTAGGATTATAATGTTGGTGTAGTTGTAAAAGAATAAGGCTCAAATTTCTGGTCCCCTTTGAAGTCTATAGATTGACTGGGCTTTTATGAAAAAGAATGTTTATTCTACCCCAAGTTATTTAGAGAAGTGGTACTAAAGAAATGAAAGTACTAACAATTATTTTTAGCCACAATTTCTCTTCCCCAATCCAAAACTTCAGATACCATATCATGAAATACAGAAGTTATTTAAATCAGTGATCCTCTGATTCCCATGTAATGCATTATAAATCACTCATTTGACGTCATATTTGTCATTACTAGATGACAAATCTCTTTCCGGATGTCCAGCATTTGTGAAGATTTTAGATTCATTCTTAATTTTGTTTTCCCCTTCCCTTTCATTTATCAGGACTGTCACATGTAAATAGCTGATAGTGGTCTGCACAAGGTGGTCTTTTAGGGGACAAAAATGGAAAGTAAAGGTAGTTTTAATTATCCTTTGAAATTACTGTAGGGTTGTTTAGAAATTGCTCTTCTGTCCACTTGGAGATAGATCTACATTTAAAAAAAAAATGCAACAAAGCCACAACAAAATAAATATTGTCCCTTGAAGAAATTTAGAGAAGTCCAAATTTAATAGAAAGCTTCTGTGCAGTGTATTTTGTGTTAAAAGTTCTTGTCAGCTCATTTCAATGAATCTGACGCCTGCCAAGAAATTATAGCAATGTAGTTAAGCGCCTTAGCGACAAGAATTAAAGTCTGCACTGTAATAAATAGCCTTTACGGTTGAAACCGGGAAATGCCTCATCCTTATCAGCTCAGAAATAGTTTTCACTCTCTTGCAACCAAACCGACGAAGTGTCTGCAATATCTTGAATATTATTATGGCATATTTTCACGAATTGGTGCCTACTACAGACGGAGCCAGGGAATCAGGTGGTTATTTTGCAAAGCAGGTAGTTTTCATTTAAAAAAAAAAAAGTCCCCAAACTAAGATTGGGCTGGCGAGGAAAAAACAGACACCAGAAGGGCTTTCCAAAAATATCGTTCCGGGAAATAACACATAAAAAACGTACCTGAACTTTATTATTCTTACTCTCTAGCGTGGATCCGCGTGGATGTCTCCATACACCCGTGGGTGTAGCTCCTCGATAGCCTCGCTTGCAGGGAGGACCCGAAAGATGCGCGGCGCGTGAGGGAAGCCGCTGCAAGGGGGCGCGGGTGGATCCCAGTTTGGGAGGATATATATAAAAAAACGCCCCTGGAGCAGGATCTGGAGCAGGCGGGGTGGGGAGCCGGAGTCCCCACGGTGCTGTCCCTCTAACGCCGCTTCAGTTCTCTTTTGCCCGGTCGTCTTTGATGGGAAGCTATCCAGACCTCCCGGCTTCCCCGGATCGCCCAGCGTCTCAGAAAATCTTAGCCGAGGGTGGAGGTCGCATCGACGACCCCTTCACTTCCTCAGACATCCGCTTGGTCTCTTCAGTTTGGCTAGACGCGCTTCCCCCCCCCCTTCCCGGAGGAAGAAAGGGGAGGAGGCGCAGTGGAGGGGCCGCCTGCAATGGCAGGTCCTCCAGCTTGCCCAGGCAGCTTGGCTAAGCGAGACTCGGACTCCTGTCTGGCCGTACCAAAGCTGCTTTTTCAAAAGGCAACTGGGACTTTTGTTTTTTCCTTGAAGACCTTTCGCTTCTCATCCAAAATCTTGCTCTTGGAAGAGAAGCGAAACGTCTTCAAAGAAAAACCAAAGTCCAGTTGTCTTTTGAAAAAGCACCATGACCTGGATGACTGAGAATCTCCATAGACATCTGTCTGGTCCTAGTTCCAGAGGAACTTCCCCCGCCGCCACTCGGTTCTTGAGGACTGTCTCCCCCTTTAAAGCAAGGACCGCCAAACTTGGCAACTTTAAGACTTGTGGACTTCAGGTCCCAGAATTCCCCAGACAGCATGTGGGGACACCCTGCTCTAGAGGGAGTGGCATCCTTCATAGGCTTCAAAGTAGCACCATTTCGCCACTTTGCTCCCTCCCTTGAAGTTCTCCTTTCCTTCAGCCGAGAGCGCGGAGCTGACAGATGGAGTTGCAAGATTGAGAAAGTAGGAAGTACAAAGTACAAGGCGTGTGTCCCGTCCCCCCCCCCGCAAACAATAGACAAAGCTTCTAATGCCATCAACTTTTCAGGTACAGCCTGGAGGAAAAGCTAAATACTGAGACCAACTCATTATTCTCAGCTAGCCCTTGCAACAGCGTTGGCTGGAAATTCCGGGATTTGGGCTTGATACATCTGTATGGTGCTAAACTGGGGAAAATGTGGAGTGGGGGAAGGGGAATACTGGTCTCGAATGGGTAGATACATTCCAATATTTTTCTGAATGTCATTTGCCCTCCATCTTCCAGCATAACTCCAGGGTTATCTTTCCCATTGGTAAAGATAGTGCTTTGCAACAAAGTGTAAATCTAAGACACCTTTCTTAAAACTACCAAATTGCAAGGATTTCTGGTTCTACAAAATGTTACATCAGGCAAGATGTATGAATCATACTTTCCTCTTCCAAATTATTTCCCATTCTTCCCAAGGCATTAGACCTCCTATATTTAGACTTCAGAGGTTTGAATATAAATCCTGTTGGAACACTGTTAGTTTGTACATCCAACTCTGTTGCTTTTATATAACTTGGCCATTCTCATTCCAACAATTTAATTATCCCTACTGGGCCAACAAATATTAATATTTTTTTTTCTTAAAGGAGAGAACTGAGTCCAGACATTAGGCAAAGTCACTTATTTATATTGTCAACGTATTGACAAATGTTAGATGTCAACAGTTTTTAGGAAATATCCATTTAATGTTATTCTCCTGTTTTTCTTTTTCTTTGCTTGGTGAAAATCCTATTTTGGCTTTCTATTTGATGTGCCAAATATTTTTCAACCACTCTGGTCTGCACTATTGCAATTATTGCAAGGATTTTTATTATGAGGTTTCCATTGGTTGTTTCTTTATATTTGTTTGTAATTTTATTAGAAATTTAAGGTTGAAATATGAAAAGGATTTTCCCCTAATGAGAAATCAGGTTATTTTGAATTCATAGTAGGTGTTTCTCTATTTGGTGAATAATAACAATAATCTATAAAGCTTACATCCTGCAACAATACCTTTAACACCATCAAAGAACAACACCTGCCTATTCCAGGTCCTTGGAAGGAGCTTGATAGGTGGATTAAAATGCCAAATCCAGTCTAAACATCTGGCTGACTGTGCAGTGAACCATTTTTAAATTGCTGCATCCAGTCTAAACATCTGGCTGACCATGCAATGGACCATAGTTGCACCACCTGGAGACAGCAAAAGAGAAAGAACTGGAGAAAAATCACAAAATGCAAAGGCCTGCTAATAGCAGTAGAACAACCATGAAAAAAGAAAGCAAAGATAATATCATTAGTAATAGGCACCTTGGACGCAATCCTAAAAAACTGAAGTACCTCTTGAATACCATCAACATTGATGAAGTCACCATCAGACAATTGCAAAAGGCAGCTTTCATTGAAACAGCTTACATCCTGTGACACCTTTAATACCATCAAACAACAGCATCTGCCTATTGCAGGTCCTTGGGAAGGCCTCAATAGATGGATAAAATACCAAATCCAGACTAAATATCTAGTTGACTGTTGACCAACCATAATAATGATATAGTATCTTCTAAAAAACATGGGTTTATCCATTCTTCTTATTCACTAGATTTGCTTAATATTTTTGAATTTCATATGGTGCCATCAATCTGTACCTTCTTTTTAAAGAGATCAGGTCCTTTTGTATTTGTGTATTTAGATATATTGTTTTACTAAATTACATATTATATTGCTCCTGGTTGCTGTATTTGAAATGAAATGTATTTGTCAAAAATCAATGAAGCCGTATTTTCAGTTATCATGCGTATAGAAGGATATTGCTAGAGAACTGTTTAGGGCAGTTCTTCCTCAGCAGAAATTAGCTAGGCAGCCCTTTAAGGTAAGGTTGCACAGTTTAGCTGAGCTGCTAGATGGAGACCAGGACAAAGACACATTTTCAATTTCTTCCAACAAGTGTTTTCCATTCAAGATTTGCAGAGGGAGGAAGAGAAACTGTTCATATTCATTCTTATAAAATGGTGCTGAAAAATAGGATGAGGAGCCATCCATAATTCCGGCAGGTGAAACATTTCTCATCAGTTATGGCAGCATAATGCAAGAATGCAGGATGACATTGAGGGGCTATTCAGATGTGCAGGCATCTGAGAACCATGTACAATTCATTTGCTGAGGGGTTTTCTTCTGACTTGCCTGCTTTGCTGAACTCAGGACTAGAAGGACAAATGACGTCCTTTCGTTTAAACTCCTACTGCAACTTTTTTCTGAACCTTAATATCCATATGCTGAATGGGTATTATTGCAATTATAACTATCAATTAAACTATGGATCAGATTACCAAATAAAGAGGACATAAAATTATTTATCTAAAGAAACAAAATATCTAACATATGCTAATGCTAGAGTGCAAGCATTTCTTGTGCAAAGTTTTTGCCACACCCATTGTAATAGCAAGCAGGAAATTTTTTAAGGAGGCTTTTAAAAAGTTTGACTTAATAATTCAACACCACAGTGATACTTTCCCCTTTGTATTGATATATGCAACTCTGACTAATGCATAGGGAATGAGTGGAATAGAAATAGGGATTTTTCCATTCTTGCCTTTACCTTCCCAACTACATTCCATACTGACAGGGGCTTTCTTTCTTTTGCCTCTTACCAATATTCAACAATCAAGAAAAGCAACAGCCATTTGACTTTAGATTGGAGAAAGTGAAGTATTGACAAAGATTGACCAGGGCCAGACAAAGCACTAAGCCACAGTTTTTAAATCATCATTTATTGAATAAACTTGAATTAACGATATTCATGTAGCATAGAAAGCACAAATATATTAATCATATTTTAGCTTTGTCTAGTTCTTGAATGGTAGGACATGGATTTATTTGTTCATTCATTGCATTTGTATACTGCTAAATCTCACAAAATTCCAAGCAGTTAGCAGTGATGCCCAGATAAAACATCTATTTAAAATATTCATGGTAAAAAAACCAATAAAACACATAAAATACAGTGAGAAACAAATCTCTGTGGAAAAGCTTAATTTGGAGCGTCGTCCTTAATAAAATCAAAGTAGCCTCAATTGAAAGGGTAAACCCAAAGGACCACAGAAAAACAATAGTTCTGCACCTCCTAATTTCATAGAATCAGGACACAACTAGAATTGTCTGCCAGGAAATCCTGATTCTCCAGTGGATTGTTACAGGACATAGTTATCAGTCTGCCTACTTTCTCCAAACATTTGGAAATAATCTATTAGGTGATTCCCTAATAGATTATCGCGAGTACCACCCACAAACCTTTTGGAAGGTTTAGCGTTATTCCTAACCTACTTCTTGTTGGGAATACTAGGAACTGTACTGCCAATACTTTTGGAAAACACTATAGTCTGCTGTCAACCCTTTCTCATTAATTCAGTTTGGAGGCAAATAGATTGATTCCTGCCCTAATCTAAAGCAGATGTTTCTGAATTGTACCTGCTGGCAATCCTTTACCAATCACAAAGAATTCTGGCAGTTGTACTTCAGCATCTGGAAACACAGTTGAACCACCCGTGGCATGATACCGAAGTAAATGAAAGTCAATTCCATTGTACTGATATCATGTAAATTTCAATAAAGCCACTTTAATAAAGATACTTTACAATCAATATCTACTCCAAGGGAACATGTTTCCTAAGGAATATTGCTTTGGCTGTGATAATTCAGGTTTAATGATAAACAGATTATATGTGATTTCCCTTGAAAATGACACAGAGTTTTTATTTGAAATACTTCCTTTTGTTCATCTACAATTGCATCAGATGTCTAGGTATACCTGGTCAAATGATATTTTCCAATGAATTTACAAGATAACAAAAGTTGACATAGTATGGTATAGTAGAAGTTAAATGCTACATCTTTCAGCAAAATGATAGCTCATCTGAGGAAAACCCACAACTGTTTCAATTGTTTCAAGCAGCAGATCATGAAATGGCAACACTCCTATGTTCATTAGTCAAGTTTTCTGGTTTATTATATCAAGTAATATAGTGTTAATATGTATTATTTCTATCAGGTCTATTTGTTAATATTGGCTGTTTACTTTAAGAACCCATTGGATACTGTTTTTTAAAGTTCTGAATTCATATTGAAGAAAGGAATGTCTTTGCCTGAATTTTATATGGTGGATTTTAGTTTTCACATTAGATCATCACTTCTCACAGCCCATTACACTCATCTTTCTAGCTGCCATTTCTTGCTCAGATATCTTCACCCATTTGTTGTCTTTTACTGGTATAAGTTTCCAACAGTTATAGCTAATTCTACTACTTGAAGTAGCTCCTTCAAAATGACCATGAATTTGGGACACACTCCTTTAAGTGGGCAATCCACATCCCACTTTCCCAAGATCCCAATTACAGCTCCCCAAAATTCTAGGGGCACCATTTTGGACCTTTCTTAGTAATTTTTAATGAATTTTTAAATCACCTTTGAGATTTAAGACACCAACCTTGTCCCCAAAACACTCAGATTTCTCCAGATTCCGCAAAGATAAAAAAAGTCCACCCAGTCCAGTGCTGTCACAAAACCACCAGGCATATTTAAGCAGTCTTGAGGCAGAATAAAAAAATGGCTCATTATACAGCTTTAAGCCAAGGCCTGCAGGCATTACTGAAATTTATGTGTAATTTTCCTGTCTCTTTCTACATGGTTATTTTCCCTGGGCTGAATTTTAAATTTTGAACCTCTTGGCTTCTGGACTATAAACTCCTTGGCATAGGAACTATTCTTATGTACTTTGGCTTCATACAGAATAATGATGCTATATAAATAATCAGTGGAATTATTTCAACATGATGAGAACTGCTTCAATACAAAAAACCAGACTATTGGTAGGGATGTTCTAGCCCCTAAAACAGTGACTCTTTGAAGAAGTATCTTCTTTCCTCCCCCAAAAGTGATTCTGACAGCGGGTTCCAGTAGAAACTTGGTATTGGTCACTTATTAATCCTTGGGTTTCAGTGGAAAGAAGTAGAACTCCATACACCATTGGGTGGTCTCTTTATAACCAGCCATGTTTCCAGTTGCTTCAAGATTATTAGTGGTTACTGGAGAAAATGGACTGTTGAGTGCTTTGGTCTGTGAGCCAGTTATTAGTACCATTGGGCCTCTGGAAATCTGCCTCGTATCTACAAAACCATGAATTAAAAATAATAATAATTGGATATAGCAGAAAACTAAGTTGTAGCTCTTATAGAATTAAATGATAGAAAATCTTAAAGGTCATCATTAGAAGAGCTCTTACAAAATCAAGTGCTTTGACTATGAATGAATCTGATTCTTTGAAATCACACATGCTTTTAGACAAGCCCACGCTAGTGCACTGCTTTGCCAGCAAATCTTGGCACATTTTAGTTATTAAACAATGGTGATTTGGATGGGATTCATTACTAAACAGAGGCAAGGGAATTTTCTGTGTGCAATTAAACTGTGCTTTGGCTGGGATGATTGGCTCAAGGTAAATCTTTGTCTATTCAAAATGAAAAGAAAAGAAAGGCAGAGGCTTTATACGTGTTTCTGCAAGTGTGTGCATGCATAAAAGAGAAAGAGAAAGGGAGTGTAAATTATTGGATTTGATGAATGATTGGTGAATGCTGGATTTAAGTGGATCAAATATGATTTAGTAATGAAACTATTTTGTTGGTGATAATGGGATTCTGGTCATATTCTAAGTGAAAGTTAGAATATCAATTCTTAAATAAGAATATGGAAACCAATGTCCACCAAAATCTATGTGTCAAAAGTCAGTTTTTTAGCATATCAAGGGAAATCCAGATGCATGGGAAGATGAAAGGCTGCTACAGAAAAATCACAAAGGTTCATACATCGTACTAAGCCAGCATGTTAACTGATTTGTTACTTAGCATGTTTTGTGAATTCTACCACTATGACCCATGACTTCATAAAGTGTCCGCTCAGCCAATTGTGGCTCACTCAGCAAACCATATCTTCCCACACTGTGGGAACAAACAAATCATACCTTCCAACACTGTGAAAACCTAGACATTTTATTTCTAGCAATCAGGAGCCTAGAACTGAAGCATTTTATTCAAGGCTCCAACTGTGGCTCATCTGCAGGTCATTTTAGAAACTCCTCTAAAGTTTCCATTCATGAACAAAGTCTTACTTCAAGAAGCATCTTTACTTACTATTTTTTTCCCTACTTAAATGTGTATGTGTATATTTGGCAGCCAACCTAACCTACTCTTTCTGCCATAACCACCGCCTAATATTGGGGGGGGGGGGAACCACTATTGTTTTCTTGGAAATGGCAGGGATCCTGTCCATATCACATAAGAGAGGATCTGATAATATTTCCTTTCAAGAATGATGACCTCTGCTCAGTCTCAACTGTCCCAGAAGTTCATTGCTTTTCAAGGAGCTCCTCTTCAGGAAGGAAGCCATGTACTTATTAATCAATGATTTATTTTTATGTAGAGCAAATGAATTACATGCAGTAGAACAGCAATGTTGTGAGAAATTGGAGAAATGATATGGATGCCTGAAGAAAAATCACAATGCAAATCTTGCAAGCAAACTCATATTTAGACCCTGGTGCATTATGGCAACTGCATTCTGCATCAGAAAGTTCTTTAGACCATAAAGGTTAACCCAGTTTAAAACATATTGCAGTAATCCCATCATGATTGAAACAATCATGAAACTACCGGATATGCTAATTCAGGAAAGGTCATTGTTGATTCACCAAATAGGCAATATTTGGCTAACCAGAATTTACCACATTTGATATTTGCTATTGTTCAATTTAAAGAGATACGTTTTCTATCTTAAAACATAATCCAAAGTGGAAATAACTGGGTGTGGGTTTAGGAGATGTGCGTTCTCTGCCTTGTCTATGGAACATCTTGCCCCATGATGTGAGTGTTAAGACCTGGCTCTGTCAACTAGCATTTGGGTCCAATAGTGGTATGCAACCCGAGAGATGGTTGGTGGCTTGAGGGCACTCTTTTTTTTTTTTTTTTTAACTCTGTAACATTTTTTTCTTTTACTTGTAAACGGCTCAGAGTCACCTAGTGAGATGGGTGGTGCATAAATTTGATCAATCTATCAATAAAAGTGCTTTGCTATTGCATGGTTTGGCAGAAGATATTTAGTGATGGACTTGATAAGTCTTTGAAGCTGTTCTGTCACTTCTCTGATTCATACTCTGATAGACATCACATTTCATGTGCTGGTTGCCCTTAGTGACATTCTTTGTAGTTATTCCTTTTCTTTCTTGTTTCTTCCTTCTGTTGAATTCCACTGACATACTTCTGTTAGATATCGTTGTTTGCTGTCTTGTTTTGTCGACTTCATGTAATAGTTGTGGCTTATGTTGAGAGATTAAGTCTGTTACACCTTGGCTATTGCTTTTAATGTGTGAATCTACAGAAATAAAGACCGACGAGACAGCTATAGACAGGATAACCACAGAGAGGAGAATATTCCAAGAATCTTTAGTTTCCTCCTACCAAATTTCTAAGTGAAAATGTAATACCCAGGTAGTCCTCGACTTATGACCACAATTGAGCCCAAAATTTCTGTTGTTAAGCGAGACAGTTGTTAAATGCATTTTGCTCCATTTTACAACTTTTCTTGCCATAGTTGTTAAGTGAATCACTGCAGTTGTTAAATCTGTTACATGGATGGATGTTAAGTAAATCCTGCTTCCCCACTGACTTTGCTTGTCAGAAGGTCGAAAAAGGTGATCTAGTGACCCCGAGACACTGCAAATGTCATAAATATAAGTCAGTTGCCAAGCTTCTGAATTTTGATCATGTGACCACGGGAATGCTGCAATGGCTGCAATTGTGAAAAACAGTCATAAGTCAGTTTTTTTTCAGTGCCGTTGTAAATTAGAATGGTCACCTAATGAACTGTTGTAAGTCAAGGACTACCTGTACAGTAGAATATATTTTTACTTTTAACTGATGGCTTAGGAATCCTTCAGTGATTGCATTTGGTGGTGAGAGAGAATTGATAGACATAGGTTATCAGATTTACATATATAATCTCTCCTCCTTTCTCTTCTATAGTCCCTACTCTCCCACTCCATTGATGGAAATGGCATCTTCTCTCAGGTAAGAATATATATATATATATATATATATATATGTAGGTCTTTGGTAATTCGGGTTTTCTCCCGTGTAAAATTGAAAGTGTCTTGGCAACGTTTCGACGAAGTCCCATTCGTCATCTTCAGGCTGGTGTCTTCGGCTTTATATATATATATATATATATAAAGCCGAAGACACCAGCCTGAAGATGACGAATGGGACTTCGTCGAAACGTTGCCAAGACACTTTCAATTTTGACACGGGAGGATGGTACGGGCCCGAAGGTTATCCAAGGAGACCTACAGGTATTATATATATATATATATATATATATATATATATATATATATTCTTACCTGAGAGAAGATGTATATATATATATATAAACAACTTTCTCTGACTGGTGTTTTCAGTTCGACTGCAGCACATAAAAAATCTAGAGGTTTTTTTTTTTTTACTTTCAATACTATAAATTCTGCCTCTTGGTATTTCACTATTTGCATTATACAGCTGCCGGAAGTTGTTTATCTGCCTGAAGCAAACTTAACATGTTTAGACTTTTACTGTAAAGCCATTGAAAAAGGCCATTTTTCCCCCAAACTATTGGGGAAAAAAACCATCTGTTTTTAATCATAAATTACTTTAATGTGATCTCTGTATTTCCCAACAAACTCCTATGTCTAATTATAAGTTTTTGCATTAAATAAAACTAGGCAAGCCCTTTTGAAGTTATTATAAATGCTGTGCAAATGCTGGAAAACAAATCACAAAAAACAAGAAGCACATCAGTACACGCAGCTTTTAAAGAAGATGTATTTATAGTGATCATGCGCTTGAAAGATAAAATCAAGGGTGGTGGATTTTCCCATTTAGTTTTCCAGATGTCGTTAAGTCTTGTTTCTGCATTGCTCTTTAATTTAAAAAATGTTTTAAATCTACATTTACATTTTGACTTTCAGGAAAAATCTCAGTGGGTGCTATATATTTTCTGACATTCTTTCTGTGTGCTTTGGATGTGCATGCCTGTGAGGAAGAGAGAAAGAGAGAGAATGATTTATAGGTTTATTGTGTGAAAAAATATTCTACTGTTCCTTGGAATTAAAAAAAGAAGTCCAATTTATTATACAAGCAGTTAGAATAGGCTCAAAGGAATGTCATAAAGATCAGTGCATGGAAATAAATGTGTGGAAGAAATACTAAGGAAATATTTATATTTGGTTTCATGAATTGTCTCCTTTTTAAACAATTTTACTGTATTGTTTATTGCTATTGTAAAATGCTAACAAATGTCAGCGGTCCTCCATTTATGACCACGAATGGAATCAGAATTTCCATTGCTAAGCCAGGTGGTTGTTGAGTGATTTGTGTCTGATTTTATGACCATTTCTTGCCATGGTTGTTAGGCATATCACTGAAGTTGTTAAGTGAATCACATAGTCATTAAGCAAATCTGAGTTCACCGCTAACTTTGCTTGTCAGAAGCCAGCTGGAAAAGTTGCAAGTGCCAGTCACATGAACCTGGGATCCTGCAGCCTTTATAAACATGTGCTGGTTGCCAAGCACCCCCATTTTTATCATGTGATCATGGCAATGCTGTGATGGTTGTAAGTGCGAGGACTCAGTGATGTTATAACTTTGAATGGTTACTAAACAAATGGACACTAAACATAAGGACTACCTGTAATGTTTTTCAAAGTTCATGGAAACAAATGAGGAAAAATTGAAGGATATTCATTCATTCATTCATTCATAAAAATTATTGGCTGCCCATTTAACCATAGATAACTCTGGGCGGCTTACAGACATATAAAAAATACATCTACATTAAAACAATAAATTAAAACCAAGATTGAGGAGGGTGGGGGTGGAATGGGGAGGGGATGGGATCTGTTAATACGCGATCAACTACCTCCACTATGCTGTTCCCCCATTGGGGCCCCAGGCCAACTGGCAGAGCCAGGTCTTTAGGCCCTTATGAAAAGATAGGAGGAGGGCAAGATGTCCCAGAGGGCAGAGGCAAGAGCAGAGAAGGCCCTTTTCCTGAACCACATCAGTCAGAATAATAGGGTTGACGGGACTCATAGCATGCCTCCTCTGCCTGCATGAGTGGGAAGGACCAATCCCAGTAGGGTGAGATGGTTCCTCAAGTTACTTATTGAGTCTAAAGAACAGAAGATTTAAGGGATATTTTAGCAACTTTCCAGAAGCTAAAAGGCTGATCCACTGGTGCAGACAAAGTTTTGTTCTGGTGAATTTAAAAAAATAGAACCAGATATAAGGGTCTCATAAGATGATAGATTTTGGTTGGCCATTGTAAGAAAATCCTTACGATGAGAGCAGGTGAACTTAAAAGGATGGTAGGATCTTCTTCACTGAATACAGCAGTTGTAGCCAAAGTGATGCTCATGGGCAAGGGGTGCCCTTCTTTGGCACATACTATAATAAATCAGGGCTTTGGGAGATAGTAAATCAATTTTTGAGGTTTTGGATGTCGTTCCCAATTTTAAAGACAACTTGTTTTAAAAGGAAATGTTGGATATTATCAGTTGCTTGAAGTATCCAACAGGGATCTTGCTTTTGCTGGCTTTTCAGAAAACTGCATCTCTACCATCACAGATATAGCAAACATTTATTGAATAAATAAATTCAATAAATCTAAGGGGAACTTGATTAGATTCATCTTACACATTTCCCAAATATTGTACTAGAGCTCATATACTTTAGAGAAAAATCTAGAAATAGTAGCACTGCTAGGACTCTAGAGATCAGTTTTATAGGAATGTTTCACAAGATAAATAGGTCAGCACAATGTTAAAGAACCATGTAGTGGACTTTCTGAAGAAAAGCAACCACTTATAGTTTAATAACATTTTTATTAGTTTGTTTTATAGTTAAGTCCCTGGTGATACAAACCTCAAGAAGAAAAAAAACTAAGGCTTTTCTCAGTTTTAAAAGGCCATAAAAACATAATTTGCTGAACTTTTCAAAGAAATGAAGGGTGTTTTTGTTTAAATGAAAGTTATATTAGTGGAATTTTCCATTAAAGTGATATAAGTGAAATTTTCCATGAAATGCTTCATTTTTATTTAAAATGTTTTATGAACAGCTTGTACAAATAGGATTGTTGTTAAATGTATTAGCGTACCAAAAGAAAGAAAAACTCACAGAAAATTCTTCTTATATGTGGATCATTTCCCAGGAGAAGCATGCCAATTTTCAAAACATAAAATAAAATTAAACTAATACAGTCCACTAACCACAGCTTTTGGTGTGTCTACCAGAACCATTTAGATCTTCATTTCATTCAGTTATGCCATCAATACAGTATATAATTACTGATTCATTTTTAAATCCTGAATAAATCAATGTAACTGGACATGTATGCATAAACCACTTTGCTCCTAATGAAGTTTCTCCCATTTGCTGTTATTGGGTTAATATCACAGTTTATGCAGTGTGTTCATGCAGTTTAGTAACGTTGGTTTTCAAGATATCAGAATGCAAGGATAGATTCCTGAAGTGGGACAATAAGGAAACTTCTTGTTACTAGAATATCCATTTACATATTGTCAAAAAAGAATGAAAGACATGGAAGACGCATGGTGACTTGTCAGCCTATCTCACAAGGTAGTTATTATGAAGAAAAGTGAATAAGGGATTGTTCTGTATGTTGTCCTGAGCTTGGAAAGAAAGGCAAATCTATTAATGTATTAACAAATTAATAAATACTTCAAAAGAGGCAGTGGGTTAAATATACCAAAAACCGAGAAGACAGCTACCTGGAGCTCCACTGCATTTCCATTTGCTACCCAATTGGTATGATGCCTTCAACAAACCTGATTGTGCAGAGTACAGCTGTAAAACATCTGGATGACCACTAGATAGCAGCAATACACAAGTGTTTTGGGATGATGATGGTGATATTTTACTTTTCAAGCTAATTACCACTAGTGTTCCCATCAGAACACTAAGCAATTCTTCTTAACATTTTAAGATCAGAAAATATTTTCTCGATAAAGCCAGGAAGGAACCACATGATTTCCATTTAGCAGACCTTGTTGTCCATGGTGAGCTGGCAAAAAGAAATAGTCTGATTAGTATAAGACAGACTTCTGTGTTTCTAATGGCACAAGCAGTTCTAGGCATCCCTAGGGTGGCACGTGTAACACCTCTGCTACATGAGTTACACTGGGTTCTGTTTGCTTCCAGATTTAATTCAAGGTGTTGGTTATCAGCTTTAAAGCCCTTCATGGCATGGGTCCAGGGTGTTTGAGGAGCTGTCTATCCCAATTATATAGACATGACCCACCCAATCAAGCAGTGAAGGAATGCTGTGAATCCTGTCAGTGAAAGAATTTCAACTAGTGGAATCTAAGACGAGGGCCTTCTCTTATCCCCAGAGTTGAAAAGCCCTCATTCTTCTGGTTTTCCAGAAGAGTGTTAAGACCTGGCTCTGCCAATTAGCACAGGGGTCTAAGAGTGATTGTGATGCAGTCTTGGAGATGGCTAGTGGCTTGATCGCATTCTCTCCAGCTTGTTAAACTTTTAGCGTTTTAAGTTTTTAACTTTAATTTTTACTTCTAACTTGTAAAATTTAATCTCCTTTTTAATCTTGTTTTAACAGTGCATTTAGTCATGTTTTATACTGTTTTATTATGTTGCCCAGAATCACAATAGTTTTCTCCGCTGTCTAAAGTAATATGACTTTTGCAAAAAGAACAAGAAATCTGAAAGGAATGAGATTTAGGAAAAATATGTCAGTTTATAAGTATGCAGCAACCATATACGAACTGCAAATTTGGAATGCATTGCTTTGTCTTGTAAACTGCGTTCCAGTTTTGTGGTAATGACTGCTATTTGTGATGATGGTACATTACCTCTGGTATCCAAGGTAATTTTCCAGCTCATAGGGAACACAAGGAGAAGGATGTTATTGTTCTTAAGCCTTACTTGTGGGCTTCCCATAAGCTATTACAAAAACACAATGAAGTTATAAATGGACCTGGATTTAAATCTAGCAGAGCTTTCTTGGAAAATCCTTGAGAATTTGGATACTGAAAACAGAAGAGATCAATGACTTCATTTAAATAAGTTCATTTATTCAAATTACATAGTTTAGCATAGATGGATACTGAATATATTTAATTTTGAAATAGAAGAAATAATAATTTCCCTGTTGTACTGTTTGGCTTCAGAGAATATATTTTGATTTAGCCCCCACATAGTAACCATCCAATTTTCTCCTACATTTTCATTAAAAAAATGCCTATTTCACAATTCAGCAGCTTAAAACATTGAGGCCAAAACACCACATTTAAAACCACATGCATCGAATTCAAAATATGTTTGTGAGCAATTAATCACACTCCAGTTTTACCAATACCATGGAAACCAAATAACTAGTACCAAACATTTTATCTTTGATTTATTAGGTGCACATGTGGCAGACAATGATTTTTGGAACCTCAACACAATGAATATTTCACTTGAGAGTTCTTCACACAGTCTAGCCATGTAATGCTTCATTTGCATTATTTATTTCCTTGCCCCGCGTTGGAGAGGATATGGATTTGCCCACTGTCTCCATAATGGTTTCTCCCCAGTTTTCAATCTTGATTATGTTGTCTGGAAAATCTATGATACAGCAAGTACCTTTCTGATGAGCCTGCTGTTTACCATGGCATCTCCCTGGTTCTTCATGTATCCATGCATCCCTGCACACAACCCGTAAACACTGTACAAACTTTCTGTGCTGTATCTTATTAAGAAGGAACTTGGAAAAAATGCAGTTTAGATGCTAATTGGATGTAGTGCTAATCAGAAAAGGGGAGGGTATCAAATGCAGAACTGTCAAAAAAACTCTCTCTCTCTCTCTCTCTCTCTCTCTCTCTCTCTCTCTCTCTCTCTCTCTCTCTCTCTCTCTCTCTCTCTCTCTCTGTGTGTGTGTGTGTGTGTGTGTAGACACAGTATGATGACACAGTGGAGTCTTGAAAGCTTAGGGCAGTGGTGGCGAACCTAGGGCACACGTGCCAGAGGTGGCACTCGGAGCCCTCTCTGTGGGCACATGTGCCATTGCCCCAACCCCGCCTCCTCCCATAGCCCCCTCCTCACCAGCAGCCCCCCCAGAGGAGAGTCGCCCCCTGGCACGGCCCACGCAAAGCAGCACAGCCAAGGACATAGTAGCCGGGCAGTGGGGACAAGACTCTGCCCTTGTGCCCCGTCACACGCAGATGATGCTGCAGGGCACGGGCGGAGGGCATGGCCACCATGGTGCTGCTGGGCCGCTTGGGTGATCTGTGGTGCGCCGTGTAGGTGGTGGGTGGCCCAGCAGGCAGGGCGGAGCGGGGACGGGGCGGTTTTTGGGCACTCGGTCTCTAAAAGGTTCGCCATCACTGGCTTAGGGTGATTCTGCTAATATCAAAGAAGATTCTGGGGACAAAATGCTAGGTAATGCAGGTAGCAATAGCAATAGCACTTAGACTTATATATCACTCATTGTACTTTATAGCACTCTCTAAGCAGTTTCCATAGTCAGCATATTTCCCCCAACAATCTGGGTCCTTATTTTATTGACCTCAGAAGGATGGAGGGCTGAGTCATGCTTGAGCTGGTGAGGACTGAACTCCTGGCAGTGAGCTGAATTAGTCTGCAATAATGCATTCTAACCACTGCACCATCACGGCTCCTACATAAAGGTACTATAATGGCTTATGTGGCCTTCAACAGCTAACACAGATTAACTAGTACAGTGACTGAATTGACTGTGGCCTGCAGTTTCTATCTGGAAAAAGATAAGCTGTTAAATCTAACATGGTTACACTACTAAGGTTTTATGAGATTATGTCGGTTTCATTCCTGAACACTGCTTGGTGAAGTCCATGTACTTTTCATGGCAACTTTTTCGGGGGAAATGCACCTTTACCTTTTTCCTAGCTTGAGGGAGAAGTACTGGCCCAAAGTCATCTGGCTGACTTCATGGCTGAAGCAGGTCTAAAACCCCCACTCTTTCATGTTCTAACCCAGTGCTTTTAACCATGATTTCAAACTGGCTCTCAGGTTGTAACTTAAAACTTTGTCTCACATATTTCTTTTCAACATAGCAATTCTCTGTTTTTGACTCTTCCTACTCCTGTTTTAAGTCCTTCCTCTTTTTTGTCTGCTACTGGTCTCCTAAAGTAGTACACTACAGGAATGGAAAAGCCAGGTCAGGTACGAAAGGGAGACAGATAGCCTGAGGTAAAAACTAGCAAAATACAACACTTGCACAGTAGCAGCAGAAAATGATTCTTTGCCAACAATCAGCTTGGCTCCATTTTGACTGTAATAGAGATACACATAATCCTCTCCCAACCCAATTTTAAAGAAGTGTTCCAAGGCCTGCTTCCTTTAGCAGGAGCTGTGAGCCAAACCACTGATGAATCTAACTTCTTTTGCAGATCAATGAGAGCTTGGACAACTAAGAAAAATAGAAATGACCTCCCTCTTCTGTTAGAACTGGCATTACTAAAGCAGCCACTGAGTTAAAATTATTCTTTGACAGAGATTTAGATTCACCATCAACAAATGTATCTTTGATTAAATTGATTTTTTAAAAAAACTGCTGAACACAAAAATAACTATGGTAAATGTAGAATGAAGATTTGTGATCTGACAGACATTCCCCATTTTTAAATGCCTGTAAAGTACTTTGCCTTTCTTTGCAAAATACCAGACCAGTTTTCTACTGGTCTGTCAAAACAACAACACTTAAACCTTATCACCTTTTAAATATTGAATGTTTGAAAAACAACTGAACCTGAGGCAATCTCTCTCTCTCTCTCTCTCTCTCTCTCTCTCTCTCTCTCCATTACTGCATACAATCCATTTTTCTTATAGCTTTATTTTCCTTTATTTAAGAAGGCCAGGGCCTGCTAATAGAATGAAGGTTTATATGCTTAGACTATTCTAGTAATTGTAGACCTTTCCTGGATAGAAATAGTGTAATTATGTGTAATGTTTCTTAATCCTTCCTGATGTCTTTGCTAAGCAATCTGATAAATGTCTATGTAGATTCTCAGTCATCCAGATCATGGTTGTTCCAAAGGTGCTTTTTCATGAGGCAACTGGACTTTTTTGTTTTTCTTTGAAGTTTCACTTCTAATCCAAGAAGCTTCTTCAGCTCTGACTGGATTGTGGGGAATGGAAGGATTTATGTTCCTTGCAGACAGCTGGTTATTTGCATTCTTTTACAGAGTCATTGAGGCCACTTGGAGATTTATCTGTGTCCTCAGGGTCACCCGAGTAGTGCAAATTGTTGTAGAGCCTTTTTGGAACTGCTAAAAGGATTGTGTTGTAGACTGAAGATAGATGATGTCATATCCCTCCCCCTCTGTTGTCAATTTTGACATAGATGGCCTCTTTGACCCCTCTTTCAAATGAACAATACTCTCTGTCCAAAATGTGGACTTTGCTGTCTTCAAAAGAATGGGTTTTGTCTTTTAAATGCGGATGGACTGCTGAATCTTGTCTTGATGGGTTTGTTCTCCTATATTGTGCCATGCATTTTTGAAGTGGTTTTTTTTGTTTCCCCAATGTACAGATCTGCACATATCTCACTTCATTGTACTCATATACCACATTGTTCAGTTTCTGTCTGGTGTTTTATCCTTGGGGTGGACAAGCTTCTGCCTTAATGTATTCTTGGATTTAAAGTGGGCACATATGTTGTGTTGGCTGAAGATCCTCCTGAGCTTCTGAATATTTGAAAAGTTCAGGAGGATCTTCAGCCAACACAAAATGCATGCACACTTGTAATATAAATAGGACAATAGTGCCTAAGTTATCAATTTAATCTCATTGACTTATGAATCGCCAATTAGAAAAGAGTCATGGAAGATCGATTTTTTTATATGGTGACCACTGTCAGATTATTATATGCCCTGATTACTCAGATTCCCAAAATGGAAGAATGTATTGTGAAGATAGTAGAAATGGCAAAACTGATCTGTTGGTAGAGTTAAAAACACGAGTTCTTTTGTAAAAGACTGGAAAACCTTTGTGAACAATTCCTGAAAATGGAAAAATGTGATCATTTATTTATAATTTAAAAGGAATTAAATAAGGGTCTGAAGGGATGCTTTAGGATTAAAAGGGAAAGTTAGATACTGAGTTTATAACTGCTAAAAAGGTCAGAAGTTTTCTTCTTTTTTCTGATTCTTGTTTCTTGAATTGGTTCTTTTTCTGTGTCGTTTTTCCACATCATTTTAATTTTTTCCTATTTTTCTTTTGTCTAGTCTTTTCTCTATATTCTTTCTTTACATTTTCTTTTATATATCTAAAAACTTTCAATAAAAAATCCTCAGTATTACTTTGTGTGCATCTTTTTAATTGAATGATTGTTTCTAGAAAACTGAACTGAGTCTTTGCACAATGAAGTTAATCCTTCTTTTGTACTGTTTATTCAGTGGAAATTTCCCTAATTAATGATGGAAAATTTCCCGCGACTCCATGGGTACTTGTTAGGGTTTCCACCATGGATCAGTAACTGCATGGAAGACAGCTTTGATTGGGAAAATGAAGCGCAGCAATAGTTTCCTTCCTTAGCTTTCATTGCTATGAATGAAGGAATGTTTGCTTTTTGTTTCTCAAATTTTCTTTTTAAATGCAGCAAATACAAGAGAATTCCCATAATTTCTTGCTAGACATTTAAAAAATTTACTCAATTGAGATGCATCTTGTGATGTTCAAAACAGTAAATGTAGAATATTTTGTAGTGTAGAATAGAATATATAATATATATATAGAATATAATCAATATATACATTGCAAGTGGTGAAAATCCTTTTGGTCTTTTATAACCAATCATTCAACATCTATACAATGATGAAAAACAGTGAATTCAGCTTAGTGTAACTCACAATTTTATCATCAATCTTAAAGAACTGATCCACTATTTTATAAATAAAAGAAAGACAGAAAACATTTTTGAAGCAACTATATTAGACTTTTCAAAACTATCATTATACCACTATTATTATTATTATTTTAAAAAAGGCTGTTACAAATTAGAACAGAATAGTTGAAATTTTAGGTTTTCACTTTATGGTTGTAATTAGCTGGTATTTTTTGTAATACTAATATTTTAATCATTAAAGATTTTATTTTTCTTTTACTAGAGAAGGTCAAGAGCAATTTCCTTGCTTGAAATAATGGTTTCTGTTAAAGATCAGTAACTTTTTAGGTCTGTTTTCATTTTCCGTAACAGTAGCTGCAATATTTAACTGGATAAAATATTGAATTGAATTGAAAGGAAAGTGTTTTTCAACATTACCTAATAGCAATTTTTAAAACTCTGTAGAGATGTCCTGCAAAAACCCTGAATAGATCTGATTCAAGATTAATTTGCTTGGTTTTATAATATTTTCCCTGTACATATGTATTTTTATAATAAAACTGAAGTTGGGTTATTTTACCTCTAATAGTAGAATGATTTTTTCCCCAGAAAAATGCTTGAAAAAAGGACAGAGAAAATATTTAATTATCATGGCATACATTATCATAAAAAGTCAGAAAAACAGAACCAAATTAAATGAATACATTTAGTCATCTAGTCCAACCCCCTGCTCAGGCAGGAAACCCTATACTATTTCAGACAAATGGCTGTCCAGTCTCTTAAAGACTTCCAGTGTTGGAGCATTCACCGCTTCTGGAGGCAGGTTGTTCCACTGGTTAATTGTTCTAACTGTCAGGAAGTTTCTCCTTAGTTCTAGGTTGCTTCTCTCCTTGATTAGTTTCCATCCGTTGCTTCTTGTCCTGCCTTCAGGCGCCTTGGAAAATAGCTTGACTCCCTCTTCTTTGTGGCAGCCCCTGAGATATTGGAACACTGCTATCATGTCCCCCCTCGTCCTTCTCTTCATTAAACTAGACATACCCAATTCCAGCAACCGTTCCTTATATGCTTTAGCCTCCAGTCCCCTAATCATCTTTGTTGCTCTTCTCTGTACTCTTTCTAGAGTCTCGACGTCTTTTTTACATCGCGGTGACCAAAACTGGATGCAGTATTCCAAGTGTGGCCTTACCAAGGCATTGTAAAAGTGGTATTAACTCTTCACGTGATCTTGGGTCTATGCCTCTGTTAATGCAGCCTAACACTGTGTTGGCTTTTTTGGCAACTGCAGCACACTGCTGGGCAACTGCAGCACACTGCTGGAACAACTGCAGCACACTACTGGATTAGTTTAGATTATATTTAGATTAGATTAGTTTAGATTATATTCCTATTTGGGGGCTAGTTAAGGCATCTGTCATAAGTGTGGGGGGGGAGAAAGTGCTGGGGTACTGGAGAAAGGAACAATGTGCTGGAGAACAATGCTGTGTGCAGAGGTATTCCTTGAATTCCTTAGTTGGACTTTGAAGATCAAGAAGAATAAATGGTCCTATACTATTGCTAGTGTTGAAGTTCTACTTTTATATATGGAATGGGAAATGGGTAAGCATTTAACAGTTAAGACAGGAAATATCTCTGGCAGCTCAAATTTAAAGCATAAAAATGAATACAGTTGGGGAAAGCAAGTTTAAAATCTTAACTAGTGTTGCTATTAATCTTCAATTTACCTTCAATTTCAAGTTGAATCCTGATACCTTTGTTCGATAGTATTTGATTTTTTTAAAAAAACTCTCTTTGATCTACACTGAGGTCATTATGGCAACATCAGCCTGCTTGCACCATTCATATGAAACAGAAAAATGGATTCACATTACTTATGGGCATCTTGGAATAAGGGAAACTATGTCAATGGTCAAGACATCTGCACCAAAAATAAAATGATGGGGAAGATAAAAATAAAGAACAACAGAGATTAAGGCAAAAATGGAGTTACATCATCAGTAACAAGACACCTGTATGGATTTAACAGTCCCAAAAGCTAGACTGAGAAGAACCAGTGACAAATTCAGGACTTTAAGGTTTTAGGCCTATATTAATTTACTTGGGAATAAGTTCTGCTCAATTCAGCCAGCCTATTTCACCCTCGAGTCATTTTCAAGTGACGTGTTTGTAAGGGAAGACTGAATCAGCCACCCCATTTTCCAGAACAGCAGCTCTTCACTGGAACAAGCTTTCAGGCACTTCCTGTTGCTGTATAACTTTCCACTCCAATGCTTGCTGAAGCTGGAACAGGAAATGCACATTCTTCACTATTCTGAATTAAAAACACTGTATTTAAAATAAAATACAAGCATGACAAACTGGCATTCTCTAACGGCTCATCTAAAGAGGTGCCTATGGAATAAGAATCACAACAAGTTCATGCAAAATTGAAAGCAAATTCCCAGCTGGCATATGATTCAGTTTGCAATATGGCTATAGATTGCACACAGAGTACTATATGTAACTAAAACGTAAGGCAGGGGAGAAGGAGAAAAAATAGGCATATACCAGGAGCTTAAAACAAAACATTTAAGACAAGAATAGGCAAGACCATAGGCTTAGCTTTTTGAAAAATCCTAGGTTTGGTGGATATTATTATCATTTTAATTATTAGATTTTATCCCAGTTTTATTACCTTATAAGTAACTCAAGGCAGTAAACATTCATTCATTCATTCATTCGTTCATTCATTCATTCATTTTCTATGGCTGCCCTTCTCTGTCAATGACTCTGGGCAGCTTATAATTCAGAACCTATAGTATGATTAAAAATTAAAAACACATTTTAAAACAATAAAAATAGTAAAACCAGTAAAAAGCATTAAAAACATCCATCATGTATAATACTCCTTCCTTCTCCTATTTTCCTTGCAACAGCCACCATGTGAGATAAGTTTGGCTGAGAGAGAGATAGAGTGACTAACTCAAAGTCACACAGCTGGATTTCATGCCTAAAACAGGACTAGAATTCATAGCTCCTGGGCTTCTAAGGTAGTATCTTCACCACTCATCTCTTTTTTGTATGACAAAGTCACCTAGTCAAGGGAACAAAATATAGCCTGTAATGTATAAGAATTCAGGATGCTATATCTAACATATATGGGTGGCGCAGTGCCTCAGTGATTAAGACACTGGGCTTCTCAGCTGGAAAAGCCAGCAGCCCGGATTCAAAGTCTGAGTGCCATGCAATGAGGTGAGCTCCCATCTTTGCCCCAGCTCCTGCCAAGCCAGCAATTCGAAAATATGCAAATGCAAATAGATAAATAGGTACCACTTTGGTGGGAAGGTAACAGTGGTCCATGACATCATGACCATGGAAATGTCTTTGGACAGCACTGACTCAATGGCCTTGAAACGGAGATGAGCGCTGCCCCTTATAGTTGGCAACGACTAGCAGAATAAAATCCGCAGGGACTCCTTTATCTAACATACACTGAAGGGTTTTCGTGTAGCATCTTAAATCAAGAGTAGCAGCCTACAATCAATCACTTCAGAATATGCTTAATTTCCATTACATTTTGTCCTCGTGAATTGAAACAAATGCTTAGTCATTTGGACTACAACAATGTGATCTATATGGGTTGGTCACATTGGTTGCCAGTATACCTCTGGGTTGAATTTAAGGTACTGATAGTTACCTATTAAGCCCTTCATGGCTTGGGACTGGGTAACTTGCAGGATCATCTCTCTCCATTTGCACTTCCCCATCCTCTTAGTTACAGCAAAGAGGCATGATCCGGGTCTCATCCATTGGGAAGTATTGTCTGATGGAACCCAGGAAGACAGCCTTTTTGACATAATGTATGCTATCTAGAACATAATTCTCCCAGTCGAGGCTGGCTTTAATAAGGGCTTGAAGACCTGGTTTTCTAATTGAGCCTAGAGTCCTAGATGTGCGGCTGAATCCATATCATGGCTATGGTGAGGGTTGTTGGTTGGTTTTTCTCAGTTGCTATACACATTATTTATAATTTTGTTATACTGCTTGTTTATTGTTTAAATATTGTTCACTGCTCAGACTCATGTATTTGAGATAGGCATCCATATAAGTTTAAATTCATAAATACTTTAGATGTATAAATGTCAGAGAAAATATTTGACACTATTTATTTGTCCATTAGATACTGTAATATGACATATCATTCTAATGTTCATTTCATTTTTCTAAACCTAAGTATCAAAATAGAGCAAACTATGAGATAAGTAAATACATGGTTTTCATTAAATGGAAAAATTGAAATTGTCTGGGGAAAAATGTTGAGCACAATCAATTTATTCCAGATCATCCCTTTGATTGCACTGTTCCTGGAAGAAATAAAAAACAATTCAGAGTGCTAACTCTCAAGACATTCTGCAAAAGAGAATATAATAGAATTTTTGAAACTGCAAATGGGTGTCAATCAGAGCAGAGGTCTAAGTATGCCATTCTAGGGGCACACAGAATTGTCTATGCCACCACATTCTGCACCAGCTTAAGTTGCCATATACTTTTCAAGGGCAGCTTCATGTAGAGCACATTACAATAGTGAATCGTAAGTTGAGAGTTACTTAAATAACATAGGTAACTGGCCAGGGTGTTTTATCTCTTCTGCTTAGCTATTGTTACCACTATTTGGTGAACAGTTGCTAAAATAGCACTTGTGTTTTACTCTTGCCACGACTAATTAAAGCAGGCTTATTAGGAGGTGGAAAAGGGAATAAAAATATCCTGCTGTTTTTTACAATCCGTAAATGTTCAATCTTAATTTTCCTGTTGATCAAGAAGTATAGTCCCATTTAGTCTCTGTGTTTGCTTTGTCCACAGTTATAGCTTTGTAAGTCTTATCTCCTTGCCCCCAGTATTTGAAAAATCCAATTTTGTTCCTTCTACTCATCCCTCTCACATTCCTGAACTGAGTCTTTCACTGAATGAAATCTAAGATTGTGTACTTTTTGTTAGATAATTGTGCATAATTCAAACTATTTCTGTCTGTCATATTGCGCAATACCTATAATAGTAATAACACACTCATATTTTTTTCTCATGTTTCTTGTTTTAAAATGTTACAAAGACTACATATAATGTATTATTCCTAGCAGAGACTAACTTTGCCAGTCAGCCATGCCAATAAGACTGCCAGCCCAATTATCCACTGTGGAAACAGGCTTCTGAATAGATTACTGGCACGATCCTAAATTTTCTCTTATGTTTTTATTTCCCTTCCTTGAACAGTTCACAATAGTTTGGTGTGTTCTTTCATGCTATGAAGCACATTCTAGAGGTCACTTAAGATTCCTTCACTGTGACTAACCCTGGTATGTTCTGAAATACATAGAAAGTATGTTAATAGAGTATTATAAAAAAACATAATGTATCTTTTCACAATTTAAAGAGATGTCCTTAGACAAGAATCAAATCTATATCCTGGATCCATTATTTTACTCAGATACTAAGCCAGTGACTGGAACAACCTGCTCCTATAAAAACATAACCAGTATGTCAAATATAGGTAGCTCTGATTTTATAGTTAGGCTTTCACAATTAGATAGAAATCATGTATACTCATTGCATAAAAGAACATTGACTAGAGTTCCTGATTTTGAAGCAAATGTTCTTCAAAAACCATTTTAAAAGGCTAGTGGTAATGTTTCTTTACCTTTTTACTACAGTATTTTTAGATTTAAAATTTGGAAATCTATCAAAGACCAATAAAGTTGGTTTTGGAGACTTCTATTGCATATGGTTGCCAATTGAATATCCTTTGTATTAAGTCAAATCTGAATAGCCAAATCTGATTTTTTTAATTCATGAATGCTGCCAGGAAGAAGTCATGAATTCTCTCCTTCACAGCGACAGCTGATTTTCATGAACATTCCATTAAAATCACATCATAGCAACATACAAGCTATATCTAGATCTCTGAGGGCTTGTTGTGTAATTTCAAAGGTATAAAAAACTTTAAATTTTAAAAAGGAACAAGAATAGTTTCTTGAGAATACTAGGATGGGATTATGGTATATACTGTATGTGGGAAGACCCCTCCAAAATGTATATGGGTCCTTCCTATTTCAAAATGCAAATTTATTCCCTCCTCCTCATAATGAAGAATAAAAAAGGACCTAACAATGAATAAGAAGGAATAGAACTCAATCATTTCATAGGTAATAGAATAGAATAGAATAGAATAGAATAGAATAGAATAGAATAGAATAGAATAGAATAGAATAGAATAGAATAGAATAGAATAGGAGCTGGAAGGGACCTTGGAGGTCTTCTAGTCCAACCCCCTGTTCGAGCAGGAGTACCTATACCATCTCAGACAAGTGACTGTTCAGTCTCTTCTTTAAAACCTCCAGTGACGGAACGCCCACAATTTCTGAAGGCAAGCTGTTCCAGTGGTTAATTCTCCTCACTGTCAGGAAGTTTCTCCTTAATTCCAGGTTGCTTCTCTCTTTGGTCAGTTTCCAACCATTATATCTTGTCCTGCCCTATGGTGCTTTGGAGAATAGTTTGACCCCCCTCTTCTTTGTGGCAGCCCCTCAAATACTGGAATACTGCTATCATGTCACCCCTGTTTCTTCTTTTCTTTAGACTAGCCAAACCCAAGTCCTGCAGCCATTCTTCATATGTTTTAGTCTCCAGGCCTTTGATCATCTTAGTTGCTCTTCTCTGAACTTTTTCTAAGGTCTCAACATCTTTTTTGTAGTATGGTGACCAAAACTGGTTGCAGTATTTATCTATTCAGGATGTAATATATTAGGTTATTTTTATCTGAATCTTTTATAGCACTTGACATTAAATGAAAAGGTCCATTACTAATAAGAAATGCAGGTGGAAGCTCTTGGATGACTTACAAGCTTTGCCTGATTAGGTCTGACTAGACAGGGAGGTAAAAAACAAATCCTGGAAAAAGGCTATGCTAAACAACTTCTGTATTGCTGCCAAGAAAATGGAATGACTATTATCCACCTAATTGTCAGGATTCAAGGTCAGTCTACATGGACCTTTTCCCATTTATTCCAATTGTTGCCAAAAATGTATTGAAAAGATAGACACTTCATTTCTTGTGAAAGAATTAGATCTTTAGCAACTGGAGATACAATTTTCAAACAAAATGTTGAGAATTATACATTCCATATACTGTATATGTATATTAAACATACATAATAACATTCACTAGATCCCAAAATATCACCTTAATATCAATATAACAGTATAAGAGCTAAATCAACTTTGGTATATTATTGTCTGTGGTAATGTATTACTAATGACTGCACCAGTAAAAATCTAGGTTAAAAATCCAAGAGTTGTCATTTCTAATAAAGCTCTCTCTAATGTCTCTTTATTTCACAATCTAGCATTGCCAGAATAACAAGATGTCATCGCTAATGCTATCAGGTATTCAAGGGGAGGACTGTTGGAGTGAATATATGATGTAGTACTATTCCCAAGCCAATCTTAATTAGAAAACTGCATTTTTATTTCTCTGTGAAAAGCTATACTAAAGAGGCAAGGCCTCTTTTCTGGAAAAAAGTTAAAAGCTACAAGATTTATTATTGATTTTATACAGAATGATAGATTTGATAAAAACAATTACATCTTAGAACTCGAGCAGTATTTATGACTCTTTGTCCTTAGAATTGTTTCCATTCCATATGGATTTGTTTTTAAAAATCAGCAACCTTCTTGTCCACAGGCTGTCCCTTTTTTCCTTCTTCCAAAGTAGCTACCCACAACTGTAAGAATAGTTGCTGCACTTAGGAAGACTCTCTACCTATCAATAGTTAAATATTTTCAAACAGCTCCCGAGTTGCTGGGATGTGACTGTTGAAGTTCCAAGTCAGTAGAATTCTTTACAGACCCCTGGCGTAAGTAAGCACAATTCGGTTTATTAATCACAACTTATTTCAGACTTAACACACTAGCCAAGGAAGCTGAACGATATTACTGATAACTCAGATACTTTACTGCTATGATGGCAGAATGTGTTCTCTTTTCTGTGGTGGTTAGAGAACTGGCAGAAAATATTGCTGATGCTGCAAAAGTATTAAGCTATGTAGATCCTGCTTGATTTGCTGTATGGAAAACTGTCAGGTTATTACCATCTCAAAAACACATGTGTATTAGACTGAGTTTATCTTAGGTATTCCTCACAGTTTAATCACTTGCAGGACTATTTATATAAGAATTGTGGGAGAGAGGGACTGTAAAAAATAATGAACAATTGTCATGTCTTGCTAATTAGTAAGATACATGGAATGATGTTCAGAAAGTGTTCATAATAAATAGGATTGAATGGTTCTTTTTCTACAATTCCAATAATTCTTAAATATACATTATTTAGCAAAAAATACTTGCAGGCTATTGCTTATTCTTGCTTATTAAATGTAAAATAAGAATAAGCAATAACCTGAAAGATTACTGTAGGTTAGAAACAGATAATGGAAAAAATCTAACTAAGCGTGTTGCTAAGAGTTGAGACCTGAATTAATGTCACAAAATTAATCAAAACACAGAGATTAATGTGAATGAGCAAAACATTTTTTTTACTTGAAGAATAATTCTGACCTGTGGAATTTATAGCCTTGATACGGGATAAGAGTTTTTCAAATGGTTAAGCAATTTGCCAACAACTATTAGCTATCAGAGCTGAATTTAATGGCAGTGAGTGTCTATTGTAGGATGCAATCAATGAAAATAAACATTACATATGTGGTGTGTTTGTGGGAATTACTTAGTAGGCCATTTCTAGTATATAAAGAATGCTAAACTTGGTGAGCTTCGAAATGATCTAGTAAGGCAGAGGTGGAGAAACTATGACCCTCCAAATGTAACTGAATTATACTTTCCAGCAGCTACAACCAGTAAGTCTGATAAGAGATGTTATCAATATTTGTTCATTATAAGTCTCTTTTTTCTACTAACTTGCATCACCAACTAGGATCACTTAATATTATAGACTGACATCCCAATGGAAGCTGATGTAGAAGTGAAAGCTATCTCCCTTTTCATTTGTAAAATTCCCCTGAGTTTATGAATCTTTCCCCCATAAAAAACTCTTTGAATCATAATCATCATGGAAAATGTTTATATCAAAAGTCAGGTATGGGGCATACTGGAACAGCCATTTCATCCACCTGACAAGATAAACTGGCCCTAGCCCTGATCCACTGTTCCCTCAAACATCTACTCAGAGTAGCTACTTTAATGCAGTTACAAATTGCTTTGCTTATGCTTGTTGGACACCATCATATGTTGAAGACCTATAACTGAAATGATAACCATTGTGACCACCTCCCATTGAGGATCCCCACAGAGACGTAACCTGCTGAAAAAAGTCCGTCTGCTGGTGCTGAAGAAGGTGGGAGAATTTATACAGAAGGAAATAACAAAATATCTTTCCCTCATTCCTTTAGAACAGGGCTTTTCAACCTTTTCACCGATTGTACCACTTTTAGGATATGGCAATATTCGAGTACCACCTAGCAAGGTGTCAAAAACTTGATGACCAAAAAAAAAACCCTGTTCAAAGTTGCAATTGCACTGAAATGATTTATGACCATTTTCACACTTATGCCCATTGCAGCATGCCCAGGGTCATGTGATTTATATTTGGATGCTTGGCAACTGATTCATATTTATGATGGTCACAGTGTCCCAGGGTCATGTGATCCCCTTTTGCAACCTTTTGACAAGTAAAGTCAATGGCAGGGCTGCTGGTGGCCAAGTGCTAAGGCGGGACTTCCCTCCCTCCCTCCTTCCCTGCCTCCCTCTTTCTCATGCCCACCTCCTTCTGAAGGAAGAATTTGAACCCTCCCCCCCCATATTTTTTCTCTTCCATATATTCATCAAACAAGGAAAAGCCTCCAGAAACAGAAAAGACAAACTGCTGAGTGAACTAGCTTAAAAAGGCACATTTCCCTTTAAGAATTAGCTACTGGCTAGAAAGGAAAGTAAGGAAGAAAAAAAAATGTAGTAAGTATTGGCTGCCGGCTAAGGCAGCCTCCCCAAATGGCTCCATTCATAAGTAAAAGAATCTACAGGCAAAATCCATTCAGGAGAAAAATACTTCAAAATCCCTTGCAGCAAAACTTACAGCTAACAATAGCAGAGCAATAGAAGCTAATATCAGCCATCAGCCAAATAGAAATTGCCAAACACTCCTTAAGAACACAAAGCCCACATTGCACAAATCCCAGAACTTCAAAGTCACAAAAGCACATAAGAATCCTTCCACTCTCCATCTCCTCCCTCTTTCTCATGGGGGAGGGTGAGCCAGAACTGAACCTGGGCCCTTTGTCTCTCCCCAGCCACTGCAGCTCCAGAGGACTCTCTCACTGTAAGTCCTTGCCTGCGCTGGCTCTTTCCCTCCCCCACTACACTTGGCTAGGCAGGGCTGCGTACCACCTGCCAGTTGTTAATGTACCACAAGTGGTATGCGTACCACAGGTTGCTGACCAAACTAGTAACCAAACTGATAGTAATGGAGCAGTCACCTCTGCTGCATCTAGAACAGAGAAGGGAACATTCACATTCAAACAACTTGCCATAGTGTTATCTGCATGAAACAGTCAACTTTGTCTATAGGCAAAGGAAGTCTTATGGGAGGGGGGGTATTTATAATTTTCATGTACATAAAACCAATTCCATAGTTCATGTAGGTAAACTAGTCCTGATGTGTGAGTAAAAGGAAGCTTTTGGGAATTCCTTTAAAAAGGATTGGATGTTTTCTTCAATAAGCTATATGGTTTTTATTATTTAGCACATGATGACAGAAGAGAAGCAAACATACAATATATATATACACAGTCTATGTAATAATAAGTAAAACTTTTATGGGGATATGGCAGTGACTTCATAACTGGATGTCCAATTCAGCTATCCAGGTGATCGCTTCTGGCGTTGCTTAATGCAGATCTTCTAGGGAACCAGAGAATGCACATTGTGAGCTATCTTGCACAATATGTTTGCATATAAGCATATCAACACCACAATCACAACAAGGGAAAGTTATACGGTAAGAACATGTCACTAAGTTGTCCTACTCCACTCTGAACTTTTCATGTTCTGAGCATCTTAATATCATCTGCTTTTCTCATTAAGAATGTTCTGCTTAAATAATTTATGTCAGACATTTCAGCCTTATTCCTTTACTTAATTTTACTCCCATTTGGATTCTTTGTTTGTTTGTTTGCCTGCGGGCCAGGCCTAACAAAAGAAGTTTATAAAAGTTCTGAATGTATAGCCAAATGGTCACTTTACAAACACATACAGAATTTTATGCAGTTTTAGGCATTTATTCTCCCATATTTTACACCTCTTGTCAAATAATTCTTAACATAAAAGACCTCTCAAAAGAACAAAATCTTGATAACTGAGGAATTAATTTGTCCCTGTTGCTGATAAAATAGAAAGATATGTGTGTCTGTATGACCTAGACTTTATAATTGTCTTCAAAATAAATTCGCTGTAACAAAAGCCAGCAGTTTTCCTTTTTTCTAGGCCAAAAAAGAAATCTGTCTCTGGGGGGGGGGGGAATTGTTGTTTCATACAGTGAAAAATACTGAGGTGCACATGCATACATACTACAAACCTATCCAAAACCATCACAATTTTTCATTAATGTAGTTTCCATTTAGTAAGACGGGAAGGACATAATATTCATATGTTGGTGGATTTCAAAGAAATAATTTTAAAGGCCAATTTTCCACTTTACTGTTTTCTTTTTTTAAAATAGTTTTTTTAGTCTTCCCTGCAAGATACAAACACAATTTTCTACTAACACAATTGTTTCAAGTGTTTTTAGCAACACTGAAACAGAAGATCATCTTACTTGACATACCACACTTTGTGTGCTGCCAATATCTGATACATCAACCAATAATCAAATTGAACTAATGGATCTTTTCTGAATCAAAACAAGTGAATCACTGAACATACTAGGTAGCTCACATCTTCTGGTAAAGGGTAAAGCCACATATGGTAAGAAAACACTGTGGCACTACTGTACTATTGAATTCATAAAGGCAGCTGATACTTTGCCCATTTTACTGGAAGAAATCAGATTGGGAGAGGCTGCTGGAACTGCATGATAGGAAAAAAATAATCATAGTTTGTTTCCAGCCTTGCATTGTCACACTGAAGTATAGGTAAACTATGCTGCTAAATGATCTGCTAGATATTTTGCTCTAGAATCAAGCTCTGCAGTTCACGATCATCACAGAATCAGCAGTCAAATATTCCAGTGGGGGGCACATATACAGTAAATGATTTATTTCAGAGAGACGGTCAGTACTGCAACAATAAGATGTACAATGTACTTTAGAGAGAAAGAGTAAGAGATAGAGTCAGGTGATATGAAAGATAGTGCCAGTGGAGGGGGAGCTGGTGTGATACACTACAGTAAAGTGGCAGTTTTCCAGGAAGGAGGAAAAATAGTCCAGAAAGGTGGGGTGGTGGTGATGAGACAAAAAGCAATATAGCCTGGAGTTGCATAGGAGACAAAAGAGAGTAAAGACAGCCATTCCCTTGAATCTGTTAGATCCGTTAGGGTCAAAAGAGTAAGAATTTAGTCCATCAAGATTCTGTCTATTGTACGTAAACAGATAAAAGAACTGAACTCTGGATAAATTGCTCTTGGATGTTCTTGGGCTAGCCTGACAGGCCATGGATGGATAGAGAAAGAGACTATAGATCCTATTGATCTGCATGATTATTATAAAACCTTAAAACCTTGACAAGAGAGAAATCGTCATGTTTTGAACTGATTATGTTTCCATTCTCTAACGAGTCTTCCCCATTTTTGATCCTAGGGCCTCTGGATTACATCATTTCCCCCCCATTCAACAGCCTCAGGCTCCTGACTGATGGCCAGCTGACTTGGCACTACCTTATGGATTCTACAGATAGGGTGTTGTTCACTTGAATATTTGCTCTTTTGATGAATATTTGTAATTCATTAATATTGTAATTAATATTGAAATAATCTTCTTGAGATAATTCCAGATCCTCCCTTTGTAGCCTGATATTAATATTGTTTTTAGTGTTCTTGACATTCTTCATTCTTTTGATGTCTCGTGTCTCAGTCCTATCAAATGTATCAAAGTTGAAATTAAGGCGTGACATGCAGACACATACTGTATAATAAAATGTAATCAGCATATAACATGAATATTGTTCTGTTCGCACAGCAGACATTTGAGACGAGGCAGTTCATACAAAAGATGTCTTTTTATTGGGTACATTCACTGAACAGAAGCAAGCGAACAATGGCAACAAGCCCTTTTATACTCCCCTTGCAAGGGGATGCTCGACCAATGATTGCAGGCTATTCTCCCACCTCGCGCATGCGCGCGAGGCTGGAGACAGCCTGTCTGGGTCCCGAGCAGACACGTGGTCTGCCCGGGTCTCTGCAATGACTCAGCAAGGCCCAGGACACAACACCCCTCCCCCTCTTGGCTTAGACAACGCTGTCCCTGTCGTTTGACAGCCCTAAGCCAAACGTCAGCCCAGCAACAACCAGGTGGTCCCCCATACTCCTAGCAACCTCTTTCATTTAGGGTTACGTGCAATCCACGTTCTTTCACTCTTCAAAAATGTGGGCCTTGCAGGACCTCACATATTCTTGCAAATACTTAGGAGGACTCTTGACCCTCTCCGATCTCTGTGGAACCGGATTAGGTACAGGTGTGATGGTATTTGGGGGAAGTGTATTAGGTGCCTGGAGTGCTTGCTCCTGGCTTGCGCACAACAAACCAGGACTTTGTCGCCCAGAAGACTCAGGGGTTCCCCCTGACGGCTGACTGGCTGGATCCGCTAAACCCAAACCAGATTTCCTTGGAGGGGTCAAGTTCCCCGAGTCCATTGGTGGGGTGGAGTTCCCCAAAAACCCTAGGAACTCCCCTTGGGAGCAATGTCCTTCAGGCCCAAGGCCAGCAGCAGGGGTGCCCTGAGTAGCCGATTTACAGCCATTTGCCCTAAGCCAGGGACCTCTGCCAGAGTCAGGAGCCGCCTCCATGGCAAAACCCCCTGCGTCTATGCCAGAGTCAGGATCCGCCTCCACGGCAAGACCCTCATCTGGAGCATTTGGAGACCCCCCTGCTTGGAGACACTGTGATCCACAATCGTAATTGGGGTCCCCCTCCCCCCCGAGAGCAGAGTCAGGGGAGGAAACGTGGCCAGGAAGCCACCAACGCAGTTGGTTGATGTGGCGTCGCAGCACACGACCATCCTCTAAGACCACTTCGTATGCCAGTGGCCCAGAGACCTCACAGATTACAGCAGGTACCCAGAGATGCCCATGCCCATAGTTCCTGGTCCAAACCGGGTCACCCACTTGAAGTCTCCTAGGTGCCCACGGTTGCGATACCTGTGAAGCCACCCGGTCTGGGTGAAGCCTGTCCAGCTTTGTAATAAGTCTGCGACCACAGCGGAGTTCAGCTGGGCTCTTTCCAGTAGCTGTGCATGGTGTGGTGCGGTGTGTAAGGAGAAAATCAGCTAACCTGTGATGCCAGGGTCCTTGAGTGATTCTCTTTAATGCGTCCTTTGTGGTGCGCACCATGCGTTCAGCCTGACTGTTGGTGGCAGGATGAAAAGGAGCAGACGTGGCATGCCGGATCATGTTGGCTTGGAGGAATGCCTGAAACTCAGAAGAGGTAAATTGTGGACCATTGTCTGATACTAAAACATCAGGAAGGCCATGGGAAGCGAAGATTCCTCTGAGCACCTGGATGGTCCTGGCAGTAGTAGTGGAGGACACAGGAACGACCTCTAGCCACTTGGAATGGCTATCCACAAGGAGGAGGAAGAATTGCCCCTGAAAGGGCCCAGCATAGTCTATATGGATGTGTGACCATCGAGTGAGTGTCTCCTCCCACCGATGTACAGGGGCCTGGGGCATTTCTGGCCATGATTGCTGGCACACTTGACACCCATGAACCTGGGCCTCGATATCCTTATCGAGTCCAGGCCACCACAGATGGCTGCGCGCAAGCGCCTTCATTCTCACTATTCCCGGATGTCCCTCATGAAGAGAGAGCAAGACTCTAGTCTTCAATGAGGCCGGGATGACTACTCTGTTGCCCCACAGGATACACCCCTTGAATGTGGACAATTCATGCTTCCTACGCCAGAAGCTTTGGAAGTCTGTGCCAGGACACGTGTCAGGCCATCCTGACAACACACATGTCAGCACGCGTGCAAGCGTGTGATCAGTGGCAGTTTCAGCAGCCACATCCCTAGCATTGAGGGGAGATTCAGGTAAGTCCTGAATAGACAGAATGTGTACAGCAGGAGCAGGGTCTGCCTCTATTTGTTTAAGAGGTAACCTGCTTAGGCCATCAGCATGGCCCATCTCAGTACCTGGTTTGTGAACCAGGGTGTAATCATAAGCTTCTAAGAAAATAGACCATCTCAGCATTCTAGGAGATATAATCTGAGGAGTTTGTTTATTGGTTGTAAACAACCCCAGCAAAGGCTTGTGGTCAGTATACACCGTGAAATGGCGTCCATACAAGAAATCATGAAATTTCTTGATGCCTGAGATTATGGCCAAGGCTTCCCTGTCAATCTGCGCGTAATTACGCTCTGCAGATGAGAGGGTCCTAGAATAGTAGGCCACAGGGACCTGAGTTCCATCTTTCTTGAGATGACTTAACACTGCTCCTACCCCATAAGGGGAAGCATCACATGCGATGCATACAGGCAAATGCTCATTGAAGTGAGCCAGTACAGCATTGGAGGATAGCAAAACCTTGACTTCTTTAAAAGCCTTCTCATGGACCTTTGTCCATGCCCAGGGAGCCTGCTTGTCCAAGAGCCGGAGTAGCGGCTCAGCCACAGCAGCCTTGTGGGGGAGGAATGAATGGTAAAAATTAAGGAGGCCCAGAAAAGCCTGAAGTTCCGTTTTGACTGGGGACTAGGGGCCAGTTGGATGGCCTGGAATTTGGACTCTGCGGGGTGGATGCCTTCTGCATCAATACGAAACCCTAGAAATTCGGTGGATGTTACACCTATTTTGCATTTGTCTTACTGTAGCTTCGGCCTCGCTTGGCGGAAACGCAGCAAGACAGCCCTCAGCCTTTCAGCCAAGTTCCCTGATGACTCTCCTGCAATGAGGACGTCATCAAAATAGGGGCAGACCCCCGGAATACCCCTGAGCGTTCGCTCCATCACCCCTTGAAAGATGCCAGGGGCTACATTGACCCCAAACTGCAGTCTCTTTACTTTGAAAGCCCCTCTGTGCATGACTATAGTTTGTGCCTCAGCTGTTGCCTCATCAACAGGTAACTGTTGATAGGCCTGAGCTAAGTCAAGCTTGGCAAAAAGCTTTCCTCCTTTCAGTGAGGCCAGAATGTGGCTCACCACGGGCACAGGATATGCGTGTTGCTGCAAGGCTTTATTTAAAGTGCATTTATAGTCCGCACATATTCGGACTTCCCCATTGGATTTCAGTGGCGTTACTATGGGGGTTTCCCATGGACTAGAGTCCACAGGTTCCAGAATGCCTTGTTGGAGCAATTTGTCCAACTCAGCATCAATTTTGCTCTTTAGGGCAAAAGGCACCCTCCTTGGCTTGACCATGATGGGTGCAATGTTTGGATCCAACTTTAACGCAATGGGAGGCCCCTTGTACGAGCCAGGTTCTGGGCTGAATACATCAGCAAACTCCTTACAGACTCCTGTAAGGCTGGCAGTTTGCAGATGATTCAGACCAGTCACCTGGATCCCAAGTGCCTCGAACCAATCGAGTCCTATAAGACTCGTTCGATCACCCCCAACAACCACCACATCCAATAATCCGTTGAAGCCTTTACGCTGCACTCTGAGCGTGGCCTCCCCCTTCACACTTACTCTCGAGTTCTGAAAATCTGTGAGAATGAGATTGGAGGGCCTGAGTTTGACTCGTGAGCCACTCCTGGAGCAAACCTTGTTAAAGGTGTCCACTGAAATAATGGAAAGAGCAGACCCTGTGTCCAGCTCCATAGCCAGGGGAACTCCCTGCAACTGTACATCTATGTGCAGCTTTTTCTTAAGGGGCCTGTGAGTCCCTGTCTTAAACACCCCCCTACGGGACGCGCAAAAACCCACCCTGTTTTGGCTGGGGACCTGTTCTTTGGACGACCCATGCAGGCTGATGTTATGTGACCTTGCCTGCCACATGCTCGGCAGACAGCAGAATGGAAACGGCAGTCAGCCCTCCTGTGGTGACCCCCACAGCCAAAACAACGAAGGGATGCAGGTGGCGGCCCTCTGCGTTCCGGCAGTCTTCTCTCCGCCGACGGTTGAAGTCTGTCCACCTCTTCCTCCTCGGAGTCTTCTCCAGAGGACTCACGCGCGGTTTCTTGGTGGACAGGGACGGCCGCTGGATGAATCTTCATAGACTGCAAGGCCTTCACCGCACCGCCGGCTGCTTCTTCTGCTGCAATTTCTCTTAAGGCATCTTGGAAGGTGACATCAGCCTTCGCAAACAGCTTCTGCTGCACCTCGCGGCTTCGCAACCCGCACACAAGTCTATCTCGGAGCCTTTCCTCCAAATCTTGAAACGCACATGGTCATGTGGCCTGCCTCAAGGCCGCGATGAAATCCGCAGCTGATTCTCCGGGCCGCTGGTCCCGCTGCTCGAACTGGTGCCTCCAAGCTATTACTGATAGCTTGGGCTCGAAATGCTCACGCAGCATTTTCTTGAGATTGGCATACGCGATCGATTCCAACTGTGCTGGGGCAACAAGATTCTCGGCAATTTCAAAAGTTTCTTGCCCAGACACACAACAAGGTAGCCGCTTTCAGGCCGTCTTCCTGGACTCTATTTACCCGGAAATAGTTTTCAACGCGAGCTGCATACGAGCTCCAGCGTTCCGGGTGTGAAGTGTCGAATTCGCCGAGACGACCCAGCTTGGACATCTTCTTGACCGACGGCCTCGTCCACGTCTCTCGCCACAAGGAAGGAGAAGGGGTCCAACGGAGCCAAGCCCACCTCCAGCGAATGCGTACTGGCAGGCGGTTGCTCCTCCTGGACACCGCTCTTCTCTTCTCATTCAGGCCTTAGGTGAGTAGGCCTCTTTTACTTCTTCAGGCTTCCAAATGGCGATCCCACCTTCGTCGCCAATGTTCTGTTCGCACAGCAGACATTTGAGACGAGGCAGTTCATACAAAAGATGTCTTTTTATTGGGTACATTCACTGAACAGAAGCAAGCGAACAATGGCAACAAGCCCTTTTATACTCCCCTTGCAAGGGGACGCTCGACCAATGATTGCAGGCTATTTTCCCGCCTTGCGCATGCATGCGAGGCTGGAGACAGCCTGTCTGAGTTCTGCAGAGCTCCTGAGCCTTGCTGAATGACTCAGCAAGGCCCAGGACACAACAAATATTATTCAAAAATATTATATAAGACACAAGTACTACAATATCTTCTAATAGCACAAACCAGGGTTTCCAAGCAAAAATCAAAGGAAAAGCATCTTCGCCTACAGCTTTTGTAATGGGAAAAAGTGGATGAAAGCATACCATTAATTTTCACTTTGTATGCAGGAGACATATGTAAATGTGGACTGGATATATTCTTTCTTTTAGCTAGAATACTAAACATAAATTGCATATAAATTTTGTCAGACCCAAAGGTGCTTTTTCAAGAGGCAACTGGACTTTCTTGTTTTTCTTTGAAGACGTTTTGCTTCTCATCCAAGAGGCTTCTTCAGCTCTGTGAAATGGATGCTTTTATTTGCGTTCCTTTGAGAAAAGCTGGATTGGTAGGTTTGAGCTAGATAGACTTCTCTTTACTTTCTGGAGTTTTAGCAATACAACTCTGTAAATCCAATGTAAATATCTCAAGAATTATGTATTTTCTGTGGCTTCTTGAATTCTGATTTTTTTTTATATGATCTGTGGACAGTTTTGACCACATTATTTATTTATTTTTTGATATTTTAGGGTAGAATACCTATTTTATTACTGCAACTGATTTTTATTAATCTTGGTGTTTAATATGAAATACTTTTATTCTATGAACCACTTAGAAGGGACTTTGTTTCCTAAAAGTCTGCATAAAGATATCTAGATACTAGTAAATCTCTCATTGCATTTCTTCATTTGTCTGTATATACTCTCAGGTTATACTGTATATACTCTGAAGTTATACAGTTCATTATACTGCAACAATTTTTTAATCAATGTATCTAAAGTCCACTAACTTAAAGAGTTTGTAAAATATACAGGACCCATTATTCCTGTGGAACCTAAAATTTCCATAATGTTTAGACCACTTTTATTCACAAAGTTGTAGAATTCCTCATGGTAATGTGATAGTGATTTCCAATGTTGCCTGACAGCTTTTCACAAGCAAAATCAATGGGAAAGTTGGCAGAAAGTTTATTTATTTATTATTAATTTTTTGTCACCCATCTCGCTGCAAGGGAGAGTTGGAAGTCATTCTCACTCCCATTTTTTTTGTCTGCCTGTGGTGTTTCTGCTTATTTGTTTAGTAAGTAAATGTTGAGTTATTATTGAAGGTTTTTTTGATACTACAATTATTTTACTATTTATGATATTTATTCTTTTTAGATGATCATGGGACTGTCCAGCATTGGGATAAAAAATACGATCAGCCTAAAATTTAATATTTATTGTGGTCACATCAGAGTGACTACCTGTCTCTCAAATGAAAACCCAAAGGGTCCCAGGGTTTCTTGGTTTAAAATGAAAATGATTCCTTGTGTAGTCTGTGAACTAAGGTGAGTTATCTGCCAAAGATAACCCAGTTGTTTGGGACTATCCTAGACAGTTGAGGGCGATGGTTCATTATCCAAGCTTGTGGGTTGATTTCCAAACGTTTCATTACCAGGCTAGGTAACATCTTCAGCGGCATTTAGGGGATGTTTGTGTCAGTGCTCTTCTGTTTATAAGGGCTTCAGGTGTGGGTGTGTCAAATGAGGGTCTTGTGATGGGTCAGGTGTGAGTCTTCAGAGAGAGGCTTGTGATGGGGAGGTTACTTCAGGTCAGGGTCATTGGAAGGCATGAATCATCTAGTCAGTATAAGTAATGATCATACACTCGGAGGACTATCTACCCGTGTGGCTTTTTCTGGACCTTTCATCATGCAGTTCTTTTATATTTTCCTCAAAATAGCTGAAACATCCTTAAAAATCAATCCACTCATCTGTGGTGGCAGAAAAGTGTTGATGGCTTTAAGTTGTTTTATTTGAATCATCTTCTACTTTTGCATCATGTGGCAATGTTTTTTATTGTAGTAAGAATTAATAATTGCATAACTATAGGCTGAGCTTGGTAGGCAGATCATTGAAGCAAAACAGATTATCAGGAAATTAGCACTAACCTTAGAGTTATTTCCCATTAAATTACATTATTTCCCATTAAAATGAAATAAGTCGTTTCAAATTTATGGAAAGATCAAATAGGGTCATGAAAGATTCTGTATTAATATGATCTGTATGCAACATACACAAACATGTTCTTTTTGATCCTTAAGAATTGCAAAGTTAACAGATGTTTATAATTTAAACAGAATATGACATTGCTTTGATATTATATGACTTGCATAATTATGGCTTATACCTAAAAACAAGGCATACTTTCATTGACTTTTGGAATAATGATGCAAGGTTCTTTTAAAGGCCAGTGCACAAATGAGTTAAGAGGGAGTACCTAGATTGCAATTCTACTTTTTTATTGTGGTAGGGAGAGAAATTATTGGTAATTAGGCTATACAAGTCTACATACAAACTCCCTTTTTACGACCCTGTAATCACTTAATTTGGGGTAAAGTCGGGGCGACTGGATGGAGCTGAAAGTTTACTGGCCAGATGCCCTTCCTGATGCCACACAGAGTTCACAGCAGATATTTTTTCTTTGCTACCTAGGATTGAACTCTCAACCTACATTTACATTTTATTTCCACAAATGTGATGGCTTTTTTTTTTATTTATTCAATTTGGGAAAGAGAAAATCATAGGTTTACTCATTCCTATCATGCATAACCTGAGAATTGTGTGGGTTATTTTATACCATAAAAGTATATGCTCAAATTATTGGCTATAAAAATACTGTATTATTGTGAATTAGAAAAGGGTGTACAGTATGCAGTAATTGCTTTTTCTGTTATATGGTTTCCCATCACACTTCCATGATTGTCCATACTTCCTAGTGTGAAAAGCCTGGTAGGACTAATGAATTCCCTCTGGGGATTTAACTGAAGCATAGAATGCCATGGAGGTTTCATCTGAAAAAAAGCAGATTCTCACTTTTTTTTTCTTGGACCTCTTAAAACTTAGAAGTGCAAAGTCATCTCTTGATAATTTCATTGAAGAAAAGTGACAAGTTTGGCAAAGAGCTTCATGGTCTCATTCCACAAATGATTATGAGGTTTCCAAACCATTCTGGCTTTTTTTCTTTTTCCATTTTTTATGTTCTTCAAAGGGTGAGAATTTGCTGGTACCATTGACAACAATAACCAGTCTTCCACACAGATGTGACAGTTACCTTTAAACCACAAAGACTCCTTGCTAAAATGTGTCATTGGGAAAAAAAAATAAAGATTTTATTTAGGTCAACCAAGGACAAATATTCTTTTCTGGATTTTTTACAAGCAATGTGCAGATGAGTAATCGGCTTAGTGCCACCAGGGTCCCTTGGTGTATTCAGTATATATTTCTTTTGGATGCTGTTTTATCAGAAATATTGCTCCAGATGGATTCCAGAAATCAAGCCCTGAAACAAGGCTGAATCATTTCAGGGGAAGGTAATTTTCCTTCATTCAAATTAGGTTTCACAGTGGAGAAATCTTTTCTTGTATTCTGGTGGAAAGAGCTGTATTAAAGAAATTTAACTTTTTAAAACTTCATCTTAGCTTATTCAGTCTGAATAAAAACATATATGATAAAATTCAAAATAAATTCACCAGTTAAATTAGGCACCAGCATGGCAGTCACTCAAAAAACTAAAAATTACAAAAATAAGAAAAGGACAATTAAAAGAAAATCAGTTCAAAGGCTTGGGAAAACAAAAAGGGTCTCGCCTGGTATCAAAATTATGCTAATGAGGGTCTCACTTGAGTCTCTCTGGGGAGAGAACATCCTACATGGGGGGTAACTATAGACAAAATCTTTTGTGTAGAGCCCACCTCACTCCTTTGATGAGGTTATCTAAAGAGGCTTCCATTAGGTGATCTTAACTTAAGAAATTCCCATGTAAGCCACACTTGAATGGAAGGAAGGATAGAAGGGCAGAAAGAAGGATATTAAGTACCACATGAGTTTTGTCTTTTGAATTTACTCAACTAGTAAGTTTGTGATAGGTTCAAATAGTTAGATCTTAAGTTAAATAATTTCTGTATAAAGCCTTGTGTTTTAAGAATCATAACCTGAGGTCTATAATTGGGTACCACCGTCTAGTTTGGGATAATATTCTTTACTAACATAACACGTCAACACAACATCTTCACATTTAGAGCCAAATTCTCTGTAACAGGATGGAATACATCAAAGGACTTGATTTATTTTTCAGGTTTCTGTCTGTATAGCAAATATTCAGTTCTGGAAATCATAAAATTATTTTGTTAATTAGAAGTTTCACTCAAACTTTTAAATTTCTACCAGTAAACATTTGGATTCAATCAAAGTTCCTAAGTCTTTGAGAAATTGTTACAATAGAAACAGGGATTTCTACATGATCCAAATTCATCTTAATTTAATTGAGCAGATTTGCACACATTAAGAATAATAGAATCAATCCTTACATAACATTTCCTGGACAGCATCAAGAACCTGAAACAATTGAAGTTAACTCTATTGCAACAATATTCACACTGATTTACAAGTGTGTAGTATAGAGTGAAAACGGGCTGGTTCTTAGTTAAATTTCAGTGGTTCTTTGCAAGTAATTACTCTGTTAAAAGTTATATCTCTTCCTCACATCCTGCTTTGTAAAAAGAAGTTACTATTTTAAAAAATGGCATCAGAAAGAGAGTAAGGTAGACTAGAGAACAAGGCCTTAAAGAAAAAAAAAAGTCATCCCGTTCACTTTTGGAGCTGAACCTGTCAACCTGAACTACGGTAAGTCTAATTTATTGGGTTCATGTAGTAATAGCTTCTGTATATGGTATCCAATGTGAACTGTATGTTTAAGAAAGTTTGTAACAAATAGTCCTTTTTGTTTCTAACAAGATCAGTTAAGAATTTTTGGTAGTCTACTGTTGTTCAATCAATGTGATTAAGATTAGGTAGACAGGATTAGATTATCTCAAATCCATTGCAACAAACAAAGTTAATTTTGTTCTTAAAGAATAGCATGTGCTTGAGGAAGAAGTTTATTATGTTTAGCAAAATTAATTTGCTACATACATTTAAAGAGCTGACACTTCTTAGAATTGAAATGGATCTTCAGTGAAAGATACATATAATGATTACATTCACTGCTCCAGTCAAATTAGCTGTCACTCAATACTACTGAATGATAATATATTTAGTAGGTTTCATATTTTTCATCACCCAGAGTCACTAGAAGTGGGGCAGCATATAAATTAAATAAATTATTATATACACAGCAATGTGAAAGTAAGCCTTCATGGTATACCAGCTGCAGTGCATCTCTTTCACTGTCCTTCGGATATTCTTCCAATGCCCTTTTTTCTTTTTCAGCTGTCTGGTGTACTTGCAACATTCCATGCTCATCTATATTCATTGGTATGTAGAGTTTGTCAACATTCACTGTATGGATGAAGAACTTGTTTTTAACTGTAGTCACTAACATCAGCTGCCACACTGTAAGTAAGCAAGTAATTGGCCTGTAGTTGCCTAGTGCTGTGACTTTTCTTGGATCTTTCCTTATCAGGTAGGTTTTGTCAGATTTTAACCAATCTTCAGTTTCTCATCCTTGCAGTATGTTGTTAAACTCCTTGCCAATGAGTGCCAGGCTATCTCAGCTTTAATCAGGTATTCTTTGGTCTTCTTGTTTAGCTTATTTTCTTCCATCTGTTCTAGCTTTCTTGCATCTAATCTTAGCGTGCAGATTTTATCTTCCTCACAGCATAGAAGGCCCATAAGATAATGCCTCAGTGGGGGTCAAATTATTATTATTATCTGTTCACAACAATGTAAAATCACAGCTGCCAGCCCTTTAATTGGTGTTGGCTTTTATACACATCCAGTTTTTCCAAGAACCCAGGATGTCATAGTATACTGTATATCATAGTATATGTGTGAATCCAAGCAGTCTGGTCTCCTGCAATTCTAGCAGATGAAATTTTTGTCAATATGGAGATTTGCTGTGCAAGATGTTTTGGTATGGCAGACAGTTGCAATTAACTTGTAAACATGTTTCAATGGGAGTCAATTGCAGGATCTGTGACTAACATCATTTGGAATAGAGTTGCAATCTCAGCAGACAATAAATTGTACTTCTGTGATCTTGTTGATATTTCCTATTTGTGTTTTGCTTGTTTGTTCCCTTTCCAGAAAAATGATTACAATTAAAAAAATATTTGCTTAAATCATCTGATGATTTTTTTCCTCTTGACGATTACAATATATCTTATGAGGTACCCTTGTGATACATTTCTTTCTCCAAGAATAAGCACAAGATTCTTTGTGTGCTGATATGAATGGGATGGGAGCTGGAAGAAATCAGTAAAACCAGTTATGGATAATTAATGACTTCATGAGAAATATTTTTGCATAAAAGCCAATAATAATAGTGAAACCAAGACTGTTGAAAGTAACCCAAGGCCAGATTGAAACAAATGTTTGGTCTTTCATTCTCTCTCTTCCATTCTCTCATTCTTCTCTTTTTCATTTCACCAATGCCAAAATTTATATAGGTTTTAGCTCTTTTTCAGGTGTATATGGACAGATTCACCTGGAAATATGGTGTAGGGGGTTAAATACTTGATTTGGCCCTATGGGCAAAATCTCCTTTCATGGTTAAAGAATTCATACGGAATAAATTTAAGCATCTACTACATGGGAGGATCCTGCTAATTTCTGTCCATCCCAAAATTCTCTGCAAAATGAAACTCAGGAAGTGTTAGGATTGGTTGAAGTTAGGATGGATCACCATCAGCATAGGATATTTGGTTTGCTGGCTGAGTGGAATACAAATCATTATTATATTCTGATGATATTTTATGCCTTATTCATCAGTAACAATATTCTTTACTAAAATGTATGGACCTGTACAACACCAATAAATTTTTGGACCATTCTGTTCTTGGAATAAGTCTAATATATTTCCTGTGGGTTTCAAAGTTTCCATGGATATTTTTAAAGAATTGATTTTATATGGATTCAACCACATACACACAGACACTTAAAAAGATTTCTTTACTGGCAGAGGTTAATGTTCTTAATTTTTAAATCTGAGATTAATATTGGTATGACTAGATGTGACTAGTTGGTTAAAAATCTATTTGAGATAATGTGGAAGAGTAAATGTTACTTCAAGATTATCTTGTCATAATGAGATGGGAAGCTATTTTTTATTATTTTATTTTATTTCATTTCATTTCATTTCATTTTTTCATTTTATTTATTTTTAGTATCAGCTGAAGCTTCTGAACTGTTTCTATGTCCAACCTTTCAGGGGCATGCAAACTAGAATGTAATAGTCAAACTGCAAGATAAGGGTATGAGCATCTATTACTAGAGTCTTCCACTCAAATAAAGGCTGCCACTGCACACCATCTGAATCTGAACAAAGCATTTCCTAGCCTTAATTTCTATCTGCTGATACAAGAGAAAATAAAGTGAGTAGGATCTGTACAATTACATTCTTATAGCTTTCTATTAAAGAAACTACTTGCTTCACCTGCCTTATTTTCATGAACCTGCAATGAAATTTTCATTGCTTATTGGGGGCAGGGGGGATATATCAGAACAAGGAATCTATTCTTCATTCCTAATGTGGTGTGTAATTGTTCATGTTTTCATATTTTACTGAATTTTTCATAGTGTAGGACGATAAAAAACAGGTTTTGTGATGGAAGAAATAATATTCACTGTGGCAAGTTTCATCTATTATTTGGACATGTTTTTCTCCCTTAGAAAAACATGGTAATGGAAAAGTTGAAGCATACTAATGATAAATTAAATTCTATACCCTGCATGCAAATATTTTATTGAAAAACACACTTTAGAAGAAAAATGTGCATTTTAGTAAGTCATTATTTTTAAAAATATTTTATATTTATATTCAATCAATGAAACTATTCCAGCATGAAGATCCTATGGTATCTATCTGCTGTGTGGTTGTTAATTATGATAAGCCTGTCAAAGAACAAAATATGCTTCATTCAAATCTGAATTATTTCTTGCTGGGAATTTAAGGAAATTATAGATTTAAAGTGTATATGTCTTTTAAATACATGGGATGTGAATCCCAGAAATGTCAGCCCATTTGATAGAATACATTTATCTTGCTTGCCATTTCTTCAATCCTCAGACATGCCTTTAATGTCCTATGTAATTGGAAGCCATTCTTCTTGAAGGAATATGATTACATGCATATTTTATGCTTAAATTTCCTTGCAGCAAATTAGTTATATTTCATTAGGCCTCATTTCTTGAAATATGGCTTGCTCGGACTTAACACAGATACATCAGAAGAAAGCTTTCATAGATCATAAATCCAAAAAGTTGTCAATATTTTGAAGATTCTTCTTTAGAAACTGGCTAATCTTAGTGTCTGTACTTTGATTATAATTTATTACAATTGTTTCCTCAAAACTATTACATGAATTGGGCTGAAGATGCATCTTTTTTTCACAAATGACTTCAGCCAAGTTTGAAAAATGTTCTTAAGCTTTCCTTTATATTTCATCTTATATTTTATTTTCAACACTGGGTGTACAATAGCAGTAACACTTCAAACAAATTGAAGCATCACACTTAAAACACAAATAAATATCTTGCATAGCGGATATGTCAGCTGAGTAGGAAAATAGCTAAGCCATCTTTTTTATCACTTGACTGTCCGAGACGTATTCATATTTTAGAAGTATATCTCAGAAGCCTGGAAGCGGGGGTGGGGTGAGGGTGAGGGGGCAAGGCGAATGGCTTAATGAAATAAGAAAAGACTCTCAACGATAGTATTAAATACTAGTTTATTTAACCTAGTTCTTAAAAACCTTTGAATTGCCCTAAGGCCTTTGTGCTCATACTTCGGCATGCACAAACAACTTACATAATCGTGTAGGCTTTACATGAAGAAATGCCACATGCTAACTGAATGCTTATTTATCTTTAGTTCTGCAGCATATTGTTGTTTGCAGATAGAAATTGAGGGCAGCACTGGGAAGGACATTTGTTTCCATTTATATAGCTCCTAATTCAATAATGAAAAACAGATGGAGGATTTGGATCCAGAATGGCTTTATAACAGAAACTCTTGTGAAAGCCACATCTTTTCATTTGATTGAAATTAGAGTAACACATTGACCCCGTGGCAAAGAAGTAGCATAATTTGTTCCAGGTTTGTGGTAGAGATAGATAAATATCTATCTTTAAGAATGGTTTTATACTTTAACCTAATAGAACTCTATTACAGTTTTTAAATTGAAGCAGAAATTGCACATTTGCTTTTGTTGTTGGTTCTTTATTTGAGTGTTATTTTATATCTGTCTCTTATTTAATAATGAAAAATTAAAAGTTTATCTCATGATAAAATTGTATGAGCAGCTAGGAGAGGATGGGATGTTTGATTATTCCCAACCACAGGCCACTTCCAATTCCTATTAAAGGAAATGCACTTTGTATCCAATCTATCTGAAGATCACTGTAGCAGGAATATAGACTGAAACAGAAAGTGTGGCAACTAGTACATCTGTACTCGTATTTGGCTATCTTACTTTTTTCAGATATAATTTCTATTTTATCCGGAAGTCATGTATCGTATGCAAAATTGTAAAATGAATGATTATTTGTAATATAAACATTTATATACAGGAAGTTCTCAACTTACAACAATTCATTTAATGACTGCTTGAAGTTACAACGGCACTGAAAAAGTGATTTACGACCGTTGCACCATCCCCATGGTCACATGATCAAAATTCAGACACTTGGCAACTGGTTCATATTTATGAGGGTTGCAGTGTCCCAGAGTCATGTGATCACCTTTTGTGATCTTCTGACAAGCAAAGTCAATGGGGAAGCCAGATTCACTTAACAACTTACTAACTTAACAACTTCAGTGATTCACTTATCAGCTATGGCAAGAAAGGTCATAAAATGGGACAAAATTCACTTAACAAATGTCACTTAGCAACAGAAATGTTGGGCTCAATTGAGGTTGTAAGTTGAGGACTACCCTGTACTAAATAGCCTTTACGTCAGATGTGGTTTTTTGAAGGTTATTGCACCAAAGATCATTAACTTTACCATTGGCCATATTGGCAATAGCTGAAGTTAAGAGTTTAATGATTTCAGGAAGTTCACATGTAGCTTGCTTCAGTTATTATTCCCTTGCTTCTTACTGGTATTTATTTACTTATTTATTAAATTTACTTACCATTCAAACCTGAAATTCTGACAGCTGCCCATCCTCACAGTCTCATGATCTTACTTTGGCAAGCACTCTGCATTTATCGTCATTCATAGCATCCCAGGCCACGTGATCATGATTAACAGTGTTTTTTGCTGACAATTGGTGTTTATTTCAAAAACCGCCCATTGCAGACAAAAGGGTTTCCTTAATAACCATAGCATTCACTTAACAACCATGGTGATTTGCTTAATGACCACAGCAAAAAATATCATAAAATCAGGTCAGTCATGTGATGATCCTCTAAATGACTGCCATGAATTACAACCATAATTCTGGTCTCAGTTATGGTCATAAGTTGAGGACTACTAGTATAGAGATGGGTTTGTGGGTCATCCTGGATAGCTGGATTAAATGATTAAATGAGACCCAGAATGAACTATTCCAATGTCAGCTACTGTACTGGGAGTTGAGAATAAACTTGGGGAGCAGGAGGAACAGTTAAAACCAAGACAGATACAAGAAATCTAAGTTTGAAGCAAAAAGGTAATTTGAGAAAATATTGCAGACTTGACCCTCCCTAATTCTTTTATAGATAAAGGCAATGGGTGTGTATGTGCTTTCAGATTTGCAAGACTGATGTCAATCCTTTAAGATAGAACAGACTTGGAAACCAAAGGTATGAATACTAAAATTATTTTTTACAGGGTTACAGTAACAGAATCTTGTCTTTATTGCTGATAGTGTAAGGTAAGAGAATTTTGAAAGCCTGCCAAAATTAATCCAGCTCAATTAATTCCCATTGTAATTAATATGTGGGATTATTCCAAGTTTCTTTCTCAGTTTTCCCCCGCTTCCCTGGTGTAAGCAATCTTTTCTGTAACAGCTCTGCTTCCTTCTGAAATGGTTGTGCTTTCGTGTGCATGTTCACAGGATCTGTTAGACATCCTATCACAACCTCCTCTGAGCTATGCTGTTCCTTAGAGTCCAGAGTTTCCAGAAGTAAATCCTCTGAACTGGTGGTAGTTTGTGCTGTCTTGGATATGGAAGGGAAGGGAATATTTTAGGCTTTTTTGGAGGTTTGATGTAGTGGTTAAGATCCAGGTCCAGAAACCAAGAGACTGTGAAGCTACTTATAAAACATTAAAGGTGAGATAAAAAATAAATACCCCACTCCTGAAACAGTGAGTTTGTATATTCTTAGGAGCAAGGTCAAAAGGAGGTTAAAAACCCTTTCCTTTTTTGCTGAGAAACACAGGAGTGTCTGGTAGTCAATCTAGAGATCTAGGCCTTCCGATATATTGTCAGATTTCAAGTGCCAAGTCATAGGGGGGAGAACTAGGAGAGTCCCCCATAGCTGGGGATAGCAAGGCAGAGTGCAAGGGACTTATTGGCTTTGCTTATAGGAAGGAAGGTTGCAAATGGCAATTATCACCATGGGGTTGCTGGAACAGACAGAACTTTAGGACCAGTCATAAGTACTACACATTCAGCGCTGTTGTAACTTCAAACTGTTGCTGAAGAAGTGATCATTAAATGAGGATTATCTATAATTCTAGACTTTATTAAGAACTAACATATGATAGCATAGAAGAAAACTGACAGACACTAGACTGAAAAGAAAAGAAGTACAATAATGTATGCCATCTAAAATTAAGACTGAATAAAACTGAGATTGAGTTTGAATAAAATTCAAGTTTTATTGCCCAGTTTTCTTTCAAAGCAAAGTTTTCCTTGCTACCCAAAGTAAGGGAAAACCTTGCTTTGGAAGAAAATTGGGCAATAAAATCTTAATTTTATTCAAACTCAATCTCAGTTTCAAATCTCAAATCAAAATCTTAACAGCACTTTTCCTCTAACTATTGTATCTCTCTGTGTGTGTTTGATTGCTTCCTGCTACCTTAAAGATTTCCTATTACAATACAACTTGGGGGCAGATCTTCAAATTTCATTCTTTTCTTTTCCACAGCCACTGCTCAGGGATTTAGCATATATTAAAACTATCGAGGTTGTTGACAGACTATTTAAATGAAATATTAATACACTTTAAAAATGCCTTTACTTCAGTTAAGGGCAACTGGTTATTTCTGGTATTATGCTGCCTCTTGGTGGTTGAGAGAGATTTTTTTTTATTAAATTAGGGACAATAAGTTTTTAGAATTTTTTGAGTATGAAGGAAGCATTTCCCATTATAAATTCTTTCAACACCTGCAGATATGTGTTTGTGTCTTAGTGCATTTCAACAGGTTTTATTCTTTTGGGTGTATCCATTTTTTAAAGATAAGTATTAAACCCTTTTTTTTTTGCATCAAGAGATAGCAACCAGGCAACAACATCAGCAAAGATTAAGATTAATGTTTTATTTATTATCTGGCTGGCTATACAGCAAATGTACTCATTTTGAAATCAATGGCTTTCATCCAAAAAACTCACTGGAAGAGCATCAGATCCTTTTGATCCTGTGTGGGTTTTGGGAATGTTAAGATTGGGGGTACAATACATTCAAATTGCTCTGTGGTTCATCAGGTGGTATACTTCAGTCACAGCCTTCAAGCTTCAGAAAAGACCAAACTGCAAATTAATTTTATTTTTCCTTTATGATTCATTGCCCAAAAGAAATGAGTTTGCTAATGTTATTGCATTTTCTCACCAATTAATCTGCCCTTGCCTAAAAAAAAAAACCCTTTCATTTAACCATCACTCCCACAATTCATAAGATCATTATCAGCAGTTATTCTTACTGTATTGGTTATGAATGTATGTGGGGTTTCCTTGGAAAGAAAGGTCCTTTCATTTGCCAATTTAAGGCAATCTTTTAATTTTAATCTATGAAGCCACAATTAAAATGAAATACAGAGATGTCAATGGCTCAAAATTTTCTTTGGGAAAGAAGCATACTAATATTGTATATTGACACTTTATTTAATTAAGAAATATGCAAAATGAATAATTAGGAATGATATTGTGCAAATCCAAGCTTAGTGGTTAATTTTTGACTTAGTGTTATACAAATGCAGGAAACCGCATTCATTGCATAAACTCAGTAACTGTCAGCATACTATACAACCCACCTCTTCCAAAAAAGCATTGGATTGGGCAAGTTGTAAAGAATTTTTTTCTAGTTTAATTATCACTCACAAGCATACAGTCCTTTCCAACTGACTTTGTCCTTTTATACAGGTCGTCTTAGTTAGATTGAAAATTGGGTTAACTAAATAAACCATAGTTCACTATAGCTAAATGTTTTCTGCTAATATAGCTGGCATGAATAAGCAACTTAAGAATGTCACTGTCAAGCTGGGAAGCTACTTTATAACCAGGTTTTCAAGGCATCAAAACTGCTGTCAGCAATGACCTCTCCACAAATATTTGATTTAATTTGTCTGTATTTTATGTTTCTTCATTATGTTTTTATTAAAAAGTATTTTTTTATCAAAAAAGCTTTTGCTGTGTCCCTGCACAATAGATACAGTGCCCTTGCTGACCTTAATAGGGACATTAAAGGTAAAGGTATTTGTGATGATAACTCAAATAAGCAGGCAATTGTGGTCCGAGATGAAGAACTTGTTTTTGACAGCGAGAAGTGCAAATCAGGTATTACACATCAGTCATGCAAGAACGGAAAAGCAACCAATAAGAGAAGCCACCTTCTGGTTGGTGATTCAATTATAAGGGATGTAAATTTAGGAAAGGACACAGAGGTTTCGAAAGAGGTCAGGTATCTTCCAGGTGCTACTGCCAGTAGGGACAAGAAGCGTATTTCTAAAATAGTCAAGAATGCCAGCAAGGACTGTGATGTGGAGGCTATTATACATCTTGGCACTAACGATCTTTCTCAAAAAGATGTACTCTCTGTGCAGAATGATTTCCAGAGCTTGGGGCAGGAACTTAGCAGGATAGGCTGTAGGCTTACTTTTTCAGAGGTTTTACCAGTGTATAAGGAGCAAAATGGAAAAGGCCAGTGTATAGCAGAATTCAATATATGGCTAAAGGAGTGCTGTAAAGGGGAAGGCTTTGGTTATATTAGTCATGATGTCTGTAACTGGTCCAATGAAACAATGTACAAAAGAGATGGTTTGCATCCATCAAAGAAAGGGACTGAGTTACTTGGCAATAAACTCACAGATTTTCTGGAGGAATATTTAAACTAAACAACGGGGACAGTGAGTTAATTGATACAGAACATCCCTGTCCCTGGCAATCAGAAAATTACAGGGTTAGCAGTGCATGTAACATAGATGTGTGTATGGACAAGAATATCAACCTTGCTGTCAAGCAAAATCAAACTTTTAATAGTGAGTGCCACACAAAGTGCACTAACCAAACAGGTGGTAAGAAAATAGGGGAACTCAGGCACCACACAGGTTATATAGAAAGTAAATACAGGGTCAGTCATAAAGGACTCAAATGTCTATACACCAATGCACAGAGTATGAACAGTAAACAGGGTGAGTTAGAAATTCAGGTAAATGAGGGCAGATATGATATTGTTGCCATTACGGAAACATGGTGGGATGAAACCCACAAATGGAACACACAGCTAGAGGGATTTAAATTATTTAAAAGAAACAGACCAAATAAAAGAGGAGGTGGAGTTGCTCTCTATATAAGAAATAACTACATCTCTACAGAAATAGAGCACAACAATGATGAAAACTGTCTTGAATGCATTTGGGTCAATATAAAAGGGGAAAAAATGACATTGCCATAGGTGTATACTATAGGCCACCCAACCAAACAGAGGAAATAGATGAACTTTTTGCTATTCAGCTAACTAAGGTATGTAGGAAGCACATCACAATAGTAATGGGGGACTTTAATTACCCTGACATCAACTGGGAGACAAACTCTGCACCAAGTGAAAGATCAAACAGATTCCTGACAAACCTAGCAGACAACTTTGTCTCCCAAAAAATAGAGAAGGGAACTAGGGGATTAGCCATATTGGATCTAATCCTCACTAACAGAGATGAAATGATAGAAGGTGTTGAAGGCACAGGAAACTTAGGGGGGGGGGAGTGATCATGCAATATTGGAATTCAACATTCTGGAAGCACAAGCAATAGAACAAATCAAACTAGACTCTTGGATTTTAAGAGCTAATTTCAATAAACTTAGAGAGAACTTGAGAATGATTCCATGGATGAGAATCCTCAAGGGGAAAACAACTCAAGAAGCTTGGGAAATTTTGAAAAATGAGATAATAAAAGCCCAGTCTAGCACAATACCAACAAAGAACAAAAACAACAGCTCTCAAAAGAAACCAGCATGGCTGCATAAAGAACTCTCTGATAAATTGAAAGATAAAAAGGACAAGTATAAAAAGTGGAAAGAGGGGCACATAATTAAAGCAGAATATCAGCAAATAGTCCGACCCTGCAAAGATGAAGTGAGGAAAGCTAAGGCTCAAAATGAACTAAGGCTTGCGACCAAAGTCAAAAATAACAAAAAAAGCTTCTTTCAACATGTAAAAAACAAGGAAAAAGTTAAGGAAATGATTGGTCCATTAGTGGGGGAAGGTGGCAAGAAGGTGACAAGCAACAGGGAGAAAGCAGAACTATTTAACTCATTTTTTGCATCTGTCTTTACACAAAGGGAAAAAACAGTCCAACCTATCAAAAACAGTACCATAAAAATAGACTAGAAACACAAGTTAAGATAGGCAAGAAAATGGTAAGTGAGCACCTATCCAGCCTAGACGAGTTCAAATCACCAGGACCAGATGGATTACACCCAAGGTTCTCAAGGAACTGGCAGATGTGATCTCAGAACCACTGAACTATATTTTTCAAAGATCCTGGAGCACTGGGGAACTACCAGAGGACTGGAAAAGAGCTGACATAGTTCCCATCTTCAAAAAAGGAAAAAATAATAGATCCAGGAAACTACAGAACTATCAGCCTGACCTCAATACCTGGGAAGATTCTGGAAAAGATAATCAAACAACGAATCAGCGAACACCTAGAGACAAACAAAGTCATTACTAAAAGCCAACATGGGTTTGTCAAAAACAGATCATGCCAGACAAATCTTATTGCATTCTTTGACCAAGTGACAAAATTAGTGGACCAGAGGAATGCTGTGGATATAATTTACTTGGACTTCAGTAAGGCATTTGATAAAGTAGATCACAACCTACTACTTGATAAGATAGAAAAATGTTGGTTAGACAGCACCACCACCAGATGGATTAATAGCTGGCTGACTGGCCATACTCAGCGTGTGGTCTTCAATGGAACTGCATCTACATGGAGGGAAGTGTGTAGTGGAGTGCCCCAGGGCTCTGTTCTGGGCCCAGTGCTCTTCAACATCTTCATCAATGATTTGGACGAGGGGATAGACGGGGAACTCATCAAATTTGCAGACGACACCAAGCTGGCAGGAATAGCCAACACTCCAGAAGATAGGCTTAAGATAAGGAGGATCAGAACAAACTGGAACACTGGGTGCTATCTAACAAAATGAAATTCAACAGTGAAAAAAGTAAAGTTCTACATTTAGGCAAGAAAAACTAAATGTACAGGTATAGCATAGGTGGTACCTTGCTCAATAGTAGCAACTGTGAGAGGGATCTCGGAGTCCTAGTGGACAATCACTTAGATATGAGCCAGCAGTGTGCTGCAGCTGCCAAAAAAGCCAACACAGTGTTAGGCTGCATTAACAGAGTGATAGAATCAAGATCATGTGAAGTATTAATACCACTTTACAATGCCTTGGTAACGCCACACTTGGAATACTGCATCCAGTTTTGGTCACCACGATGTAAAAAAGATATTGAGACTCTAGAAAGAGTACAGAGAAGAGCAACAAAGATGATTAGAGGTCTGGAGGCTAAAACATATAAGGAACGTTTGCTGGAATTGGGTATGTGTAGTTTAATGAAGAGAAGGACGAGGGGGGACATGATAGCAGTGTTCCAATATCTCTGTGGCTGCCACAAAGAAGAGGGAGTCAAGCTATTCTCCAAAGCGCCGGAAGGCAGGACAAGAAGCAAGAGATGGAAGCTAATCAAGGAGAGAAGCAACCTAGAACTAAGGAGAAACGTTCTGACAGTTAGAACAATTAACCAGTGGAACAACCTGCTTCCAGATGCTGTGAATGCTCCAACACTGGAAGTTTTTAAGAAGAGACTGGACAGCCATTTGTCCGAAATGGTATAGGGTTTCCTGCCTGAGCAGGGGGTTGGAGTAGATGACCTCCAAGGTCCCTTCCAACATTATTATTATTATTATTATTATTATTATTATTATTATTATTATTATTATTATTATTATTATTATTATTATTATTATTATTATTATTATTATTATTATTATTATTATTATTATTATTATTTCAACAAACACAGATGCTGCTGGATCAGTTCTACCAAGAATGTAGTGTGCTTTAATATTTGTTTGAGTTATATTTGTGGTTCTTTTTTATTGTTCTTTATGGTTCTAAGATACTGAATGGATTGTTTCTGGTTTGTTTTTTGTTTTATTTTTCCATCATATTTCTATCGAGGTTCTCTAGCTATTGGCATTCTCTGAAGGAAGGAAGATGGGAGGAGTTCCTTTATGAGGTCCTTGCTTGCCTTGTAATAAATTCAAAAACCAAGAGTCTGAAAGCCATGAGAGAGAAGATTGTACAATAAAATGTTGAAAGATCTATCCGACATAAAACATGACCATCTTGTGATGAAATAAATAATAGAACTCCTACATTATTTGAACATGTCCCATTCTACATGTTCAAACCTCAGGGTTAATCTGTTCTGTCCCAGCCTACGTACATCCTTGTTACTTCTACCTGCAAGATTCAACTGGTCCAGAATGCAGCAACAGTATGCCCTCTATGACATGCAGGGCTTTGAATCACACTAGGCAGCAAGCTGATAATTAGTGCAACTCACAAAGGAGTGGTGTTACATGGGCATACTGTTGCTGCATTCTGGACCAGTTGAATCTTGCAGGTAGCAGTAACAAGGACGTACGTAGGCTGGGACAGAACAGATTCACCCTGAGGTTTGAACATGTCCCATTCTACTGGGGTTTCAAAGGCCTTTGAGGATTTGGCTCATTGGGAAGGATGACTGAAGCCCCTTTAGGGTTTTCTTTGTTTTTGTTGGGTTTTGTCATTTTTGATATCTTTATCCTTCATTTTTATCTTTTGCTGTTTTGTTGTTTATAATATTTTAAACAATTTGTAGACCACCCAGAGTGATTGGGCATTAGGCAAAGTAATAATAATGTTGATCAAGATTCAACCAAATTATAGTTTATCAATATGTGGATTTTTTAAGCACCACACCAGAAAGCCTTGGGTAGTACTTAGAAAATCTGTACATTTGACAAAATGTATGTCAAATGCAAAAAGCACTTTGCTTGAATCAATGCATATACCATGCCAATACATATTGACATCCTAGGTTCTTGGGAAGAACTCAGTATGAATGAAGACCAACATCAGCTAAAGAACTAGTTGTGGTGATTTCATATCACTGTGAATCACATAATTATAATCATCATCATAATAATTCAGCCAAAGTAAAGGTGCTCTTAGCTAGTTCTGCTTAGCTAGCAGAATGCATAGGATATCCTAAAACATATTCTTAAAATACGTTTGAACAATTAATTTAATTTAATAATTAATGTTTTAATTAAAGTTAAACATTATTTATTAAAAGCAAGAGAACAGCATGGAAGAAGGCAGTGACTAATCACTTTTGTAACCAAGAAAACTGCTCAGTGTGATGGCATCTTTATTTTATTAATCTGAATCATATGATTTTTCTATTGATTTCTTCTCTGTAAATCCAGCAATTCTACTTTCTCTCTAGCAACTTTGCAACATATAATTTCAGTTCTGTAATTTTCCAGGGCAAAGTGAAGCAAGTGTGTTGCAATCCTTAAATATCTGAATATAGAACCAGTTTCCCTGAAAAAACAAAAAGTTTTAATAATCAAGAACCGTCTCACCCTGTAATCACCAAAGCAAAATGAATATTTAACAAAGCGCCTCTGGCACTAACTTTACTATTGAGATCAAGAGATATGCTTAATCAGCTGACTTGTCAGTATTGCAATCCTCCTGATATTAGTCAGTGAGAGCGAGAGTTGAGTAAAGTAGACGGAGGAAAAGATGGGAGGAAAATTCTTCTTTTTGGTAGCTTCAGCTCTTCTAGCCTACTACATCTATAAGCCTTTACCAGAGAATTTGGCGGAACCCTGGAAGCTGATGCTTTTAGATGCTAGCTTGAGAAGCCTAGAACATGCGGTAAGTTGAGACATTTATTTCCTGTGCTTATGCCTGAGAAAGCTTGAAGGTGAAAGTTGTGCCGGAGAAAACAACAACCAAGTATGAAGGACATGTATATGTATATGTAAAATGAAGACTCATCATACTGAAAGCAGACACTGAATGTTATTGGGGGAGGGAGGGGAAAAGAGATATGGCATTTATATATTTTTCTACTCCTTTTCTGGATATAATTATCTCATATATTGAAAGAAGTATAATAAATACAGGAGCAACTTCCTTTCTATGTTTTAGAAAGTTATCCTTTTACAAAACATTTTTTTCCAGAACTGCTCAGAGTCATCTGCCTTTTTTATTTGAATATAATTTATATTTCAGACACTCAAGAGAACCAGTCTGGTCTAGTGGTTAAGGCACTAGATTAGAAACCTGGAGGCTGAATTCTAGACCTGCCTTAGGCATGAAAGCCAGCTGTGTGATCAATGCCTTCTGTAACTGAATGGATCAATTCTTGGTTGATCAAGAAAAAAACAGACTCTGCACTTGTGAGAAAATACTAGGGGGGGGGGGAAAGAAAGAAAAATACTTCTTTCACATCTTATCTTATGTATCTGTTTGCTGAATTGAGTAAATTCTTGCATTTTTTTTCTCACGATCTCATTATTTCCAGATTGTAATGCTTAATTGGTAATGCATGTCATGTATTTTGCCTGTTTATTTTATCTTGTGCCTGCATACAGGGAAACCCATACTTGCATTTTATTGGCCTCCACAAGTCATCCCAAATAGGGAAAACTTAAAGTAAACACTCATTGTTTGATATATATTGTTCCTGCATTTTAGCTGTTCATGTCCACTGAAACGGATTAGTCTTTTTTACATGCTGCTGCATGATCAGCCTTCTGAGTGTCTGTTGAGGTGTGCAAAAATCTTTGCTGGGATTGCATCTACAGCATATCAGTTTTCCTCTGCCTGTGGGTATCAGCGAAGGGAAAGAAAACAAGTGCCTTTTTAGCGAGTGGAGACATCCCTCTCTGATTTGAGCCAAGTTTATTCTAACTGCTTGGGAGAGAAAACAAGGTTCTACCTGTTTGGCAAGTTAAATTTATAGAGTAATGTTACAAGTGTAGTCAAATAACGATGTCCCATAATAACAATACCCTTCCCTTGGTCAACCCAGAGTACTCTTTGCCTTATCTAATAGTAGCAGATGTAGTATTAGTAATCATTAGTCCTGCAGGGCTTCTTCCATGTTTTCACAATTCTTTCTTTAGATCTCACTTCTGCATTATCAAGTTGCAAAACCTTTTCCTACATTTGTGTTTTTTTTTCCTCACCAAGTCAGTGCTTTTTAAGTAAAAGCTGAAGCCACTTTACTAGGCCAAGTTATTTCTCCTTCACCTGAAACACCTGCCATATTGCAGGAGATCATGAAAATAAGGCATAAAAGGAAGCCAGGAGAATAACTAGAATAGAGTCATTTGGCAAAGCAGGGAAGAAAGATACAATTCAAAATGAGACTAGGTGGTATAGAATTAAGTAGATTGTGCAGAGAAATGTACACAAAGGCTTGATGATTAAAATGATTAAAATCAGGAGAAAGTTGTTTTGTGGATAACTTGAACAAGTTATCAACTAATGGTGGCTGATTGTCCCAGTGCTTAGTATTATAATATATACCTACCTTCTAAGATACAAAAGTCAGCTAAAGTTAAGTAATGGATTTAGACAAAATTCAAAATCCCACTTGCCCATGGAGGTAACGTCATAGCCAGTCACTCACTCAATAATAATAATAATAATAATAATAATAATAATAATAATAATAATAATAATAATAATAATAATAATAATAATAATAATAATAATAATAATAATAATAATAATAAAGTTGGAAGGGACCTTGGAGGTCATCGAGTCCAACCCCCTGCTCAGGCAGGAAACCCTACACCATTTCGGACAAATGGCTGTCTAGTCTCTTCTTAAAAACTTCCAGTGTTGGAGCATTCACCGCTTCTGGAAGCAGGTTGTTCCATTGGTTCATTGTTCTAACTGTCAGGAAGTTTCTTCTTAGTTCTAGGTTGCTTTTCTCCTTGATTAGTTTCCATCCGTTGCTTCTTGTCCTGCCTTCAGGCGCTTTGGAGAATAGCTTGACTCCCTCTTCTTTGTGGCAGCCCCTGAGATATTGGAACACTGCTACCATGTCCCCCCTTGTCCTTCTCTTCGTTAAACTAGACATACCCAATTCCAGCAACCATTCCTTATATGTTTTAGCCTCCAGTCCCCTAATCATCTTTGTTGCTCTTCTCTGTACTCTTTCTAGAGTCTCAGCATCTTTTTTACATCGTGGTGACCAAAAGGATAACACACGTTAGCCACCTTTCAGAAAAAAAATGAAATAAAAATGTAATAATTCTTGGAGATCAAGATATTCTATGTATGCTTGCCAGCATTCCTAAGTATTCAATCAATTTTTATTATGATCACAGATTAGCATTAAAAACAATAATAATAGAAAAAAAAAAAAGGCAGACAGAATAATATATTGCGATTGGTGGTGGATTAATAGTGGGCAATTAAAGTTTGCCTAATTTTACATACAGCATAGCAAAATTTGGCCACATTCAGAGAAACTACTTCATATTGACCTGATAACAGTAGTTGCACTTCAAAAAGATCAGTATTTCCTAGATATTTTATTAGGTAAGGTGTTACAAAATGAGTCCTTGTAGAAGATGCTGTATAGTAGGACATGAGCTGTAGTATCAATGACCCCTTGTCCACAGGGACACAATCTCAGCTCATATGGTTTTCTGCCAGCATTTCTAAGTGTGGAAACCTGACCTAAGCCAGGATTAGTAAAACAGGTTTTACTATTATAATAGAAGAGACATTCATTTGCAATCAATACATTATTAGGAGAGGCAAATGCTAGCACCTAGTAAACAATATCCTGTCAGGGGAATAGTCAAAACCATTAGCTATTTCTTAAACAAAGAGTAGGTGATTGCAAACCAGTATACTAAATTATTAATTTTCTATCTACATCCTACTGGCCCCCTGTGGTCATTAGATCATGAAACACTGAACAGTTATATTTTTAATTCCTTCATTATCCTATTATATTTCTATATAATTGCAATTTTTATAATTAGCATTTAACTTTTAACTCTGACTCTCTCTCTGTCTGAACATTGAGGACTTCATTTTATATCTCATATTCTCCATTATTATTTATGTCTTGTTAATACTTCCGTTTCTCTTTTATGGCTTTATTACTTTATTAACTCCCTGTTTTCTCTTCCCTTACAGTCTCTTGCTTGTTCCTTCTAGTATCTGCAGATATCTGAAATGATTGTTCCTTCTAGTATCTGCAGAATTCTTTTCAGGATGTCCTGGGAGCAGTGGTGGGATTCAGCCAGTTCTCACCGGTTTGGTAGAACAGGTAGCTAAATTTTGTTGAGTTTGGAGAACCGGCTGAACCCATGCTGCTTCTGGAAGTCTGTTCTAGGCCTCGGAGGCCTGGAGGAGATCTCCCAGGCCTAGAACTGCCCACCAGAAGTACGTGGATGTCACTTCCGGAAGACTGTTCTAGGCCTGATGGAGGCCTCCCAGGCCTAGAATAGCCCACCAGAAGTGCATGGATGTGACTTCTGGTTCTGGATCGTGGCGCTGGCGGTCGCGCAGAGAGTCGTCTCTTTGCCGGCCGGTTTCCCTTCGCCAGTAGACCCTTTACAGGGTCGAAAGTCGCCCTGGAGGGGCGACTACCGATGAGGAGGACTCTCGTCAACTGCGGAAGGGTGGCAGCTCCTTCCACGGTCTGAGGCAGCTCCTTAGGGCCGACGGAGAAAAGATCGGCCATTAACATGGCCGATTACCTAGCCGCTCCAGCCGAAAGTCAGAAGAACATCTAAGCGAAAAGAACCACCGTGGAAGATCCAGGTGAGACCTTTCCTTCCCTCTCTGTACCCTAACTATCCCCCTGTGAAAAGCTTTTGGAACTATTCCCTGCTTTAAGAGAGCAGCGTTTGGATACTTGGGAAAACAAGCTCTGGAAACAAAAGAAAAAATAATTAATTTTTACTGACTATTTTTATTTTTGGGTATTCTGGGATCCTGAAAAAATCTCTATTATAGAATTTTACTGCTTTATCTACTTATTAAGCTGGAGAATATTGTTATTTTTTACTTTTTAACTGGATAAAACGTTATTGGAATTTGGAAAAAAGATTTTACAGCCTACTGAGGACACTTTGTGGCGAAAGCCAACATTGCAATTGTATTTTCCCTTTTGATTTTGAGACTGGATTTGACCTTCAAATTACTACAAAAGGGAAAAGATAACGGATTTGAAACAGCTGGGTGGTGAAATTGCCTACTAGAATTGTGGAGGTGAATGTTGATTGACTGTTAATAAACATAGCCTCCACTAAAAAACTAAAAGATTATTTTACTACTGAAACGGAGGAATTTTACCTACAGTGTGGCTATGGGCTTATACTGGAAAAAATCTTGGAACTTAAGGAACAAAGGATTTTTAGAATGAATACTAAAGATGATACTCCAGAACTAAAAATTGAACCTCAAACTTTGACTGATCAACTTATAGACCAAGGAATAACAGAGGAGGAACAGATCAACTCCAAAGAGGCCTGTATGCAACAACATACACAATTTAATGAGATGGAGGAATCTCATCCACAATCTCCCTGTAAACTTATACTGGAAAAAATTTATGAAGCCACTGAGCAAGTGAATTTCCAGATTCCAACTGACTACCCCATAACTCAAACAACAATAGAAGAGGAACAAATCAACATAGAAGAAGACATCATACAATCCCACGTACAGCTTATTGAGAATTTTGATGAGCAAAGATTTTAATTTATTGATTTTAATTAAAATATCTACAATGCTAAAAGCAACAGGAACTGATTTGCAAATGCGAGGCATTGAAAACTGTGACAACATGGATAATCAATGAGTAACTACCACATTGAACAAAACTGATTATACTTCTCAGATAGTATTGGAAGAAGGAGAAGAGAAATATGACCAGACTGAACTGTTGATGAATATGTATAACCAAATACTGAGATTTGATGATTTAGAGGGTCTTTTATGGAAACCTGCTTGGCAGAAAAAGAAAGCTAGAATTAGATTTAAAAATGAGATTTAAAATGTTATCTGATGGGTTAAAAAGGCTTCTAGAGATTTTGATTGAATTAATATTACTGAGATGAAAATTATTGATTTGATTATGGTTTGGAATTGTAATATGGAAAAAGTTGTAAACAAGGAGTTATTAGAATAAGAAATAGAATATAGATGTGAAATGTAGTAAGAAGGTATCTTCTGGAATAATATGTTTGTTTTAGGTAGGACAATTATCTTGACGGGATTTAAATTTTACTTAATGAGTTAAAAACGTTTTTTAGAGATATGGATTGATTTATAAAATATATATTTGAAATAGAGTAGAATAAGAAATAGAATATAGTTGGGAAGTGTTAAAATATAATGGTTGGAATAATATGTTTATTTTAGATATAATTATTATCTTATGAAATAAGGGAAATTGGGATACCTGAAGTGTAAATTATGTGTTTATTTAAGGCTAAATTGGAACATGGTACTTGTAAGTTAGTAAAGCTTAAAAACAGGATTTGGACTGATATAGGTGAAATATTATTGATATTTTCTTGACTGATTGAACTCTATTTAGAAATGTATCCATTTGACTATGTTATATCAATTGAGGGAAATAGAGAGGGAATCTTTAAAGAATTAACCTGAACTATACATGTACGATTATGGTTTTTTTTTAATGATTGATTACCCCATCTCCACGTTGCTTCCTAAGCACTTTGATGTAAAAACTAAAAAAACAATAAAACTTGTTTAAAAAAAAGAAGAAGTGCATGGATGTCACTTCTGGAAGTCCGTTGTAGGCCTCGGAGGCCTGGAGGAGGCCTCCCAGGCCTAGAACAGCCCACAGGAAGTGCATGGATGTTCAGAAATCCATTCTAGGCCTCGGAGGCCCAGGCCTGCATCCACGCAGATAACCGGATGTTCAGGTATTTGAATCCCACCACTGCCTTGGAGTATCTCATGGTGTCCTGTCCAGGGCAATAGATGCAGGTCTTTCTCTGAAGCAAAAACAATTCTTTTTCTTGCATGATACTTTTCTCCAAAGCTTTTGTGGATATTTTCCTCTCCCATATCTGGTGTCTAGTGCATATCAGTCTTTTTCTGTGTATTTACCGAGTGAGTGCTAGATTATCTCATCAACTTTCTTCTTGTTCTGATCCTTGTTGATTCCACTCAGGTGATTTTTCGTTCTCCCTGAGCCCCTTCTGATGGGTGTCCTATCTGAGCCCCTAGCAATTGCTAGCTGTGGAACTCTGAGAGTTGAGGTCTCAGACTTGCCAAGATTGAGAAACACTGGTTTATGGAAAAAGATATGGAGTTTAGATTACTATGAAGCCTTTGCTTAGCACAAAGATGTTAATATTTCTTTTGTTTTGCAGGCCACAATTGTGGAGAAATTGGGTCTTGGACACTATATGGATGTTATGAATTTGTTCACAATTATTGAATATAAAGCACCTACATCTGATGAAAAGGTTATTGTAACAGACACAGAATTTAACCATGTTCCAGTACGTCTTTACATTCCTACAAAGCAGGAAGATGTCTTGAAAAGAGCAATGATTTTCATTCATGGAGGTGGATGGTGTATTGGATCAGCAAGTAAACATAAGTATTTTATTCCACTAATTCCACTAATGTGGGTCTCAAATAAAAATTGTATCTATTTATTCTGATGTCCCAGGGCTTTCACTAAGGTATAATAGAAGTATCCAATCTTCTTGCGCAACAAGACTAATAGACTTTGGTATGAAAAGGGAAAAAGGGAGAAGTTGAGATAAGGGAAATTTTGGTCACCTAATATAAAATATTTGGAAATCATAAATAACAGTGTTTTTGTTTATTTCCCCCCCTCTTTTTTTTGAATATTGATGGGAAATTAAAGTTTATGTATAGGCTAAAAAGTATTGATAAATGTAACAAGATTTTTTTTGCCCAATATGAGATAATAGATATTACTAGAAAAAGAGAGGGAGTATTTGAGCTTTTAAAAATTAGACTTAAAGTAAAAAAAAAATGTATATTACTGATTTATTGGTTAACCCAGACAATACATATAATGGTTTTGATTTATTAGAGGGGATACTGTATTATTAATTAGCTAGTTTAATATGGTGGAAAATATGGTAGAAAACAGAACAAAACTATATTCAAATAGATAAGATGTGTATTTAGAATACTAGATTTTGTTAGGAAAAAGGAAAAAGGAAGAAGTTGAGATAAGGGAAACTTTGGTTACCTAAAACTTGGAAATTATAAATACCAAATGTTAATTTGAATATTGATGGGAAATTAAAGCTTGGGGAAAAAACAATAACAGGACATTGATCGTATATAAGGATTGAATGCAAACACAATTAAGATATGTATAAGCTAAAAATGTAACAAAGATGTTTAAATGTACATTTAAATGATAAATGTAACAAAGATGTTTTTACTTAGTTGATAATAACAAGAATTGTATTAGCCTAATATGAGATAGTAGATATTAAGGGAAAAAGAGAGGAAATATATGAATACTAAAGACTTATGTATGTTATTGAACTATTTATTGATTAACCCAGTCACCATGTTGCTTTTTAAATACTTAATTGTAAAATTAGAAAAATAATAATAATAATAAAAAAAAAACCTTCTCTCAAATCAGATGGAGCATTGAGCTTCTCAAAGATAAAGGAAGATACCTCCTAAAACTGTGCTTAATCAATGAAAAAGTATCCCTACTCCAATTTAAATATGGAAATGTTCAAAACCCATTTTAAAAGGTCTTCACATCCTGTTGATTACTTGCTTCTCTACTTTGGTAGTCTTGGCAGCCTCAGCAGGAGCACTGTCATTCCAAGGATCTCACTGAATGGTAGAGATTAGAGCAGTTTCTCCCTGCCTCAATAATTTTATGATGCTCCCAAAATTAATTTCCACTCCCAGAATTACTCAGGCAGTAGAATTTTGGAAATTGGCATCCACAAATCTTGAAGTTGCCAAGATTGGGAAACACTGGGTTAAAGATTCAGAGAAAGTTTCCAGAAAGTCACTCCCAAGAAAAACAGATAACCGCTCATTAGAATTGTGTAGGCTTAGGACTTCAGACCTCACATGAACATGAGGCAGGAACATTTCTGCTATTCATAAAAAGAGCTTGATGTTTCTTAGCTTTTTGTGGTGACATGCTAGGCTCACTCTTGTGGGAGCTTAAAGTCCTTGTTCCATGTTGTTTTGGAAGCATGTACTGTGTATTGGTATTGCAAGAGTAATAAAACATGCTTTGCCATTTATTTTTCACAGCCATGAAATCCTATGACCTCTTATCAAGATGGACATCAGAAAGACTAACTGCTGTTGTGGTGTCAGTCGAGTAAGAATAGTGTTTGAAGTAGACATTTTTGTTCATTAATCTTTTCCTTATATCTTTCTACAAACAAAAAATTAATTAACAATTAGTAATAGCACAAACCGGCAATTGAAGGCATATACATATATATATATACAGGGCTTTTTTTGTCATAGAATGCCCAGAATGGAGTTCCGGCACCTTTTTTGGATGGAACCTTGTAGGGTAGGCAAGGCGGGTTGTATGACATGTGTGAGTTCCGGCACCTTTTCTTTTTACAAAAAAAGCACTATGTGTGTGTGTGTGTGTGTGTGTGTGTATTGTTATTGGTCGCCAAATTATACTTCCTTGCATATGCTGTGCTATAAGTATTATTTCCTATTTATAATGGATAATTAATGTAGTTTTACATTTACCATCTTTTATACTTTAAGTGGAGAGCTTTGGTTATTTGTTTCTTGATGTTTATGTTATAATTATCTTACTCTTTTGGCAAAGAGTAAACAAACAGAATATGATTGGAAGATGGTATAATAATACTTAAATACATAAACTGAAATGCACAAATAATTTCGATAGACTAAAACCTCCATTTCACAATATAAAAATATAATGATCCCAGTTGTCAACCTTTTGTGGTAGTCCAGACAAGAAACCAATACTATGAGTACTAACACTACCTTTATTGCAAGGTTATAGTAACAGAATATTTTCCCTCTTGCCTTTACTTTCAAGGAAACCAGGTCCCATCTGAGATGTTTTTCACACCCCATTCCTTCTGTAGGCTGAGATGACTCTAATCTCACCATAGCTTTGCCTGTGGCTCTTCCTTCTCCTCTTTCTTAAGGGTTTTCCCACAGATTATTACATCAGTGTTGCTTAGCAGCAGCTTTTTTTTTAAAGCTAATGGTATTATTCAAAGTTAAAGATTATTCTGTCTCAAATTATTCCATATAATTTATAGCTTCCTATGAAATGTAATTATTCTATTGACAAAACAGACCAGATTAGAGTTAGTCGGTAAAAGAGAAAGACATTTTATAGACCATTTAGCACACAAATAAGTCAGGAATTCAAAAAAGGTAAGCAAATTCACAGAGCTTTCTATATGGAAGCCAATCGCCTTATTTAATCTAGTATCAATACTGTAAAATCAATTTTGTTTTACAAAAACAGGAAATTTACATATTTCTGTTACTGTCTTTTTTAACCAATTCCAAAAAGTTATAGGCTAGCTCCAAAATATCGGTTCCCAGTTGCATTCGAAGATGTGTACTCAGTAGCAAAGTACTTTCTACAAAGCAGCGTTCTGGAGAAATATAATGTAGATCCAAGCCGAATTGGCATTGCAGGAGACAGTGCAGGAGGTAACTTAGCTGCAGCTGTAACCCAGCAGGTAAGTATTACCCATTTGAAAGTAATAAATCCAAAATAGTATCATCTGCAGTCATCCTGATACTAATTAACTTGGATCATAAACAAGAGCTAGTTGTTGGGGCTTTCCACACTGGATGGTTAAGAGTAGGAAGTCACAATTTTTAATTACCTTGAAAGATTCAGAGTCTTCTAAGGAGTCCAAAATGGAGGACCATAGAATTATGCATGTGAATTGAACCCCGGCTGTCTGAAATCATCATGCAACATAACACCTTGGGTTATAAATAATAACCAGCTGCAGCAATTAGCAATCAGGTGCAACTGCTGAGACTTTTCACATTAGATGGGTAAAAGTGGGTATCTACCATTTAAAGAAAGTCCTAGAGATTTTTAGGTTGTTGATTGCTCCAGAGCATCTACCATGATTCCAACAAAGCCCGAGAAGACAACTGAGGAAGGAAGGAGGAAATAGCACCTTGTCAATGGTTATTTCATTATGAAATATGTAACTTCAGCCCCATTCCAAGAATAAAGCAAGCTCAACACCACCATCAAAGTAAATTTAACATGTTCGTGTGAGCTGTGAATGACATAAGACAAACAAAAAAAACTTTCCCGAGAGGAAATAATTTTGGGGGAATAAGAGGACACTTTTTGGGACAATGCTAGTATACAGAGTCGGACATGACTGGACAGGGAAAACCTTTATCTGTACTTTGCAAGGAGAAGAGTTTTAAATCTTCCCAGCCTATTTTGATTATGGCAGGATTGAAAAAGTGTCAATAACTCCTAAAACATCTAAACTCCAGAGTAGTGATAAAGAATAGTTAAATTATAGTCATTGGTGGATAAGATTGGAACATATTGAAGTTCTTAAGATACAGTATCTTTGGATAGTAATTGTAAGATATCTTCCAATATTTTATTTGCAATTTTCCTCAAATGTTTTTACTATAGAAATTTGGCAGATTACAAATACTGTGAAAACACATTAGGTAAGGTTTTCCCCCTACAATTTTGAATAAAAGAGATAGAAAATGTATAAGCTTTGAAATTTTTATGATTGTTTTGCTTACATTATGAAATACGAAACATATTAAACAGTCCATCTTTCATAGGAATAATATTTCCAATAAATACTGTTCTTTTCTAGCTTCTAGATGACCCTGATGTCAAAGCTAAATTCAAGATTCAAGCTTTAATATACCCTGCTCTTCAGTCTATTGATCTGGAATTGCCATCCTATCAAGATAATAAAAACATGCTAATTCTGTCTAAAAGAATATTGATCAGACTCTTCAGTGAATATATTACATCAGATGAGTCTTTTGCCAAAGCTTTAGAGACCAACCAACATGTTCCTGCAGAGTTTAACCATTTGTTTAAATTTGTAAACTGGAGTAACTGGCTACCTGAAAGATTTAAAAAAGGCCACATTTATACTGACCCATCACACAGAATTTCCAAAATTGAACACAAATACCCTGGGTTAGTGGATCCAAGACTAGCACCACTTTTAGTTGATGAAATCAAGCTTCGGGGCTTACCACTCACATATGTCATCACTTGTCAATACGATCTCTTGAGAGATGATGGAATCATTTATGTTTCCCGTCTTAGGGAAGCAGGAGTTCAGGTAACACATGAACATGCTGACAATGCTGTTCATGGTGTTCTAACATTTATTACAGGTCCTTTGGCACTAAATATAGGACACAGAATGGCTAACAACTACACTGAGTGGCTAAATAAGAACTTATGAAAACAAACATATATCACCTGAAGATGGTTGCTTTGGATTCATTTGGTTTCATTCAATTTATATTATTTTTTTCAGGGACATTATCTTTTTGGTCAATAAATTTGACACTGTAATTCTGCAGTTATTATACTGGATATAGAATCTCTTGTTTCCTGTTGTTTGAATAAGTATAAGAAGCTTGGAAGAATACGTGGGGGACTTGTATAACCATTAAATGATTAATAATTTAAAATGAAAAAATAAAGCTTTTGACCATTTCATGTGTGAAATTATAGTCTTGGGTCTTGAGGTTATTCAGGATTGCTTTAAAACTCATGATTTATTTCTATATTCTTTTGGCATCCGCAAATGTGTTCCAGTCGGCTTTTAAAGGTAACTTGTTCCTTTTGGGAAGCAACCAATGTGAATATCTGGCTGCAGACAATTGTAAGTTGTTGAGTAGCATTTCATGAATAAAACCTCTTGTTTTCTCTTGATTGGATTTTGCATGGATGGTGTCAAAGGAGATGGGTGTAATAGTGCCTATAAATTTATCTGGGATTCAGGCTGGCTTATTGATTCTGAAAAAATGAGTAAAAAGATCTATGAGAAATATTATGTACAAATGTACATATCCTATAGTAGCTCCCATGATAAGCTGTTGGATCAGGTAGGTAGATATGCTCCTGAGGAGGCTCTTTAGATCCAGCATATTTAATTAGTTTCCAATGTTCTCTTTTTAGGGAAGATGATGTAAAAATGGGCAGTGCAACTAGAGCACTGTAGAGGAAATAGATTGTCTAGATTATCTAGATCCATACCATTAGAAAAAGTTGAAAGGATCACGCATCTCGTCTCTAATTTACATGAAAGCTGGGACATGACCACTGAAGTAAAGACAAGGATAGAGAAAGCTCGAACAGCATTCTTCAAAATGAAAAAGATCTTCTGTAGTCACGACATAAGCCTAAGACTGAAAATCAGGCTTGTCAGATGCTATATTTTTTCTATCCTGCTCTATGGAGTAGAGAGTTGGTCTCTGACAGAAGGCCACCTGAAGAGACTAGAAGCATTTGAAATGTGGATTTATAGGCGGCTGTTACGTATAAGCTGGGTTGACAAGATCAGAAATGAGGAGGTGATAAGCCGCCTGGGAAAGCCAAGGGAAAGCATCAAAACAATTAAAAAACGAAAGTTAGAATATTTTGGACATGTGATGCGACACCCAGAAAAATACGGCATACTCCATTTAATCCTCCAGGGAAAGATTGAAGGCAAATGAGGTCCAGGCAGAAGAAGAACATCATGGCTTCAAAATCTAAGGGACTGGTTTGAACAAAACTCAGCAGCACTTTTTCGTGCGGCTGCTGATAAAAACAGGATCGGCAACATGATCGCCAACGTCCGATAACGGATATGGCACAAGAAGAAGAAGAAGAAGATCCATATCAGCCAGGTTTCTGACCTGGGTATGTATTACAGATTCTTTTTTAAACCATATCCAATTAGATTGACCCAGACTCAAGAGAGACACAAAAGCACTGGGCTTTGTATGTGTAAAACTTACAAATATATGTGTAAGTGCTTCCTGTTACCTCTATTCCATATTCTTATCTATTGCTATTGTTTCCATATTATCTATATTATATCTATATTATTATATAAGAGCCGTGGTGGTGCAGTGGTTAGAATGCAGCATTGCAGGCTAACTCACTGCTCACTCCAGGAGTTTGATTCTGAGCGGCTCAAGGTTGACTCAGCCTTCCATCCTTCCGAGGTTGGTAAAATGAGGACCCAGACTGTTGGGGGCAATGTGTTGACTCTGTAAACTGTGTAGAGAGGGCTGTAAAGCACTGTGGAGTGGTATATAAGTCCTATTACCATTATAATTACAATTATCTCTATAAAATATTCTACTTGTATTACCGTTATACTATTACTATTACAATTGTCTCAACACTTTATTACTATTACTTCTATATGATTCACTGTTACTAATGCATAGCAATGTTTTCCTCTTACAGAACCTGTTCTGTCTTAATTTCTCTGTCTGATTTTTACTTCTCTGTTGTTACTGCTAACATGTAGAAACCTTCCACCTTTCTACGTTGTGCTTTTTCTTGCTGGATCTCTATACTTTTGTTTCTTTGCACTGTCCATTCCCTTTGAAGGCAAAACACCTCCTGTCTTTCTATTGCTGCACTTCTCTGCTCAATGGTGGCTTCAGAACTCAAAACTATGAATAGCATTTCATCTTTTCTCCTCCCACACCTTTCAAGATTCTTGCTTTATCAGGTAAAAAGCTCAAATGGGAGGGAAAGAAGTTATCGCAGGTGCCTACAGTTTTCTTAAGTAGCCTGCTCTTCCAAAGCATGACACGGATATTACATTGGTTGTCCTGTTAGATGATCTTTATGAGGCTTGGACATGGAACAGTTCATATCTCCTGATGCTTTGGGACTTCTTGGTAGCTTTTGATACTATCAAGGACCATATTGTTCTGAAATGCTAATGAAGATTAGGAATTGGACTCCATGATATAGTGGTTCTGCTTCTTACTAAGTGGGTGGAAAACAACTATAATAATAGGAAAGAGAGCCATCTATAGTAGTTTCCTTATAAAGTTCTCCAGGAGTCACCATTCTCTCCCCAATTTTTAATATCTATCTGACTTTATCTCACAGCCAACTGGATATTAACAAAGCATATTTGAATATTTCAAGTGTGATTTCAAAACAGCTAGATATAGAGTCACTTCTATCACCCTGACAGATCAACAGCTCTATGATTTTTAGCTTACAAGAAAGGGCTGGGTGAACAACATACCAAATAACATTATTTAAGCTATTTGACATTCTACACAAATCTACGTTGATTTTTTGAATCTCTTTCTAATATTTTCTTTTTGCAACTGATTCCTAATATGTAAGTATTAATGTATAGAATTTGGATATGGTGCAAAACCAACACTGGATGTTATAATGATACAATCTTGCTTCTATACTATGATTAGTTTTATCAAGGCTTTTCATATTTTTCATATTATTTAGAGGACTGGTGAAAGTTTGTAATGAGTGAGTTTAAAAAGAAAATATTCATTCACATCCCACCACCACCATTATATTTTCCCCATTTCATTGTTTATATCGCAGTAGTGAATCTGTTCCAGGATAAGGGCCATATTCCACCAAGACTATATTCCAATAATTACAAAAGTTTCTTGCTTTTCTTTCTCTCTCAATCTCTTCATATTTTTCTCTTTACACACACACACACACACACACACACACACACACATACATACATATATACATATACATATACATATACATATACATATACATATACATATACATATACATATACATACATACATACATATATATATATATACACACATATACATATATACACACACATATATATACATATATACATATATATACACATATATACACATGTATATATACATATATACATATATATACACATATATACATATGTATATACACATATATACACATATATATACATATATACATATGTAGGTCTTTGGTAATTCGGGTTTTCTCCCTCATAAAATTGGAAGTGTCTTGGCAACGTTTCAACGAAGTCCCATTCGTCATCTTCAGGCTGGCGTCTTCGGCTTGGTGCTTCTAGGAGCAATGTGTGATCGCAGCTGTTTCTGTATGTATATGTATATATACATATACATATACATATACATACACATACACATACACATACATACATACATACACATACACATACACATACACATACACATACACATACATATACATATACATATACATATACATATATATATATATATATATATATATACACTTTTGTTTGTGTGTGTGTGTATGTGGCAGATGAAAATATAGCCCCCTCCTCATGTAACAATATGAGGCTGGGGCAATCCTGAGATAGGCCCCACAGTAGTGATTTAAAACAAAGCTTTAACTCGAACTCTATATTGTTTCACAATATGGACATATTATTTGTAATCTGCTGAGCTTTGTGCAATATGAAATTGCAAAATAGGTAGTTCTGTGTATATTTAGAACATAAGGACTAGAACAGTAAGAAATAGGGAACTGAAAGTAGCTGATGGATGCGGGTTCCAATGTACACGGGTATATGTGGAAAGTTATGTTCAGCAGGAGGTCAGTAAAAAGTCAGCAAAAGTCAGAAGAAGTCAGCAAAAGTCAGCGGACCATCTGACTACAGTCTTAGAACGAGAAAGGGTATAAAGGGCTGGGATTGGAACTGATTGATTTGCCATTGGCCTATAGCTGTCCTTTTGGAATCTGCTATGCCATATGTCCCTCATTGCAATGGGTTATTAATGTAAGTGATGTTGTATTATTATGCTTGCTATGTTCCAAATTATTAGCAAAATAAACCTCTGAATCTTAAAGTAAGAATTATTTTTGTGCTGCTGTGTTTTGTCATTTTCATTGGGTTTTTCCATGACACACACACACACACACACATATAAAACCAATAAAGCTACTGAACTCTGGGATATAAAAGAGCCTTTTTAATTACTGAGCTTTCGTCAACCTCCTGTTGACATCATCAGAGTAAGAGCTAAAGGTGGGAAGAACTTACATATATACCTGTGTGACAGTTTAACAGTCAGGTCATAGAATGTATAATCAGCCTGCCTGCCCCCCGCTCTCCCGCATGCAGCCGTACTAGTTCCGGCTCAGCCGTACAAGCTGGCTTCCATTTAGATCTTAACATCTTTCCTCCCCCCAGCTGTTCCGCGCATCTATCCTGTTGCGTGCGGCCATTCAGCGTCATAGCTGGACCATCATTCATGCCGTCTCGTTCGATCGTGGTGTTGGTCTGACACTTAAGCATGTCAGCTGTCAAAGTCCTCACACAGCGTGCAATCGGCTTGCCTGCCCCCTGCTCTCCCGCATTCGTCCACACTAACTCTGGCTCTGCCGTATAAGCTGGCCCTCATTGCAATCTTGATACTCTCTCCTTCACCAGTTGCCAGGCACATTTATGCTGTTGCGTGTGATCATTCGGCGCTGTGGCCGGATCATAGCTTTTGTTGTCGCGGTTAGTCATGGCGTTGGTTTACTGCGTAAGCACGTCAGCTGTTGATGTCCTCGTCCTGTACCTTGTCCCAGTCATATTAGTCCGCTATCCTTCCTTCGGCTCAATAGCGGGCTTCGCTTGTATTTTCATCAATCCACCTGTCATGCCATCATGTCGTTCAATGGGTAAGCGAGTCAGCTCTTTCATATTTTTATTCATCCAGCGTGAAGATGGTAAAAGGTTAACTCGTTCAGCTAATCTGCGTAGTTGTTCATGTCTCCTCAATGTTTGGTATGGCGGCAGTAACTCCACATGTCGGTTGATTGAATGGCAACCAGACAGCCAAGCCTCTTTTAGTAAATGGCCACCTTTGGTAGAATCTTGGGCGATGACCTCAGCCCCAACAAAATCAAAAGTGTGGTTATTCTCAGCCATGTGCGCCCATACCTGGGAATGTTGTTCCTGTCATCTGACCGCCAAAACGTGCTCATGGATTCTGGTCTTGTGACATTTAGCGGTTTCCCCAACATAGTTGCAATGACAATCGTTCTCCCCACCTTTAGCCCTTACTCTGATATATATATATTCCTGCCTCTTTTTAAATTAATAGTAGGAAAACAGTTACATGAGAAGAAGATGAGAAAAATTGTTTAGCAATTTGCAAGCAGAGATACTTACTCCCTTGAACTGACTTCAGTGCAAATAAGTCATAATCAGACATGAAGGGAATGTGCTATGAGAAGAGAAAACAGAGTTATGTATTCACAGCCAGATACACTTTGAATAAGTGACTTGTGAGAAAAGTAGTGCTTTTTCTCTTCCACTTGAGGCAGTGAGGAGTTTCAGCACTAGCTCTATTCCATATCCATTAAAGGTGCTGCAGTATCAGGTGTCACGGTGAAGTAGGCGATATCACTGAAGTACGTGGCTTATCATGTCTAATTATCATTTGACACTACTGACAGAAATCAACAGTAGGGCAAGCGTATAATCCATCAGTTTGGAAAAGAAGGATTGCCCCCATATGGCTAAAATAAAGGAAGATGTTTTAATATCGATGTTTTTTCCCCCTACACAGTTAAGCAATACTTTTTGCAAGAAATAATTCAGCATGGTGGCATTCAAAAGATTTAGTAAGGAAATGTATCTCAGAGAATAATGTTTCTGCAGAGGAAAACCTTGTTTGCCCAGGAATACTATGTAATTCCTTTTGAGAAAAGGAAATTATAATGTGCAATCGGGAGAAGGAATTTTTTTTAAAAAAATGGTGTACTTATAGTGCACTTTTTGTGCATTTGGCAATATGATTATAATTACAGACATATAATGCAGCTGCAAAACTGCTTGTTCTGATTGTTTGTATTCCCTAACCCTAATGCTTGCATTCCCTGAGATCACTTATATTGTGTAACATCTGTCCAATTAAGTCAGGATATCACTGCAACAATACACACAGTAAACACTGATCCATGGAGAATAACTGCAAGGTATATTAGGAATACTTGAGGAGTATGTATTATCGTGTAAAGAATAAAAATAAAAGTAAATATCGACAGTGAAGTTAAACATGCCTTCAAATAAAGCTCAGCTCACATTAGTTATATCCATGCAGTTTGCCTGAGAGCATGGCAGAAGTACTTTCTCACTGACTTTTCTAAGATTTTTCAATTTCCCAGCACAGGCAAGAGCAGTTTCCCCAGCCAAGTATTAACCAGAACTGTGTTACAATCTGGATAGAAATCCTGAAATTTTGTCTATTAGAGAGAGAGATATGATGAATCATCACAGCCTAATAGAACAGAGTGAATCTTTACAGCAATGAGAGAACATGAATATTTGAACAATGGTTAATTCTGATGGAGTTTTCAGTCTTGTGATTATTTTCAGTTAATCAAATATAATTGTATAAATCCTGCCATTTAGTAGATTGCTGAGGTGCAGAATTGTGTCTTATATTTTTGTCAGCTAGTGCAGGGGTCCCCAACCCCTGGTCCGTGGACTGGTACCAGGCCATGGCATGCCAGCAACCGGTCCGCACAGACAAGCAAAGCCTCATCCATGGGATGCAGGCAGCACACAAAACCACATACTCTCCAGTCCGTGGAAAAACCTTTCTCCATGGAATCAGTCTCTGGTGCCCAAAAGGTTGGGGACCTCTGAGCTAGTGGACAGTGTAAACAACAGAACACAGGTGTGAATGATCTGATGCTCCATTTTAGTAATGTCTGCAGGGAAGAATTGAAGGAAGGGGTGCCAAGTGTACCACTTTGGATCCCTACAAATCCAGTGAAATAAATCATTTTTATGAAGCTAGCAAGGCAGTTTGCATTAGAGATGCTACTGAAAATGGAACTGTCAAAAGGAGGAAGGTGATTGTACATCATATGCTGCCTCCTGAGAATGTTCATTGTAGAAATAACTCTCACAATGAATCAAATACTCATCCATGCCTCTCCTATGTGTTCTACCTGAATTTCTTTCCTTTTACCTTTTTCTGTGTAACTGTCGTTCAATATTTCATCTTCTGAATAGAATAGAATAGAATAGAATAGAATAGAATAGAATAGAATAGAATAGAATAGAATAGAATAGAATAGAATAGAATAGAATAGAATAGAAGCTGGAAGGGACCTTGGTCTTCTAGACCAGCCCCCTGCTTAAGCAGGAGAACCTATACCAGGGATAGGCAACCCAAAAGACTCAAAGAGCCACTTGGACCCGTTTCCCACCGAAAACAAAACACTGGGAGCCGCAAAACCCTTTTGATATCTAAAATGAAGATAACACTGCATATATCCTTTTTTACCTTTATTGTAGGTATATATATATGTGTGTGTGTGTCTGTGTCTGTGTCTGTGTCTGTGTGTGTCTATGTGTGTCTGTGTGTGTATATGTGTGTGTGTGTGTATATATATATGTATGTATATATGTATGTGTGTATGTATATATGTATGTATATATGTATGTAAAAAGGATATATGCAGTGTTATCTTCATTTTAGATATCAAAAGGGTTTTGCGGCTCCCAGTGTTTTGTTTTTGGTGGGAAACGGGTCCAAGTGGCTCTTTGAGTGTTTTGGGTTGCCTACCCCTGCTCCAGGCCTTTGCTCATTTTAGTTGCTCTTCTCTGAGCTTTTTCCAAGGTTTCAACATCTTTTTTGTAGTATAGTGACCAAAATTGGTTGCAGTATTCCAGGTGTGGTCTTCATCTTGTTTTCTAAATACTAAATATACTCAATTTCTTCACATTTTAATCTTACAATGAATATGCATGATACCAAGTAAATATATTTTTTCTATTTTGCCCTATCATTTACATTACATTTAAAAATACTATCTAACTGTGCTTTTGGAGAGATATTCTGCAATTGTTAAATTCAGATCTCACATTCAGGTCTTAGATCCACTAATTGTTTTTAATACAGTTGTTGATAAGCAAAACAAAAAAGTCTGGAAAATGGATATTACAATACTTGGAGACAGCAGAATAAAAGAGAAAGAACTGGAGAAAATTGCAAAATGCAAAGATCTGGAAATAGAAGTAGAACAATTGTGACAAAAAGAAAGCAAAGGTAATAATAATAATAATAATAAGTGCCTTAGGTACAATTCCAAAACTGCTGGAGCCCCACTCAAATCCCCTCAGCATTGACCCAAAGGTACTTTTTCAAAAGACAACTGGCCCTTTTCCCCCCCTTGAAGATGTTTTGTGTCTCATGCAACAACTGAAGAAATGAAATGTCTTCAAGGAAAAACAAAGTCCAGTTGCCTTTTGAAAAAGCATCTTTGGGACAACCATGACCTGGATGACTGAGAATCCATCGGTATTTACAAAATCACTGTTAGTCAATTGCAATAAGCAGCTTTACTTGGAACAATTTACATGTTGCAATGATGTCCTTAACACCATCAAACAATATTGATCTTTCCAGGGGTTAGACAAAAATGCCAAACCCAGTTAAATATCTGGCTGACTCTGCAACAAACCATAATATTTAATTCATTAATTAATTAATTTCTAAAGCCAGCCATCTCAACCCAGTGACTCTGGGTGGCGAACATTTCTAAAGCAATTAAAAACACTATAAAAATACATACCGTGACTAAGAAAAATTATCATAATAATTGTCAGTATACCAAGACACAGGGTCCTGCATTAAATATACTGCATTAAATGCTGCAAGTTACATTTAGAAGTTCGGATGCAAGTATAATTTCTATCATTATTCACAGGGAAAATCTTGCATCTTTAAAAATTGCAAATAAATTGTGGAGAAGTTATGGGCAGATTAATGGTTGACAATTTTAGATCATGTTATTGCTATTCAGTTAAACCATTTGAATTCTTGCAAGAAGAATTTGGATTGCCTAAAATTGCAAACTGGCAGTTTAGTCGATTGCAACATTCCTTGATTTCAAAGTTTGGTCGAGATGCATTCAGAGCATTTAAAATTTCTAAATTACATGAGTATTAGAATATGCTTTGAAGGATTGTAAGCGTACAGTATTTTTTCAATCAACAATTAAACAGAACCACCAAGTTAGATATTACTATTTGCAAGAACTCTGGAATAAAGAGTTGGAACATCTCTTATTAAATTAACAGCTGGGGATATTAAAGAATATTAAGTATGTTGTTGATGATCTTTAAAACTTTGTAAACGTGGATATAAAGCAAAAGTAATTTAACATCTAATAAATAGTGTGACCAGCCCATATCATATGAACAAGTGCCCCTGCACTGAACAGTCAGCAAAATAATACTTTTTACATGTGCTGCACATACAAATGTTTAAAGGATTTGCAGTCTATGTCATTTTGCTGGAAGTGTAAAATGATTGGGGACACATTTATATGATATGGGTTGTTTTCACTATTGAATGATTTTGGTTTAATGTCCATATGGTGATATAAAGCCCAATTCACACTTCAAAGATAATAGGATTTAAACTTTTGAATTATATATACCAGATTTGGAACTTACCACTGTATGAAGAATTGTGGATTTATCAGGCATGAGCTACAGTAAAAAGATTGCTGTTCCTTGTTGGAAAGATAGCACAATCCCAGGTTGCTATGTTGAAATACAGATATACTGTATATGTTTACTTTGTGTTCCTGAGCTGGCTCTCTATCAGTGTAATGGAAAAACAAGTCAATATCATTCCAGTCGAGGATGAATGATGTGTTTAAAAATTACGCTGAATGATTTCTATACTGTATGTAACATAATCTGTTTTTGTTATGACCTGTTTTTCCTGTTTTTCTGTTTCCCCAAAATTTTGCTCTCTCTTTTTCCCATTCCCTCTCCCTTTCCCTCCCACACTTTGTATATTAAAGCAAAATATTTTTTTTAAAAAATTAACAAATTTGTTTAGCTTTTTTTCCAACCCTAATCTAATAAGGATCTAGGCAAACTAACAAGGAAAAGGTTCTAGATGTCAACTATCTATGCCTCCATAAGCAGGAGATAACTGAGATGTAAGAAATAAACATATATACTACATATATTACCTCCTATTCAGATTGTAGATAGATGAGGCATGAATGTCGTACAATTATTATTAGTTATTTTAGAGGCTGGAGGGCAAAGGTGTAAAAAACAACCTCTCTTTCATCTGAGTTATGGGAATATCCATCAACCTGAATTTAAATTAGCCTGCTCTTCTGTAGAATCCAATATGTACATTTTGAATCTCACCACATAGGGGAGTAATAGAACAAATATTCAGATGCTAAATAAAGTCACCTTGGTTTGATTTCACCATGTCACTGATTAGCATGAACATCTGGGCTAAATTTGAAAAATAGGTCTTGCCTTATTTTTGTTACTCCGTTTTTACTGATATCACACAACTGTTGAGAAAGCAAGTTTGTAATAATTAATGTGTGCCTAGTTAATTTTTTATTGCAGATGCAAAACATATGGTCTGGCCTTATTGTAAAGTTTTCAGGGACATACAGAATTTTCTACTAATTTATTTCAATAATACTGCAATCCTTTATGTTAAGATAGGTAACTCAGAGGGAAAAGAAGAAGAAGAGGGGGGGGGGAATCTCAGAAGAGGCCAATGGCAAATCACTTCCATAATATGCTCAAGAAAACTACATGGAGGTAATTACTAAAATCAGGCAAATATCCCCCATCAACAAAATGAATCTTTTCACATAATCAGAAACAAAAATAGATCAATAAAATCAGACACGAGTGCTTTACTATTTGCAACAAGTCTGCTCTGGTCAATAGGGACTGAAACCTTGATTATGTATGCAAACATAAATGGCTTTGCTGAAAGTAACATCTCTATGGAAACCAGACTGCTCTTTTGTTTCAAAAGAAAAGGACAAAAGAAATCACATAACTTAATGATTTGATTTGGATCTTTGCCAAACAGGATTTCAGATTTTTCATACATGTCATACATTTGATGGGATTCAGATTCACCCATTTCTTTTATTAACTGATGAAAAATTGCAAATCAGATTAATAATAATAACAACAACAACAACAACAACAATAATGTTGGAAGGGACCTTGGAGGTCATCTAGTCCAACCTCCTGCTCAGACAGGAAACCGTTTAACTAGATTAATCTAGTTATAACTTTGCAATTAATCATAATCACTATTGAGTTTTCCTAAACATGGAATATAATGTACAAATAAATGTGCATTTGCACAGGGCACACAGTGTGATCTGGAGCAGATTTTGAAGACCCGAGGAAATGCATATGAAAAGTGAAAAATTCTCCTGCTTCAGCTTCTTTGCAAAAATGGGATTAATGATTTCTTGTAATCATTTGGCCAGTACCACTCTGACTAATTTAATGGGATAATGGATGGCAGTTTGAAACCCCCATTTGAAGAATTTGCAAACAGTTGGCCAAAAGTCACATAAATCATGCCTCCCTAAACACGTGCTTCAAATTAAGACCAATGTGACAAAATTTATCCTCTAAAGAATAAGATTTTTCACAGCCTCTGAATGTCTTCCTGCTCAATTATAATGGCAAACTATAGACACTGCTGAAGGCTAATCTACTCTCTGCAAATAGAATGGTGGAGAAATGCAGAGTCCTGTGGAATCCCATTTCATGTTTCATCTCACATATGCCAGATTTTCCTCCAATACTGCTTAACTTATTATTTCTGAGCTTCAGTGCCTTGGGATCAAGGGACTATCCTGGATCTATTGAGATGAGGGTCATAATAATTGATATTATTAAAAGTAAATGCCAGATATCAGCCAGGGCAACAACAATATGTTGTCGGGAAGGGGTGCATTTTTAAGAGCATTTTTAAAAAATATGGATCCCTCAGACAATCAAAATCCAATTTTGTATTGTCGATAAACATTTCCCAGAGCCATTGTTTTTAAAGAATCTTAGAAGCATTTTTGAAGCAACTCTGTGAATAACTACACTCATGCTATTCTCAAAATATTAACACATGGAAAAATCAACATTTCCTCCTACTGGTCAATAAGGAAATGTGTAAATTGATATCCAACCTTCTTTTGTCCTCAATTCTAAAGATAAAAAAAAAATCCCAGCTGACCCTTTGAAGATAAGCTTAAAAGCTGCCATTCTGCTCCTTGTAAAATAGTGGAGAAACTACTATGATACCATAATGTTTAAATTTTTGCAGGAAGAGTCAAAAACCATAGAGATAGAATAAAATGAGAATTCCCTCCAATGGGAATTCACTTGTTCTGCAGTGCCAGCATTACTTTTTCTAAAATGTACTGTAAACTATTCATTCTGAAATACATCTAAGCTGGAAGTTATTCATTTCAGCTGCCTAATGAAGGCAACACATTATTGCATTTGGTTGCCATGATGTAAAATAGATGTTGAGACTCTAGAAAGAATGCAGAGAAGAACAACAAAGACGATTAGGGAGATAGAGGCTAAAACATACAAAGAATGGCTGTGGGAATTGAGTATGTCTAGTTTAATGAAAAGAAGGACCAGGCATGACATGATGTCAGTCTTCCAAATATCTAAAGCAGTCTTCCAATATCACAAAGAAGAGAGGGTCAACCTATTCTCCAAAGCACTGAAGGCAGGGCAAGAAGCAATGGATGGAAACCAATCAAGGACAGAAGCAAACTAGAACTAAGGACAAATTTCCTGAAAATTAGAATAATTAATTAATGGAATATCTTGCCTCCAGAAGTTGTGGGTGCTCCAACACTGAAGATTTTTAAGAAGAGATTGGACAACCATTTGTCTGAAATGGCATAGGGTTTCCTGCCTGAGCAAAGGTTGGACTAGATGACCTCCAAGGTCTATTCCAACTCTGTTATTCTTATTTATCAATGGCACAAAAGCTTCATTTGTAAAATATCTACCTCTAACTATAAAGAGATTTCCCCCCCATAACAACAGAATCATACACAGTTTCTTTACCTAAACAATGATTCTCAACCTTGGCTACTTTAAGATGTATGGACCTCAACTCCCAGAATTACTTAGCCAGCATAGCTTGCTGGGGAACTCTGGGGATCAAGGTCCACACAACTTGGAGTGACCAAAGTTGAGAAAAACTAACCTGTTGCAAATGAGGTGGCCAGGTAATCAGCTGAATCAAATTGAGAGAGGTTGCCATAGCAAACATGAAGCAAACATTAGTCATTTTCAGCTGAAATCAGCAAGAGCATTAAAACTATAGCAGCAAGAAAGAAAATGCCAATTTTGAAGAATTGCTGGGTTTTCTTTTGTGTTGTCATAATTCCGCCCCTGGAACCGTCTCCGGATGCGACTTCAGAGGAGGAGTATGAGTTTGATTCGGCAGAGGAAAACACAGAGCCGAGTATTGGTCAGGATTGGGGCTCAGAGAGTGCCAGCTTGATAGAGCAGCCTCAGCTGAGTCAGAGGAGTAGCAGGCTGAGGGAGGCAAGCCACAGCTGCAGCAAGTTGGCCAGAAGGCTTCAGGCAAGGATTGGGAGCAGCTGCCATCCATTAGCAACAAGGAGGAGTGGAGTCCACACCTCCTTCTGATCCAAGACAGGCACAACACAAGTCAGCTAGACTACTAGTGAGGAGGCAATCTCGCCACTGATGAAGGGCTGCACCAGCATCGCCTACTTAATCCCACCTCGAGGACATGAGCATTGCTGGAGCAACATGCCCAGTTCCATGTTTTGTGTGCTTGTGTCATGTATCCTGACCTGCTCAACTCATGGACTGCTTTCCTGGACTTTGTGTGTGCCTGCTGGACTCAGTTTACCCAGTGACTCTTGCTGTGCTGAGTTTAGAATCTAAATCTGTGCAACGGGGGTAGTGGGTGGTGCTTTCTGAGTATCTGTTTGGAGGGTTTGAATGAACATCTCTGGAACTCTTGCTGTATGTATGTGTGGGGGGGGGAAGAGCAGTACACATGTGTTAGCTGAAAAACATAAAAGTTGACAAATCAGCAAGAAAATGCAAAGTGCGTTAATTTCTTCACATCATTTATTGTCAAATGTACCTAAATATTTTAGCTTTGTAAGTAGTACTCAAGTTTTCAGAGGCCGTCAACCATTATTAATGGTCCTTCCATCCCAGTTCAACTTTCTTTGACAAAAGCAGTAGTTATTTTAAGGACTATGAATGTTCTAAAAATAATTTCTATCATAAAATATGTTTTAGCTGCTCTTTGGTGTTCCTGAAGTATTCAGGATTGCCTAGACAACAGTACCAGCTTTCCAGCACAGTAAAGATTTGTTTAAATTTTTCAAGTATACTTTCTTGTGGGTCAAAATCTGGGCTTGCCTCTCCTTACTTAAAAGGTCAACTACTCTAATTTTCTGGATGGTGTATGAAGATAACTGTGCATTGAATTATAACCCTAACTGCTCATAAAATCTTTCTCCTTAAATTGTGGCAGCCCCACTACATAGACCAGACTAGATGTCAGTTTCACAGGAAGACTAAAACTACTTTAATTGAAACTGGCTGTAATAACAAAAGAGCCAGTTTGGTGTAGTGGGTAAGACATCAAGCTAGAAACCAGGTGACTGTGAATTCTACTTCCACTTTAGGCACAAAGCTACGTGGATGGTTTTTGGGCAGTCGCTCTTTCCCTGCCCTAGAAAGAAGGCAATGGCACACCACTTTTGAAATCATGCCAAGAAAAGTACAAGGACTTGTTCAAATAGTTGCCAGGAATCAAAAACTGACTCAAGGAAATTAACAGTAACAATAATAATAAAAATAAATAAGAAAAAAGTCTGGTTCATTGATATTGCAATACCAGGTGATGCATGAATTGAAGAGAAACAACTAGAAAAATATAATGAAATACTGCCATCTGCAAATTGAAGTTGAGTGATTATGGAAGAAGAAATCAATGGTTGTACCAGTAATAATAGGAGCCCTTGGAGCAATACCCAAAGGGTTGCCTGGAAATTTTGAACTTATTAGACCTGAATATTCTGACTTTGCAAAAAATCACTTTACTCAGAACGCCTATCTACTCAGATGTTACCTTAACAGCTCTTAGGTCCTTGATTAAGACTTGAACTATTAAGTTTTTACCAGTCCCAGACTGTGAAACAAATTGAGGGTTTCATCTTGAATAACAACAACAACATAATCTTCCAAGTCCGTACTGTACCTCCTTCCCCTCTTGCATGGCTTCTTGAGCCATATTCAAATATTATCATTGTTCTGAGCTTACAAAATGTCTCAGTCTTTTTGCCTAGATAATGGTTCCTATGTATTTATGCAAAGTCACCTTCATTATTCTCTACAGTTGTCACAGGTTTGGATATATTTTCACTACTTTTCCCTTTATCACATTATGCACAATATTAGGATTGCATCTGAGATAATGATCTGAGATCTTTCTGTTTACAACTACATTCTCATCAAGTTTGTTTATGCATTTAGAAGGCTTTTTGCCTTTTTAAACGACCATTAATTCAACCCTCTACTTCCTAATGGATGATCATTGCAGAAAGATGCTACTGAGTAAAGTGAAATCTCTTTACAAGAACCACACCTACCATAATGAAATAATAATGAATGTGGGGATTTTTCTTATAAAAAGCAAACCACTCTATTATATTTTACGATATATATCACTCTACATAGATCACTCTACATAGAAAGCAAAGGATAATTATGCTCTGAAGATAGCCCTGAAGGACATTTTCAATGGATACGTACCATTTATCTTCATGATTTGAGATATTTCCATGACAACTGTCACAGCATTAAAGAGGCAGCCAGGGTAGACAGAAGATAAAACCTGTGCTACCTACTTTATACTAGTAGAAGAAGTATCCTATATATCCTATAACTGAATATCTATGCAAGGTTGTTTTTGACAAAGTTATGGCAATAAGCAAGAGACAGAGCATTCCTCCTTGTTCTTAAAGTAAAATCTCTTTCAATCTGTGCTCAAATACTGCTGATTTCATGGACATGTCCAGGCAACTTCATTAGAAACAACATAGAAGTACTAGTGCTTTCTTTTAGGATGGTTGTTCAACTTCCTAGTCTAGTCAATTATATTGGAATTCCCAGGAGAACTCTAGCTATAAGTCCACCCATAAACATCATTATTTGTATCATGTCGACACTTATAGAGCAAGCAACTATCAAGTCAGTTACAACCAGAATGTTAAAGAAGGTCTGTACAGTGTGGATGCATCCCCCAAAACTACTCTGTACTTAATTTTCAAGGTCACATATGACTGCCCACCATGGGCTAGCTAACTTATGGCACACAATTATCAAAGTAATATATAATTTTGTATAACAATGCACAAAAAAAGTAAAGAACATGATAGAGATTTGTCTTTGACAGGTAAAGTACTATAAGAGATCAAGCGACAAAACCACTATAGTTTATGGCAAAAACACTGCCTACAATATGCTACTAGTCAAATCCTATTTTTTATTAATTCTTCATACTTTGATTCCTTCACATGCTAAGATTAAATGCTAAAATGGATGAAATGTATATCTATCTTAAGAGTTTCCCTAGTTGTGACATTGGCTTGGAGCGATCACTAAACATAACAATCAAATGCTGATTTTTTTCCTTTTCTTTCTACCATTTATGCAGATTAATCTTTTTTTCTTTACAATAGAATTAGAGAACCTGAGGTCATTTAGATATTGTTGGATCCATATGTCATTAGCCTCAACCAATATGATCAGCATTCAGGGCTACAGGACTCTAACCCAATAACTGCTAGAAACAGCAATCCATCATATACTTAGCCATAATTATTCTGAAAGCACTTAACTGTTTTAACAACCCTTTGGCATCAGTCATCTGTTTTTCAACTGTGTATTGCATGTTTATTACATGATTGCAATTGTGCCTCTACTAATGAATAGCTTGATTGTCTATATTTTGTTAGTTAAATGGTGGAAGGCATATCCATAACAACCACCGCAAAATAAACTGTGCTAGCTGACATATACATTGTATTATAGAACAATCTTAGAAAACTTAACAATAGATCTTTATCTTTGACCTTTTTTATAATATATATTTTTAAATTGTATGATTCACCTTGTACCTGTTTATAGACAAAGACTTAAAACCATAAAACCAATAGTTAAAACAATGAAGTCTTAGACTGAAGAGACAAAATTTAAGCTATAGGCTTGCCTCAACTGCACAGACTGGAGCGTTTTTGAAGCTGCCTCAGCAGACTTGGATGAACTCACTGTTACTGTGACATCATACATCACTTTTTGTGTGCCAACCAAAAGCCTACACATGTATAGTAACATTAAACTTTGGTTCACAGCTAAACTCAAGCTACATTGTGTCAAAGAGGAAGCCTCCAGGAACTGAGATAGAATGCTGTACAATCAAGTCAGCAATGTATTAACAAGAGAAATCAGGGCAGCAAAGATAAGCTACTCTGAAAAGCTGAGGAATCAGCTCTCAACAAATGAACCAGCAAATGTGTGGAAAGGCCTGAAAAATATAACTTGCTATAGCAGACCTCCCTCCCTTACTGAAGAGAATTGGCAACTGGCAGATGACCTTAATGTGTTCTGCTGTAGGTTTGAGGGGAGACCACTGTTAGCCCAAAGATGCTTTTTCACAAGGCAACTGGACTTTCTCTCAGAGCTGAAGAAGCTTCTTGGATGACAAACAAAATATCTTCAAAGGAAAACAAGAAAGTCCAGTTGCCTTGTGAAAAAGCATCTTTGGGACAAGTATGACCTGGATGACTGAGAATCTCCATAGACAGACCACTGTTAACTATTGCTACACTCCCCATCTCAGATACACCAACAACAGTCTTCTATACCTGACTCAATCTCTCTGGGTCCCCTACCTCTGATGATCCTAGAAAAAGAGGTGTAAAGTGTATTTCACAGACAAAACACTGAAAAATCACCAGACGCAGGCAGAGTAACTGCTTCTTGCTTGAAAGTCTGTGCTGACCAACTGGCCCCCATCTTCACCCACATCTTTAATAAATCACTAGACATGTGTTATCTTCCTTCTTGCTTCAAACACTCTACTATCATCCCAGTGCTCAAGAAACCCTCCATCAAGGAGCTAATGACTACAGACCAGATGCCTTGTTCTCATTTCTAATTATGTATGTTTGTATGCATTTCTTTGAATATATTGAGATATTTGAGAAGGCAAGATAGTCCTCAAGTTACGATAAAAATAGAGACCAAAATTTCTGTTGTTGAGTGAGACAGTTAAGTGGGTTTTGCTCCATTTTATGACCTTTCTTGCCATAGTTGTTAAATGAATCACTGCAGTTGTTAGGCTAATAACACAGTTGTTAATGAATCTGATTTCCCCATTGACTTTGCTTGTCAGAAGGTCGCAAAAGGTGATCACATGACTGTGGGACACTGCAGCCATCATAAATATGAGTCAGTTGCCAATAGTCTGCATTTTGGTCACATGACCGTGGGGATGCTGCAACAATCATAAGTGTGAAAAATGGTCGTAAGTCACTTTTTTCAGTGCCGTTGTAACTTCAAACAGTCACTAAATGAACTGTGGTAAGTTGCAAAATAAACCTGTGTATTGCAAAATAAACCTGTTTCAGGTGCATAGAATACAGGGGTTTATGAAAGAGAATGCTCTATGAATAAGTAAGTTTTGGATTCCAATGCTTCCTCTTAGTTCCTTCACCAAAGAAAAATACTGGAAGCTTCCCAGAGAGTACCACACTGAATTTTGGCAACTAAAAGTAACAAAAATCTTCACAAAAGCATTAAAAAATTGCTAATATTTTGTCCATTATATTACTCCAGACTGAGACTGTTCTATTTACAAAGTTAACTTCCCTAAGATGTAGGTGGAGGTATATGTGTCTAGCTTCTGCCTTTGAGAATTGAGTACCAACAGTTAGACAGCCAGCTTGGTGTAATGGTTAAGGCAACAGATTAAAAACCAGGAATTCTAGTCCTATTTGAAGCATGATGTCAGCTGGGTGACCTTGGCCATTACTCTCTTTCAGCAATATGAAGGAGAAAAGGAAAACTACTTCTAAAAAAAAGCCTTGCCAAGAAAACTGCAGGAACTGGTCCGGACAATCAGCAAGAATCAAAAACTGACTCAAAGGCATTCCTCCCCCGTCCCCTTCCCCCCCAAAAATAGTTAGATAAAAAGTATGCTGCAGACTGGCACTTGAGTAGCAATGAATGTTTTGGAAAAGATCTTCAGATGCTATGACAAACCACAGTTTGTACAAAGCTACAAAGATCAGAAATTCATAGGCAGTGGTTTTCCCTGTGACAATCTATGGTAGTGGAAATTGAAGAAGCAGAATAAAAAGTATATTTTCACTTTTGACATTTTCTCCAACACTTCAGTGCGTAAGAAAACTCCTGAAATACCATAGATAACCAAAAGAAAAAGAAAAAAGAAAAATATATACCATTGAACAATTCAATCCAAAGTTGTCATTTGTTGCACAAAATACCAGATTTAAGTCATTTTAAATGATTACATGATTTTATACTAGACATATTTAGTTATTTTATAAAGTCTGTAATGCTGGGAAAGGCAGAAAGAAAAAGAAGACCAGCAACAAAATAGATGGATTCAGTTACAGTGGCAATGCATACTTTGTTGGAAGACCTGCAGGACTGTTGATGGATTTATGTGGTTGCTAAGAGTCAACAAACCTCTTGCTTTCACATAATCCACCTACATCTACGTATCTGTATTTATGTATACCTGCATGAGTTTTCCAGGAGTATCAAATCTATGGACATAATTCTATTTGTCCATAGATATTCCATTAGCAAACATGGTAAGACAACTATTTATTGAGTCATTGGGAAAAACATTAAGAAGTTCATTAGCAGTACTGTATAATTATAGCAAATGAGACACACCATTTTAATAGTTTAAATGATTATATATTGAACTGGAAGTCTTTCTAATGAACTGAGAACACAAGCTCTCCTGATTAGGTTACATAATCCTGTACTACATAAGTGGCAAATCCTGTTTGTGAGGCGTGTGCTTGAGAGAAAAGGTAAAGTATGAGGAATTTATGAGAGTTGTAAGAGCTGTTTCATTTCCAGTAGTCTTTCTATGTAAATGTCTGGTTCTTTCATCATTGAAAAGAATCTTAAAAAGTTAAAGCATGTTCCTAGTCAATTGGATAGGCACTTGCATCCTCTTTATTACTTGACATATCATATCCCCACTTCTTAAAGGAGATTTGTGTTTCAGTCTGTCAGACACTATTTTGAGTTGGGTGTACATTTAAAACACCAAACCTCTTGAATTTAGAAGGAAGTAATCTGGGCTTCTTCATATAGATGAGCGGAATTGACTAACCATTCTTGTAAAGTGTTCATTCACACACATGACAAAATGAAGAGTAAGACATTTTCTACCAAATGGCAAAATTCAGACAGTACATGAAGGTTATGAAGCCAAAAGTAGCCTTGCTGTTAGGCACAATTAGACAGGTAATTCAAGTTGGATGACTGCTCTGGGTAAGAGCTGAAAGCTAGATCCTTGGCAGCTTGAAGATGTTTGGACTTGCTTGCTGGGGAATTCTGAGAGTTAAATTCCATACATCTCCAAGTTGCCAAGGTTGAGAAACACTGCATTAGATTGAGAACTGAGAAAAACAACCCCAAACTTGGAATCAGATAGTGGCAAATCATTTTCACATTTTTGTCCAACTCCCCTCATGAGTTAGAAGAAGAACTGGAGAAGATAACAAAATAGAAAGTCTTTAAAATAGAAGTAGAATGACTGTGGCAAAAGAAAGCAAAAGTAGTATCAATAGTAATAGGTGTCTTGTGTCTAATGCCAAAATAACTGGAGCACCACTGAACACCATCAAGGAACAACATCTGCCTATACCAGGTCCTTAAAATACATGGATAAAAATGTCAAATCCAATCTAAACATCTGGATGACTGTGTGATAAACCATGGATAAGTTAATCATAATGAAGTGTTACAGCTACTACCAAGAATCATTTCTGCACCTCATGTATGAAGGTTTCCAAAGAATCTGCCCATCTTACCTAGCTATCCCAGCCTTGTCAACCTTGGATCCCTCCAGTTGAGTAGGATAACACCCAGAATATCCTTCCCAGCATGGACATTGCTAAGGATTCTAGGAATTGAAGTTTACTTGAATGACTGGATCCATATAGGGAACAATAGAGCTCTCTCTGAGGAAATGGGGAATTTCTTAGGAATCAAATATTAATTATATAGCCTGCCTGTATGGGAGTTGCCCGGCCTTCTGAGGATGGTTGGAGGTTCTAGGAGGGTGTTTCTCAACCTTGGATACTTTAAAAAGTGTGGACTTCAACTCCCAGAATTCCTCAGCCAGTGTAAGCCATCTTATCTCAGCAGGATCTCTTGTGCCATTACATTGAGAGCTTTTTCTGGATAAAGTCAGCACCATTTGATGCTGACTTCAGATAAATCCATAGATGAGACATGTAGGACTTTTTTAATGGGGTGAGGGTGACATTATGATAATAATTTGCCAATGCCTGTTCTAGTTTTGGGGTGTTTTTTTAAAATTTTTTTAGTTTGTTTAGCTTTGTTATAGCTTTGGCAAGTAGCTGTCTTCTAATACACTTTTGGGCTTGTGCCTCTTAGTTCCTCTAAAGATGGGTCAGGGCTGGCCTTGTGACATTTTTCTGGATAGCTGCCTTCAATATTATGAATAAATAACTGCTTAAAAAGTAATGTCCACAGAATAAAGAGTTTTAAAGTTTGGGTTTTTTTTTAAATTAAGGTATCTTTAGTTCCAAAATCAGATCAGATCAGATGTTTGAAATGATTAATTTGATTTTATCGTCTCTGGTATTGTTTGGCATTTTTTATTTTCCCTGTTCCCAATTAGGATAAAGGTGCAAATTACTTTTGTGCTAACTTTGATAGCTGTAACCCATTATTCATGTAAGTAGCTTACCTAGAGGAGTGCATTTTCAACAGCTGTTTGCTTCATGCATTTTTTTAATAACAAAATTGTCCAAAGAGTATTTGTTTGCATTTTTCACAAAAGTTTGAAACTCATATAATTTATCATCTTAAGTCAGCAACTGTACGAGCCTCCTCCAAAGTCTCAAGTCTCATCTTCAAAAACCGCAGTGGTCACGATCAAACAGAGACAGAAGCAAATAATGTTTAAATACACCACTGTAGGAAAATAATTTTTAAATAAATTTGATTTAAATTAATTCAACTATAAAAGAGATTGAACCAAATTTAGCTTTTGTCCTTGTATCACTCTTTACTTTTCAAAGATTGTCCCCAGCGTAACTAAAAATCTAGGTATGATTTTGGGATCTGGTTTATGTGAATATATACTGAAAATTATCATCATCATCATCATCAGGCAGTATGGTTAAAACCAAAAGAAATGGAAGAATAGGAGGAGGATTACAATGTATAGCTAATACTTGAACATCTATGTATCTAATTACATTGCCTATTATTTCTGAGAGTAAAGAGGTGAAAGAAGACTGCTTCTCCATGGTGGCATAGAAACTGGCATAGTTTCCCGATAAAGATCTTCTTGTTGGCTTTCAGGAAGATGCTCAAAATGGAATATTGTATTATAGGTTTTAACTGAATTCATGATCTGCACAAGAATGCAGATTTATTTCTTTTAATTCTCTTTACTTTATTTTTTGATTATATTACATCTTTTAGTTTGGGTTCTTATAATTATTATCTTATTAATATTTCAATCATGTGTTATTTTTTTCTTATATATCATGTAAGGGAGTCATTGGACTGGATGGTGATTAAAATGCATATAAAATTAGGTATTACATTTAAAATTGTACATAGTAACATTTTACCTGTGATTTTTTTTTTAGTTTTAATCAGAATGTAATGCTTGCGAACAAGCGCTTTAATGTAAACTCCTTTAAACTTAATTTTTTCAAAATTCATTGTCAAAGTCTGGAATATCTTACCCGATTCAGTTGTTTCGTCTACTAACTTTCACAGTGTTAATTCCAACTTAACTTCTGTGAACCTCATCCCATATTTAAGAAGTTTCTAAGGTGGTGTCTGTAAGTGCACTAACTTGTCTCTTATCCCTGTCACAGTTTAATTTTTAATTTTGTTTGAATTTATAAATCAATTTGTAATTTGTGGCCCATTATTAAGACTTTTCTTTTCCTTTTCCTTTTACGCTTCTTACACTGTCTAGAGCAAGGGTGTCAAACTCGCAATGTCACATGATGTGTCGCAACGTATTGCAACTTTTTTGCCATTGCTGGCAATGGGGTGGGCGCGGTTTCGCTATGATGCATCAGGCCCGCGGGCCAGCAGTTTGACACCCCTTGTCTACAGCTACAGATTAGCCAAATTCAACACTGTAGCATTAAATTAATACAAGATAAAGGTCTCTTCACTATTCTACAGTTAGAGAATGAAATTGAAGCATTGAAGCTTCATTGTTATTTAAAAGCTCTTTGCATGTTGAAACACACCTCCTGGGCCAGGGATAAGCAACACTATCTTCTTCATAACATCCTTTGATGTTATCTACAGGCTCTCAAAATTATATCAGTAAAATTATGTAATTTTTAAAAGCAGCATGCTGGCTGCAGTGTGCTGCTGGGGAATTCTGAGAGTTGAAGTTCACACATCTTAAAGTTTGCCAAGTGTGAAAAACACTAACACTAACCTAGCTCTCCATAAGATGATGCTTTCTGGGTATGATGTGACTTCAATTCCCAAATTCTGAGCCAAATGGCAAAGAAAGCTGGAAGCTGTAGTCTGGAAGGCACAAGATTAGGGACAACCACATTATCTTGTATAACTATGTGCTAGGTTCTAAAACTGCATCTGGGTATAGATAGAATCTCAGTATTCATGAGATTAAAGTATGGGAAAACATACTTTCATTATGAACCAATGGTTGAACAGAGAAGGTATGCATTCTTGCCAAAAAAAAAAAAAGCCACTTTTCAAACTTGCAGTGTTAGAGGACATTTGTTACTATGAGGTTGAACAAATGAAGACATTGTCAGGGTGATTTGGCAAGAATTTTTCATACAAATATAAACATCCAGATGACTCATGATGGAATCTGAACTATAATTTCTGAAATTTTAAGTTATTGAGATATCTCGGATTTCATGCTAGCAATCAACTTAAGTTGATTAAATACAGGAATATAAGGTGTGGTAATTTCTAAAGGTTTGCTAAAGTAAATAAGGAAGTGGTAGTTAGCTTTAGGTATTGTAGCATCTCGTTCTATGACTCAATGACAGAAATAATTCTTATTCTAATTGTACAATGTTTGATAAAAAAAACAAGCATTTTTTTAAAAAGTTCTTATATTCTCTGGTTATTGAAAACCTTTTTTGTGTAATCAGCTCAAGCAGAACTTTATAAATGGATTTCTCCCTTTAACTATGGGACACTTGGCTAGGTTCTAGTGGCTCACAGAAGGCAAATAATTATTTCATTATTTCAGTGTTCTCAGAATGAGTGTTGCAATACTTCTGCTACAGTGGCTCTGCCTACCAAGCTCAGGCCAATAAACTTCCAGTAACAACTGAATCATTAACCACTTTCAATCCAGTATGCAAATCAGGCAGAGCGTCTTCTCTTGGGCTGTTTTCATTATATCCTGGCTCATCCCTCAGAACATGGTCAAGACATATCTTGTAAGAACAATACCCATTCTACAGAATGGTAAGTTGCCTTAAAGGAAATAGAATCAAATCAAATTATTAGATAGTTTATTACCTGGAATATTGTGAGAAGTTTTCAATGCTTTGTATTTATAACTGTGATTAGATACGAATGCTTATATTCTTGAATTAATGGTATCAGCTAAAAACAACAATCTTATCCTGAATGTTAAACAACTGTGTAAACAATTTTTTAAAAAATCATAGTTCTGCTTTTAGTATTGATACTAACGTCTGCTTGTTCAGTCATAATTATTATGCAGTTTGAAATTATTTTATTAATGAAATGATTGGATAGTTCTATACTGAAACTTTATCAATATATCCGTAATTTAAACACACACACATACATATGAGTTTAATCCATGTCTTTTCTGGAATTGCCTTCTTTAAGAAAACTCGTGTAATTTTCAAAAATAAGGCATTGTGTATGGTGGCTTTTGTTATCAACTTGTTCTCAGTTATCTCAGAATTGACAGTTTGATCCTTTCCCTTGGTCTTGAGTTAAATTTAGACTGAATTAGCTGCATTAATTCTGACTGAAGCCAAACACTAAAGAGAGCTGATTCAAGTCTGATGGAGTTCAAAGGAGCTCCTCTGCATCTGATCGGTAGACAAATTATCCTGACACATTTTCAATTGACTTTATTGCAGAGCCCAGGGTTAAGAATGCCGGACAGATGATCTCGAGGGTCCCTTGAGGGCAGATGATTCTGTTAGCTCTTATTGAATTATTGGCTTTCAATACCATGTATCATGGTATCTTCTGGAATAACTGCAAAATCCAGTGCTTTCCAAATACCTGCTGTTGTTGGCAATGAGTTGGATGAAGAATTTAAATTGAATTTCTGAAAGATAGATACATCTACTGTGAGTAATTACAATTTTGGAGAGATAGTAGATAGAAAGTAGATAGAAAGATACTGTTCATTCTTTTATAATAAATCTGAAGTTTGAAGGATTATCTCAATTTGCATTGGCTCAGGAAACCCGCAATATCTCTTAATATCAGTTTCAGCCGAGACATGTTTTATCCTGGAAGGAAATAACCTTAAAAGTTGTGGTGTATGTACAGGTAATCCACAGAATTACTATGTAGTATAATATAATAGAATAACAGAGTTGGAAGGAACCTTATAGGTCTTCCAGTCCAAACCCCTGCTCAGGCAGGAAACCCTATACCATTTCAGACAAATAGTTGTCCAATCTCTTCTTAAAATCTTCCAGTATTAGAGCACTCACAACTTCTGGAGGCAAATCGTTCCACTGATTAATTGTTCTATCATGAAATTTATTCTTAGTTCTAGGTTGCTTCTCTCCTTTACTTTTCATCCATTGTTTCTTATCCTGCTGTCAGGTGCTTTGAAAAATAGGTTGACTCCGTCTTCTTTATGGCAGCCCCTTAGATATTGGAACACTCCTATCATGTCACCCCATGGTAGCATCATGGGCTGCCTTTGTATTTAGTCCCAAAATTTAATTGGTACAGCCAGGGAGATCTCTGATAATATGGTGGTATTATATTGCATCCTTCCTTAAAACATTGCTTTAGTTGTCATTTTTTCCCACCAGTGGTTCAAGCTGCAAATTCCAAGCAGCCTTTTAATTCAGCAGAAGGTTAGGTAATAGCAAATCATAAATATTTGTTAATACATTTATTAGTCATAAGCAAAGATTTTCCTCCCATAACTTCACTTAAAAATGTTATCTGTTTACAAATATGTTGTGGGAAATTTTAAAAAAAGATCCTCAGAAGCTACAATATATAGATGAAAACTTCTGAATGACCACTAGGTGGCAACAAACAGAGTTCTATATATTCATGCTATGAAACCAAGTAATGAGAGAATCAGAAGGATCTTCTTTCTCTTGAGAACAGTCTTGCAATGAATATTGCTTTAGACGTAAGTAAAGACTACCTAGAGATCAACTGTTCACAAGACAAAACAATAAAATAAATACTTAAAAAATATATATCATTATTTACACCAGTTTTATGTTTTCAGGACACAAATGGCACCAGAGAACACATGACACTATCTGATCAGCTGGAAAAATATTACCTTACCACCCTATACTCTCTTGAATTCATCTTTGGTTTCTCTGGAAACGTTGTTGTTGGTTTGGGTTCACTTTTCTACTGGAAGACCTGGAAAAGTGGCAACATCTACCTGATCAACTTAATCCTGTCAGATTTATCTTTCCTTTGCACGCTCCCATGGCTAGTGTCAAGTTATTCCAAAGGAATAGATGACAACATGTGGTGCCAATTCAACAGAATTATCCTGTTCTTTAATTTGTACACAAGCATCCTTTTCCTGACTTTTATAAGTATTGACAGGTATCTGCTCATAAAGTATCCCTTCAAAAATCACTTTCTGCAGAAGAAGACCACGGCTATTGTTTTCTCAGTAGCCATATGGATTTGGATTATATTGGAACTGTCTCCTATATACTACTTCATCACCTCTCAGAATAACAGCAATGGTAGCCAATGTTTAGATTATGCAAGTTCAGGAGATCCCCTCCCCAGCCTGATCTACAGCCTGATCTTGACAGTCACTGGGTTTATAATCCCATTGTGCATCATGTGGGCTTTTTACATAAAGACTCGTGCTGTCCTTATAAACCACAGTTTGCAGTTCACCACTGCTCTGCCCCTGGAGAAGCCTCTCATGCTAATCATTATAGCAGTGAGTATCTTTTCACTTCTCTTTGCTCCCTATCACATCATGCGCAATGTTCGAATTGCGTCTCGAGCATCATTCTGGAAGCCTTCCAAACGCACAGAGGACCTGATTAAAGCTGTTTACACGATAACAAGGCCTATTGCCTTCTTGAATAGTGTAATTAATCCCTTCTTTTATTTCTTAATGGGAGATCACTTCAGGGAGACGCTCGTGACCAATGTGAGGTATTTCTTAAAAAGAATTCTACCTTGCTATAAATGAAGTTTCAGTGAAGCCTTTGGACAGATACGGAACAAGTCAAATTGCTAGTTTATGGGATACAAGATACAATTTTTACTAAGAATTTGACAATTGTCCAAGAACTTGTACTCAAGTAGATTCTAAATGTGGACATCAAATCCTGTTGTTTTCTTCAAGCATTTCATCCAAGCTTGAAGAAGTATGGCACATGTTTGGATCTTGTTAGGTGGATAAAACAGTATCTGAAGCTTAAAGTGACTTTCATCAGTTTTGTGTGATGCATCAGCAGCTTCCTTTTTCAGAATGACATGCACTTGAATTCCATTCAAGCTGGACTATTGTGGTATGTTGTATTGCATGTGGGCTGCCTCTGAAAAGAAAGTTAAACTCGTGCATACTGTATATGACTTCCAGAGTTAACTAGAATGGTGGCATTTTAAAAATTCCTTACCCAAGGAGATTGGTGGGCAATTTCTCTAAATTCCTGCATTGGAGAAAGAACTAATCCAATAACTTCTCAAGGAACATCAGCCCAACTACTAAAATATCCCAATTGGCTAAATTCTCATGCTTTAGGTTGGGATTTAACAGAACCATAAATGGGAGATTGCTGATTGCTAAAGAGAGGTTTGTATGATGAAAACCAGCATACCCATTTCAAGTATTTTAAATTATAAATGCAAGAATATTATACTTTGGGAGCAATTCTTCAATTCTTCGAAAAAAGAGAGAACTAAAACAATTTCTCTTTCATCCAATTTGGAACATTGACAGAAAAAAAAACCAGGAGGTTGTCTCTACTGTGCACTAATTTAGCCTTTAAAACTCTAAATAAATTAGAACCAGTTTTCTAAATAACTTTCATCATATTCCTCTCAATCAGCTGACCTCCTGAGTATTTTTTTCAGGATCAGACAAGCGATTACTAAAAAGAAGGTTTTTTCTGTGTTGCACAGAATTCAGTGACACTTTACAGGCATGTTCCAGAAATGTCATTACTGTAATGTTTTGATGTTAAGCCTATCACTGTTTCATAATTTTAACAGAAGGGTTCTTGCCACCACTTTTTGTTGCCAGTGTTTGTTACATTACCCTGAGCCTATGACTTTTCACTTTTCTAAATGTGAAAATGGGATATTTTATTTATACTTTGCATATTTGTATTTATACACTTGTTTTATATTTTCTTAAATAAATCTTGTTGAAAACGAGATTTCTTCAGTTCAGTGATATGCCATTTCAACAACTGCTCTTTGCTTTTGGTAGAAGTAACTATCCTAAAATTTTTAACTCTTTGAATCTTTTTATAACTTTCTCTCCCTCTTAAATCCAATTTTAAGAAGCAGGGGTAATGTACTGGTGAATATCACTTTTTCTATCCAACCAAGCTGCTTATCACTAGATCTCAATTTTTAAAATTATTTTTTAATTTTTGAAAAAATAATGAAAAGTAACAGTTAATCCCTTAATGCTGCTAAAGTACCCATTTTTAAAAACATATTTGTTTACAAAATGGTTTCTCTGTCACATTAAGGTACGAAAGCATTCTTAGAAAATAAAAACAGCTGCAAATTAGAACCTGCCTGAGGGAGCTGGGGTGGGGGGAGAGGTTTAAGAAGTGTGAAATCTAAAGTAAATAAATAATTGCTATTTTAATAAGTATATATATCTACCCTGAAAAAAGACAAACTGGAACTGTAATTTTTGGAAAGGAAGAAAGTCATTACTTTACAGACCACAATGACCTTCAGTTACCTTGAGGTAAGAGGGGTGGCCTATAAATTTTATAAAAAAAATAAATAAAGGGCAGTCACTCATAGTAGATAAGCCCAACCCCCAATCTGTCAAACATTTTGTGAGAGTGTCCACAACCTGTTTTCAAAATTCTGTATGTACCAGTTGTTTTAAACTCTTTGTTTATCCCTCCTATCTTATAGCATAGGTCTGAAGGTTCATCCCTCTAAATTAAGCTTTGTGATCTGAACTCCTTGACAGAGTGAATGAAAATATGGTATAAGAACCCAAAATAGATTAGAAATGTCAGATGCCAATCTATTATAACTTAGAACACAAGCATCAAATGAAAGCAAGACCTATATTTTCAACACACCTTCAAACCTGGAAAGATGTTTATTTACCCTTATAGTTTGGCAGACTGCATATAAAGCCCTCATCAGCCCTGTGCCACCTGTCACATATACGCACACTCCACCCCAAGTCCCTCACCCAAGTCCACTCCACCCAAACCCTAAATCAGATTGACCTACTTAAGTTAAACATAACCCTACAAATGTTAATTTAATGCCAACAGGCTTAGGTAAACAAAGCACATATATTAAAAATAGAAACTGCACTCAAGATACCTACTACATTAACATTAGCTTATCTATGCCCCTACCATTCAAAGAAAAGGTAGGATTAATTTTTTTAAAAACTGCAAGGATTTATCTGCTGAAAATGTGTGCTACAAATCCAGCTGATGAACTCTTGTTTGTGCTGTTAACAGATCCATCTAGGTACATCTAAATCGTTTTGCTAGCACTATCACATTTAATGTGACAATGTTATTTATTTCCAATGCATGGGGTAACACCAGAGGGCAAACTGATTATTCTTCCTTCAGCCACTTAAAAATGCATAGCCTCTATTTACTTCAGCGTGAAAGTTGACACAGTTGGATATTCCCACCATAAAATCAGGAAGCCATGTGTCAGTGGTTCAAATGGAAGTTTACAAAATACCTTTTGAAAGTGAATATTCACAGGTGCATTTATAAATAATTTCCTTTTACCTTTGGAACTCCTAATGCAGTAGATCGTGAGTTTCCTACAAATGTGTACTTTATGAGCAATTATAACATGAAAATGGGAAACTTGTAATATGAAAACTAAACTTTTCTCCCCGGTCAGACCCACTTTCACCTTGGGAATTAAAGAATAAAATTTGCCCCCTCAAATGGACAAAACATTTGTTTTTATAAGCAAATAAGTGAAATACATGGGCAAGATAGGAATATATAATGGGAAAAAAATATTTTCAATCAAAGGAAGTTCATAGATTTATATCTAATAAGTAAAAACGGGAAATTTAATTCTATCGGTTTGAATGAACAATTATATTTGGCTACACGCTTATATCCAATAAGTGGACCTAAACTGTGCTGTAATCCATATGCAGAAAGATTCAGTGGAAACAGCTTCTGTTATATCACACTTTATTGCAATATATAAATCTGTGACTGTATTTGAATTTGGATTCAGTTCAATTATTCATTGAAGTGATGAATACAAATTTTAAAAGGGCAAAAAAAGAGAAAGGTGGGGAATATATACTAAGCTAATAGACACTGATGCTAGATATAGTTCAGAATTATATCTTTGATAGGACTAGCACATTGTGGTATGCCACAGTTTGTTTAACCAAAGATTATTGAGGTAGCCACAACTGGCTATATGCACATTATGTTAAATCATAGCTTGCTAACTATATGTAGTTGCACTTAAGATTCAGATTCACACAATGTGCTAACTGAAAACCAAGCTCCATCATGAAATCATGTGCTTCTTCTGGAACCTTTGAATTAATGATAATTACTTTAAACACATACAAATTACTTTCATTTCACAGCTGATTTTAAAAACATTCTTATAAGTTGACATTGAGGAAGAGACTCCCAGGGTAACAGATACAATTTAGAGTTACCTCATTTTAAAAATGCAGTTAGATTTAAATTTGTGGTATTCAAAAAGCTAAACAAAAAATAGCAGGAGCTGAGAAAATCTAAAGTTCATAGCAAATAGATCAACATCTCCATGGTCCATAACATATGCATATTTTATATGGGATGTATGGATAAATAATTCTGATAAATCAGCTAGAAAGAGTGCAGAGAAGGGCAACAAAGATGATTAGGGGACTGGAGGCTAAAGCATATCAGGAACGTTTGCTGGAATTGGGTATGTCTAGTTTAATGAAAAGAAGGACTAGGGGTGACATGATAGCAGTATTCCAATATCTCAGGGGTTGCCACAAAGAAGACTGAGTCAAGCTATTCTCCAAGGCGCCTGAGGGCAGGACAAGAAGTAATGGATGGAAACTAGTCAAGGAGAGAAGCAACCTGGAACTGAGGAGAAACTTCCTGACAGTTAGAACAATTAACCAGTGGAACAACCTGCCTCCAGAAGCGGTGAATGCTCCAACACTGGAAGTTTTTAAGAAGAGACTGGACAGCCATTATAGGGTTTCCTGCCTGAGCAGGGGGTTGGACTCGATGACCTCCAAGGTTTTATTATTATTATTATTATTATTATTATTATTATTATTATTATTATTATTATTATTATTATTATTATTATTATTATTATTATTATTATTATTATTATTATTATTATTATTATTATTATTATTATTATATCTTGATTTCTGACCAGCCATTCTTTTCTTGTGGGTAATCAGATTGTCAGGGCATATAAGGACATCTGAAAAACCCAGCTGTCTTTCACCCAAGAGCTCCAAGCAATTCTGATTCAGTGTTTTGCTTCCAACAAAGAAATGCCAAAAGATTCTGGGTATTATACAACAGGATGGAAGGAACCTTACAGGTATTGTAATCCTCTCCCAGCTTAATATAGTAGTGGTATAAGAATGACAACAATAAGCAAAAAGATTCATGAAAAGTCCTAGTACCAGCAGCTTATTCTCTTGAAGTTTGTTTATTCATGTCAGAAACATCACAATTAAAACAAGGCCACACTTGGAATACTGCATCCAGTTTTGGTCACCATGATGTAAAAAAGATGTCGAGACTCTAGAAAGAATACAGAAAAGAGCAACAAAGATGATTAGGGGACTGGAGGCTAAAACATATAAGGAACGTTTGCTGGAATTGGGTATGTCTAGTTTAATGAAGAGAAGGACAGGGGGGACATGATAGCAGTGTTCCAATATCTCCGTGGCTGCCACAAAGAAGAGGGAGTCAAGCTATTCTCCAAAGCGCCGGAAGGCAGGACAAGAAGCAAGAGATGGAAGCTAATCAAGGAGAGAAGCAACCTAGAACTAAGGAGAAACTTCCTGACAGTTAGAACAATTAACCAGTGGAACAACCTGCCTCCAGAAGCAGTGAATGCTCCAACACTGGAAGTTTTTAAGAAGAGACTGGACAGCCATTTGTCCGAAATGGTATAGGGTTTCCTGCCTGAGCACGGGGTTGGACTAGATGACCTCCAAGGTCCCTTCCAACTTTATTATTATTATTATTATTACTATATGACATAGATTTAAAATATAAAATACAAGATTAAAATATGTACAAATTAAACAATTCTTGCTCAGAAACTAGCAACATTGAGTTTGGTCGCTCTGCCATGAGGTGCTCAAGTGTACACTGATCGGAACACCAAGGGCAGGTACACATATGTGTTGTTGTCTGCATGTCACCACTATCGCAAACAGCAGAAGCCACCAGATAGCCCCATTTGTTCAGTGTGTATCTGGATCTTGTTGTACCTTCTCGTAGAGAGGTGCTCATTCTCTTCAAGCAATCCTGATCCAATAGAATGCTCTGCTCTTCGTGGGTATCAATGTTTCTTCAGCAATAAGCTTAGCCAGTTTCCCTATAGTGTCTTAAATAAGTGAAATGAATTGTTATTTTCATCAAAGCATACACACTACAAACAAACAAAAGGAAATCACATTAATGATTTAAGTTAATGATATAAGTAAGCAAAGAGGTGAGGGTGGGCACCCACCAGTCAGGGAATGTCTTAAGCTTTTCTGCTGGTAACACATCCTCTCCCAAGGTTTTGCCAGCTGTCTCTTGTGAATTATTCTTTTAACTTCTGCAGCACTTACTGGGGACAATTTTAAGGATGATTTTAATAAATCTGTTCCCATTAATGGTTGGTTTGTATTCTAATATCCTCAAATTTACTTTTAAAATAAGCTATCCAAACTTCAGGTGAAACCTGTGCTTCTGTTATTACTTTTATTTCTCTCTGGCCTTGGGAAAGTAGTTCCCAGAATAATTCTGTTTTGGAAACACAGCAGTCTTAATTTTTGCCACTGGCTTTTATGGTAATCTTGTCTGTTACTCCTTATCAGTGTTTAGTATTTCCGGTGTCATCTCTCATTGCCTGTACCCTGTAAAATGATTTATTCTTCTTAATTTGTCTGACTAGTCTAGCCAGTTCCTTTCTTTCATGTCTACATTCATCGTTAAACCAAGAAATTCTGGTTTCAGTTATTTTCTCTGCCAGAGGTTTGAGATTGCCAACCACTTCCTCATATAAGCTACGTGTATTTTCTGGTTCTGAAGAAGGGTAACCCTCTGCTGTAGCATTGTTGGACTATATAGCATTAAACTTACAGCTTTGGCCAAGGAGAAATGTCCACTTTAATCATTTCTGAGTTTTTATAATGCCTTCTATATTATGGCTCTCTTGTGCTACATTATTTCCACATATCCACATTATGGTCCAAGCTAAATGGTTAAGTGATCACTCTTTGTAATCTCAAAACACTGTACTAATAGCATCAATAAGACTGATATGAATATATTATCAGTGACAGCTCCGCTTCTGTTGCTGACTGATGTGTAAGAAACTAGATTGATCCCATTGTGATTCATATTAACTGACCATTTGTAATTTATACATGGAGGGGTCCTTAGTGCTTCCTCAGCTTGGTGGTTTTCTTGCAGACATTTCATTACCAAACTAGGCAATATGATCAGTTCATACATTAATTGGAATAGTTCTGGTTCACCCTTATTCTGAATCTTATCATGAGATATACAGTATGTTCCAGAGGGAAAATGGGCTCAGTTTCCAAAAAGCCTTGTCCTTTAAGTTAAATATTTTCAAACCTGGACCAAGGGGGGATGTTAATATAAATAAATGTATAGCATTTATGTTCCTACAAACAACAGATACATTTGGGATAACCTGCAACAGTCTTCAGTTGATATGTTACATCATCCTACAAGTATAGATTTTTGGGGATTTTAATGCTAGTTGTTTATATTAACAAAACACCAACTTACATCCTTGCCTGAATTTCTATTATTTGAAGACCAGAATTAAATATGATTCCTGGTCTGAGACACACTTCAGCATTCAGGAAAAATATTAAGGCAAGATTATTTTGAATCTTGGTTCTTCCAAAGCTCAGTTTCTAGGCTAGCATTAAAATAAAGCTGTTCAAAAGTCACAAGGGAAACCTCTGATGTCATTATGCTTGTTCGGTTTCATTGCCGATTCTTTACTGTGAAGAAAGCTATGGATTCCTCTCACCTGCTATCTGTAGCAATATTCCTGTCTGATGGGATTGATGATTTATTCAAACCTCTGTGGGACAAACGGATTGATTAGGAAGGCCTATCCTTAGCACTTTAGGTCCCAAAGGTGCTTTTTCAAGAGGCAAATGAACTTTCTTGTTTTTCTTTGAAGAAGCCAGATGTGTGGTACATTTGATATAAATGAGAACATGAGAACTCTGCAAGAGTAAGTCATACATTTATCACCAAGTCTCTAATCTCTTAAATAATATCAATAATATCAAAGATTCTAAATTTCTGGGAGATTTTATTTTTGACATATAAAATAACACTAATAATCTAGTCGGTGATCACTTACTTTGTTTTACATATTGAAGAACTGAGCAACTGTATAGACAGATGAGAATGCTTGATAATACCTGATTCCAGTCTCATCTGGATGATTTGGTTAGCCAGAAATGCTAATTATTTAGCTTCTGACCTAGACAAGGTCAGGCAGTTGTTATTTCTAACACTGCTAATGGGATTGGCAATGACAAAAAGTATAAAATATGCATTTTAGTCTGCTTTCACAAAAGTACCAAATCTCTATCCAACACTAAAAGATGGAAAAAGAATTCACTGCTAAAGTATTTTAAAAGATTTCAAACACTCCCTGTAATTACTATGCTGTTAGTTTCACCATTCCTTCTAATAAACTTCATCAGAGTTTTAAGATTAGTTTCATCCATTAGGTGTTTCCTGCTGGACTTGGAGGAGGAAGGTCATGACACTGTCAATTGCTAAGATGGCTAATAAAAATTAGCGTTTGCTTCAGGTATATAGGGACAATTGTCTAAAGCAGGCATGTCAAACTGCCGGCCCACCAGCCGGATGTGTCACATCGAAACCGCACCCACCCCATTGCCGGCAATGGGGAAAAAGTCACGATACGTTGCGCGACGTCATGTGACAACGCGAGTTTGACATGCCTGGTCTAAAGGATCATCCAGAAGATAACTGCCCCAACCCAGAAAAGTATTTTTTAATTACCTCTTCAAATAGTGTGTGCAAAAATCTTGTTTATTTGCATGGGCCCAATACATGAAATCATGGTTTGCTTAATCATGGCTTATGGAAGAAATCACAATTCACAGGGTTTATAACATATTAAATCCTACTTTGTTTGAGCTAGGTTATACTATTCTGGGTTCATGCAATTTTGGTAATTTAAATTAGAGCTGATATTTTTATTTATACCCTAAGCATTTTGCATTCAACACATCCCTGACCACAGATGTCCAATATTTCTACACTTGTATGCTGAGAAACCTAAATGTGTTACTTGGGGAGCTATTATTGAGAGGCAAAATAAATAAATAAATGGCATTAGGAGCAGTTGAACATTTCTTTTTAACGTTCCTTAATTGTCCAGACTTCCATCTGTAGTTCTTTTACAGATTAAAGCTAAAGATTTGCTTCTTTATGTGAGTCATCCCTTTGCAAAAATAAAGAAGTGTTTAACCACTACTTTCTTTGGAATTTGTTTTGCTTCCCTATTAACCCAATAGCTCTTGAATCTCCAGCTAGTGTCATCTCCAAATTTTCAACATTGCTTAACTCTTCAAGATTAGTTCTGATTAGCTCAGATTAATTAAGATCTAAGAGTAACCAATCATTGTAGGTTGATGTGAAGATAAAATAGGAGTGGGAAATGCAATCTTGAGCTCCTTGGAGAAAATTAGGACAACTTCAATAAAATATACACAACATGCAAATAAAAAAAATAATACCAATAAATGCATTTGTTTATATTAAAGCAAAAAACAACAACAAGATATGTAACTATGGTTTCTCCTTTCAGTTGTCTCTAAAAATGAAAAGGAAAACCGTGTTTTACAATAAAAATGGACAGCATGTTATCCTTTCCTTCTGTTTTCTTAAATTTCTTCCTAGTCTGCCACCAATCTGCTGCTGTTAACCAGATTAATGGCTGTTAGTAATTTACAGCATCATACTAATGCAATTTAGAAAAAAATCAAATGAGCTTGTTCAGAGCTTCAACCTAGTAACGATAAACATTTATGCTTGCAAAATGATATCATACTAAATTTAAAACAAACTTAATATTTTGATCCATTGTAGACTAGAAAACCTCAGTGTGTCATAGAAACAAGATTTTATTTGCCAGTGCCTTGGGAATAGTTTGCAAAAGGCAGTTTCTATTGTCAGAATAATAGTCACTGCTTTCCAAGCAATTTTTATTTCTCTGTTATCACTTTTATACAGCAGGCTACAGTCAGGAGACTTAGTCAGTTAATGATATTGCAACAAATATTTTTTGGAATATGTTGTAACTTAGTTGTCTCTCTCTCTCTCTCCAATGCAAGTATATGCTAGATAGGAAGTGAAAATGATTGACTAGCATTTATTATTGCATTACTGGGCAAATGTATGGTCACCTTCATCGCTTATAGAAGGGAAACTTATCAGAAAATATTGATCTCCTTGCCATGTATCACTTCAGCTTAAAAAGCAAATGTTGTTAATTTCTACTTTATATGTGACAACTCACATTTCAAAATGCAAATGTTAAAATTAATATGCTCTTAGTGGACAATTACTTTCCTGCTATGTTTCCTGGAAAATATTAGTCTTCTTGCCCTGCCATGCTCTTGCAGAGCACGGAGGTATTAATTTGTTCCCTAGTCTACTCCAATAACTATCTGAGACCATTTTGATGCCTTTTCCTAGAGGAAAACAAAAGATGAACGGCTTAAAAGTGAAAACACAAAACAAAGCTTGTTCCACAAGTCTATAATGATGAGGTATAAGTAGAGAAAGTGTTTAGCTTCCAAAGCTTTCCTATTCTTCTCTACCCATCCCCCCCCTCTCTCTCTAAATTTTCTTTTTAGTCCTTAATGCTACACTTTTTAAAAAAACCGGGCCTAGTCTTACATCATGAAATATAGGTCTGTTTGATTCCAATCTACAGTCTTTATGAATGGGAAGAATTGTATTGGAATATGGGCAATTATCTTCAAAATGGCAGCCCTTCAATCAGGTGAGAAAACAGACACCACAGAAATACCAGTACTTGACTTTATTCATATGAGACCCAAATCTTCAAAGCCCGATAGCATTTCTCCTTCCTTCTCTCTAATACAAAAGAGTCAAAGCTTGGCAAACTTGAGTTTCTTTCTCATATGTTCCTGGGTTAAGTTCATGCTTCCTCAATAGTTGCTGCATATTTCCTTCAAGACCATCTCTGTACTCCACACAAAGCTGAGAGCCCTTATGCATCACATAGATGTTGACAGGAAGAAGGGAAAGCCAGTGCCATGGAATCGTTGAGTAGAAAGGGGTTATTTGGAACTCATTTCTATGTAATACTAATTATGAGTAATTTGGAACTCATTTCTATGTAATAATAGTTATGAGTAGAATGATGAATTCCCTTTTGCTGAAGTAGGATAGATTTGACATCTATTAAATTCACAAATGCTATGAATTAATGCAGTACTTATCAAGGCAATTTTAAAGGGAATAAACTAGGATAAAGATTAGGCTATGATAAAAAACAGTGTTCAGCTCTAGACTTTGGGATTGTCACTAAACCTTGCTCTCAGTGCATCCCAATTCTTTTCTTGCCTTTGGAAATATTCATGTTGCAAATAATAGAAAATGCATCACCCAAACAGGGCAAGAGACATAAACAGTATTTGCATAAGACTTTGAATGTGGCTCATATGGAAAAATGGATATTTGTTTTTACAATGAGGTGGATTTTAAAGGGCAAAATGAGTACCTCAAATCTTGCAGATGCTTAAAGCAGTCATTTCACCTCATATAATTTTTATCCCCCTGAAAGAAAAAAACCCACACCTTTAGTTCATTCTTTTCTGTATCAAAGTTTGATATGGCATTCAAGCAAAGTGAAGTGGAGCATCTCTGATACAGATTCAGGAACTGTGAATTATGTAAATAAAATGAAGTCTCCTTAAAAAAATGTCATCTCCAGAGAATTTCATGGACACATCAATGCACTTATCTTCTCAAGCATGTGGGAATGGTTTTCCATTGGCTTCTTCCAAGGTATTTTTCATTTACTTCTCAATCTAATTTACAGTGCTGGAATTCCCTGGAAGAATCCTATTCATATTAATCAGGTCCAGTCAAATTTTCCTTGTTTCCAAGTCCAAAAGTTAAGCCAAGTGCTATTACATTGTACAAACATTCAGCAACTTTTTGTAGATTCCTAGTTATCTTTACTTCCAAGGACTGGGTTTATGTAGTGTCATGAGATAACCTGTAAGTAGAAGTAACTTCACCAGACCTGACAATATATCTAGAAGAGGAGCAATTGTGTGTTGACTAATGTTTCTTTTGATGTAGATTTCAGTAATGATAATAATAATGTCAATGCTGCTAACATCGGATGTTCTTGCTTTGACAACAGATGGAAATGTAGCCATCTTTTCTCTTTCGCTTTTAGAGTTAGATGATGCTGGGAAGGGGGATGTGGACGAGAGTCCAGTTAGTCATAACAACAATAACTCTGCCATGGGAATCAAGGTTATTGCGCCCAGAGGTGATAAAGATTTGGAGGGCTGGAGAGCTGGGGAGAAAGCCCGCGCTTCAAGCTAATTGGGGAATGTGATTTTAATTGGAGAAGGGAATTGTGCTTTGCTACTTTGTGCCTGGGGGAGGGGGATTCAGTTTTTGGCTTTAACTATGTAGTGCCGATGCTCTGTTTCTCGAATAAAAGATTCTTTAAGGTAAACAATGCCTCAAAGTTCTTTTAAAGAGTTTCATCTGTCGGAACCATGACAAATAACATTTGCCTATCCCATGTCCGATGGATGGATTTAAAAAAGCCAAATCTAGTCTAAATATTGGGCTGACTGTGCAACAAACCCAGTGGTGGGATTCAGCCAGTTCGTACCACTTCGGCAGAACCGGTAGCTAATTTTTTGTTTCCCAGGCCCAGAATGGATTTCCGGAAGTGGCATCCACACAGAGAACCGGTTGTTCACATATTTGAATCCCACCACTGAACAAACCATAATAAAAGAATTAAAAATAAACAAATTCAACATTTTTTTTAGTAAATGTGTTGCATCTTAGGGTGTGTGTGTTCTTTCTGCTGTTCAATTATATCCAATTCTTAGCCTGGACAAGACCCTGTGGTTTCCTTAGGAAGGTTTTCCAGAAATGGTTTGTCATTGCCACCTTCCTAGGGCTGAAAGTGACTGGCCGAAGGTCATCCTGATGGGTTTGTGCCCAAGCTGGGACTGGAATTCATGGTCTCTCAGTTTTTGTCTGATGTCTTAACTACTACACCAAACTGGATCTCAATATAAATAGCAAACTACCAATTCTCTTTCAGGTTGATGCACAATATTGTTTGTGTAAGAATGTCTTAAATTACTGGATGAAATAAATTTTTAGTTCATTTATATTGCTCTACTACAGCAATGCAATGTGATGCACACATACACACACACACACACAAATCTTAATTATCGAAATGAGAAAGGCTAAGACTGAAGACATTTAGTTAGATTTATATATGTATCTCAGTTCCAGAATTTGTTAGATATATTAACATTAGATATAGATAACCTGGATAAATAGAAAAGTAGATGCAAATATTGATTTAAAGAAAAATAAGTTACAATTTTCCCATTTATGCTTATTCATTGTATTTTTCAACAACCGATCAGGTTTATTAACAAAGAATAAATAAAAAGCACATTTATTTTTAATCTACTGGGCCTAGCCTATTATAGAGTTGTTGTTTTTTAATTGTATGAATCATCCTCAAGAAATGTATCCACACGGAAGACAACATATGATTTTTAAAAATCGCGTGCAGCTATTTTTATCCAGTTGTTTTCCTTTGCTGTGATTAACCAACCAAATCAATATTTATCAGTGCCATAGTGAGCCATCTAATTGGAAGAAAAAACATGTGCATGTCCATAAGAATTCTCTGAGCCATTTATCACTAGATTAGTCTGCATTCTGTACATAGAGACATTTAGTGTATAATCCCAATAGAAATCATGCCATCAACAAAAAAGGAGAAGTCAATTTCTCTTTGAAATACCTCCAGGTTTCACCTGCTAATTTATTACTTTCTGTACTTGGAGCCATTGAATAGTCACTTCTCGGTTGCATGCTCATTTATCAAAATGTAGGGAGCTACATTGTGAGGTGATTAATAATCTCCCAAATCAGCCTGCATTTTGCTCTGGAACATTCATTTTAGTGGGTGGAAATCAAATGGATTTTTCAGGCCTCCTGCTAAAATAGGTGAAAGGAATGAGGAAAAAAAAGACAGCAAAGGAGAATAATAAAATGAATTTAAGGACTGTAGGCTGCTTCCATATGGGTAAGGTAATCTAAAAATGCAGAAAATAAACGCTTCAAATAGAGGCACTGAGGAATTGTATTTTCTCAGAGCTGAAACAAAGGACAGAATGCCCCAAAGAGGGTTTTTTCACGAGACAACTAGACTTTTTTGTTTTTTCTTTGAAGATGTTTCGCTTCTCGTCCAAGAAGCTTCTTCAGCTCTGACTGGATGGTGGGGAATGGAGAGATTTATACTCCTTGCAGACAGCTGTTCATTTGCATCCTTTTAGCAAGTCATTAATGCTACCTGGAGGCTTATCTGTGTCCTCAGGATCACCTGAGGTTGCAAATGTGTGTGGAGCCTTCTTGGAACTGACCCTCCAGACAGAGCTGAAGAAGCTTCTGAAGCGAAACGTCTTCAAAGAAAAAACAAGAAAGTCCAGTTGCCTCGTCAAAAAAGCATCTTTGGGATAACTGTGACCTGGATGACTGAGAATCTCCAGAGACAAAGGGCAGAATGCCTTATAGCAGACATATCAAACTCGCGACGTCATGTGATGTCGTGTGACGTATCGGGACTGTTTTGCCATTGTTGACAATGGGGTGGGCGCAGCTTCCATGTGATGCGTCCGGCCCACGGGCCGGCAGTTTGACACCCCTGCCTTATAGTGTCCCAAGCAGAGCCCTGTTTGCCCCATCTCAGAACTACATTGGAATGTATTTCCCCCAAACTGAAACTATTTAAAAGAGTAGAATAAAATACTGCTACTGTGGGTACAATATAGACTCTCATTCACTGGAGTTATTTAAGTTAACAGTGAAGGATGCTAGAAAAGTGCTTTTAGATCTTAGATCTTAGATCTTTCAATGAGTGGGCTGTGGGACAAGATCAGGGCAAAACATCCTTTCACATCTGGATGCCATCATGCCATCTGAGTTGATAAAAGTGCCCCCTAGGTCACAATTAGCAATAACAATAACACTTAGACTTATATAACTCTCCACAGTGCAGTTTATAAAGTCAGCAAATTGCCCCAATAATCTGGGTCCTCATTTTACTAATCTTGGAAGGATGGAAGGCTGAGTCAACCTTGAGCCTGCCAGGACTGAACTCCAGGCTGTGGGCAGAGTTAGCCAGCAATACTGCATTCTAATTATTGCATCACCAGGTCTCCTATAATGAGAAGAAGTATGCATTTGTATGTAGTCTCAGTGGTCATACCTCCAAAGTCTCAAATGTGTCCTTGTCAAGAATGCCAACAGCTTGTGAAATTTGTTGAAATTGTTGTTGTGGGATCAACAGCCACACACATAGGAGTGTGTTATCAGTCCCTGTATTATACTGAGTAACTTCAAAGATCCCTTTCAAAATCTTGGATAATATAAACCTGGATGCCCATATGATCAGCTTAATAATGAATGCCCTTTCCAATAATATGTAGAAACAAAAATGTATTCTTCAATCTTTGTTTCTTTGAAATCACTCATTTCCAGAATCTTTAAGTTATGTTTTTGAACAGTCAGGCTTTGCTTTGTAGATGAGCAATACACAAGTAAAACATTTCCATCATAAGAATTTTTTTTTTATCCTTTGATCTTGCTTACTGGATTTTTTTTTTTTTTTTAAATGCACACTGAGAAAAAAAATAAGAATTACAAAAAAAGCTTCTTTAGCAGCTTGTTATAGCTTGAAGCTATGCTCTGCCTCAAGTAGGAAATTGCCTAACTACTTTATAGGAATGTGAAGTAATGTTTGCCCAGAATATTGGCAGTACAGATAACTACGTGGCTTTCAAATAATGAGTAATAATCATTATACTTTTGAGATAGGTGATTATAGAGTGCTACATGCAATATTTGAAGAAGATCTTCCCTCAGCAGGTGCCAGGGCTTTAAAACTGAATTGGGTTTCACCAGTTAGCAACTGGCTCTTCAAGATAAGAGAGGCTGAAGCTGTAAAACTCTCTTCCCAGAACTGTGGTCTTTATGCTCTCGTGTGGCTAAAAAGGAACACTGCATCTTGTTTATTTGAGATATGATGAACAAACTCGGAGAAATATGGACCTATGTAATTATTTTTTTTAATGCACTTTTAAATGGAATGTAAACTTTGCAAGCACAAATGTATGGAATTTTAAATTAATGACCTTTTAAAGAGTTTTATTTCTTTAGTTGACTGCTTGCTGTATGTCTCCCAGTGTCGATTTTTGTGAGGTGCACAGCCATATACAAATTTGGTTAATGAATAAATAAGAGTTTGATTCTGAAATTAGTTTTTTTAATTTTGCTTAAGAACAAGAATCCTTGGACAATTAGGATCAGGTCACTGGTAGAATAGTGTAGGTAGAAGGAGCTTTTGTTTCACCATATTTTTTGCTCCAACGGTTGGCATATTGGTATTTATCACACACAGGTAAATAGGTAGTTAGAGAGAAGGAAGGAAGGAGGAAAACAGTGAGAATAAGAGAGTGATGGACTAAAGACATGTCCTATCTTCTGTTTAGGACCTCATGATGCTTTTACTTTCCATTTTCCCCACAACAGGTCTGTGAGGTAAGTTAGGCTGAAGAACTGATTGGCCCAAAGTCACCAACTACCATGGCCAAAGGTGATTTGAATATGAATTTGATCAGCACTGATGATATTATCTAGTCTGGGCAATGAAATATCTGCAAGAAAACAACCAAGCTCAGAGAGCACCAAGGGCCCCCCTGAATCTGAAGCAACCATCACACCAAGCACTGATATATTTTAATAGTATAAAGATTAGTCTGGAAAAAAAGAACTATGGAAAGAAAGAGTGCTATGACTCCCAATGTTTCAGTCCAATCTCCTTTTAAGACATACTCAGTTGCTTTTAAAATAAAAGATGAGCTATCCTTTTATGGAATCCCATAGTCTCATCCTGTGTGCTCCCTCATCGTGATTTATCATCAGACACTTTCATCATATATAAACTATGTTGAGTTCTGTGGAAATTCTGTGAAAATTCAGTAGTGCAGGATCCAATGATCTGCTCGGCCCCAATAACCAGGGGTATTTTTCCCATCTTTCTTCCCAGGCACTCAGGCCTCATTGTTGCCTGCTGCAATTGCTCGGGGAAAGTTGAGACAGTGGCATATGGATATTGCTCCACTTGTGTGGTTTCTTCTTATTTCAGCATAGACATTACTCCACAGACAGAGGTTCAACGAACTTTCCTGCAGGATGTGTTAAGCCCTGGCAATAAAACAAGAAGGAACATATTAGGATCCAAAGATGCTCATAAAACAGCCCAATCAAAAGATGCCTAGTCATAAGCCTAATGTAAAACTGAGTAGGTTACATCAAGCTTACACCAGTCACTTCCCCTACCTCAACAGCAGCTGGAAAAAATATTTGCCCAATCAGAAATAAAACAATTTCCACAGAATAGAATAGAATAGAATAGAATAGAATAGAATAGAATAGAATAGAATAGAATAGAATAGAATAGAATAGAATAGAATAGAATAGAATAGAATAGAATCTGGAAGGGACCTTGGAGATCTTCTAATCCAGCCCCCCGCTCAAGCAGTAGAACCTATACCATCTCAGACAAGTGACAGTCTAGCCCAGGGGTGTCAAACTGCCAGCCCACGGGTCGGTTGCATCATGAGTAGGCCGCCCCCACCCCAGCTCCGGCAATGCAAAAAAAGTCTCGATACGTCGCAACATGTCATGCGATGCGGTGAGTTTGACACCCGTGGTCTAGCCTCTTAAAAATCTTCAGTGATGGAGCGGCCACGATTTCTGAAGGCAAGCTGTTCCACTGGTAAATTGTCCTCACTGTCAGGAAGTTTCTCCTTAATTCTAGGTTGCTTCTCTCTTTGTTCAGTTTCCAACCATTGTTTCTTGTCCTGCCCTCTGGTGCTTTGGTAAATAATGTGACCCCCTCTTCTTTGTGGTAGCCCCTCAAGTACTGGAATACTGCTATCATGTCTCCCCTATTTCTTCTTTTCTTTAGGCTAGCCAGACCCAAGTCCTGCAGCTGTTCTTCGTATGTTTTAGTCTCCAGGCCTTTGATCATCTTAGTTGCTCTTCTCAGAATTTTTTCCAAACTCTCAACATCTTTTTTGTGATATGGTGACCAAAATTGGCTGCAGTATTCCAGGTGTGGTCTTACTAGGATTTTATAAAGTGGTACTAATATTTCACATGATCTTGATTCTATGCCTCTGTTTATACAACCCAGGATTGTATTAGCTTTTTTGGCTGCACACTGCTGGCTCATGATCAAGTGATCATCCACTAGGACTCCAAGATCCCTCTCACAGTTACTGTTTTTAATCCAGGTCTTGCCCAGTCTGTACTTGTACCTTTGATTTTTCCTGTCTAAATGTAAAGCTTTGTTTTTCTCCACATTTTGTTGGATAGGGCCCATTGTTCAAGTTTGTCAAGATCTTTTTGGATCCTGAGTTTGTCTTCTGGGGTGTTGGCTACTCCTGCCAGTTTGGTGTCATCTGCAAATTTGATGAGTTCCCCTTCAATTCCCTCATCTAAGTCATTTATGAAGATATTGAAGAGGACTGAGCCTAAGACCGAACTTTGTGGTACCCCACTGCTTACTTCTCTACAGGTGGATGTAGTGCCATTGAGGACTACTCATTGAGTATGGTTTGTCAGCCAGCTACATATCCATCTGGTGGTGATGTTGTCTGTAATGTACTGAGCTGTTCTGTTGCAGCAGGTGCAAGGAGCTGCACCGGGACCGCTAGCAGACCACGTGGCCTGCTAGCTAGACTTGCTGTCTCCCAGCTAAATCTGTAAGCTTTTGCGTGGGAGAATATGTTGCATTCATTGGCTGACACCGCCCAAGCTCTTTGTATAAAAAGGGGCAGAGCCATTTAGTTCTGAGTTCTGTTTAGTCTTTAATAAAGATATACCTGTTTTACTACTCCTGCCTTTTCAATGCTGGGCCCAGCAAAAAACAGAACATTGTCTATTCCACCTTTTTCTAGCTTACCAAGGAGTAGGTTGTGGTCTACCTTATCAAATGCCTTACTGAAGTCTAAGTATACTACGTCCACAGTATTTCGCTGGTCTATTAGTTTAGTCACTTTATCGAAGAATGAAATAAGATTGGTTTGGCATGATCTGTTTTTGCTGACTACTAGTTATAACTTTGCTTGCTTCTAGTTGTTCGCAGATCTGTTTTTTGATTATCTTTTCCAGGATCATCCCAGGTATTGATGTTAGACTGATTGGTCTGTAGTTTCCTGGGTCTTTTTCCCCCCTTTCTTGAAGATGAAACCACATCAGCTCTTTTCCAATTCTTAGGTGCTTCAGGATTTTTTAAAGATATGGCGTAATGGTTCTGAGATAACATCTGCCAGTCCTTCAGAACTCTGGGATGTCATCTGTTGGGTCCCGGTGATTTATATTCATCACTTATTTCTTCCACCCATGTAAACTATCATTTTGACTCAGCAAAGTTCTTAAAAAACCCTTTTTACTTTAAGAATAATTTGTTCAATAATACTGCAGATAATGACATTTGCTTCCTAAGATTGCTAAACAATTAACAAATGTAAGAAATATACCACAGTAATAACGGGAGACTTTAACTACTCTGATATCAACTGGGAGACAAACTCTGAAGTAAGTGGGAGATCAGATTCCTAACCAACCTAGCTGACAACTTTGTCATCCGAAAGGTAGAGGACGAAGCTAGAGGAAAAGCTGTACTGGATCTAATTCTTACTAATAGAGAAGAAGTGATAGAGGGAATTGAAGTTGCCAAAACTTTGAGTGACTACATCATATTGGAATAAAATAAAATATAATGCAAACACAAGCAATAGAACATAATCCAGCCAGTGTCTTAAACTTTAAAAGAGTTGATTTTAACAAACTCAGAGAGAGCCTACAAAAAATGTCATGGATGAAAATCCTAAAGGAGAAAACAACTAAAGTAGTGTGGAAAACTGAAAAATATGATCATAAAAGCCCATTTCAGCACAATACCACTGAAAAAGAAAAACAAGAAATCCAAGAAGAAACCAGCATGGTTGCACAAAGATCACTCAGCTAAACTGAAATACAAAAAGGACATGTACAAAAAATGGAAAGAGGGACACATAACTAAGGCAGAGTATTTGAATCTGCAAACATAAAATCAGGAAAGCAAAGGCTCAGAATGGACAAAGACTTGCAACAAAAGTCAAAGATAATAATAAAAAAAGTTTCTTTCACCATATAAATAACAAGAAAAAAGTCAAGGAAACACTTTAGAGAGAAGGTGGCAAGGAAGTAACAGACAGCAGAGAAAAAGCAGAACTGCTTAACTCATTCTTTGCATCAGTCTTCATGCAAAAAGAAACTATAGCCCAACCTACCAAAAACCTAACTGTAAAAGACAGACTAGAAATAAAAATTAAAATAAGCAAGAAAATGGTTAGATAACACCTATCTGATCTTGACGAATATAAATCATGGATTACATCCCAGAGTTCTGAAGGAGCTGGCAGATGTCATCTCTGAACCACTGTACCATATCTTTCAAAAATCCTGGAACACCAGGGAATTACCTGAGGATTGGAAAAGAGCTGATGTGGTTTCCATCTTCAAAAAAGGAAAAAAATAGACCCAGAAAACTACAGAATACTGCATTATTCTGTAGTTGGCCACCACATTACAAAAACGAAGTTGTGACTTTGGAAAAATTCCAAAGAGCAACTAAGATAATTAAAGGCCTGGAGACAAAAATATATGAAGAATAGTTGCAGGAATTGGGTTTGGCTAGTCTAGAAGGGGAAAAAATGGGGGGAGGACATAATAGCAGTATTCCAGTATTTGAGAGCTGCCACAAAGAAGAGGGACTCAACTTATTTTCCAAAGCACCAGAGGCAAGACAAGAAACAATGCATGGAAACTAATCAAGGAGAGAAGCAACCTGGAATTAAGGAGAAGTTTCCTAACAGTGAGGACAATTAACCAGTGGAACAGCTTGCCTTCAGAAGTTGTAGGTGCTTCATCACTGGAGGTTTTTAAGAAGAGACTGGACAGGCACCTGTCTGAAATGATATATGGTCTCCTGCTTAAGCAGGGGGTTGGACTATAAGACCTCAAAGATCCCTTCCAGCTCTATTCTGATTGATTCTGATTTATTGACTGAAAGATTCCCTAAGTGCTCAGATATTTTCAACCACATTTTTACCATGATCCAGGCTGGAAATATTTTTCTCTTCTACAGAATGAAATGTTAGATTTGCAGCCAATAGTACTGTTTCACAGCTGGTATAAAAAGAATTGCTATTAAAGTTAAAATAGATGACATATTAAAATACATTACACATCCTGGAAATTATGATATTTTCTAAAGGGTTGGCTTGGAGAGAAATAATAAAATCCTTTTCTATGCACACCTGATTACATCCCCAAACTTGTTCATCTCCTCGTCCCCCGATATTATTAACATTCCTCTAGGCAGACGTAATAAATGCAATAATTAAAATAGACATTAAGCATGTATTTTTGGACTTTTGGTTTTATATTTCTTGATACATAATTGTAAGCAATTAAAAGGGGCATCCAGTCAATGCCAAAGTGATATCAAAACTGTTTGAGGCTAGTTGGCAACTTGTATAATGGTCGTTCCATAAATGAAAAGAAAACACAATCCAAAGCTATAAAATTGTATGTAGTGCCTTAAGTCCTTTCAAAGGTTAGTGCCAATTTGTAATGTTTCATGGATAGAAAGGAAAAATATGAATGAATTTATATGAAGTAGTCACTGATATTAAAATATTCTTAATTAATATGATATTTAATGTAATCATTGGTGGTTTTGAATTATGGTGCTGGAGAAGATTTCTGAAAGTTTTATGAACAGCCAAGAAAATAAACAAATGGATAATCAAACAAAACCAAAGGTTTTCACTTGACACACAAATGATCAGACTCAAATTATCACTCCAGCTATCTGGAGAAGGTCTTAATGCTGAGAATGGTGGAGGATGACCAGCAGCAAGATGGATGGTCAGTTATGGTGGTGATGAGAGCCCATTGGAAAACCTGAAAGACCAATTTAGAGACAGAAAATTGGTCTAAGTGGTGGCTAAGATTTGACAATCAACTTGATGGCACATAATCAATAATCAATTTTGAATTGTTTGGCATACTATTGAAAGGGCAAGTATAGCCTTAATTTGCCCCTATCCGTGTGCAACCCTGCCATATGATAACATTTTATTAATTTAGGAAGAAAGCTACCTGAGTTTTAGCTAATGCCCTTACTCTAGCCTTTTTATCCCCTTAATAATTTTAATTGTGTGAATGTATATGTGTATATGTATGTGTATTTGTATGTGTAGAGTGTCTGTGTAGAACTTGTAGAGCAGATATATCCCATTTTATCATCTCTACCTGTAAAATCATATTAACTCTGAGGAACAGAGGCTATTTCCCACTCTTTCAGTGAGCATTCAAGGAGAAACTTAAATGTTTGATTTAAATCCTTTTACTTCTAGTATCTTAAGTTCACCCTAAAAAGTTCTTTTCAGGTTTGGCATATGTACATTTTTATATATTTTATGCCTCCTTGATTTATGATTGTTCCTAATTTTGCTACTAACCTTCCAGGCTTTGTCCTTCCCATTCTCCCTTTCCCAATAAAAATCTATGAATAACTATTTCAGTCAGTTCAGAAGACCTTGAAATCTGATAAATCTGTCAAATTTTCAGCAATTTTATAAGATGGAGAGGACTTGCTGCTCTCTTTTGAGACATCTTAGTAGTACTAACTTCTTCCAAGAATTGAAACTTTCACAACTTTCAGTTGTGTGTCCAATTCTTCAGTTAAGATCTAAGATTTATAATATGTCATAGTTTGTTGGAAATACAAAAATATGTTTTGTTTGCAGAACATTGTATCACTGTGTAATACATTGCAAGCCAGTCTAATGTTATCGTAAAAAATTCTGCCATGATTATAAAACTAAGGGCAGCATATGAGAATTTAAAAAACCCTGACCCTTTCATCAGGAGGAACATATTCACTTCTTGTATTTTGCTGCCACAGATCTTCTTATTTCCAATGCAGTTACTTGAGGTCTAGCAGTAAAATGGGCATGCCTAATATCTCAAAATTAAACTCCTCTCTTGTGTAAAGTAGCAAAGATAGAATTGACCAGCTGTAGCAGATTAGTAATCAAGGTCTAGAATTGACTGTATTCCAGAACTTGATAACCAAGTCTAGGTTCCAGAAGGCACTTAGCACAGGAACATTTTGTAAATCTTTCAAATCTGTATGCTGCTTCACATCTGTGTGGGACATTTCAACTATTCAGTTTTGTCAGTTTGGTGTAATAGCTAAGGCGTCAGGCTAGAGACACTAGGAGACCATAAATTCTAGTCCCACCTTAGCCATGAAGCCATCTGGTGGCCTTGGTCCAGTTGCTTTATCACAGCCCTAGGAACGTGGCAGTAGCAATTTTCTGAAAAACCCTGCCAAGAAAAGTGCATACAACTGACAAGATCGAACAGGAAAAAAATCTAGATGCATTTATTAAAATAAATATTGAATTGAAGGCAAGAGAATAAAAACTATTTTTGAAGACTTTAAATCAAATTTCTCATCAGATACCATTCTGAGACCTATCTTCCTTCCTTCCTTCCTTCCTTCCTTCCTTCCTTCCTTCCTTCCTTCCTTCCTTCCTTCCTTCCTTCCTTCCTTCCTTCCTTCCTTCCTTCCTTCTATCTTCCATTAAAATGTCTCCAGGGTCTCTGGATGCTGCAGACAAATAAGGACTAGGTGAGGGAGAAGAAACAGGGCTGGACTTGTTTCTTGTTATTGTTATTTCCACAACATGCCCCTCCTGACAGACCTGGTGGGATGAGTGGCTGTAACTGGACAGAGGTGGCCTTTTCACCTTTAATTGACAGATAGGCCTTAGTTTGATGATTCATGCAATGCTAATCTGAATTTATGGATCATTGTAGTCATGGAGCAGCCTGCACAGCTTTTTTTTGTGATATGTGTACCATGATAATGGCATGATAAAAGTCCTCTCCCTTTTGTATGTGAATCATCTTTAAGTGGGCCTAAGTGCCATAGGGTTCTGGAACCGATTCAAATTGATGGTTATCACCTATATAGTCCCACAGAATGTGATTGTCAACTTCCTTGGGGAAAACCTTGTTCCAAATTATTTTGCCCATCCTTTCAAATCACGTGAAGATCAGGTGAAGTATTAATACCACTTTACAATGCCTTGGTAAGGCCACACTTGGAATACTGCATCCAGTTTTGGTCACCACGATGTAAAAAAGATGTTGAGACTCTAGAAAGAGTGCAGAGAAGGGCAACAAAGATGATTAGGGGACTGGAGGCTAGCGCATATCAGGAACGTTTGCTGGAATTGGGTATGTCTAGTTTAATGAAAAGAAGGACTAGGGGGGACATGATAGCAGTATTCCAATATCTCAGGGGTTGCCACAAAGGAGAGGGAGTCAAGCTATTCTCCAAGGCGCCTGAGGGCAGGACACGAAGTAATGGATGGAAACTGATCAAGGAGAGAAGCAACCTAGAACTGAGGAGAAACTTCCTGACAGTTAGAACAATTAACCAGTGGAACAACCTGCCGACAGAAGCGGTGAATGCTCCAACACTGGAAGTTTTTAAGAAGAGACTGGACAGCCATTTGTCCGAAATGGTATAGGGTTTCCTGCCTGAGCAGGGGGTTGGACTCGATGACCTCCAAGGTCCCTTCCAATTATTATTATTATTATTATTATTATTATTATTATTATTATTATTATTATTATTATTATTATTATTATTATTATTATTATTATTATTATTATTATTATTATTATTATTATTATTATTATTACCTCGAAAGAACCTGCTCAAAGTCCTGCCCACTTGGGAAATAAATGGCTATGGCTAGAAAATAATTTTCATAGCAGCCCCAACATTATGGAATATGCTTCTCCTCAAGACTGCCTCTCTTGCCCCTGGAGCTAGAAACTGCTCAAAACTTTCTTTTTCACATGTCCCTTGGATGATTTTGAGCCCTAATTGAAAGATGAAACTTTTCTTTATTGTTTAATGACTGTTCTTGTAATTTTGGGAATTGCTTTTATGGTGATATTTTTTCGTACGTATCTTAGAGGCATTAATTAGACTGGGGCAATAGAGAAATTTTGTTAATAAGTAAACTAATAATAAATAGCAGCAGCCAGCAGAACAGCTTGTAAATCTTTGAAAATGTTTGTTTAGCAGACTGCTCTCTCATTAATAATTATTCTTTTGACAGCCTCCCGTGACTTCTTGCATCAGATAGTTATTTAAATGTTGTAATTGATTTATATCTACTGCACTTGCCTCAATTACTAATATAGTACATTTCAATAAGTGATCACATATGGTAGATTTATTAACAAATGCTTATCCCTAAACATAGACATGTATATTATCACTAAAGGTATTTGAGATATATTTTCAAGATCTAAATTCTGGCTGCTATAGCAGCCTTATTTGACACTGATGTCTCCCAGTGCATTTGTATTACAACTTCAAAAATAGATTGACAAATGAATGGTAATCCAACCTAAGACTTGGTTCAGGAAAGCCATCTTATTATGGATAATAAGAGATTAAGGCACTATCAATAGACTATATTTCCTTATATTCTTAGCAGTAATTCTTACAAAAACAGATTTTTCTTCTGTCTCTTTTTAAATTGAAAAAGGTGTACTTGCTTACAAAAATGTGGATTGCATTGTATTTATATATCCCTATTTCACAAGTGTGGGTTGCGATTGCCTCGTGTAGGAAAATGCCTAATTTCATATCATAACAAGGTATATCTTTTCAAAGCCAAATCATATTAATTATATACTTGAGATCCTTTGCATTATGACATCCTTGGGTCATTTGGTGATTAAGTCACAATGCACATAAGATTATTGGATATTTATGTTTTTAATTTTCTGTATTAGTTGGGAAGCAACTGTTATGCTTATGGCAGCATGAAATTTTGTGGAGGATTTCTGCTGGTATTAAAAATTATGCAAATGTAATTGTATGAATATAAGTTCTTTTGATGAAACGTCTATTCAAGTTCTGGCCAGCAGGAAACCAAATACAAATAGGAATGAAGGACATCGTGTATCATCCCACTGCTTCATTCATGCTTCGGTTCTATGCATGGAGAGACCTATTATGAGGCCTCCCTGAGCTATGTAATTAATGAACTGAAATGTGATGGAGAAACAGAAATTTGGCTACAGTAAAGATACATTTCTGAATGTCACTTTTATAACTGCTGCAGTGTCTGCTTCCATTCTCAAAGATGGCTCCCTCCAGACATTCTGATTAGGACATTTTACCTGTAAAGATATGGGACAGGTCTTAATTGCAAAAGCAGCAAGGAACTTTTGATAGATTCTCCCACCTAACTACTCCATTACCACCCACAGGTATCAGCTGCATGAGCAGTAACAAGAGCTCATGAACAGCAGACAAAAAGAAAATATTTCTGGTGCATTGTGATGGAGTTGCCAAGAACCTGGCTGGCTTTAGAGATGAGAACTATAAACAAACACACTGTTACCCTGCAATAATTTTTTAAAATATTTGTATTGAAGTTTTTAATAAATACAGTAAAAACTAATGCAAGCTAAACTAGAAGAAATGGGGAAAAGAAAAAAGGTAGAAGAGAAAAAAAGACAACAGAGACTATAATAAAGAAGTGGTTTCCAACATTCATCACAGTCAACATAACTTAATATAATTTTTAATACCTTTTAAAATTTACAATAAAAAACCTCTTCTCCCCATATACTAATCCAGAAATCATTTTTTCCAATCCTAATGCAGCAAAAAGTCCAATAGGTGTTACCAGAACTATTGAACAAATGATTTATCCCTGGTCAAATAGTCCAACTTTATATTGCTTCCTTCTGCACAAACTTGACCTTTAAATCATTCATACGACATCCCAAGATTTGATCTGAATGCCATCATCTTTGGCATTTGAAATGAGTTTTCAAAGTTTTCACTAACTACTTTGTAAATGTCATAAAGATGTTTCTCCTAGAATTTCTTGTTGCAGCTGTTGCATGTTCAGATCCTTTTCTTGATTTGCCTTATGTATTCTCATTTTGGTAACTGCAATTTTATTGTTTTTCATGCCATCAAGCTCTATAATTCTCTTTCAGGTAAAGATTTTTTAAAGTTTTTCTCATCTTCTAAAAGTTTATCCATTGAAATCTGTATCCTTTCTGAGATATTACTTATTAATATTTCAATCCATGTTTAAAAACACTCTTTAAAATAAGAAAAAATTATAGCCAACTTTTCTGCCTCATCCTTTAGTTCCCTCTAGTGTACATTTGCAACCCTCCTCAAACCTCAGTTCAAAATATAGTTCTGTTTCAGTCATTTCACACAAGTATTTGACTTAATTATATACTGGTTTTTTAAAATCTTACCTGAAAAAGAACCAATATCCAAAACCTTTCTGGTCTCTCAATCCATTTAAAACTTTCTTACATCAAAATCCCTTTTTTTACCAGTCATATGCTATTTTAAATTCTTAAATCTCTGTTTATTAGGGGACTGGAGGCTAAAACATATAAAGAATGGTTGCAGGAATTGGGTATGTATGTCTAGTTTAATGAAAAGAAAAACTAGGGGTGACATGATAGCAGTATTCTAGTGTCTAAGGGTTTGTCACAAAGAAGAGGGAGTCAAGCTGTTCTCCAAAGCACCTGAGGGCAGGACAAGAAGCAACAGATGGAAACTAATCAAGGAGAGAAGCAACCTAGAACTAAGGAGAAATTTCCAGACAGAACAATTAATCAATGGAACAACTTGCCTCCAGAAGTTGTGGATGCTCTAACACTGGAAGTTTTTAAGAAGACATTGGACAACCATTTGTTTGAAATGGTAAAGGGTTTCCTGCCTGAGCAGGGTTGGACTAGATGACCTCCAAAGTCCCTTCCAACTCTGTTATTCTGTTAAATTTGTTAAATCGAGAGAAAGTAAAACTTACCAGTTTTCAAATTAAGCTAACAATTTTGATATTTTCTAATATCCATAATATCTCCAAATGTATTAGAAAGCGAATTCAGCTGGCTTAGTGTCCTCATGAAAGGCTCCTTTATTGCTGAGAGTAAAGATGTCACCTCCCTTGCTCCTGGCACTCAAACCCATGGGAGACTGCTGTTATCCATGCAAGAAGTTTGCTAAATGGTCTGCCATTCAGAGCATTCATGGGCAAATCTCTGGAGAGATTTGAAGGACCAGTCTATTTGCTGGTCATTCATTCTTCACAACGGTCATCATCTCTGTATCTGCAGTCAGCCATGACTCCTACTGGAAACAAAAACCCTGTAATAACTTTTTATGCTCTACCTATATCCTTTCCTAGGCATCATTTTTACTCCAAGGATTTGGGGATAAAAAGCAATCTATGGGCTAAAAATACATCCACTCTTAGATGTACACATGGGACTGGACATAGGAGTCACAGGGTTAAACTTATATCTAGCTTTGGCTACCAATACAAATGGCAGAGAAAATTAAAGTACTGTAGAGAATGAAACTAGAGCAGGGGTTCCCAACCCCCAGTCCATGGACCAGTACCAGGCCACGGCATGCCAGCAACCGGTCCACACAAACAAGCAAAGCCCCACAAGCAGGCAGCACACAAAACCACGCACTCTCCAGTCCGCAGAAAAACCTCTCTCCACGGAACCGGTTCCTGGTGCCCAAAAGGTTGGGGACCTCTGAACTAGAGATCCTCAGCACTTGACTAATAAGTGATAGGATGGCATCACTTTTGGCTAAATCACTTTTAAATATTATGGTGTGTAGCAGTTGAATTTATTCTATTAATCAAAAAGTCCTTTTTGCCCTGCTGGCAGAGTCTGTCTGACCATCACCATAAAAAAAATACTTTTGATTTGTAATAATGGCAATGAAAATGGCTTTTTAAAGCTATGTCATTGAACTGAAAATATAATTCTTGGAAACTCCGACATATATACAGTAAATGAAAGTGACTATACAGAGCTTCTGATGTATTTTTTCAAGTGATTTATTATATTCTATTGAAGTGCTTTTCTTTGGTCATATTTATGAACATGAAAGCATTTGAATAGCATTCTATGTTAGGTATGGGAGGATAGAAACTCAGATATTTTTTCTGAAAAAAGCAAAAAGCAATGATGGACTGAAAAATTCTAGTTGTCATTGTTTTCATTACTTTAGTGTTTTTCAAAAACATTGTAGGACAAGCTAAATATTACTTTAAATGCAGAATCATATTTAATATTCAAATAAGTATTTGTTATTCCTAACTCTTGCCCATTATTGTTTTGTATATTATTGGACCAATCGTTTCTTTCTTTCTTTCTCTTTCTTTCTTTCTTTCTTTCTTTCTTTCTTTCTTTCTTTCTTTCTTTCTTTCTTTCTTTCTTTCTTTCTTTCTTTCTTTCTTTCTTTCTTTCTTTCTTTCTTTCTTTTTCTTTCTTTCTTTCTTTCTTTCTTTCTTTTTTTCTCTTTCTTTCTTTCTTTCTTTCTTTCTCTCTTTTTCTTTCTTTCTTTCTTTCTCTCTCTCTCTCTCTCTCTCTCTCTCTCTCTCTCTCTCTCTCTCTCTCCCTCCCTCCCTCCCTCCTTCCCTTCCTTCCTTCCTTCCTTCCTTCCTTCCTTCCTTCCTTCCTTCCTTCCTTCCTTCCTTCCTTCCTTCCTTCTTGTTCCTTACATATTGAAAGAAACTTTTTTGTTATTCTTTTTGCCATTAGTTGCTAGTCTTAGCTCATTCTTGGCCTTGGCTTTCCTGACTCCGTCTTTGCTGATATTCTGTTTTAGTTACGTGCCCTCTTTCCATTTTTTATATTTGACCTTATTGTCCATCAGTTTCTCAGAAAGCTCTTTGTGCTACCATGCTGGTCTCATGTGAGGGTTTTTTTTGGAACAAACTAAATAGTACTTTAAATGCACAATCATATTTAATATTCAAGTAGGTACTTGGTATTCCTAACTCTTTCCCATTATTGTTTTGTATGTCATGCCAAAAGAAAGTGAAAGAGCTTTTCTAGGATTGTTACTTATATATCACTGAAAATAGGATGCGGGATTCTTAACAAAGCAACATTAGAAAGCGATCATCATCACTGCAAATTTCTGCTGTGAGGCAGGATGCAGAAGAGAATGATTATGGGCCAGACACATCACATGATGTAATGGTAAGGTCAAAACAGAAGAATAATGAGTCGCAACTTAGAGTTCGTTTATGAGCCATGGAATCTCTGCAGCACTTTATGATAGTTGCTTTGATATAATAATAATAATAATAATAATAATAATAATAATAATAATAATAATAATAATAATAATAATAATAATAATAATAATAATAATAATAATAATAATAATAATAATAATAATATAGAAGAGAAGAGAAAGAACAGAAGAAGATAACAAAATACAAAGACCTACAAATAGAAATAGAACGACTGTGGCAAAGGCAAGAAAGGGTAGTACCAATAGTAATAGGTGCCTTGGATGTAATAGGTGCCTTGGATGCAAACAACTGGAGCACCACTTGGACACCATTGGCATTGACAAATTCACCATCAGTCAATTGCAAAAGGCAGCCTTACTAGGAACAGCTTCCATCCTGCGATGATATCTGTAATACCATCAATTCAAACATCCATATCTGCCTATCCCAGGCGCTTGGTAAGGACTCGATAGGTAGACAAAAATGCCAAATCCAGTCTGAACATCTGGCTGACTGTGCAATTAATAATAATAATAATAATAATAATAATAATAATAATAATAATAATAATAATAATAATAATAATAATAATAATAATAATAATAATAACAACAACAACAACAAAACAACAACAACAACAACAACAACAATAACAATAACAATAACAACAACAACAATAACAACAATAACAACAATAATAACAATAACAATAACAATAATAATAATAATAATAGTTAGAAGGGACCTTGGAGGTCTAGTCCAAACCCCTGCTCAGGCAGGAAACCCTACACCATTTCAGACAAATGGTTGTCCAGTCTCTTCTTAAAAACTTCCAATGGTGGAACATTCACAACTTCTGGAGGCAGGTTGTTCCACTGATTAATTGTTCTATCAGGAAATTTCTCCTTAGTTCTAGGTTGCTTCTCTCTTTGATTAGTTTCCATCCATTGCTTCTTGTCCTGCCTTCAGGTGCTTTGGAGAGTAGCTTGACCCCCTCTTTTTTGTGGCAGCCCCTGAGATATTGGAACACTGCTAACACGTCACCCCTAGTCCTTCTTTTCATTAAACTAGACATACCCAATTCCAGCAACCGTTCTTTATATGTTTTAGCCTCCAGTCCCCTAATCATTGTTGCTCTTCTCTGTACTCTTTCTAGAGTCTCAACATCTTTTTTACATTGTGGTGATACTGCATGCAGTATTCCAAGTGTGGCCTATCTTGATTCTATCTCTCTGTTAATGCAGCCTAGCACTGAGTTGGCTTTTTTGGCAGCTGCAGCACACTGCTGGCTCATATTTAAGTGATTGTCCACTAGGCCTCCGAGATCCCTCCCACAGTTACTACTGTTGAGCAAAGTACCACCTATACTGTACCTGTGCATTTGGTTTTTCTTGCCTAAATGTAGAACCTTACTTTTTTCACCATTGAATTTCATTTTGTTGGTCCCAGTTTTCCTACCTCTACATAATTTTAGTTTTGTTTATGTAGATTAGTACATGCATACTGGAATTCTCTACAGCTTACATGAGTGAAGCAAATTAAGTTGCCATGAATTGTTAAATGCTGTCTGTTGTATTGATGTGATTATCTAAAAGTTTGGAATATCTAATTGTATCCCCTTGAAGAGAAAGGCAAATCCGAATCATTGTAATCTTTAGAGAGTTTGTTTCTCTTTGTTTAAAGAATTCAAATGCTATAAAGCTGAATGTCTCTTGAGGAGTCTGTATTGCAAAAATTAATAAATAGAAGCAACAGTAAATAGCATGCTTGTTTCTTCTTCACACATTGATTTTTCCATTAATATATAGTGCAGCCATAGCTAATTAATAAAATTGCTTAATATACAAACTAGAAATAAGCAATTTCAAAGGAACGTAATAGGATTTTGTTGAAGCAAAGTTTTGCTAATGATTAGCAAGCTGTTCAAATAGCAGCAATATTAAGTATGGAACACCAAGTAGAAACAAATTGGCTTGTTAGAGTAATAAAGAATAAAAGTTATTACTTCTTATCATGCATAGATATGGATTATGGACTCATTTCTGGATATTTAAATTGATAGTGTCAGATATTAAATTTTTCTGTCACCAAATTACAAAACTATCACTTCAATATACATAGAACCATTTAAAAAACCATTTTAAAGTATGCATTTATTGCCTAAGTATGTTGTCTACAAATTTGATTATCATGAATTTCATACCTTTGTGGCCTGGCCCATTGCACAAAGAAGATAAAATGAAACAGAATAATGTCCTATTTTATTCATTAATCCTGTATGGCAAACAGATAAAATTTGGCATATCTCTTTAATAAACAAAATATGCAGAGCTGTTTCAGCCATGCTAAACAGCCTTGATGAAATTTTAGTAAGTTCACACACTAGCACTTGCACTGACACAATGTAGTCAGTCCTTGACTTACAACCACAATTTAACCCAAAGTTTCTGTTACTACGTGAGACAGTTTTTAAGTGAATTTTGCCCATTTATGATCGTTCTTGCCACAATTGTTAAGTTAGTAACATGGTTGTAAAATAAATCTAGCTTCTCCATTGACTTTGCTTCTCAGAAAGTGATCACATGATCCTGGGACACATTATAAATATGAGCCAGTTGCCAAGTGTCTGAATTTTGATCACACGACTACGGGGATGCTGCAAAGATCATGAGTGTGAAAAATAGTCATAAGCCACTTTTTTTAGTACTGTTGTAACTTTGAGCAGTCACTGAATGAAAGGTTATAATTCAAGGACTACCTGTATCTGAAGCTTGGAAAGAGAGGGGTTTTTTTTAATGATAGTGTGTTGAGCCAGCTTAGTCATTTCTTTCATTCATTCTTTAATGTATTGTGCAAAGCAGAAAATGGTTAATTCGGTAATCAGGTTAAGCATTTGTGTCATAAAGCAAACAATTTATGAAAGTATTGCCACAGAATTCTATTTACCAGAAGGAACAAAAAGATGATGATTTCTGGAAATCTTTTTCTCTACAATGTTGTACATTTTTTTTTCAAATTCTGCAATTATTTATTAGTATTTGGTTGGTAAGCCAAAAGACAGTATCAATTTTAAAACCCTATAGAATTCAGCAGCTTTGTTATTTTACATTCACATGGACATAGGCAAGGCCTTTTTTATTGTTTTCAGTGGAAATGTCAAAAACTTTGTGCACACTGCTTGGCACATAATGAAAAGAAGAAAAAAGACACACTAATTCCCATAATGGAAAAATGGGTGGTAAAGATGATGCAGTTGGTGGAGATGACAAAACTGACTCTTTAAAATTAAAGAGAAGAATTTATCTTGTTTTGTTTCTACTTGGAAATCGCTTCTGGACTTTTTGCTTGTGAAATGGAAAAAATGAAACTTTGATTTTAGGTTTTGATTATTAGAATGAATTGAAATGATTAGAAATGGCTTGAAATGTTGTAAACTGTAAAGCAAAAGGTTGAGATTATAATTTCTTTTTTCACTACTTTTTTCTTTCTTTTTTCATTCTTTTCTCTGTTCCTCTTCTGTTCCAGCTTTGTTGTTTTTGCTTTTTAACTTATAAAAACTTTGTTAACTGTATTTTAAAAACTGTAATAAAATTCAAATAAAAAGAAAAAAAACAGAGATTGTGCCATTTGGAGGGTTTGGAGCCCCCTGATAGCTTTACATAAATCTATTAGACTATAATTAAAAGCAGAAGGTACAACTTAGAAATCCTCCAGTGTAAAATTATTGGGAGATAAAGTCAAGTATCCTCAATTATACCTACTGCTGTTAAACTGTGTGCCTTAATTTGCCATCAGTGGCATATAGTTAAACTCTGCCTATCATCCTTCAAGTTCACACCTTTTACTGAAACAGATTTGAGGCACTATATCCTTACACAGCTGGGTATATACGAACCAAAGAATATTGAGATTCAGTATTTTATTTATTTGGAATTGGCATGTAGATTGGGTTAATGATGGGGATAAGATAATTTTTGGCTGGCTTAACATGCTTATGTTGCTAAATTTACCCTTTTTCAATACATGGAACTGTAAATTTACTAAACTACTAAACTTTACCCAATACACTAAGCCAAGAAAAGCAATTACATCAAAATGAACACTAACCAAGTTTACCATGTTGTGTGAATATCATGACTAGATCTTTATTTAACCTGATGAAGTGTTTGCATTAATATAGTCATCAAATGTCTACTTACTTTTTTATTTAAAAAAGTAAAGGTTTCCCTGTTCAGTTGTTTCTGACTCTAGGGCAGGGTGCTCATCTCTGTTTCTTGGCTGAAGAAGCCTGCATTGTCTGAAGACAATTTCCGTGGTCATGTGGCCAGCATTACTATACGCTGAGGTGCACAGAATGCTGATACCTTCCCACCAAAGTTGTACCTATTAATCTACTTGCATTTGAATGCTTTCAAACTGCTAGGTGGGCAGTTTGCGCAAAGCTCAGGCTTCTTTAACCACTGAGCCATCGTGCCCCTACATCTTTTTATATATCTCCATAAAAATGTCTGTAGCAAGTTTTGTATTAGTCTCCAAACTATTTAACTCCAATCCTTCTTTCTACTCAAACTGCTTAAGGAGTTTACCATGTTCATATCCAAATAAAGCAATCAAAATGAACAGTTGTTTTCTTTTTGGAAATTTAACACAGGAAATCCTCCTGCTGAAAGCACACAATGGTTCTTAATTTCTCCAGAGTCAGTAGGAGCCATGGAAAACAAGCTTTATCCTTTGTAGTACATTCCTCAAGAGGCAAAATAAAAATAACAAAAAAAATATATGCAGGAACTTTAAAAAAAACTGTGAAAATTAAATCTACATCATTGATTTAAACTGAATACATATCCAGATGTTATTTTTTTTTTAAAAAAATCAATGTGCCAAGTTAATTTATTTGCAGAGCTTGCATGTATATAGTTTTCTTCTGCTCTTCTGTTTTTCAGCTTTCATGATTTGAAATCTTGAATAATAATAATAATAATAATAATAATAATAATAATAATAATAATAATAATAATAATAATAATAATAATAATAATAATAATAATAATAATAATAATAATAATAATAATAATGTTGGAAGGGACCTTGGAGGTCATCTAGTCCAACCCCCTGCTCAGGCAGGAAACCCTATACCATTTCAGACAAATGGCTGTCCAGTCTCTTCTTAAAAACTTCCAGTGTTGGAGCATTCACCGCTTCTGGAGGCAGGTTGTTCCACTGGTTAATTGTTCTAACTGTCAGGAAGTTTCTCCTTAGTTCTAGGTTGCTTCTCTCCTTGATTAGTTTCCATCCGTTGCTTCTTGTCCTGCCTTCAGGCGCTTTGGAAAATAGCTTGACTCCCTCTTCTTTGTGGCAGCCCCTGAGATATTGGAACACTGCTATTATGTCCCCCCTCGTCCTTCTCTTCATTAAACTAGACATACCCAATTCCAGCAACCGTTCCTTATATGCTTTAGCCTCCAGTCCCCTAATCATCTTTGTTGCTCTTCTCTGCTTTGTGCTAGTAGAAAAGAAGATTGTTGACTTGCCTTTTCTAGTTTTGGCCCTGAAGAGTTCAAAAATCTGTGGAGATTTGACAGGTAACTTTGAAAACATTTTTGGATATATTTATGGCAATTGAAATGGAGATGAACACCACCGCTTATAGTCGGCAATGACTAGCGGAGTAAAATCCAGAGGGGCTCCTTTTTGTGGCAAAATCTAAACTTTTTCATTTCATGCCTCCAATTTATAGAACGTTTTGAAGTCCCACAATAAGATAATCCTATACTTTCCTTAGAAATTTTTTAATTCTGTCTTCCCCATAGCACATTCACAGGCATCCTGTAAATCAGGGGTGGGGAATTATGGCCTTTTTATGACTTCTGGATTTCAACTCCCAGAATTCCTGAACCAACCATGCTGGCTCAGGAATGTTGGCAGTTGAAGGCCACAAGTCATAAAGGTCCATAGTTCCCCACCTCTGCTGTAAATGAAGACATGAGGACATTCTCCAAGTGGTCTTAATTTTTTTGCTCTGAATGGGAAAGAAATGACATTTAGACCTAATGAAAACTATTGGACATTAAAAACAATAACTTTAAAGAATATCACCTTAGCTGTTAAAATAGCTGCTATAAAAAAACACAACATTGTTTTTCAACCTCAGACTCCAACTGCCAGAATTCCCTAGAATATAAAGTCCACACATCTTAAAATTGCTGAGGTTGAGAAGCACTGCACTTAAAGTTTCAAAATTACAATATATTTATGTAAACCTGTGGTTTGGCTGTTTTGGAACACTGTGGGAAGTTCTGGTTGCCTCATTTCAAAACAGATCATTGTGAGCCACCAAAATGCTAGGACGGTAAAAGCAGTTTTAGGGGAAATAATAGTCAAGGAAAGGGGTGACAAAGAGGTTAGGAAGAACCCTTTCTTCTTGTCTGACAGTAATAAGGCTCTGGGTTGTTTGTTGACTGACTGGCAGATTAAGAATTAATATTTTTTTAAACAGGTTGTTGATGTGAACTTTTTTGAAAAATAGATATATGACTGTGGGTATTAGGAAAGAGAGGGCCTTGTGTTCTGGTGGTTCTTCCTATGTGATTGGTTCTAGTCGGTGGTAATGGGGTAAGGGGAAGATGTTATTGTGACATCAGCATACTGTGATCTTGCCCTCCTGCTTAACATATATATGAAACTATTGGGTGAGATCATTCACTAGTTCAAAGTCCAGTATCATCAGTACATAGATATGGCGAGATGGTCATGGCGAGATGGCCACATGAAGTTGGCCACAGCAAGTTGTCCCATTCCAGTCTACGGACCTAAGAATTTTTTTCTGCCATGATGTTGCTTTTGGAATATCATTCCTCAGCAGATTTGAAGAACTCCTACTGTGTAGCTATACCTCAAATCTCTAAAACCTAGCTTTCCACCCAGACCTAGGATGAATGTGATTGTTGAGCCTCTGTTAGTTCTCTTTTGATGTATAGATTTTTTTTATTCCAAATGTACAAGTTATTTTTTCTTTCATTTTACTGTTTCCTACTTTTAGATTTCTAAGCTGCCCAGAATTGCTGACAGTCAAGTACCCTCTAAATCCAGTAAATAAAATACTTTAAAAATAATATTTTATTTGTGCTGGTTGCCAAAGGGGCAACACTACAAATCCATAGTACTCATTCATCTTTATTAATTATGTGTTATTTTATGATGGAAAACCCAGTAAAGAAAGTAGGGCTGGCTCAGGATATTTTGCTGCTCTTTGCTTCCAAACAAATAGGCCAACTGGATTTGTAATTATATCTTAATTCAATGTTATTACAATTTTGGAGACAATACAGGAGTCACAGATGTGAGGACTGGATCCTTGGGGATTCAAGGCAATTTGTATGGAACACAGTTCAGTAATCTAATAGAGAAACATGCCTGAATAGTTCAGAAGGAACAGTTTGGAGACCAATCACTGCTGTTGCCATATACAACTTAGCATCTGTTTGTTGAAATATCTGAACTAAACTGTCTTCTCTTAGCACATAATTAATGTATGGTCATGGAGAATAGTTTAGATTGCTTTAAAGTGGACTAAGGACATGTCTATAATGGTTAGTCATATGGAAAATACTGGTTTCAACAATGTTATCATGGATTCATAAAATGTATGGGTTGGAAGATCTTTTAGTTATCATCTAATCCTATTCTCTGCACCATGAATCAATTACTATTGATTATTACATCCCTGAAAGAAGGCTATCCAGCTTCTGTTCAAATACCTCCAGGGAAGAAGAGTCCACCATTATGTGAGGCAGTCTGTTTCACTTTGAACAGAATAACAGAGTTGGAACTTCGAGGTCTTCTAGTCCAACCCCCTGCCTAACCCCCTATACCATTCTGGAAAAATGGCTCTCCAATCTCTTCTTAAAAACCTCCAGTGATAGAGCACTCATAACTTCTAAAGGCAAGCCGTTCCACTAGTTAAGTGTTCTCTCTGTTAGGAAATTTATCCTTAGTTCTAGGTTGGATATCTCTTTGATAACTTTCCATCTGTTATTTCTTGTCTTACCCTCAGATGCTTTGGAGAATGGGTTGTCCCCCTCTTCTTTGTGACAGCCTCTCAAATATTGGAAGACTGCTATCAAGTCTCCCTAGTCCTTCTCCTCATTGGACTAGACATACCATTTCCTACAACTGTTCATCATATGTTTTAGCCTCCATACCCCTAATCCAGTGGTTCCCAATCTTTTCTATACCCTGCACCCCTAGAATGCTTCTGATATATTCTCGCACCCCTTACAAAAGTTCAAAATAATGGCAACTATAATTTTGAAAAATCAAGTTTTCACACCCCCTGGAATATCGTCTCGCACTCCTGGTTGGGAACCCCTGCCCTAATCATGTTGCTCTTCTCTGCTCTTTCTATAATTTCAATATCTTTTTTTTTTGTATTGTGGTGACCAGAACTAGACACAGTATTCCAAGTGTGGTCTTAGCAAGGAAGTATAAAGTGGTACTAATACTTCATGTGATCTTGATGCTATTCCTCTGTTTATGCACTCTAGGACTGGACTGGCTTGTTTGACAGCCTAAGTACATTGCTGGCTCATTCATAAGTGGTTGTCCACTAGCACTTCTAGATCCCTTTCACAGTTACTGATTTTGATCTAGATACTGCCTATTCTGTGTGCTTGCTTTTCCTTGCCTAATTGTAAAATCTTACTTTCCTTGCATTTTGTTGGATAGGGCCCAATGTTCAAATCTGTGAAAATCTTTCTGGATCTTGAGCCTATCTTCTAATGTGCTGGCTATTCCCCCTAGATTGGTATCATCTGCACATTTGATAAGTTCCCCTTCTATCCCCTCATCTAAATCATTTATGAAGATGCTGAAGAATACTGGGCTTAAGACAGAACCTTAGGGTACCCCACTGTACACTTGCCTCCATGTAACTCTAGTTCCATTAAAGACTACATGAGTGTGATTTGTCAGTCAGTTATGAATTCATCTGGTAGTAAAGCTGTCTATCTGACATTTTTTTTATCTTATCAAGAAGTAAGTTGTGGTCTACTTTGTCAAATGCCTTACTGAAGTCCAAATATACTATGTCCACAGCATTTCGCTGGCCCACTAATTTAGGATTTTATTTTCTCCTGATGTCCAATCAAAATGTATTTTCTTGTAATGTGAAAACATTGTTCCTTGCAATATCTTCTGGGCAATTATGAACAATTCTGCCCAGTCTTCTGCATCAAACCCTGTAGGTAGTTTAAGGTAGTTATCATGTCTCCCCAATCATGCCTCAAAATATTAATTGCTGATAAACAATAATAGCCATCAAGATTCACTTCTGGAATTCCCAAAAGCAGCTGGATATCTGCTATAGGTTTCAGAATTCTGGACTAGTTAATTGTGTCTGATCTAGAACAATTATTCTTACATTTTTGAAATAACCTTTCCTTTCAAATTATGACAAAATATGACATTTTGGATTAGCCTGCTCATATATAAATATTAGTAATTTGTGTTTGTGACTTTGCCTGTTTAACAAGATATTCACTGTTTTTTTAAAAGAAAACTAATTTCTAGTTATAGCCTGATACAACTGATATACATTGTGTAAGAAATCAACTGCATTCTGATGTAATGATTAGCTAAAATATGTTGACTGTCTACTTTATTTCCCCTCATGATTGAATTGGCTAAAAAAAACTTTTTTTAATGACATTTTAAGTTCTTCTTATGGACAAATGGATCCTAAATGCCAAGACTATTAGTTAAAACTGTGGTTTATACATGTTTGTGAATAATAATCATAGCATCATTTATCAATTTTTGTTTGTCCCTTTGCATTGGCATCTGTAACAGTAGCAAGAGAGCAAATGACAAAGTGGCATGATGGCATGATGCCATGATGAAAATTTGCATCAAATGTTATAAAGCAATTTTTATAATAATTACTTTATGTCATGACATGTTTCATCTATTTAGAATCATGCAAAGGTTTTTATAGTTAGTCTTTATTTTCATAATGAGAGGAGCAAAGCAGGAATAAATAGTTATATTCACATTATACTTTATTAAATTATAGTTTTCACCTTATTAGCACTCCATATTAGTATATCTATTATATATTATCTATTAACTATTATCTATTATTATCTAGTATCTATCTATCATCTATCTATCATCCATCCATCCATTCACTCATTTGTTGTTTCTTACTTTCCTCTTCTTTGCAGATGACACTAAACTGGCAAGAATAGCCAACAGCCCAGAAAACAAGCTCAGGATCCAAAAAGTTCTTGACAAACTTGAACAATGGGCCCTATTAAACAAAATGAATTTTAATGTGGAGAAAAGCAAAGTTTTACATTTAGGCAGGAAAAATCAAAGGTATAAGTACAGATTAGGAGAGACATGGCTCAAAAATAGTAACTGTGAGAGGGACCTTAGAGTCCTTGTGGATGATCACTTGAATATGAGCCAGCATTGTGCAGCAGCAGCCAAAAAAGCTAATACAATCCTGGGTTGTATAAACAGAGGCATAGAATCAAGATCACACAAAGTACTAGTACCGCTTTATAAAACCCTAATAAGACCACATCTGGAATATTGCAACCAATTTTGGTCACCATACTACAAAAAAGATGTTGAGACTTTGGAAAAAGTTCAGAGAAGAGCAACTAAAATGATCAAAGGGCTGGAGACTAAAACATATGAAGAATGGCTGCAGGACTTGGGTTTGGCTAGCCTAAAGAAAAGAAGAAACAGGGGTGACATGATAGCAGTATTCCAGTATTTGAGGGGCTGCCACAAAGAAGAGGGGGTTAAGTTATTGTCCAGAGCACAAGAGGGCAGGAGAAGAAACAATGGTTGGAAACTGACCAAAGAGAGAAGCAACCTTGAATTAAGGAAAAACTTCCTGACAGTGAGGACAATTAACCAGTGGAACAGCTTGCCTTCAGAAATCGTGGGCACTCCATCACTGGAGGTTTTTAAGAAGAGACTAGACAGTCACTTGTCTGAAATGGTATAAGTCAGTGGTGGCGAACCTATGGCACACGTGCCAGAGGCGGCACTCAGAGCCCTCTCTGTGGGCATGCACGCCATGCCCCGGAGATGGCAACCGTCCCTCTTAACCAGCCGCCCGCTAACTCACCAAGGTCCCACGTGGCCAGATGCATCCCAGTACCCATGTGCTCACTGGCCTCTGTGTGCGGGGGCCGATGGTGTCAGGCAGCAGCCACCCTGGCCCCTGCCTCACCTTGTCCTGTGACAATGGCACCCCCGCCCTGCCTCGCCTTGCCTCGCCTCATCCCGCAGGACGAGCCTCCTGCCCACCGCCTCACCTGCCAGAGACCCCCTGGATCTCCCCCAATCCTGCCCCCACAGGCATCCCTCCCCACGAGCAACATCGAGGTGATCACGCCCACCTTGGCCACACCCACCCAGTCTGCCATGACCACCACAGCCACGCCCACCCAGGGGGCCACACCCACCTGGCACTCGGCGATAAATAAGTGGGTTTTGGGTTGCAGTTTGGGCACTCAGTCTCTAAAAGGTTCGCCATCACTGGTATAGGTTCTCCTGCTTGAACAGGGGGCTGGACCAGAAGACCTCCAAGGTCCCTTCCAGCTCTATTCTATTCTGTTCTGTTCTGTTCTGTTCTATTGTGGCTGAGATTCATTTTAAGTCAGTGGGCTATCTTTCATAGCATGACACAGTCATTGTCCAATATGGGACCTATGAATACCAAAATAATTGTAGTAGTCTGACCAGGAGTAGCCATTAGTCATAATTAAAATACTTCTTCCAGGGCTTCCTACCATTTCAATTTCAATTTTTTTTTTCCTGGGCTGATGAATTTAAGCAAGCTACTCTTTTTATTTTTGATGAGTGCCTGTGAGGGGCAGCATAGGCATTCTTGGAAATAAACGTGCTACTAGAGATTGGAACTGCTTTCCTTTGCAGTATGGCAGATTTCTAATTTCAAAAATTAAATTATTAGAAATGGTCAGGAAGTCCTAGAAAATTTAAGAGATATGTCTGTGAACATAATGGATGCCACATGGCCCACCCTTGCTTAATTCAAAGTACCAAGGATCCTTTATATGCCCTCCTATGTATATAAATGCTGTGTATAGAAATTTCCTTCCAGAAATGAAATGATTCTGAAGTAGGTAGTTAACGCAAAATACAACACAAATTATCTTTTATGCACGATAGTTTCTCTAACCATCCCAGTGATTATGTTTCATGAAATATTTTCTTATTTCAGTGTGACATTCTGAAAAATGAAATACAGAAATATGGCAATGTAATCATTCTGCTAAAACCTTCACTTTAGGAATGCTCAGCAATGTTTTATTTGTACAAACATTCTGAATTCAAGAAGAAAGAGAACTACATTTCTTTGGAACAGCTGATGACAACTTTTTAAAAAGTTACTTATCAAATGTAGTTCTCCGCATACAATGCAAAATTTACCAAGGATTGGAGTTAGGATCATAAATTGAGTAATCTGGAGCAGGGGGTTGGCCGAGAAGGCCTCTGAGGTCCCTTCCAACTCTATTATTCTATGTTCTAATCCTGGTGGCTTCCAGACTTAGAAACTTTTTCTAGGACTATATTTTAATAATAACAATGATACCCCTCAAATCAAGCTCAATTACTGATGATTTCGGGTAAAAAAAAGTAGTTTACCATTAGAACATAGCACCCAATAATGATAGACCTGTTGGTTCAAGGTGAGATTCATCTGTGTGTAGCATTTTGAGTCTCCCATTGGCCAACTAGATGCCTCTGGGATGATCATAAGCAATCCTTCTCTCACTATTGCACCTCTTTAACTGATATTTGGAAGCATGCTATCACCAATTTAAAGGTGGCATTGACCAATGCCATCAAGACTACTAGACCTTGATAGCCTTAGCTCCCCTGAGAATAACCAAATCTCTTTAAAACTATCCAGTTTAATGACCACCACAACAGTTTGTGGTAATGAATTCCATAGGTTAATTAATTGCCTTAGGAAGAATTTGTTTCCTAAATCTCTTTCCAATCAGCTTCATTTGATGACCTCTGACCTTAGTTAGATCTCATCTGGGGTTGGTCTCATCTGGGGTTGCTGTAGCCTGCCTTTTTGTTTGGGATGGAAACAAGTTTTCATAGCCCAAATAGGCTCGAACAGAAAATAAATCTGCTGGTCAGTTGTAAATCAGGAAATCCACTTAACACTGCAAACCCAAAATCATGCTTTAGTTTGTGGTCTGGATTGTAGCAGCTTAGGCAGTAGTAATGTCTGAGTGAGGGTTTTTCTACACCAGAGTGTAACCTGAAGTATGCCTGAAGTAGCTTAAGATGATGTTTAACTCTTCCATTATTTTTTTCTATTTAAGTACAGAAAAAGTCATGACAATCGCATGTATTGCACTCTGGAACATTATTCCTCTGAAATGAGATCCACCTAATTCTAATTGTTTTATATTCTTATATATGGTACTGTAAGCCACCCACAATCGCTTGATAGTGAGATGGGTAACATATCAATTTAACAGATGAATGATAAAATCAAACAAGTCCAGGAAAAAAAAGGCAGGCATGGCTTACGAGGAGCCATAAAACCATAAAAAGTGAGAAGCTTTCCTTCAGGAACTAAAAAGTCAGTCCTAAGCAGGTGAGCAAAATGAAGCACAAACTCTTAAAGAATGCAATTTTAGAAAAAGAAGAAAAAATTGATAAAGGATTAGAATAAACTATTGCAAAAATCATTTAGTATTTGACAAAAATCATTAAGTATTTGGGTTGTTAATGACAAAGGAGTAAAAGGAGGATCTGCAGACTGCATAAAACTCAATGAATTATTTGCATTTGTCTTTACTATAGAACAGGGGTGTCAAACTGCCAGCCCGTGGGCCGGATGCGTCATGCCGAAACCGCGCCCATCCCATTGCCGGCAATGGAAAAAAAGTTGTGATACGTCGCAACACGTCATGTGACGTTGCGAGTTTGACACCCCTGCTATAGAACCAGTATTGACTTTCTCACAGACAAAATCAGAACAATTGAAGCAAACTGAGATAACAAGAGAAAATATTCGGGAACACTTTGAAAGACTACACAGTAACAAATCACCAGATCCTGATGAATCCATCCAAAGGTTCTTAAAGAATTCAACTGTGAAATTGCTGATCTCCTCTTTTCTGAGCTGAACCAGGGTCAGCTAATTGTACATCTGCAAATAGAAAGTATATTTATTTCATACTGAATGGAAATTTAAGATAAATTGAGGGCATTTCTCTATCTCTGACATTCATTAATCACCGCACAGCAGTAGTTTTCAAGGCAATATGCAATAAAATAAAGCTAAAAGTCATCTATTATTAAACCAAACACCAGAATACTCAGATAGCTCCATGATGTCATATGTTATATTTTCAAAAGCATTTTCTCCTTATCTTCAGCTAAAAAGAATGCTCTATATGTATATAGAAAGTTCTATATGCTGACAGAAGTTTTGAATATTCATTTTATTTATTTCTGATATTTCACCATAGACTTTTAAATATTTTAAATACAACAACAACAACAACAACAACAACAACAATAATAACAATAACAATAATAATAATAATAATAATAATAATAATAATAATAATAATAATAATAATAATAATAATAATAATAATAATAATAAAGTTGGAAGGGACCTTGGAGGTCATCGAGTCCAACCCCCTGCTCAGGCAGGAAACCCTATACCATTTCGGACAAATGGCTGTCCAGTCTCTTCTTAAAAACTTCCCGTGTTGGAGCATTCACCGCTTCTGGAGGCAGGTTGTTCCACTGGTTAATTGTTCTAACTATCAGGAAGTTTCTCCTCATTTCCAGGTTGCTTCTCTCCTTGATTAGTTTCCATCCATTGCTTCTTGTCCTGTCTTCAGGTGCTTTGGAGAATAGCTTGACTCCCTCTTCATTATGACAGCCCCTGAGATATTGGAACACTGCTATCATGTCACCCCTAGTCCTTCTTTTCATTAAACTAGACATACCCAATTCCTGCAACTGTTCCTTATATGTTTTAGCCTCCTATTAATTAATCTAATTAATATTAGATTAATATTTTAATCTAATTATGGATTTATCACTTCAGTAATTAAAAAGTAGTTTTACCATCTGATTGTGTTATAGCTTTATGATTTATATTATATGACAAATGTTTCCAGTCTTACATTTTATATTAATCAATAGGTACAAGACTACATCAAGGCTTCAGATCATATGATATTCCCTTTATATGTAAGGGAATATCTGTAGAATGCATCTTCTTAGAATAAGTTTATAGAAAGGAATTTATGTACTCTATATGGACATAGCATCATGTATGTGCCTTTTTGTATTCACTTAAATTCATCAGTGCATTAGAAAGTATATTAAAAGCTATCCATTGTATCCAACTATTAAAAGAATATTTCCTTTAAGAATTATTGTGTGTGTAGGATATGCCCCCGGTTCGATTACCAGTCAAAGATTAATTAAATTAAAACTACGTAATGATCTGCAATAAAAAGAATTTAAGTGTGAAATCTGAAATTTTTGAAATTGAAATCTTTCCAAACTCACTGACTTTTCTTCATTGTTGAAATAAAAATATTTGCCAGGTGTACTTTAAAGAAAATTTGCCAAGAACAAAATTTGTGTAAGACAAGGCTTCATAATAACGTTAATTGTATTTTATATGATTTTTAGGTAATAGTTGTTAGCCATTAGAGTTACTTGCTTAAGATGATTGACCAGATAATTTTTCTAAAATAAATACTAAGAGTTACCACACTTATATTCTTGTTTGAGTATGTTTGGTTATGTGGTGTGTACAAACACACACACATACACACACACATTCACACACACATTGTTATCCATGGAAATATTTCACATTTTATGTTCAAGAAAGAGGCGTACCTCAATTATAAAGGTTAAGCTTTGCATATACAAGGATCTTCAACTATGACTGAGTTGCTTTGTCTAAAGAGTTCTATGGTTCTATGGTTCTATGTCAGTTTGGAGAACAGAATTGAGTAGAGGTCCCACAAGGCAATATCTGGACTCTGGACTGATCAGTATTTTTATTAATGACTTAAATGAAGAGATTGAGGATATTATCAAATTTTCAGATGACACAAAACCAGAAGGAGTGACTAGTATTTTAGAAGATAAAGAGAAGATTCAGACAGCATATTCTAAAATATCTGGATAGGATCTTGAAGAATGAGTTAAACAACCAGAAATTCTGTATCTGTGAAGAAAAAACTGAAATTAGTTTTTTATGTGAAGTAATACATATGTAAAAAAACTGTGGACCCTAATTAAATAAATGAAGCAACAGTTGTTTAAAAGGCAAATGCTATTTTGAGTATATTGAAAAGAGAATAGAGCTTACAAGAATTTGTTGTCCTGCTGTATTTTGCCTTGGTCAGGCCATACTTGGATTACTGTGACCGGTTTGTGATACAAAACTCAATAAAGGAAATTGACAAACTTGATCAAGTTTATGGTGGATATGTCTAGCCTGCAGAAGAAGAGACTAGGAGAGATATGACAGCAGGCTTCAGATATTTAAAGAGTTTTATATAGTGGGCTTGTTCTCTGTCACCTCTTGGTAAACAACATCTACTTATCTGAGGTTCTTGGGATGGACTCGAAAGATGGAGAAAAATGTCAACTCTGACTGACTGTGTGACCAACCATAATAATAATGACTGAATAATAAGATAATTGGTTGGTTCCATTGCTACTAACTTGAAGTTGTTCGTCAGGATTTCAGAGTTTTCCCAATCCCAGATGATTACCCCAGAGCCAGAAACGTTACGCATTTAAAAAAAAGTTTCTATTACTCTAGGTATGATTTCCCTTTTAAAAACATTACAAAATATGTGAATGGATGTGAATAGTGATATTTCATTTCAAACATCATGATGATCTTCAAAAGCCTAGAAAAAGATTAAAAATTGATTAAAATTGACAAGATTTTTACCCATATCTAAATATATAACATTGTGATATTTCATATATTTTAATGTTTTCCCTAATTGACTCATTTCCAACTAAAAGGTAGTGATTACACTCTCCTGTTAGAATATCCAATTTAATTTTGTGTTGCTAATTGTTTCTAGCTTTTCTTCGATTTCATTATACACAGACATTAATCAAGTAAAGTAAAATGACAGTAAATTAAAAAGTTTTTTAAAGGTTACCAATAGACCACTTTCTCTGTACGAATCACTTTTATGATTGATTTTTTTGTCTTTACAGATGCTCTCTATGTATTGTATCCTAACATCTTCAGGCTTTAAATTTTAGAAAAGTGTTTAATAAAATTATGTTTATCTGTCTTGTCTGTCTGCCTGTCTGTCTGTCTGTCTATCTGTCTATCTATCATCTAACTATCTGCGGAAATAGTTTAGTCTGTGTCATTTTCTGCAACCTGTTATAACTAAATATCCCACAGACTGCATATATTACTGAAACTCACTGAAGAAATTTATACTCACAAAAGTTTGTGTATGTGCTGCCAAAGTGAATATCATACTTAATATATTACATGGACATGATTCTAAAAATTCAAAAGTTTCTGAGTCAGCAATGGATGGACTAGAATTTGTTCAATCTCGATTAGAATCAGCACCCAGAGTCTAGTCTACAGCACAGCAGCATTGGCAAGTTCCTAGGCTAATGAGACAACACCTATTCCAGCAGTTTTGAGATGAATAAAGCCCACTCTGATGCCTACATTTTTCAAAAAAGAAAAGAAAAGAAAGAAAAGAAAAAAAGAAAAGAAAAGAAAAGAAAAGAAAAGAAAAGAAAAGAAAAGAAAAGAAAAGAAAAGAAAAGAAAAGAAAAGAAAAGAAAAGAAAAGAAAAGAAAAGAAATAGTGGTGGAGGAATATGTCAATATCTCCTGATGCTTGAACATTTTTGCTTATAACTATCCTATGAGGTGAACCTCCGATCTGCACACTGCAATCTCTGTAGGCCTCATGAATTCACATCAGATATTCAATCTATTTAAGCAGATGCTTCCTGTTCTAAGTAAGCTTTACTTGAATATCAAAATATCTCCAAATTTTAATATGCCCCATCCTATATCTTTTGTTGTCTCAACTTCTCAGCTCCTTGATCCTGATTTATCACGAGGACTTGACTTCTAGCTTTGTTTTATAATTTAAGGAAGGATGCATTTCCTCCAGAAATTTCATGTCAGGATCTGAAATCCAATGTGAATGCCTTCTAGAGCAATAAGACAATATAGCAGAGTATGATTAACTGAGCCTATATTTTCAGAGAATAAAGAAATATGTAAAAATATGGAAAAATTAGTACTTGAACAATAAAATATAAAGCTCATTTCAAATATAACTTTTCCTAAGTCCATCCCTTTACATATAATTTTGTTGCATGATCCACTACGAAAATAGGTTTACCGTCAGGAATATCACCTGAGGTAACCTGTTAGTATTTTAACAGAATTGCCAGAACATTCTGCTTTTCTGCAGACTTATCCTCAAGGATGACATCAAGAAAATGACAATATTGTCACTCCCATAAGAGCAAGGAAATGTTATGCATAGATACTAAGGAAGCATCAATCCTGTCTCCCAGCTCTGATAACATCATTAATTTGACATTTTATTCTATCCATTGAAGTATGTGGGACGGGTAAAATTACATTTGCAAAGTGAAAATAGGTATAATGGCATTTCCTTTTTATTTCAGTTGGGAGAAATAAAATGTCAGCTAAGTGGCATATAAAAAAAATACAAGAGGAAATCGAACTGAAATTTAGATGATTATTTTGAGAAATCTCTGCGTTAATTGCATATTTCATTTTCTCAACTGAACAACAGAAGTTCATTTTAAAGAAATCTATTACTCCAGAAAAGTAGAAAATATACAACCACTATTATTACATAAAATACATTGTTAAATTAAGATGGTCAATAATCTCTTCAATCTATTTTCTTGAATTAAATCTAGAGGTAGATATCCTTAGGATATCATGCTCTGTCCTGGCATAGAAATTTCAAGCCCATGTTTCTGAAAGCAAATGCTGCTGCGATGACTATGCTTTGACGCCTTTAGTCAAAACAGAAGGGACAGAGTCTGTCCCTATAGCAATACAAATCTTTCATGCAAACATTTCATTGTAGTTCTCATACAGACCTTCAATTTGGGTCAAAGTTGTCAATAACATAATCCAATTGTGGATAAAAAATTTAAGAGCTCTTTTAAATGTTCTAAATTCTGTTATTCTCCTGGAAATGGGGCAATGTTCTCTAAAAACAAACACTTGGCTAAGTACAAGTAAATTGTGGCTTGAAATATATATTTTCAGAAACAAGGAAGAACAGCTAAATGGCATTCCAAATGACTGATTTGCAGATACAAGGTTTAATCTGGTTACTCAAAAGATTGGTCAGATTGATATTGATGCCAACCATTTATTTTCCAGGAATAGACATTGGTATTTTATTATTTGAAACCAAGATTATGGGACAACTCAATATAGGAATTATGATTTTTGGAATGAATTATAGCTATACTTTTCACATTTTATATACTTAGCACTATACATTTAAGTAAATATAGAATAGCCTTTGCAAAAGGCAGATTAAATGTGTTGCCCTCCAATATGTTATACATTAGATTTCAGAAGATTGTCTATCCTCAAAAATATTTCCCTAGCATTGGAGTTGAAACTATAATTACCCTGAGCTTATTAGAGCTTATATTGTTGGGCCTATTTTAAAATCAAAACCAATAATTTTGAATTTGTGGAATGTGTTAAAATATTGTCAGATAAAAATCCTAACATTACAAAGGTCACAGCCACATTTTACAAAACAAAACAAAATAAAACACAAGGTCTTTACTAATAAGTTTGAGTTTTAAATGTTTTATGAAAATATACTGTTTTAAAAATTCATTAAACTGTTTTATCATATGCTAATTTTAAAAATTATCCACTGTTCTTCGGAGTTTTTTGGCTATTATTGTTATTATTACCCACACTTACATTAATTAAATCCCTTTGCTTGCTTGGGAACAGGACAGACATACACAGACATACATACACACAGACATACACACATTACATTAAGCAACAAACACAAAAATAATAATAATAATAATAATAACCTAAATAGCATAAACAGGAGCCATGGTAGCACAGTGGTTAGAATGCAGTATTGCAGGCTAATTCTGCTGACTGCCAGCAGTTCGATTCTCACCAGCTCAAGGTTGACTCAGCCTTCCATCCTTCCGAGGTTGGTACAATGAGGACCCAGATTGTTGGGAGCAATATGCTGACTCTGTAAATCACTTAGAGTGGGCTGTAAAGCACTGTGAAGTGGTATATAAGTCTAAGTGCTATTGCTATTGCTACAATATAAATTAAATAACTAAATAACCCTAATGGTGCCATCCAATGGGGATAAGTCAATTTTCATTGCCGCAAAATGCTATCAAGAGTCTTGATTTCAAGAGAAGGAGGAGGAGGAGGAGGAGGATGAGGAGGAGAGGAGGGGGGAGGAGGAGGAGGAGGAGGAGGAGGAGGAGGAGGAGGAAACAGTGGCAAGCTGTGGCAAGGCGCACCATTCTAAGACAGCTTGGCTAGGAGGTTGCTGTAACTGACATTTGTTGCTCAAATATAGCCAACCCTGAGTTAAAAAGAGCTTTACAGGTGATCAGCAGAACCTTGAATAATATTCAGTGGTAAATCAAATCTGGTACAAAGTTGTAGGTGAGTGGGTAGAGAAAGAGACAGAAATTAAATTGCACTTTTCTAAAGCTGAGACATCACTTAGGGATACAATATGTTTAGTCTTTATCGTAGCACTCTGGCAAACCCACACAGAGGTTTTCTCCTGAAATCACAATAAATAAAAAGAATATAAAAGGAAAGCCTTGGTAAAGTTATATCCTAAATTACAGTTACAAGTCATATAGCCTCTATATGGAGCACCATTTGTTCTGATTAGGTTGTAGCTACAGCAGTAGAAGGAATGGGAAAAATGTTCATATCACATTTGAATATGAAATATAAATATACGGTAGCCAAATTTGCACTTTTCAAACTGTAGCTGTAAATATAAGGTGGAATGCAAATATCCTTCCTTGTTTGTTCTTACCTGAACTTTGTGATGATGCAGTTTCCCCAGTCTAAAAAAGCCTGTCTGAAGTGTAGACATTAGAAAAAATTGTTTACAAAGCATGCACATTTTAGAAAAAAATGTATACAAATGAATGTATTAGAAGTATATACAAATCTATATATGAATTTTGATAAAGACTTCTTGTTAGTAAGGTGGGAAAGGTAAACCAATGAAAAAGCTAGATGGTATTTCCCCTCCCCCCCAAAAAGTCATCCTTCCATCTTTCATATATGTGAAACACTGATTTATTAATGGTCCTCCATAAAATTTAAAACAGCATATAACTACAACTTACTTGATTTTTCACTCCTATATATAACCTGGTTAATTTAAAAGAGTTAAATATAAATATTGGGATTTAGGTGGAATTATTTTTGGTTATGATACAAATGTATTCTTCCATTGGGGTTTTCAATTTATTAGTATAGATAGAGTTTTGTATATCCAAGATGTTAATTATGAGTTACTAGTGTGCTGTATGATATTACTTCACTGAAATATAGTCATTGCTACACATACTTCTTAAGTGACCTTTCAAAACTGCAAGTAATGATTATCACTGAAAAAAGCAAGAACATAAAACGTTTCATTGGAAGAAAAAAAAAAGAGTGCAACTTAACCGAGTGTTTCTCCTCAATTTCCTGACCCAGGATTATTCCTACTGTTGAAGTTATTTTTAAAAAATTTAATGGATTGTTTCCATTTATCTTTAAGACATCTTCTTTCATAGGCATCTTACAACTACTTAATGACAAGGACAATCTGTGCAGTTTGGATTCTGCTTTTGGAAGCAAAATTTGGGGCCAGGATTGGCAAAAATCCTTTACTTGTATTGAACTGCAAAAGAAGTTAGCCAGCTAGCATCTATTAATTATGGATGTCCACATCAATATAAATTCCTTTCATTTTCTGTCAATATAGTAGGAAAACATTCCAGGCTGCCTTGATTTTAATGCATTTTTTAAAATTTATTTGAAAAGTCTGCTTCCATACAACTCTTTTTAATGTCATTTCTAATGTAAATGCTTTCAGAAAAATGTTAAACAATTTTTCCCATATGTTTTCTCTTATACACAATATATTTCTCCATTGCAAAATTCTAAATGTATTTTTTTTTTAAGATAGAACAACTTTTCTCTACTCTCAGCTTTCAGTATAACCTTTGTAGGATATATTGTATCCCCATGCATATTTGTTTGTTTTGCAGATTCTGACTGAAGAAAGATTGGCAGGGGTGAAATCTATTCAGTGCTGCCTTCTTCTTTCATGAAGTCTGTCTCGGTAGTTCTTATAGTTTTGATGCTCAGAATGAGCTGTGGTTACTGAAAGTAAGTAAAACAAAAGGACTAACATATAGGTAGTCCTTGACTTATGACCACAATTGAGCCCAAAATTTATATTGCTAAGCAAGACAATTGTTAAGTAAGTTTTGCCCCATTTTACAACCTTTCTTGCCACAGTTGTTAAGTGAACCGCTACAGTTGTTAAGTTAGTAACACTGTTGTTAAGTGAATCTGGCTTCCCCATTGACTTTACTTGTCAGAAGTTGTAAAAGTTGATCACATGACCCCAGGACACTGCAACCAATTTAAATACATACTGCGATAGTCATAATTGTATAAAATGGTCATAAGTCACTTTTTTCAATATTGTTGTAACTTCAAACAGTCACTAAATGAAAGGTTGTAAGTCAAGAACTACCTGTAGAAAGAAAAGAATCAATAGGGCAACTGCTGAGTGTAGACAGCAAAATGCTAACAAACAATACAAAAAAAGCTATTCAAACTCTTATTTTGAGGGAATGTGTTCTGCCAGTTGATTATGAACATCAGAGATACACGGCAAGATTTAAAATATGATCAGGGAACACCTATCAATTTCAAAATTGATTTTCAGGATTAAATTAATTTTATTTTAGTATACCAGAGGAACTTTGTTAATAGCCTGGCTGAAACTCTATATATTAGTTTTGAAAAGTCTTAGAGAACAGTAAAATGTCAAATAATTGGAGAAGAAATGTACTTTATGTCCAAACCAAAGAAAAGCAAGACAAACAACAGATTAGCCAATCTAACACTGATGCAGGAGCCCTGGTGGTACAGTGGTTAGAATGCGGTATTGCAGGGAAACTCTCTCACAGCCTGGAGTTTGATCCTGACTGGCTCAAGGTTGACTCAGCTTTCCACCCTTCCAAGGTCGGTAAAATGAGGACCCTAGATTGTTGGGACAATATGCTGACATTGTAAACAGTGCACTATGGAGCAGTATGTAAGTCTGAGTGCTACTGCTATTGCTATGCAGTATTTTGGGTTTGAGCCCCCATAGAGTTTCAGCACTCAAACTGCAATTCTTTAAAGAAGCTGCATTTTTTTTCTGATATCACATGACTATTCTCCACAATTACCATGTGTTTCTGGGAAAAGATTCACAAAATCAGGCAAAGGTTCCCTTTGTCAGAGTCATGGCCTCTCCCTGCACATCATCCAATAGACATGAGTCCAGAAGGACATAAGTTACCAACTTATTCCTTCAGAAGCAACGACCATGCAGAGCATCTTGATAGATAAACAACACCTCTGTCCTGTTAGATTTAATTTTAGCCTCTTTTTTTCTATATATATTCTAACAGTATCCCGGCTATATAAAGTGATTGATTATAAAGTGATTGATTTGTAAGCACCTTGAAAACAATGCAGTAATTAACAGAAGCCGGAAGTCAGATCTCTAGTGTAGCAATTGTAAAAAAAAAAATCTTGGAGTACAAGTTTATAACAAAGTAAATATAGTTAGCTCTAATAATAGGCTTCTAAAATAGCCAATGCAATGTTAGGTTGCATCTGCTTCTGTAATTCCCAAACTTTAGGAGGCAATCATTTCACTTTCTTCTGCATTGTCAGATTGTATCTTCAGTATTATGTCCATTTCTAGAATACTTGAGAAGGATTAAGATAAGCTTGAACAAGTTAAACAAAGGGAAAAAAGAATGGCCAGGAGATTAGAAACTAAATCATATGAAGTGAGGTTGAAGGAACTGGGTATGTTTAGAGAAAACTGAGGGACATGGTGAGATATAGCCAGTTTTTTCAACTACAGTAGATGTTAGACAACTATCCAATATTTTAATCTAGCACAGTGCTAAGCAGGAATGGGGAATTGCCTCAATAAACTTCACGATTCCGCTCATAGAAAAAAATCCACGACAGATAACTGACCTTTATACAGATGTGAATTTTAATTTAAAAGGCTTATTGTTGCAAATATATCTATCATATTTTCTTCAAAGTTATAAGTGAAATGTCAGTTTGGCAATTATGAGATGAGACTGACATAAAAAGGGAAATAAGCTGGAAACCCAATTTTCTCAAATGGTTCTTATAGGAAAAAAATGCAAAGACTATTTTCATAATGAAGTGAGTTTTAGAATTATGATACTGAAGACATATTTCCTTGACTTCAGTATGGCTTCAAAGATAAGAATTGATGTTGCCTTTGAGGATAGTGCTTGCCCATTATTCTAAACAGCATTTTTTAAGAAGGATTCAGAATATTCATTAAGTGCCTGGAAGAGAACAAAGGAAAACAGATAGCCTAAAATGTTCCTATCTTTGGTAAAGAAGTCAGAGACAGATTACAGTTCAATTTATTTTCTGGTGTCTTCCAAACCAATTAAGTCTTTAAGTCTTCAGCAAACAATCAATTATTACCTACCTTCTCAACAGGTTCTGGAAAAGTAATCAAGAAGACTTGCATTGCAAAACCATTTAATCCTCCAGCATCATGTTAGTTTCATTTCAATAAACTTGACTTTTATACTTGAGGATCATTTTTCTTTAGATCCTGAATTTGGGGAAATGACTTGCTCATAGGATGTGCACTGAACTGTGATATGTACCAATGATGGAGGCTTGCGTCTAACAACATTTCATATGTAATACAGGATAGAACTTGTAAGGCAATAAGTCTTCTGCTTGTCTCAGAATGCAAATGAATGCCCAAAGTCTAAAGACATGGTTTTCAGTGAGAATGGTCTTAAATATTTCTGTCTGTGCAAGGATATTGATATGTTGAGGAGTGGAGGTATGTTGTTCTCTCATGAACTATTAGAATAAAGCCCCCTGTCCAACATAGAAAGTGCAGAAAGAAATAAAAACATTGCAAATGGATTTTTATTTCTTTTTCTTCTTCTCTCTTTAACTTTCTTAATTTTTGTTTGTATTTTATTGTATAATAAACTTTAATAAAAAAGGTTAGAAACTGGATAGTAATTGTTTAATACTTCTGCATCCAGGGATGACCGCTTAAAAGGGGAGCAGACCAATTACTAGTTAAAGGCTGCTGACATCAATCTCTTCCCTCCTCCCTTCCTTCCCAGGGTCTGAAGAAACTAGGAGAGGAAAAGTTAGAGTCTTTTTTTCAATTACCCTAGGACGATAGGTAAGGGCATTTTGCCTAATCCAATTTTTTTTGGCATATTCCATGGGACATTTCTGCTCTGCGTACTCTCATCTGCTGCCATTCACTTCCAAAACTGCTGTTTGTTTGCAGCATGTATAAGTTTAAGAGCTGATGGGAAAATAGGAGTTTTGCTAGTTTCTGCTTCTAGCTTCAGTGGGGCTCAAGGTAGGCAGAAGCAGCATTCCAATACTTTTCACAATCTTTGCACTGCAGCTATAAGTTGTTCCTGGGGATATTTTAGGATACAGGCCTATGATGACCAGTAAATCTGTACTTAAAAAGTCTGCTAGGTAATAATAGGTCAGTGGGTAAGAGAAAGACCTCAGTTGATAAAAGTTCTCTTTATACACCATATTCCAGCCCCCCCAGAATTATTAATAGTTTATGCATCTGGAGATTTTTAATCCTTAGAAAGCCACAATAAATGTCATCAGGAAATATTTCTCACATCTGAAAATGGTACCCACTTCAGCAGCATACATACTAAAATTGGAACATCTGAAAATGCTGCACATAGCAAAGTATATCATTTCCAAACATGCAAAATTTGTATTTTACTGTAATGAAGGTAAAGAACAGTCAAAATTATTCTAGGAAGATCTGTTTATTGAAGGGAAAGTTTTTGTTAAATCTAAACATTAATAATCACATTAATAATTAATAATCATATTATTAATGTGAATCATGTTATTATTATTGAAAGCTACATTTTCAATTAAATGTTTGAATTGTTTTTATTTCCAACTACTGATCATCCACATTTTTGCAGCTAAATAAGGTAGCCTTAAATCTCCTGAGAATATCATATTTTATTAAAATAAAAGTAATTTTCATAAGCAACATTAAGAAATATAACTGTCAAGGTTCCGACTAATGAAACACTTCAAAGAGCTTCCAGGCATTGTTTATCCTAAAAAGTCTTTATTCGTGTAACAAAATGTCGGCACGGCATGAATGGGATGCCAAGATCTGAATTCTCCTCCCCTGAGAACATATTTTGCTAGCATATTTCCCTCCCTTAATTTGCTGTCATAAATCACGTTCTCCAATCAGTTTGAAGGGCAAAGGTTGCCTTCCATTTCTGTGCACAGGCTGCTTCCTAAAGTAAACCCCACACACATTCTTTCTCTTCCCCTCCCAGCATCATTTAAGTTAACTCTAAGAATACCACACAGCTCTGCATATTTTGTCAAGGGAAGAACATCCAAAGTTAGCAGCATTGACATCCGGCCCCCCTTACAAAAAGGACAGATCCTGTAATGTAAACAAAAGCATATGTTAGGGGTTATTTTTCGGTTTGTTGGGGTGTTTCACATGAAACCTTTTGATGAGTCTGTCAGCTTTCACCTCGCTGGATTTCACTCAGGTGGCTTCAGACAACAGGTATCCCTTCCATTGTACTAGGTATTGTAATTTCCCTTTAAAAATTCTAGAATCAAGATACGTTTCACTTCATAGTGGGTCTGTCCCGCAACTACGAGGGGCCCGAGTGCCTTTTTAGGGGGAGGTCTTAAAGTGGAGCCCCAACAAGGTTTCAACAAGCTGCAATGGAAGACAGGGTGAATTCTCCCTAAAAGTCTAGGGAGTTTTAGTTCTACGGTGACCGGATTGATGATCCTTACGATAGGAAAAGGCCCCAGGAATTTCGGTCCTAACTTCTTACTGGGTAATTTGAGGCGTAAATATTTAGTCGACAGATAAACCTTTTCCCCGACTTGGAATGCTCTTTCGGGAGCCCTCTTTTTATCAGCCTGCTTTTTATAGGTTTCAAAAGTCTTTTTTAAAGCAGTTTTCGTGTTTCTCCAAACTTCTTCCCATCCCCTCACCCATTGGTCAAGTGTCTGGGAAGCGGATGGCACCTGAGGGTATTCAGGTATTGGACCGAACTCTTTCCCTGTGGCTACTCTGAAAGGCGTGTAGCCGGTGCTGCTGTGCACAGAATTATTGTACGCCACCTCTGCGAAAGGGAGGAGGTCAGTCCAGTTTGTCTGTTGGAAGGAAACGTAGCATCTGAGATATTGCTCCACCATTTTGTTAGCGGATTCTGCAGCCCCATTGGTGGCCGGATGAAAAGCAGATGATAAGCCTTGAGATGATCCAATTAATTTAAGAAAAATCCTCCAAAACTTTGCCGTGAACTGCACCCGCCTGTCCGAAATTATTCACTTAGGGGCGCCATGCAGTCGGTAGATATGTTTCAGGAACAATTTGGTCAGTCGTTGGGCAGATGGGAGTCCTTTGCAGGCAATGAAATGAGCCTGCTTCGAGAACAGGTCTATCACAGTCCAGATGACAGTATTTCCTCTACTTTCAGGTAGGTCTACGATAAAGTCCATAGCTATTTCTTCCCAGGGTTGAGAAAGGTCTGCCACCGGCTGCAGTAACCCAGGGGTTTTCCCTGAGATTCTTTTCATTGTGGCACATACAATACAACTCTTTACATAGTTTTCCATATCCCATTTCAGCCCCGGCCACCAAAATTGCCAGCGGATGAGATGTAGAGTTTTTAGATATCCAAAGTGTCCAGCCTGTTTTACATCATGGCTGTGTTTGAGAGCATTAAGACGGAGGGCTTCAGGCAAATATAGTTTCCCCCCTTTGTAAGCCAAGCCATCCCTGCATGTTAGGGAGGTTTGATTATCTTTGAACCATTGATCGGTGAGGAGCTCTTGTTTTATTTTCCTTACCCCAGGGTCATCAGGATTAGGGACTCTGTAAGGCGTGAGTTGAGCGGCAGTTTGTGGACTGGAGATAATTGCCTCATTAACCTCTTCGCGTTCGCTTTTGTACTGGGGCAATCTCGATAGCGCATCAGCTAGGATGTTTTTTCCTCCCGGTATGCACTTTAGAGTGAAGTTGAAAGGGTTAAAGTACTGTGTCCACCGTACTTGCTTTGGGGACAATTTGCGGGGAGTTTTCAGTGCCTTTAGGTTTTTGTGATCTGTCCATACTTCAAAAGGCACCTTGCTCCCTTCTAGATAGTGTCGCCAGTTTAATAGCCCCCACCTAATTGCGAAGGCCTCTTTCTCCCAGATTGCCCATCTCCGCTCGCTTTCAGTAAATTTTTTAGAGGTGTAGGCGCAGGGTTGCAGGACCCCACTTTTGTTCTTTTGCAGTAATACAGCTCCAACTGCTACATCGCTGGCGTCGGCTTGAATTACAAAGGGCTCTCCTGGGCAGGAGTGCTTTAGGACCGGTTCAGCAGCAAATAGTCTCTTTAAATTCTCAAAAGCTGTTTGACAGCCCATTATCCATGCTAGTGGTTGGCCCGGTTGCGGCTTCCCTCCTCTTTTGCCTGTTTTGAGTAATTCTGTAAGGGGTAGGGCAATCTCGGCAAAAGAGGGGATGAATTGACGATAGAAGTTGGCAAAACCTAGAAAGCTCTGGAGCTGTTTGCAAGTCTTTGGGGGCTGCCATTCAATTATAGCTTTCACCTTGGCTGGATCCATTTCAACGCCCTTGTTGGAAATTCTGTAGCCAAGATAATCTAATCGGGTCTGGTGAAATTCACGTTTTGACAATTTGGCATAAAGCTTGGCATTCAATAGTTTCTTTAACACTTCTCTCACCAGCCTTATGTGATCAGTCATATTCGTGCTGTATATCAGGATATCATCAAGATACACCAGAACCCCTTTGTACAGGTGATCGTGTAGGACCTCATTAATCAACTGCATGAATACTGCTGGGGCCCCCTGTAGTCCAAATGGCATGACTTTGAATTGATAGCTCCCCATGGGGCAGTTGAAGGCAGTTTTCCACTTGTCTCCCTCCTTTATTCTCACCTGGTAATATGCCTCTCTCAGGTCTAATTTAGTGAAGATGCTCCCCTTAGCCAGGTGGGTTAGTAAGTCCTTCAGGAGGGGGAGGGGGTATTTATTTTCCATACTCACCGTGTTCAGACCTTTATAATCCACACAAAGACGAAAAGACCCATCTTTTTTTTTCTTTAAATAATACAGGGGTTCCCATGGTAGATTTGGCCCATTCAATGAACCCCCTCACTAGGTTTTTGTTCACGTATCTCCTCCATTTTGAGGAGGGACATAGCGTACATTCTCGGTCGTGGGAGTTTGGCTCCTGGCACCAGTTCGATAGAGCAGTCATTGGGTCTGTGAGGGGGCAGGGCATCGCATTCTTTTTCACTAAATGCCTCCGCTAGGTCCCGGTATTCGTTGGTGACGAGTGGTTCGCCTGGTGGTGGTGAGGCAGCCATGTGTGCTCGCTCATTGGGTGGCCTAAAGTGTCCCGCAACGTCGGTTGAATCAGTGGGAGGTTTAGGCCCTATAGGTAGTCTCACAGTTCTGATTTCTCCCACCAGATAAATGGCTTCCATTTGTCCAACCAGGCTAGCCCTAGGATCACAGCCTCAGTCATTTTTGGAGCCACCAGGAAGCGAATAAACTTCCAGTGCTCACCTATTTCTAGGCGTAGGGGCTCAGTGAATTGCGTGACGAAAGTCCCTCCCATTAGGGAGCCATCTGCTTGCTCAAATCTCACAGGTTTGGAGAGCTATTTTGCCTGTATGCCCATTTTCATGGCAAATGGCAGGCTAATGATGCATCGGGTGCATCCAGAATCGATTAGCACGTTTAAGTCTATTTGTGCCCCTGACTTAGGAATTATAAATTTGGCGGGCAGTGAAAAAGGCGGGATGTGTCGACTCACCATCGGGTCATTCTCTCCTTCGTCATCACTGTCAAAGGAGGGTAGAGTAGGGGCGGGTCCACCCGGACTCCCGGCATCCTCCTGTGTGGGGGGTGTAACATGGGCAACAGGTTCCTGCATGACCCAGTTGGATTTCTCTCTCGTTAGCCACTGGGCAGGTTTCCTTCTCGCTGCTGGTCCCGGTCTGCTCTGTAGTTGGGGGTAGGGGACTGGACAGTTTGCTGCTTGATGTCCCTCCTGTCCGCACCGGAAACACTTAATTGACGGGCCTGCAGGTGGCCTGGGTCTTTCGGCCATCGCAATAGTTAGAGGTTCTCGTGGGGGTGATTGCCGTTTGGGTTGCTCTGGCTTCAGCTCAGATTCAGGTGGGGGAGGCTTCTTATAGCGGGCGAGCTGAACGTCAAGCTTCACCGCTGCCTGATACCATTCTTGCAGCTGATCAGGTACTGCTCGATAGAAGCAGGCCTGAGAGAGGTGATCGCCTAATCCCTCAATAAAGTGATGGATTAGAGATTGCTCAGGCCACCCCTTTATTTGACCTGCTATCTTGCGAAACTCTCGCACGTACTCCAGGGCAGGCCTGCCGGCTTGTTTTATTTTGTGGATTTGTTCTCTTGCCTTGAGGCCAATGAATGGGTCCTCAAATCTTTCTCTCAGCCCTAGGAGGAAGAGGTGGGGGTCCTCCAATTCCGGGGCTTGTTCATTATATAAATTGTTCAGCCATTCGGATGCTTCTCCCTCTAGGCTAGACACAATCATATTGACCATGGCGCCTGGGTCCAGATAGAGATAGGCCCAGTGGTTCAAATAAGAGCGCACTTGATTGAGGAAGAAAATCAGCTTTTCTGGGTCCCCATCGAAGGTTGCTCTGAAAGGTGGTGCAATTATAGGCTGTTGGGGCCCCCACTGTGGCTGTTGCTGCTGGCCCCATCCTGGCTGCTGATTTATGCCCAGGGGTTGCACGTTCAGGGGCTGTGGCCACGCCCCCTGCTGCTATAGCCCCCTCAGCAGTTGCTGTACGTTCGGGGGCGGTGACCAATCTCCTTGCTGTGGTCGTTCTCCCACCAGCTGCTGATCTCCTGGCTTCTGCACCACCCCAAGCTGTTGCAAGGCCTCTATTAGCTGTGGCAAGCTCAGAGGTTGCTGACCATTCATGTGCGGGGGTTCCCAAACCTCCCATTGCTGCAGGGACCCCAGGCTAGGGTTCTCTCTCTCTGTGGGGCTGGAGGGCCTGGCAGGGGACTCCTGGGGCTGGAGGGCTGTCTGGTCTGCAGACAGGATTTTCCACTCACCCAAATTCTCAGTGGCAGGTGACCTGGTAGCTCTCCACCATTCTGCTTTTGAAGTCTTTGAGGGTGGCAAGGCAGTCTCGAAGCGTCTGGAGTCTCCGCTGGGCTGAGTCCAGCCTGACAACCAGATAAGCTCTCCTAGCTGCGTGGGTTCTGCTTTTATCTGCCAAAACTCATCTTCCCACAGCATGCTGTCTGTTGCTTCTCCTTCTGGGGTATCAGCAGCTGCCGGGTTATCGCCTTCAAGCAGATTCCCTCTTCCCATAATGAAATTTCCTCCTGAATCTTTGCCAGCTTCTCTCATGACTAGAGACAGCGGCTGGAGTTCAGGACCCCAGGTAATTTGAAAAGAATATAGATCTTGGCATGATGTCAAGGTTCTGACTAATGAAACACTTCAAAGAACTTCCAGGCATTGTTTATCCTAAAAAGTCTTTATTCATGTAACAAAATGTCGGCACGGCATGAATGGGATGCCAAGATCTGAATTCTCCTCCCCTGAGAACATATTTTGCTAGCATATTTCCCTCCCTTAATTTGCTGTCATAAATCACGTTCTCCAATCAGTTTGAAGGGCAAAGGTTGCCTTCCATTTCTGTGCACAGGCTGCTTCCTAAAGTAAACCCCACACACATTCTTTCTCTTCCCCTCCCAGCATCATTTAAGTTAACTCTAAGAATACCACACAGCTCTGCATATTTTGTCAAGGGAAGAACATCCAAAGTTAGCAGCATTGACAATAACTTTAGATGAAAAATGTGTATCCAAATTTTTTCTGGTTCTAATAAGAGAGAAAATAACATACAGAAATGAGAAAACAGTTTTAAAAGTAAAGACTAGTCCAGGTTTTCTGTTTAGTTTGGCCCTTCTTAATTCATGAAGTCCAATATCATCACTGAGATAATTTTCACTCTTATTATTTTAATGAAAAAGACTTTAATTTCATTTGGGAAATCCAAGATGTTCCCACAAAGCGTAAAAGAATAAAACTTAGATTTTCCAATGAGCCTGTTTCTTTTTAGTCGTGATTTATTTTCACAGGACTGGTGCTATAGAATTAACAGAACAAGGTTGTTTAAACCATGGCCTGAGGAGGCCTGAGTACAATTAGATTTGATATAGCTTTCCAGTAATTTTGTAAATAACTTATGAGTAAATTATTTTCTATGAGAGAAATCATATGAGATTTCTGGGGAAGGTGTAGAATTAAAAATTAAAAATTAAATAATTAATTAAAAATTAAGTATGAATTTGCCCATATATAAGAGATCGGTAGTAATGGTTCTGCTGGGATTCTACCCATAGGTAAGCATAGAAATTGTCCCACATAATTAAGATATGTTTGATAAGTGATCAGATCCAAAAATTCCACAACAGACCCACAGTCATTTAGTACTAGGTCTGGCACTTAAGGTTCAAATGAAAAGATTATTTTCTGATCTGCAGCCATTCAGAAATTGAGTAATTCTCCCTACATTTTCAAAGGATGCTAATAGCTTTGCAAATAGATTCTTTGAATATTTGGAAATTATAACTAGCCCCAATTTCGAGACTTACCCAACTATAATGCTTATACTAGAAATGACAATGCATATGTCCACCCATTTCTACCACTAGATGGCAGTATTATTGGGCCCTCAAAGCCTTACAAATTTTGAATCAATTTTAATGGTTTATTTTATAACACAAGTATGATATAATTCTGTTCTAATGTTTAATTATTATTATTATTATTTTACAAAAATATATGAGTCACCCATTTGCTAACAAGCACATTTTTAAATATCTTAAAGTTTCCACAGGAGAGTGGATTATGTACCATAAAAATACAAAACTTTAAAATTATTGCAGGTAATAATGAGATCCAGCTGTTTGGTAACTAATGATGCAGTTCTGAGCCTCAGTTTTCCTTTATTGCAAGCAAAGAGTATTTTAGTTAATTAGGTGCAATCATGTCAACCTATCTTGTATAAATGCATATTGTCTTCAGCTATCTCCAATCTGTAGCTCTTCTAAGGTCATAGCTCCTTACTTCTTGCCATTCATATGATCCAATTTTTTCCTCTTCTTATATTGTTTAGTTTGCATCTATGGTTATAATCTATGGTTTCTTTATATTCTTAGGAGAGTTTCCTGTGACAGTTGAAACACTTAAGCAGCAAGGCCTATGGTGACTGTACACTGTATATTTTACAATCTGTATGGCTATGTACCAATCTGTATGGGTACATAATCTGTATGGGTACATAATAATCCTCTGCTACCATTTCTATAGAACAATTAAACAGAATTTCTAACACTTCCATATTCCAGGAGGAGGAGGAGGAGGAGGAGGAGGAGGAGGAGGAGGAACAATATAAATACAGACATTAAAAAAAGGGAAAGAAAACAAGAACATTCATGTACATCATTAAATTTTGCCCATATGGAAAAATATTGATCAGTTTTTCCTATGATATCAATAGAGAGCTAGTTCAAAAAGAGAAAATGATTGCATATTGTCAATCCAAGATTTTAAACTGCATTATCTTCTCAATAATGAAGAGTAATATTTTTTGCTGTCCATGCTCAATAAATCTATAATTCTTTCTGTAGTGATGCACTCCAAGCTTTTGTTATTTAATATAAAATGCTGTACATTCACATTGTTAAATAATATTCATCTTTGTAACATGGTATTTGTTGTGTAGTGGGAACAGTGAGGCATTGAAGACACGTTGTAGAAAATAACAGCTCTTTATTAGGTTTTCACAGAAGCAGCTTTAGCAGCTGCTTGATTTATAGTTATACGGGCCGCCGCTAGGCGGCGGCCAATCAGTTTAAAGTACTCATTCCCGCCTAAAACACAAGGCTTAAAGTTATACAGACAGTCTGTGATTCAAACAAAGCAATCAGTCAACCGTTATTTATAACAGACCCCTTTAAATTGCTTAATACATAACAGTATTAACAAATGTAAGGATATTAAACCAAAATATGCTTATAGTGGGAGAAGCCTGTAAGCCAGAGATTCTTCATGCAGCTTACACTTCAAGCATAGTGTCAAGGATGAAACTTTGGCAGCTAAATGCCTCTGCGTTTCAACTTGCCTTTAGAGTAAGCGGGGGGGGGGGAGGTGTTACTTTCAAGTGGGTTAGATGGAGAAACGAAACTTCTACAATTCAGCTGAAGACCGTGAGAGCCTGAAACCTTTTCAAGGACACTAAAACAGGTGTGGATTTGAAGCAGACAGTTCCCCTAACAAAGTGAACTTGTTTATATGGACCATATAAGACGTTGGGGGTTTGGCTGGGAAAATTATTGTTTAAGTCTATGAATTGGTGTTGGAACCTCAGAGTTAGTTTTGCTTCAACATTACCATGCAGTGTATTTAATAAACTGTAAGATTTTTGGAGATGGAATGAACCTGGAGTTTTATTTGGATTCTCGAGCTGGATGTTGACATTAAGTCTGGCAGCCAATTCTTTTAAAACATTTCCTAGGTTGTCTAGTAATGTGAATCGCATCCACCTTATATCAGATATTTGATTTGGTTCTCTCCCTTTTATGAAACCTATTCATTTGGCACTGTTCTTGTCATGTATAGTTCAATTTTTCTTTGTAAGATGTTAAGCAAAACTTTGCTTGCATGAGAAATTTGTGCTATTGTACAGTAATTTCCAATACTTTTCTCACATTTCCTTTACTCAGATTAGGTATATACACTAGTCTTTCCCAGTGATCTCAAGTGAGATCTTTGTGGATGACAAGGGTGACAAGCATCTATAGTTTATGTCCATAGGCATTAGGACACCTAATTCTGCCATTAACTCTTGAGGATCAAGAGTTGAGTTGTATTTAACTCAGTAGAATCTGTAACACTGCAAAACAAAAGCAATAGCAATAGCATTTAGACTTATATACCACTTCACAGTGTTTTACAGCCCTCTCTAAGCTATTTCCAGAGTCAGCATATTGCCCCCAACAATTTGGGTCCTCATTTTACTGACCTTGGAAGGATAGAAGTTGAGTCAACCTCAGTCAGGATTGAACTTCTGGCAGTTGGCAGAATTATCCTACAATGCTGCATTCTATTCACTGCAAAGAAATACAATGATATGATTAACAAGGAATAATCTTAAAAATAAAAAAAATGTACAAATTTGGAAAATGGGTGTGGAGCTTTCTTGGAACTGTTGAAAAGACTGTGTTGTGGACTGGAGATAGATGATGTTGTATCCTTCCCCCTCTGTTGATTGAAGGTTGAGAGAGGCTGGTCAATTTTGACATAGATGGCCTCTTTGACCCCTATTTCAAACCAATGGTCCTCTCTGTCCGAAGACAGCAAAGTCCACATTTTGGACAGAGAGGACTGCTGGTTTGAAAGAGAGGTCAAAGAGGCCATCTATGTCAAAACTGACCAGTCCTGCAAATGACCAGCTGTCTGCAAGGGATATAAATCTTCCATTCCCCACCATCCAGTCAGAGCTGAAGAAGCTTCTTGGATAAGAAGTGAAACATCTCCATAGATGATTCTAGTGGTATAAACCAGTGATTCAACTTTTAGATGGGTTCACTCTGTTTTTCAGCTGTTTTGATTACAGAATGAAATACTTCCTATATGTCAAATGTCTGTGCTCCCAGTAGCTACAAGGCAAAACTGGTCTTATTTCTAGTTATGACACTTATAGTGGAGTGCTGCTAACAGACAGATGATTATGATAAATGTGCACCTGCATTGTGCTACAGCAGCACTCTCCAAACTTGGGTAAATTACTCAAAATTGGGTAAAAGTGGTTTTTCTTTGGGTAGTGACACACGGATCTATTACCCATTCACAACAGGGCATTTAAATTAAAGTGTTTTTTGTACATTGGGTAATAAAGGACTTTTGGGTAAGTGGTTTTGGGTAATGAAAGAAAAAAGTTTGGGAAATACTAAGCTAGAGGCTCTTTTGTGAGGTACGTAGTTTTATAGAGTTGTTAGAATATAACTATATAATTAGTATTACTATTATATAATAGAGTTGTTATAATCAATCCTACAGAGGTGTTCTTAAATGCTTTCTACAAAAAGCTAACAGTGGGAAATTATTTTTAGTGTTCTACTTTTTCATGCTTTTAGTGGTTTTATTCCTATATTTTTATGGTTTTATTTTAGGAATCTTCCATGTCCCTTGGCTAGCTTCTAGCAAGAAGGACAATATAAAAATATGTTTGTACTTTTTTTGGTACCTTCAATTCAATGTTGATTCATGGTGACTGCCTAGACTAGTCCATGCAGACAATAAATTGGCTCTATGTTCATACTAAATAAATAAAAACATTAAATATTACTTCTATAGACATTGGAATCCAACTCTGATTTATTTTTTCATTTCCCAAATTTTTCCTTTTGAAAAAAAAAATGAAGAGCATACTCAAAAAGCATGTTTTCAGGACCATATTTTCAAGAAATTGTCTGGCTCCCCAAATGTTTCTTAAGGTTTTCTCCTAACACTATTCCTAATGTGATTCCTAGACTATGCTTACAGAACTAAATTCCTTCTCTCCATTCCAGCTGAATCAAATGGATGCCTCATTTATTCTGTTCAAGGCAACACAATAACATTTCTTCTTCTACAACAGAACTTTGTGAAGTAGGTTTGGGGATGTCTGACCCAAAATCACTCAGTGTGTTTCCATGGCTAAGAGTAGCCTTGAATCTGAACTTTCCTAGACCAGCATCTTAAGTACTACAGTGTTCCAAAAGGTTGGTATTGCCTTGTGTGTTCAGATGAAGAGAAGGACGAGGGGGGACATGATAGCAGTGTTCCAATATCTCAGGGGCTGCCACAAAGAAGAGGGAGTCAAGCTGTTCTCCAAAGTGCCTGAAGGCAGGATAAGAAGCAACAAATGGAAACTAATCAAGGAAAGAAGCAACCTAGAACTAAGGAGAAACTTTCTGACAGTTAGAACAATTAACCAGTGGAACAACCTGCCTCCAGAAGCAGTGAATGCTCCAACACTGGAAGTTTTTAAGAAGAGACTGGACAGCCATTTGTCTGAAATGGTATAGGGCAGGGGTTGGCAACCTTGGCTCTTTTATGACTCGTGGACTTCAACTCCCAGAATTCCTGAGCCGGGTGGCTCAGGAATTCTGGGAGTTGAAGTCCACGAGTCATAAAAGAGCCAAGGTTGCTTACCACTGGTATAGGGTTTCCTGCCTGAGCAGGGGGTTGGACTAGATGACCTCCAAGGTCCCTTCCAACTTTATTATTGTTATTGTTATTATTAGATTAAGCATTATCTGGACATGTTAACAAGTTGACATGATTTTTCAGTTTGACATATCTTAGCAAGTTGTAATGGTGCCATCTTTAATACAGAATACATATTGATTCAGCTCCTTGCTTTTCTTCATTGCCCTTTTATATAATTTTCTCCAATATGTGTAATATTTTATAAGAACTATCCAGAGTTCACTAATGCAGTTGGACCTCAAAGTTGTAAAAAGGCTTTATGATAATGTTTTACCTGTTAACCGCTTAGAAATATTCCCTTTAGATTGTTCGCCTGCCTGCCTGTTTACCTTAAAAATGCAAGATAAAAAGCAGTTTATGCATGTGCCTTTTAAAAAAATGATATGCATTAAATGGAGCTAATCTAGACTTAAAATTCTTATTTCTCAGTTTATTCATATGCATAATATTTAAACATATGCATAATATTCTATCAACTCTTTAAAAATAGTGATCACAGTGTCTGTTTTTGTAGAGAGAAACTTTGTTGATTATACTTCCATTTATTTCAGAATGACTTGAGTAATTTATCTTTGGACAGACAGATAATTTTGATATGAATAATACTGCTCATCCCTTTCCCTCCTGAGCTTATCCATTAAAGTAAATAATGCTGTCATCTGACAAGGTTTATTCTACCATGTTTAAATCTTTCCAGGTGTCAATAAGATTGGACTTATCTTTTCTCCTATCCAATATTTTAAAAGCAAGTTATCAAGATGTCAGCAGATCTGACAATTAAATTATATCTTTCCTGTAGCTAAAGACAAACTGTGTCATCAAAAACAGTGGTATATTTACTCTCAGCTCCTCTCCAACACATGGAAAAGTGCTGCTTGCTTGGCTTTTGGATTAACTAAAAGAATGGCATGTCTATCCATCCGCATAGGAGTAAAGTAGGGAATTTGTGGCTCTCCAGATTTTATAGGTTACAATTCCTACCACTTTAAATTGTGGCCCTAACCACAAGAATAAGAGTTCGATGATGGGTTTCAATTCTTTCATTTGCTTTATTTGTTTGTTTGTTTACTTACTTATATCCCATCTTATTATTTTTACAAATAATTTAAGATGGCGAACATACCTAATATTTCTTCCGCCTCCTATTTTTCCCCACAACAACAATCATGTGAGGTGAGTTGTGTGTGAGAGAGTGACTGGCCCAAGGTCACCCAGCTGGCTTTCATGGCTAAGGCAGAACTAGAATTCACAGTCACCTGGTTTCTAGCCTGGTGCTTTAACCATTAGATCAAACTGGCTCTTCCTTTTAAATCACAACTTTTTTAAAAAAAAATCTCCTGCCTAAACCTTGATATTTTTCATTGGCAATCCCAGGGCTTAAGTCACGGATTTTACATGCAAAGCAAACATGCTGCCACTGAATTAACTTTCTGTTAGAAAAAGAAATGACAGTTTTAATCCCCAATAGCACAATTACTTGGGAGTGAATCCCATTGAACTGAAATGACCTTACTGAATTTACATTCTTTGGACTGTACTAAGAGTATTTAAAAATTCCTCTCTTGCTATAATTGGGAATGTGATTTGCTGTAGTCCAATTCCCATTCCATGTTTGTCTAAAGAAATAGTTGAAGTTTAAAAACACTAAACCCTCTGTTATGTATTAGGTGTAGGGCATTTTCTAAGCAAGTTATAGAAAGTTTTTTTCTCTGAAAAATGTCCTCATAGGACCTAGAGAGGTTCTTTCTTTCTTTCTTTCTTTCTTTCTTTCTTTCTTTCTTTCTTTCTTTCTTTCTTTCTTTCTTTCTTTCTTTCTTTCTTTCTTTCTTTCTTTCTTTCTTTCTTTCTTTCTTTCTTTCTTTCTTTCTTTCTTTCACCTTTAAATAGAAATTCTTTTTGGTTAACAGCTAGCTGTGCATTACCAAAAAAAAAAAGAGAAGATAATATAAGATACAGGTCTGTATAACATTTGAATATGTAACTAGATATCTATTACCATTAGGCTATTATTTAAATAGATCCCAATTTAGCACCCAGTATGCGTTTGAAACATAGCAGAGCAAAGTATGAGAAACTTAATAATAAGGCTTCTCTGTCCCAAGATCAGACTGGGCTACAGAGATGCCATCCAAAAGCACTTTTGCTCTTTTTGAAACCTATTGGACAAGAGCTGCATTCAGTAATTTACCAACTTCTTCAGCTTAAGAGGTAACACATTTCCTTCAAGGGTTGTTTTCCAAACGCTGGAGCAAAACAACATAAATAGGAGACAGACATCTGACTAGGATACCCAGAGCTGACACTTGGAAAGAATACTAGAACTTTCACAGTTCTTGAAGATATTTTTGTTGCTGCAGTTTTATATGCTCTGATTAAATTAATAGAGGAATATCATATTACTGTAAGCTTGAAAATGTAAGGAAATGCTTCTGCTTTTAGTTTACTCATGTACTTATTTATTTTACTTTTACAATGGCTATTCAGTTAATATTGACAACTAATCTGTATCTTTGGATTAGTGCAAACAGTGATCAGGATGCTCCAATCAAAACCACTTATACGCAAGAGAAAGTGGAACAGATATCCTAAAAAATGGGCAAAACTATTTTTAGTACCATTTACTCTAACATATTTTGTCTTGACTTTTTCTTTTATAAGAATTGGATACAGGAAATATTCTCCCTCACTCTCTTTTCTGTTCTGTTTTCTTTATCTCGCCAAAAAATGTACCTGGGATAAATAATGAGCAGGCTAGAATTTTAAAAAGGGAATAAATGACAGTAATGTTTCTATACTCATCATGGTAGAGGAAATTATAATTATTGTTCCATATGCATTATGGTTCCACAAAAACAAGTAGAAGTAATCCAGTCCACACCTGAAATAATACGGAAAGCCAATCCTTATAGGTAAATTACGAGAATTGCAAGTCATTGGATTGGGAAGGGTCTACATTGGAAAAAGCTACACAAGACTACTACAAGAAGCTAATCAAATGTTTGTTTTTTCTTATTTAAGAATCTCTGGGGCATATAATCTAAGACAGTTTGTATACATACTAAGCACTCAGGCAGCAAGATTTACCAAGGTCATGCAATGTTTCCATTGAAGTTTTGCAGAGTCAGAAGACAGGGGAATTAACCATTTTCTGAAAGGCCTATACAACAGCCAATTATGTTTGAGAGAAATGGAAAATGGCAATTGCAGTGAAGAGAAGGCCACTCAGAAATTTGAGGTCAAGTCACAAATGTGTAAAGAAAACTGCATTGTTACTTGGTTCCCTATCCCTAGAAGCTGTATCATTAGACATTGCAGGCTATTAACTAATTTGCTTTCCTATTGTGTGACCTAGCCATTGTAACCATAATAGACTATTTTTTTCAGCTATAAAAGTGGTTAATAATTCTGTATTCAAAGAATTCTGTATTCAAAGATAATTTTCTCTGTATGGACTGGATTACTTAAAATACTCATCCCAGGATCAAGAGCTGATTATTACCAGCTAATATTGTTCCTTTTTATTAAAACATATTAAAGAAGAAATTTAAATGTATATGGTATTATGATTTGAATATTGTTTTTCCTCTGAATATTTATCTCTCCCCTCTATTCCATTTGAGGGAGGTCAGCAAGGACATAGCAAGAAAATGCATGAGAATTTGAAAAGAAATTATGCAACATAAGCCCATAATTCATGCAAAGATAAGTTCCATTCTATAATCATATAATCAAGTTGCCTGCCTGAGCAGGGGGCTGAACTAGATGACCTCCATTATCATCATCAACATTATTATTATTATTATTATTATTATTATTATTATTATTATTATTATTATTATTATTATTATTATTATTATTATTATTATTATTATTATTATTATTATTATTATTATTATTATTACATAGGTGGGCAAAAGAGAAAATATTTGTAAACCAGAGGAGATGCCTAGCACACCTTAAAACATTTTCTTAAAATAAAATTGAATAAACATTTACAAACATCTAAAAATTTCAGCTCTATTAGTCCAAAATGAATCATCATTAGCTGATCTGCCACAAGGCAAAACTTTATGTTATGCATACTATCAAAATAGATGGATGTGAATAAAATAGTAGTGAACAAAATGGCAATATTAACATTAGTAGATTAAAAATAACAAATTGAAGTCAAATATTCTACTTTAATAAATTTTAGATTCATGCAGAGAGAACTGATTATTCTCCTGCTGTAGAAAGTTGCACCATTTTTCCAGCCCATAGTACTTTCCTTTCAGGTGCAAGTATCTTCCAACTCATAGAAAGTGATGTCTACCACCATTTTTTTATCCTGCTATTACAAACAGAATTATTTTGAACTGGGTCAACTTCTAATGATCTCCCTTTCATTGCAGGGTAGTGAAACTACTTTTGTATGTTATAATATTTGTATGCATGTATGTATGTATGATATTTTCATATTCAAGATCCCCTACTGTTACATGGTGAGGTAGAGCTGATCCTGGTACTTGTTGCCTGAGAAGAACAAGATTGCACCTTCTCCTATTTGATATTTAGTTGGATTAAATTTGATACATGATCAAATGGGCTAGCAATTGGATCTTTCTTCAGCATCAAAGATGAAATTCTCCACCAGCCTGAAGAGAACAGGCTACCCTGGAGAGAAGAGCAAGTTGTTACTGAAAAGATACTTCCACAATGCTTCTGCTACCTGCCTTCCATCCAAGTTCTTCTGTTAGAGACAGGTGATATCTTTATGGGGAAGTCAGCCCTAGGGATAGCCAGTTAGAATGAAGTTTCATTGATGTGAGTCCTGATGACATAAAGTTTGTTCATGATAAAAAGTCCTTCAGGTTCTGGAGGAAAAGTAAAAAAAACAAAATGAAATGCCTTGTGTTAACATAATAGATCAACAGGCCAAAAAAAGCCAGACAATGGTGATTTTATAGTTTACAGTTTGCCTAATTGCTAAAAACATATTATTTGGATTTTGCTATTTCACCTCATATAGATATCCAGAATGATCTAGTGAATTTAACCCATACATAGCAATGAATGAGTACCAACATTTCTTACCACATGAAGAAAGGATATTTATAGAGTTTTCCAGATATAGGACCAGATGAGACAAGGGTTATATTCAACATGTTTTTTTGATGAGCAAAATAATGGTAAATATATGTTTTAATTTGGGTATATTTGGGAAGAATGAACATTTTTAAAGTAAAATACATTCTAATGTCCTGTGAATTGTGGGAACTATTTCAAGAGAGTAGTTCAAGATCTTCGGAAATATGGGTGTAGTTCCAGTCATAACATTACTGAACTTTACTTCAAACCCATAATAGTAAGCTTGAGTAATTCTAAATATTTACTTTAAACCACAATGTCCTATTTTCAGCTGAGAGTTGTAATCTATAACACACTGTCAGATGGTTCCTACTTTAGAAAGCTGCTTCATAAAGGACAAATCTTCATAAAACTCAGCTAACTCTAGATTGACTTATTAGAGAGTAAGGTGTACCAAGCACAGTTTACATTAACTCTGCATTAAAAAGATGTGGAGTGGTCTTCTTTCTTTCTCTTATCCCTTGTCCCATTGAGTTATAGACAATCTGTATAACTTGTCATTTGGCTGCCCTCCCAGAATAAAAGCAAGATTGTTCCTGAAAGGGTAAATGCTGATTACCCTCTTTATGAAATGCTGACCCTCTGTACTGCATATCTGAACAGTTGTTTGAAGACAAAACAATTTGTACACATTGCTTTCAGTCCTTGGCAAGCCTTACTGTCAGATCTGCTCTTGTAATTAAAATAATATTTCATAATGAACATAACAAAGCTATTACCTATAAAGACTTATATAAGTCTTGTATATTTTACACTTTTAGAATGCATAATTAATATACGCTAATTTGAAGAATTATTTTCTGTCTTCATTTAATTGTTTTAAAAGCGATGTTCTTATTAAGAATATCTAAGCTAAGAGATTTCAGGAATGGAGATGCTGACTTAAATTATTACTGAAATTCAAAAACTTGTTGTTTGCAATCACTTACGGTAGTTTCCAAATGACACAGCCCATGACACTGTGCACCTGTAGCTCAACATGGCATGTATAAAATGATTTGAATCTTGCCTTACAAAGTAGGACTTTGTAAACATTTTTGGGATGAAGATTCCAAATGGACTAAATACCAAAAAGTACAGTTAGTTTTATAATCCCAAAGGTGCTTTTTCAAAAGGCAACTGGACTTTCTTTGTTTTTCCTTGAAGACATTTTGCTTCTCATCCCAAAAACTTCTTCAGTTCTGTCTGAATGGTGGAGAATGGAAGGATTTATATTTCTCACAGTCCTTTCATTCACTACTATTCAGTCAGAACTGAAGATGATTCTTCGATGAGAAACAAAAGTCCAGTTACCTTTTGAAAAAGCACTTTTGGGACAACCATGACCCGTATGACTGAGAATCTCCATAGACAGTCAGTTTGATAATTTAAACATTAATACAACAGTTAATACCTTGGACCAGATCAAAGGAGATGGAACTCACCCACATACCATGGTGATTTGGGGTCAATCACTCTCTCTCTCAGCCTTGAAGATTGTTGTTGTGAATGTTGTTGTTTCCTATGGCCTCTAGTTGTAAACTGTTGCTTTAAACTGAAGAAATCTGATAATAAACCAAGTAACATACAGCCACTGTATTACAATAAAATACTTGTGTCTTCCGTGGAATCTCACAGGGCAGGATCAGGGACGTAAAAACAGAACATTGCTAGCAGATTTAACACATGCCTACTGAGAACAAATACTCCAGAGTAGCTGAGATGATTAATAGCAGTGTTTCCAAAAATAAATGTTCAGACTTCTCATACTTGAGTAAATGAATACATCTTCTCAGAGACATGCTACCGTGCAAATATGTCAAGAATGTGAAATTCTTAGCATTTATGAACTTTTAGAGAATGTTCTGTTTTTCCCTTCAAGACTGACTATAAAAACCTAAGGATAAGTTATATGCCATCGCCTCCAATACCTCAATAACTACTATTCTATACTCTTTAACTTGTTTCTCTAGTGTTTAACTCCGTTATTTCATCTAGCAGCCTTTTTATAAGTACAATTTCCTCAGTTTCCTTTGTAGGTACCCATTACATGTTTTTTTTAGGAAGCTGGGTGGGAATCTCATTTTTCTTCTAGGGTTGTGCTAAAGAGAAAGCTATGTTTCTGTTTTTATTTTATTTATAACATTCCTCAGTTGTAAGGCAGTGGAGTTTGTTTTTCTGCCCTGTTTTTTTTTCCTTCACTCTTACATTGAACCGCCAGTGTGTTGCCAAGGAGTAATGCACACAGAGGAGCTAAAGAATGAGAAAAATTCTTCTCAGCCAGGTGCTAGACAAATCACCTATCTGCTTTCCCAGAAACAAGTCCTGGCACTTCTGCAGTAACTGTCTACAGGACAAATGTAAGTCCTAAGCGATTAAAGGATTTATGGCATAAGTTTCAATATGTCTATATCACAAGAGATGGCACATCAGAACTGAAGCTAAGACTATGCTTAAAAGAAATGACATAAACATTTGTGCTGTTACCCTGAGTTTTGAAAGAATAGAATAGAATAGAATAGAATAGAATAGAATAGAATAGAATAGAATAGAATAGAATAGAATAGAATAGAATAGAATAGAATAGAATAGAATAGAATAACAGAGTTGGAAGGGACCTTGGAGGTCTTCTAGTCCAACCCCCTGCTCAGGCAGGAAACCCTATACCATTTCAGACAAATGGTTGTCCAATCTCTTCTTAAAAATTTCCAGTGTTGGAGCGTTCACAACTTCTGGAGGCAAGTTGTTCCACTGGTTAATTGTTCTAACTGTCAGGAAATTTCTTCTTAGTTTTAGGTTGTTTCTCTCCTTTATTAGCTTCCATCCATTGTTTCTTGTCCTGCCCTCAAATACTGTGGAGAATAGCTTGACCCTTCTTTGTGGCAACCCCTGAGATATTGGAACACTGCTATCATGTCACCCCTTAGTACTTCTTTTCATTAAACTAGATATACCCAATTCCAGCAACTGTTCTTTATATGTTTTGGCTTCCAGTCCCCTCATCATCTTTCTTGCTCTTCTCTGTACTCTTTCTAGTCTCAACATCTTTTTTACATCATAGTGACCAAAACTGGATGCAGTATTCCAAGTGCCAAGGCATTATAAAGTGGTATTAACATGTCACGCAATCTTGATTCTATCCCTGTTAATGCAGCCTAGAACTGTGTTGGCTTTTGGCAGCTGCAGCACACTGCTAGCTCATATTTAATATACTGTTTAAAACTTAATCAATCTTTAAATATTTTTTCATCATGATTAGTTAACTTCAGAATTTGTTCCTCAAGAACTACCTCTGTTTTCAAGACAGGTCAGAAACTATGACCAAATTTACTACGCACCAGATCGGAATGTTAATCTGGAACTGATGTTGAGGCTAACAGAATAACCAACTTGGAAGGCACCTTGGAAGTCTTCTAGTCCAACCCCTTGCTCAAGCAGGGGACCCTTTACCATTTCAGAGAAATGGCTGTCCAGTCTCTTTTTAAAAGCTTCCCATGATGAAGTAGCCACAACTTCTGAAGGTAAGCCATTCCAAAACAATCCATGTATACATTAAGACACATTAAAATAATTATTTATAAAGATCTCTCATTCCGAAGGCAAATTCAATATGATGAGGAACCATGAAATATTTCTTTTTTTGAGCTATTTAAATGACAGATACAAAAAAAAAAACCCAGTTGCTTAAAGTAGGAGGCCTGGTCTATGATTCATTCAAAAAGATTTGAGTGCATGCAGAAGACAAAAAGAAAAACAAAACAGAAAGAAAGAAAACAATGGATGTTTTTGGCATTTATACAGTGGGCATAGCACTTCCAACTTCGGCAGCAAACTTGGTGCTGTCTCTTATGAGTAAAAGCAGACAGAAAGAACCCATAAGTGTGGAAAAGAAATGACTCTGTTAAGGAAATAAGATAAGATGACACAACAAAAGCCAAAAGGCATGCATTGCTTTAATGAGAATGCATGCATAATTATGCTTGGGGGACTGAGTGAATAAGCTAGTGAAACTCATCATTAATGGCTTTCACTGTGGTTAATGTTCTTGTCCCTGGATTTTTTTTCTCTTTTTTGAAAATAATGATAATGCAAGTATGAAATATAGGGTTTTTTTTCTTTTTGTAGTCTTTTCTTTCTGAAAACACAAATGGAGAAGAAGAAGGGCCAGAAATAAATTATAGATTTTTGTCTGTTGTGTATTACAAAAGTGAAACTCATTGTGATTCAGTATGCTGCAGTCAAGGCATACTTGCTTGGAAATACATTTTGTGGAATGGAGGGTACACAGACACACACATACTGTATATATACATACACATTCCTATTCCTCCTAGGGAATTCCTGATGCTAATTTCTGAGTAGATTTGAACAGATCACAATATCTGACTTCTAAATAAACAAGCTAAGAAAGCAAAGAATTGCTGCACATTTCTGCATCATTATGTGGAGGTACTAATTTTGTAGACCTGCTTTCTGAATAAGCCTAGAAAATGTTAAAAGTGCAAAATAGCTGGGACTATACTGGGCCTTTGAGAGATGTGTCAATATACATTCTCTGTAAAAGAGGTTTAAAAAATGGATAAGAACAGGAAAGATACTATATTGATTTCTGTCCAATATACCGTTGATTTGAGGTTATTTCACTTTAACTATAGGCTATTAATACTGGTATGCAGTAATTTTCAGAAACTTTACAAATTATAGTTGTAGTAATTCAAGATTTTCTAGGTCTGTATGTAACCTTGGAACTCTAGGCTGTATACTTTTGATATATAGGCTAAACATTTTATTTTATGCCCAGTGACTTCTGAATTAATCCTATTGAATTCTGTGGCCTGAAATGGAAGTAAAGGAAAAGCAAGCTAGAGAGGGGGAAAATATGTGGAAAATTAGGTCATACTTGGTGAATTTTCCATGAATAGAAATAGCATGGTTATAGGGTTGCTTAACAAGAAATAAGCTGAAATCCCATCCAGAACTGACCATAGCTGTTTTCAAAGAAAATATGCCTAGGATCAAGCTATACAACTCAGTTGCTTCTGTCTGTTTTCCCTTATAGGTGTTTTGTAACGGTGGTCCTATCTTCTGCAAAAATAGAAGATGCAGTGGTGGAAAAGCTTACTATCTCTATGGCAACTGTGACTCTGTTGCTACTTTTCTTTTCCCTGTGTGATCATTCACAAAGTAGGCCTTTGCCTAACAGCCATGGGGAAATCACTCCCCGAGGAAATCAGCATGACACAACAAAACATGATCTGCATCTGCAAAGAGCTTTTAAGAACCTTACAGCTCCTTATTATTTTTCATTATTTATCATGTAATCTAGTTTTGGCAACTGATGGTATATCTCTCATCTTTTGGGGGGATTTATGGTCCTCAGAAAAAGAATAAAACAATGTTTGTGTGTATGTTTGTGTGCATACGACTATCTGCATGTGCACATGCTGGGCAAAGTTTCTTATGCTTATAACAATCAACTACCTACCTGTAAAAAAAATAATGCTATCATTTTTAAATAATCATTAGTATTTTATGAATGGATGTTTTTATAGGAAATGGATAATATTGAACATTCTCAATAAAAGAGAGATAAGGTTGGCATTTCCTTTAGCACCAGGAAATTTATTTATATTTAGTCCACAGATTATTTTTCAAAATGTTATCTCCCCTTTCTGTTACCTGCTATTGCAGTTCACAACGTGAATATAAGATAAATGAATGATTGAAAGTTTATTGTAGTCAAGGGACCCAAGAATAATAAAAAGGAAAGAAAACAGCATATATTTTGACCTTGCAAGGAAAACAAATCATTTAGCAAATAGTTTCTTTCTACATCTAATCATGGCAGCGAAACATTTGGCTACTGTCAAAGTCACATTCGAGTCAAATAAAAGAAAATGTACTTATATGTGGTTTAAAAAGCCTGGTTGAAAAACCAATAAAGAGGACATTGTTGGGCCCAAGACCAAGATGACACAGCAATGTCCAATCGAGTTCAGTCCTTTATTTGCCTAATAAACCGAATCTTGCCGGACTAAAGCTATACCCTTCCAACCAAATAGATATATTCTGAGAGATTCTAGGGTGTAGCTATCCTGAACTCTTCCTTCCTCCCCCATTCAGCTTGAGATTGTGCAGTCTCATAATCTTGGCATCTTTCTGGGAAAGTTTTATGTTGCCAAAACTCCTGTTCACTGACCATCCAGGTGCACTATCCATCAGAGACATAATTTTTTCTCTTAGATCAGTATACAATCCACAAACCACAAAGTATGTGCACCAATTCTACTTCTGTTGTTATAAGGGAGACTCTTTGTACAAGAGGTATACCCTGGAATCTTTCTAACCTATGATGGGAAGACCTTTAACTGTATCTTTGCAATAGGATCTGGTAAGTACCATGGTTTAAATTGGTTAAATATGAGGCCATACAGCAGTTGTTTTCATAATATATGCCTAAATGAACTGGGGAACAGGTGAATTATGTTTACTAATCAAGTCCTGTGAACTTGTATCTCAGAGTCTTTGCCTAATTAACCAAGCCCATTAAAATAAGAGATCTGGGAGAGGCCAATTTGATCACATGACATGAATGCAACACCAAAAATTCCAATAACGACATCTTAAAACCCAAAAGCAATAATATACAAATTGTACTGTCAATAAAGTAAAATCTATGTCTATTCTTGAGAATTTATTTCTAAAGAAAGGAAAAAGATATTCAGTGGCCTTTTAAAAAACAGGAAAGAGCACAATGTCCAGAAATAAACTGTAGTTAAGTTTGTGGCCATGATAGTAGTTGGATCTTTACATTTCTATGTAACTACACAGATTTCTTTAAGATTTCTCAAAGGCCAGGAGCGGTTTGATTAGAAAAGCAGTTACTGAATGTATCTGATTTATATCACAGTCAGTTCTGTAATGACTTGGAAGTACACCTGGAAGTATAAATTTGTTTAGCCATAGCAGTATGACAGCACTCTGTACATGGCATGGAATTAGATTCTTTGATCGCATATTGCATCATCTGAGTGCTACCCAACTGAAACACTATTGCAAATAGTACTATGCACTGTTCCAACATTGCAATAATATATTAAGAAAAGGCATGAACAGAAGCACATTGTGATGAAAAGATTGTTCAGAAATTATGAGTGCTAGAAGAATTACCTGAAAAACTGGGTACATTAGAAGAAAAAATACATGTGAGATTTTGTTTTCCTAAATTAACAAACTGCACTGGAAATAAGCTGAACTAAACATAAATGATGACAAGTGAAAGGAAACTGAAATTCTCTGATTGTCTATGCACACATGATAGCTCATTGAATGGAAGAGTGAGGGTCCAGAGGAGCTAGTTAGAAAAAAATACTGAGGCCTCTATAGCAGATTCAAAATCTATTGAAATGAATGTTTGGTCAAGAGGAAGATTTCCTGCACAAATGCTATCATGGCGAAGATGATTGGTTCTAGTTCACCATTTCTCGAAGCCTGTAAGATTACAATTACAAAAACTTTCAACCTAAGTCAAAACATTTCCAGTGTATTTTATAGTTTTTCCCCAATATGATATTGTGCAAATATCATCAAATGCCTGGACCTATGTGTTTATACATGCTTGCCTATATTAATAACTGACTTTTCCTTTTCATTATATCTATATTCTCATATCACATTGCCAAATAATATTCTTGCCTGTTTTAAATAGTTGTGTACTGTACATTCATGCTTTGATGAAGAAAACAAATATCACATTACTCATAGTTTTATAAAATACTAGAATCTTCATTTGTGGTTGTGATTCCTGCAAATGTCTTTCTTAATTGTCATTCTTTCACAATTATTTTTTCTGGGATTTCCCTATTTTTCAAGAAATTTAGAAGAAACAAATTCTCACCTTTCATGTGGAAATGAAAAAAGAGAACAAATCAGTTTATCTAAAAAATTAAAATGTGTGTTTCATTTATATCTTCTGTTATGGATATCTCCTAAAATCTTCCTTGCTGGATAGCAACATTTTTGTGCTAGAGAATAGCAACATTCAGTGATTGAATAGCATTTTATTTAAATCAAACAACTATTCTTTGACAGAGTAGGACAGTGATGGCGAACCTTTTAGAGACCGAGTGCCCAAACTGCAACCCAAAACCCACTTATTTATCACCGGGTGCCGGGTGGGCGTGGATGCGGTGGTCATGGCAGATTGGGTGGGTGGGGCCAGGGCAGTGGGGACCAGTCCCTCGCCATCTCTGGGGCATGGCACGCATGCCCACAGAGAGGGCTCTGAGTGTCATCTCTGGCACGTGTGCCATAGGTTCGCCACCACTGGAGTAGGATGTTGTCAGATATGTAATGGATGTGCTTTCTGTAAATGTGTTGTAGTTAGTAAAAGTGACTTTTCTACATGTGTTAGAACTGGTTTCTGAGATTCAGTTTACAACTACCATTCGACAATAAAATTATTATGCCTTCATCTATTAAATGATATTGACTAATTACAGCCATGGTAAAAATAAAAAGCCACCTAGGTTTTTAGACATCCATCTGACCTATAGAACTGCATCCTTTCCAAGATTATGATGTCCCAATCCTTCTAGCTTTTAGAAATGCCCTACAAACCTAGCTTTTCCTACAAGCCCTTACCATAAGATGTTAGATGAGCCATTGGTATGTTTTAATTTTGCTGCTTGAATTACCATTCCTAGTGCTGGACTTACAGAGAGCTTTCCACCATCTGTAAAAAGAGGTACAGTAAATGATTCAGCTTGGAGCATGTAGGTTTCTACCACATATCATATCTCCTTATTATTTCATGGACCACAGGAAAACTCCATGTATAGTCATCCCACTAGCATCCTGGCCCTGTTTGGAATATGCAGATGATAAGACCAAATTGTGAGTGTCGCAGTTGTATGTATCATTTGTTTGGCTTCATTGGCAGTTCAACAGATGACAGCATAGCAGAGTGATATATAGCAGCCCATGAAAACAGTTTTCTGATGAATCTTCATGTCTTAGAAACATCATGGGCATTAATAGAGGACCTTCTTTAAAGACTTTCTTGTCTTGAGCTTTCAGCATGTAGCATTTTCTTGCCACAGTAGAAGGCAGTGAGAAACCACAAGCTGTAATTTCCCCTACATTTTTTCTCCAAGAAGTAGTTAAATTTAAATAGAAGCTGAAGAAATGCATGGAGATACTGAGAATGAATGAGAAGGAAAGTGCAAAGAAACTATTACATAATGGAAAAACATCTTTTCTTGCACACCATTGATCTTTGTGCTTGATCAAATGTAAACTAAGCTTTAATTGTCAGTGGGCTTTTGGGTTTGTTTTTGGTTTCAGAACCTGCAACTGGTCTTGAGCTTTGAAAAGAAACGGTTGTTGTGTTGCTCAGGCTGCCCTCATTAGTGACACAGAGCAACCACAAGGCTTGGTTGAGGCCCAGTTTCAGTGCTTTATAGGAAGGGAGACTTTCAGTTCAGACCACTTTAGAGGCCTCCCGGTTTGATTCAAGATGAATCAGAACCTTGTTTGGGCAAATTCAAGGTTTTATATTTCTGTACCAAGAGGTTAACACATGCCTTTTTTTGACAGAATTAATTGGTATTTGCAGATACAGTCACCTCTGTAAAAACCAGTCCATATTCTATAGTGACAAAGAGATGCATATATTTTATAAATGCATGAAATACATCAATTTTTTAAAAGGAGATTTATTTATATATTAAAAGGGTGCTCCCCCCAGACGGAAAAAGTTGAAAATTTCAAAAAGGATATTTTGCACCATTAACACAGATGAAATAATCTCCCCACTGTATGTAAATGTAATAAATTTGCATACATGTATTATACAAATGTCATTTAATCAAATATTGTATGTAAATATTTAGACATTATGGTAATTTCTCTTGGGGTTTTGTTTTTTACTCAGTGGAAACCACAAAAATCCAGAAACATAATTATTGATGGATAGGTTAATTACACATTATTGAAGAAAATCTTACCAAAGATGGAGAAGTAGGGAAATTTTAAGAAACATAGATAGAAAGGTCACAAGTAGTCTATGGTCAGTTATGAGAAATGGAAATGTATTGAATGAAATGAAAATATAAGAGTATGTTTCTGCCCATTTTGTTATACTGAAATGAGAGCTCCCCAAGTAAGTCATGAGATACACAAAAATAAGTTGAATGGAGTACTTTCCTGATTTGTAGAGGAGGTCAAGTGACAAAACATGAATCATGACATCATAACATAAACCCGTGACATACACTTCAGATACAGGAACAAAAGGGGTTTGTGTTGTGACAGCACCACAAGCATGTCATCATTTTTATCTTCAGAGTGTCCAACTGTGGACACCTATGGGGTATTTAAGAAGTGTGTGTGCTGATAAATATGGTTTAGAAGACTCTGGAATCAATTCAGAGAAATTCAAAGATCGTTGCTTTACTTCACTTCAGTTACATAATAAATCTTTTCAAACTGACTCAGTTTAATTCATTATTCTAAAACTGCAGAAATGCCTTTTCAAAACTATACAACTTATTTTTTTGTGCTGTATTAATTTGGAACTGGTTTAGTGTAGTGGTTAAGCCATCAGACTAGGAACTGGCAGGTTGTGGTTTCTAGGCACAAAACCAGCTGGGTGACCTTGGCCAATCACTCTCTGTCAGCCCTAAGAAGGAGGCAATGGCAAACCACTTCTGAAAAACATTACCAAGAAAACTGCAGAGACTTGTCCAGACAGTCACTGAGAATAAGACACAACTGAATGGAAGAAAAAAAATGGGTCTGGATATTTTGCAGACCAATTTTATTAACAGGGTGGAAGACCTCTTCAACAGTTTAGGATTAAAAATGGCCTGCTTATCTTAATTAAGCAATTTTGTCCATACATTCTTAGATAAAGGGTAAAGGAACAAAATATATAGCTTTAAGGAGTAAAAGTCAAGAATATTACATTTCTAACAGTATCAAAAACAGTAAATAGCATCAAAAGAACATCTCAAATGTTCTACTTTATTTTTACTCATAGAGTTAATTGTCAAATATTTTTCATAGATTTTTCACTGATTTTTTCCCAATATTTTCAGGGGATCCTAACCATTATTATCAGATAATTGTTGGCTCACCTCTTCTAATTTCATGCTGTTATCTGTTTCTGAGTGAATAAACATTGACTGTGTTTTCCACAAGTTTTAAAACATAACATGATGAAGTATCCTTTAAAAACCTTTTGTAAAATTTATACCATCAGCATATTAGCATTTGACTGATAGTATTAATACTGTGAATGTAAATGTAAATATAGTTAGACATATCTGGTGAAGTGCCAAAAGCAATATCGTATGTTTATAAGAATATGTTAAACCCTTTCTGAACAGGAAAATGTTCCCATATGTGATTAGCAGCTGGAAAAAGGGATGGGAGAGCACAGATTGTAGAAATAGAAGTGGAAGTAAGATTTTTGAAGGCTGGTGGTGGCTGACAGGTGATCCTGTACAGGCCATACTGGGTTCAAGGATTGAATGGATTGTGTATTTAAATCAGATTTTAAAAAATAGATTCATTTGTAGCTAAGATAAAACAACTATAGAAAGTTCTGTGAAGTAAATTTTCTCTCAAACCACCATCTAGATCATTAGAAATCCCTTTCTGGAGCTTCAGGGAGCCTCAATAGCCAACTTAATTCATTCCACATTGTGATTTTGGCTCCTCAGTCCTCCATGTGGCTGAAAAAGGAGGATAGGATTTTGCTAAATTTTCTTAATTCAATTATTTTAGCATTTAAGCCATGTTGTGGTTTGGATCACTTCTATTAATTCTATCAGACAGCCAGGTCATCTTCCACACATTCCATACTACTCCCACAGACAACATTCTGTGGTTATTGACCTTGCTCAGTTTACACTAGACGTCTCCTTTCTCCAAAGGATATTTGGTACTCCATAAACCAAGTCTGCTGATCCTGTCTCTCTTTCTGTGTTTTAAGAGAAAGACCCTAATTTTTTTCCCCTACATCTGGATATCAGGAATAAAATAACCCTTCAGAATCTTATTCTGTTAGACTGTGGTTTATCACTGAAACTAAATAAATTAATCTGATACCTTGTGGCTTGAATTATAAGTTGCTCATAAATATTTTGAGAGAAAAATATCATGTAATGTAATTATTTGTTCCCATTCCAACCATGTGATTCATGTTCCCAAACATTATAGAAATGTAAGTAATTTTTGATGCAGTGAGTCCTGTGCTGTAGATGGTAATGTCCTAAGTGATTCTGAAAATGCTTCTGCAGCTGGTTTGAAGATGACTTGGTAGATTTGATGCATTATAGAAACAGGTAAATGTTTCAACTAACAAATCCAGGCAAATTATGGATGTTCCAAAACTCAGAGGGGAAGCCCAATGAACTTTAATTGTTACATACATAAAAAAGAATTCAGAAGGTGAGATATATATTTAGACTTCTCCTCATCATCATCTGAAATTACTGGAACTGTGCAAATGTGAATAATATATAGTAACATATATAGTAGCGAAGAACTCTAATAAAAAAAACTGTTATATTGTGGGAGCTGCTTAGCATACATGAATCACACAGAAGAACAATGGCTTCCTTGATTAGCCACAGTTTTCATTCAGGTATTGATATATTTGGTAAATTTCAAGCATATCAGTACCCCATTAACATAATAGCAACCATAATTAATAATCAGTTCATGTGGTCATATCTACAGCTTACTGCAAGTCACCTTTACCATGATTTAGCTTCTTTATTTAAATAAACCTTACTAAAGTTTAAGCCATAATGCAAGGTTAACTGAAATATACATGAAAACTTTCAATCTTCTTCATAGATATATATAACAAAGATAGGTGAGAAGACATTCATGAACCCAAGGATTAAAAGCTGCTATCTTGTCAAAGTACTTTTGGGTGCACCTTTATATCTCATTTGAGGAAGTGTTTTTTTACTAGGCTTAGACTGATGTGCCAATAATGCCCATCCCCAGCAAAACAAAATTAAGCTAAGGTGACATGTGCTTTAATTCCATCTAGATTATTTTACGGCAATACTCTCAACATTAATCTATCTTTGAGTATTTTTCAGAACTCTAGACAGTCCAAACTGTGCAAAAAATATTGCTGAGCACATGCTTACGAGATCATATTGCATCCATCATGTAACAATTATGCTGGTTACAAAAAAATTTCCCAGTGAAATTCAACACGTTAGTGATGATCTTTAAAATTCTAAGTTTAAAATTGAGTTGTCCTTATTTTGCCCTGTTCTCATTTTAATATCTGAAAGCGATTACCTTCTGTTATTGCTTCATAATATGTTAAAATACTTTCCTATTTAAATAAGCTGCTTTTTGCATGCATATACATACATACTGTATATATACTGTATATATTATTTATTATATATTATTATATTATTATATATATATATTGCCCCAACTTCTGATCAACATCTTTTAGCTTAGCTATTGTTTATTTTTTCATGTTTTGAATTGCTATTTTTAATGCTGTGGGTGCAATCGAAGTATGAGTAAACATATTAAAAATAAAATAAATCTGGGCAAGTGCTTATGCACAAGAGTCTTTATACAATTTGACATAGCTAAAGCATTACTGCAGTGTGTAGTTGTTGTTTTTTTTAAAAAAAAAGTAGAGCAAAAGAGAGAAAGTTCTCCTTATAAGAAGAAAAAAATTGTAAACTTGAAGTGCTTCAAGATTTAGAAGTGTTAAGTATGAGGATAGAAGAAAAGCTTTAGAAAGTCCTTGAATAAACAGCATGGAGTGAAATATTGTATTAGTGTAGGGATAAGTCACATAAATTCTCTTTCTCCTTGAGAAAAATAAAATTAATATATTTTAGGAAACAATTGACTTTGCACAAAATTAGACCTCATCTGGATTATAGCCTTCTTCAAAAAAAAGAACGCAACAAGTTATAGCACTTATTAGAACATTTCATCTGGTGGTAGCACAATTGTTCTGACAAAGAATTAGGAATTGGTTAGTTCACCAGCAGGAAGTAATTTTGCCCAATGCTCTTTTAGTTTTATTTATTTATTTGCATTTTGCATCTGGTTTTAGGAAAATAGTCCATTTTAATTACATGAAGAGAGAAGAAAAACAGAAACCAAGATGAAGAAATATTCTGCTTATCACTTTATTAAAAATATCTTTGGCAATAAATGGTATCACTAGTCAAAGGACTCCCTGCAGCAGTGTTTCTTAATTACAGCAAATTTAAGATGTGTGGACTTCATCTCCAAGAATTCCCTAGCCAGCCTAGGGGCCCAAGTTCCAAGCCAGTTGAGAATGACTTAAAGAAGGCAGAATTCCACTTGTAAGCTGGAGAACGAAAAATATCTAACTACCAACCCCATTGGAAGCTATAGATGAAAACAAATAGAACTCAGGAAGAAAGAGCATAATAAAAATGTGGTATACAGAATAACAGAGTTGGAAGGAACCTTGGAGGTCTTCCAGTTTCCAGCTTCCTGCTCAAGCATGAGACCCTATACCATTCCAGATAGCTGTCCAATCTCTTCTTAAAAATTCCAGTGATGGAGCACCTACAACTTCTGGCTATTCCACTAATCAAGTTTTTCACTATTTCTCAGGGGTTCTAGATTGGATCTTGCCTTAATAAGTTTCCACTCATTATTTCTTGTCTTGCCCTCAGGTGATTTGGAGAATAGGTTGATGCCCTTTTCTCCATGACAGGCCTCAAATATTGGAAGACTGCTATCATATCACCCCTAGTCCTTCTCTTCATTAGACATACCCGGTTCCTGCAAGTGTTCATCATATGTTTTAGCCTCCTATCATGTTTGTTGCTCTTCTCTGCACTCTTTCTATTAACTTAACTTATTTCTTGTATCATGGTGATCAAAACTGGATGCAGTATTTCAAGTGTGGCCTTACCAAAGCGTAAAACTGGTACTAACACTTCGCATGATCTTGATTCTATCCCTCTGTTGATGCAGCCCAGTACTGCGTGAGGGTGCTGAAAAGATGGTAGGCTGGGAATCAAAGTCTCAAAGTCACTAAAATGCTCAAATAGGAAACTAATGCTGCATATTGATTGATCAGAAGGGCTGAAATTAAAAATATTCCAGGTATCTCTGATATTCGTCCCCCCCAAAGCAGGTATTTAGTTCTGTATAATATATGTATGTGGGGGCAGCAGATGGCTTTAATGATACTGTCATATACTGTATTTCCAAATAGTTTGTTCTCTGGCTAGTCACAAAATGTACTGAAATAGTGGTAGGGCACAGAGTGGTTTGCAAGTATTTTAGAAATAACATCCTGATAGAGATTTCAGCATTGACCTTCACTGTTTATTCCCTTTCTCATGGCAGTTGCAGAATGTCATTAAGAGCAAAATGCTGAGAAATTACATTTTTAGCGCTGGTGAATAGCTCTCATTTTCTGGGAAAGACAGTAATACTCCTTCTGTTACTTTTCCTACCTTCTCAACCTGTATGTCAATTAAAATTGGTAAAATATTTAGTGACATAACTTTCAGATGTTAAACATTAACCTGAGAGATTCTCTCAAACTCCACAGCTGGAGGGAGAGCTCTTCAAAAAAAAAAAGCCATAAAAGGGAAGGGTTATGATTTCACTTGCTGATACGTCGGGACTGAAATGTTCAAATAAGAGAATAATGCTGTGCACTCATTGACCGGAAGGGCTGAAACTAAAAATATTAATATTGTACGAGCTTAACATTTTCTTGACATAGAGCAAAGCTATGGCTACAGTCCAGAAACTGGTACAGATGACCTAATTACCTCAAAACATATTTCTCCTGTTGCCTTCAGTTAACTGAATAGTCTGATCCTTAAATAAATGGACAGGACAGAAAATTTATTTATTATATAAGACATCTGTATCCTGTCTTCCCAAAAGATCATAATAGTTCTATGTTGAAATTACATAAATTAACAGAGGATTCCTATAGAAGTTGCTAATATATTGATTTATTACTAAATTGTCCTACATGAGTGTATCATAACTTTTGAGCAAGGTACTGATCAGGAACATTTAGGAAAATTTGCACCTTGTCTTTGTCTAAACTTAGAGGAAAGTGACCTGGAATAAAACATTGTAAAAACAAATAATACAATCCCCTCAAAGGATTTCCAGAGCATTCCCAAAAATCGCCACCAAATTGTAATTGTTGGCCTGGGGACCCAGTGGGGGAGCACCATAGTGCAGGTGCCTACTAGACTGACAGCAAGTCCCATCTCCCCCCTCACTCCTTGTTTTCCCACCCACTCATCTTTTATTCTCACATCATTGTATTCTCATTTTCTTTTTCATTGTTTATTCTATTCTCCATTACTTTGCTACTTTGTCCTGTTTCAGTCCACATGCACAACATCCACGAAGGTTTTAAGGGATTTATTGAAAGTCCAAGCCCCTAACGTGAATCCCCAAGACCCCACTTGCACCCACTTGCAAAATCCTAGGAAGTCCAACACTGGTACAAGGCTACTAAGTCCAAGGGCAAAGGTAAATGCAAAGCCCACAGAGTCCACAGTCCAATTCCAGTTTGAAGTCAAGACAAAACTCCCAAATCCACAAACAAATCCAATGTCAAAACACATGGTCAATCGTACCACAATCCAGAATCGAGAAAACCAAGAGCACAAGGGTGAAGCACGCACATGGCAAGAGAATGGGCAGTTGTTTCCAACAACCCCTACTCCACTCATCTGATTAAATAGATGCTTGCTAGTGCAGCTCATCAGGAGAAGTGAGGCTGTCGCCTTGCGAGTAGCCTCACTCAACTCCATTGTGCCTTTGTAATTTAGTGTGAAGTGCATTTAAATTAGCCTTGTCCACTTTTTCCATGTTCTTCTCCAATGTGGCATTTAAAGTTATATGTGGGCAATACACCTATGCTGCCCTAGTAGGGATGTGCTACTAGAATTTGGGTTTTATTCCCTGGTTATTGTATTTTTCCTTGTTTGTAAACCATTCTTTATCCTTGGAAGTGTACATTCAAGCAGGCACAGCCACACACCTCTGTATATTAATGATTCAACTGTGGAGGTGGTTAACAGGATCAAGTTTCTGGGTGTGCATCTGATGAGTAGGTTGGATTGGTCGCTCAACAGTGAGACACTGGTGAAGCAGGTACACTTTCTGCCTCACATGAGAAAAGTACATCTGTCCTTACCACTTTATAGAGAGACGATCAAGAGCCTCCTGTCATATTGCATTATTGTCTGATTTGGAAGCATTACTGCTTCAGAATGGTGAGGACAGCAGAAAAGATTATTGGTAGCTCACTTCCTTCTATCCAGAACGTGGCATATAAGCGCTGCTTGAGTAGGATCCACAGTATTGTCCTCTCCATGACCAGTTTTCCTTGTTACCTTCTGGGAGGAGGCTTTGTGGTATCCAAAGAAGAATACCTATATATCTATATCTATATCTATATCTATATAGATATAGAGATATAGATAGAGATATAGAGATAGAGATAGAGACAGACAGACAGACAGACAGACAGACAGACAGACAGACAGACAGACAGACAGACAGACAGACAGACAGACAGACAGACAGACAGACAGACAGACAGACAGACAGATAGATAGATAGATAGATAGATAGATAGATAGATAGATAGATAGATAGATAGATAGATAGATAGATAAAGGGGGAATAGAATTTCATTTTTAATGTGTATCAGTGTGCTCACATTTCCATTATATAAATGACTGCATAAATAAATACATAAATAAGTGTAACTTTTAGCTTTCAACTTCCAAAATACTGAACTCTTACTATGTTAAAGGTGAACACATTTCTTCTTAATGGCGATGCCTTATTATGGAACTCTATTGTAAAGTTGGGTACAACCCACATAATAACCATCTTGTTTATCAACAGACATTCTGGTCCCAATTGTGACCATTCAGGTAGTCAACTACCTGTATGCTTTTAATAAGACCTTAATAATATCAACACTGGGTGAATGGTTAGGATTTGTAAAGGGAGGGATAATGAGAAATTCTGAGCAGTGGGAATATTGCTACTGCTTGGGAATGATTCATTGTAAGATATGAGCCTGCTTTACAGGCCTGTTAAAGATTAAAATGAGGAAGAAAAAGAATTTTGAACTGCCATGGGAATTTGGGGAAAGAAATATAAATAGTGTGAAGCCAGGCTCATATGAAACAGGCTTGCCAAAATCTTTTATTTATTTGCAGCTAGGTTTTCTTAATTGCAACTTGTTAGTGATGTTTGGCAATTGCTTCAGGTTTCACCCAAAGATTTGGAGGGCACGTGCAGCTTACAATGTTAGGTTGTGCACATTTCCACTTTAGTGATGACTCTGATAATAATACAAAGTAAAAATGCAGCTTAAATATATACAATAAATAAAAAAACAACCAATTACACAATCACCGAAACTGTGGGGACTAAATTAATCAAAGATAAAACTACCTAAAAATATAGAAACACTACCTAAACACTACCTAAAAATGGGACAAATACAGAAAATGGAAGATTGCATTCCTATTAAAATCAGCAGGACTAAACTTCTCTATAATTATGTAAAAGAAAGGGATATGTACAGGGAAATGGGGGGAAACAAGGAAGAAGACAGTAAATATTAATCTAATATTTGCATATACTGTACCCGCTTATTCTGAGACATTGAAGACTAGAATGTCCAAAGATGGAAACTTATGTTCAAGAGTTGACTAATTCTGAAAGCTGAGCCTTTTTTTTTTTCAGAATTAGGAATGGGATAGTGTTTACTACCATTCTCATAGGCAGAGCATGAAACCTAAGCAGTCTTTTCCAGCTTGTACACTTTCTAGAACTTCAATTCCCAGAATTCTGGGCGTTGAGGTTCACAGTTCTTCAGAGTACCCAAGTAGAGAAACCTGACCATCTAGAGCAGTATTTCTCAACATTAGCAACTTTAAGATTTCTGGACTCTCCAGAATTCCTGAGCCAGCATGGAACTGAAGTCCACAAATCTTAAAGTTGCCAAGGTTGAGAAACACGACTCATATAATTGCAAAAATATGGTAAAATATTTTCACCATAGGGATTGGCTCAGTGGAGGCATTAGCTTGTGCTAATGTTAGTTTATAGAAGCAATGGCTGTTGTCATACCTACAGCCTGTAAATGTATGCAAATCTGCTTATTACTTAAATTATTCTTTCTGAAAAAGTTATATTTGTATCAGGTATAAAGAAAAAAAAAAGAGAAGTTCCATCTGTTTGAAAAGAGAGAAGCAGCCAATTGGGGAAATATTATCTTTTTCTCCAAAAGAGGCAAGAAAAGAACAAGCTAGATTTCCTGCACTGAGCATGACTTTCCAGAGCACTTTGCTTTTCAGGCTATTTTCTAATAGGGAAGAGTTGAGCTGACAATCTGACTTGCTTAATGCTTGCTGTACTGAGAGTAGAGAAGCTTGCAAATGCCATACCCGGAACTGCACTTGCAGTGTATTGCATAAGTAAAAGTAATTTTAAACATCCTTGAAATTTATGAGGCTGTGCTTTTCTGATAAATTTTGAAGGATAGTGAGATTTTGGCATTTGTGGAGATCAATGTCTCTCACCAGAAAAGTTTGCAACTTTGCTCTTCTCATTCACTGTTTTGCACTGTTAGTTCTGCTTTATCTAAACAGAACTGAATCTGACTGACACTAACCAGTGCTAGCCTGATAAACTCTGCAGTTCCGTATATGTGCTTTCAAAGAGATGGCTATCCTAAGCTCAAATCATTTCTTTGGGTTTATAGTCATCTATTGAAACAAAACATTTTATATAGATCACAGATGGTATGTGGCAACAGTTCATTGAACTAATATAGGGTAGGACAGTAAGGGAAATTATTTTATTTGGGAAAAATCAAGGGCATTTATTATATTTTAATATTTAAAATATCCTTGGACCAGAATGCAGACATTTAGAACACTGTGAATGAGAATTCACGTTGGTAATTTAATGCTGTGTGTTTGTTGCTAGGCTGCAGTCACTTGATGCAAATGAATGTTCTGCACACAGGGAAAGTAAGCTAGAATGTTTGAGATCACTGCTTCATTTGTAATGTTTGTTAACTGGTTTTGCTAAGTCTATTTGATTATAAACAGGAGAACCATTATTTCAGCTGTAGACACAGTAGGCACTCCCTTAGTAGTGTTAAGGGTGGTATATTCTAGCCTTAACCATCTTGGCACCAACACTCCTCTTCCCTGACTACATGACTAATGTTAGGAAAGAAAAATCATGGTCTTGCCCAATTTGAATCTCCTAGCTAAATTACGGTATCTTCATTTTTTCTTTTTGCTTGACAAAACATAAGGACCATGCTGGAACAATAAAAAAAAGTCTGTCTATACCAGTGTTTCTCAACCTTGGCAACTCTAAAATGGGTGAACTTCAACTCCCAGAATTCCCCAGCTTGCATGCTGATTGGACAATTCTGAAGAGTTGAAGTCCACCCATCTTTAAGTTCCTGTGGTTAAAAAAACAGTGATATAATCTAACATTACATTTCCTACATGTTTCTACAGCAGTGTTTCTCAACCTTGGCAATTTGAAGATGTGGGGACTTCAACTCCCAGAATTCTCAGCTGGGAGCTGAAATCCACACATCTTCAAATTGCCATGGTTAAGAAACACTGCTCAAAAAAAAATCCCTAAACTAAACATGAGACTATTATCTTGAAGGTGGTTTTATTCTCCACTGATTTATTTAATATCATCTAAGTTGTGGTTTTAATATGAAAGTTACATTCCATAGTAACAGAACATAAAGAAGTCTAATGCTTTCCTGACCAAAGGTCTGTCTCATTCAGAAATCTGTTTCCCACAATGGTTTACCAGATGCTTACAGAAATCCCACAACTAGGACTAGAAAAAATAGTTCTGCCAGTGAATCATAATGAGTGCTACTATTCGGAACTTTCTGCTTAAATCCCTTATTATCTTTATCTATTACATCTCTTGATTATCACAGTCTATATACTATCCTGGATGTTAAAGAAAATTAGGAAAGCTTCTGATTAGTAGCATGAGTTAGTATATATGTGCCTATGCGTGTGTGTATGTAATGTAAACCAGAAAGGGATACGATAAATATCAAGGGGAGAAGAAAGTATCTAAATTCTGTATCCCATACAGACATACGTACAGACATATGTACAGACAGACAGACAGACAATCATTAGGATATTGAGGTTTGTCTCAATTCACGAGAACCCATCATGGATAAGTCAAGATAAATCAGAAGTAACCATTTACAGCATTCATGCAGGAAACTTTCCAGGAAAATCATTGTGACTGCCATTGGTTTCTGGGACCTTGATCCCAAAGTAACATTGTGTGGCTTTTACAGCACTTAGAAAACTAAGACAATTAAATAATCAACTCAGCTGCTACTTCATAGGAATGCTGCAAAGGCAATTTTGCAGATTTCTTGTTGAGTTCTGGGGAAGATGGCAGAAGAGTGGAGACACAAGCTAGCTGCTATTTTTAGTACTCTGTAATTGGCTTTGAAGAGAGTATTGAGGATGGTTGCAAATATACAGGTAATCCTTGATTTACAACAGTTTATTTAGTGATCTTCAAAGCTGAAAAAAAGACCATTGCAGTATCCCTGTTGTCATGTGATCAAAATTGGCACCCTTGGCAACTGACTCATATTTATGTTGGTTGCAGTGTCCCAGGGTCATGTGATCACTGTCTGTGATCTTCCGAGAAGCAAAGTCAATCGGGAAGCCAGATTCACTTTACAACTGTGTTACTTACTTAACAACTGCAGTGATCCAATTAACCATGAAATTCACTTAACAATCTCTCCCTTGACAACATAAATTTTGGGTTCAGTTGGGGTCATAAGTCAAGGACTACCTGTACTGCTTATGCTCATGAAGATCAAACCTGAAGGCTGTTTGGAAGAGGGCATAGGTAACCTGATACTGGCTAAGGCTATTTCTAAAATGTCAGTAGTTTCTGTGAAGGAAAGGACACTTCTCTTTGCTCTGCAAAAGGCCATAGTATAAATAAAAATTAATTAGTAAATATTCTAGATGCAATTAGAAGCCTGGCATGGTCTATTATTTAATGTATTAAAGCCATGCTTTGTGGGAGGAAATAATAGATACACATTTTCTGCTGACATCCTATTTATTTAATGACCTTCAAATTTGACAAAATGAGGAAGGAATTCATTATGATAACAAATTCTAGACAAAGCTAGAATTTATCTCAGGATTTATGACACATCGATATATCCCAACAATGAAGAGGAAGATGTCAAATGGTCCTGTAAAAGATAGACAGATGAACATCTTTTTGTAATCACCCTGGATCCATAGAGAAGATATTGTCAGAAACTGGCCAGATTAATATTATTGAGGTCTTCAACCTCTATTATATGGAGAAAGTGAACAATAAAGCCTGAATAAACTTGATTTCAAGTGCCAGTTCAGTTTTCTGAGTAATGATTGATATTTGAGTTCAGCTACCTATTTTTTCTCCAGCATTTAAAAAAACTAAGAGATGAATCTTTTGAACTGACATGGAAATCTGTTTCACATTAATAAGCAGAGTTCATATATTTTCAATAAAGTCAGAAACTGGGTAATAGATAATGAAACTTAAGTTATGTGGATACTTACTTAAGAAATTACAGTCCTTTAGCAATGTGAATTTATTGCCAGGGTAAAAAAATGGGTGGGTGGATGGATGGATGGATGGATGGATGGATGGATGGATGAAATTGTATTTTGTGCAAATTAGATTTTATGGTTCAATCTACAAAATATATCTGACCATTCTAAGTTTTTATGTACTTACTAAGAATTTTGGTTATAACATACAGATGGACCAATGGGAAAATATGTAGTTAAGAATTTACACCTTGTTATAATCTTAAAGAGAATTTTTATAAAATGATGTATTTTAGTATATGACAACAGAAAAACTATCTAGAATATACAAAGGCACTTCAAATGTATGTTTGCAATGTAAACAACATGAATGGACATTATATCTTTTTAAGTGAACATGTAAAAAAACCTTTAAAAAGTGTATTCAAATACATACTTTGATACATATAATTTTAAAGATTACTATTCATTTGAAGTCAGAATCTCTCCTTTTGGGACTAATGGATGAATGGTTAGAAAAAAGCTATGAAAGATTATATCAATATATAGTAGGATTATTATATGCACAGAGATGGAAAGTTTTGACACTACGCACTTTGGAGGAATGATTGGTGAAATGGACAGATCTTGCTGAGATGGATACACTTTTTTGATTAAAGACACTATATTGATTAGTGACTGGAAACCCCTTATGGACTTTTTGCTGTGTGACTAATATTGGAAGTTACTTCTTTGTGTCTTTTTTCTTTTCTATTTTTTTAACCTTTTTTTAAAAAATTGCACATTTTGCTTTCTCTTTTCTTTCTTTTTCTTTTTTCTTCCATACTTTATATTAGTTTGTAATAGTTTTTATCTTCATATCTATATGTCTATGTCTGTGTCTAAATTTACATCTACATCTACCTATAAAGTTTTCATGGACTTAATTGCAACTGTAGTCAACCAAATATTTATGTCATTCTGCAATTCACCTTTTTGAAAATGAAAGAATAGTTAATTGCTGACCTTGTTGATCTTGAAAGGTAAAATAACTTAAGACTAAGATAACAATTTTTTATGAGAGACCACCAAGAATGACTATGATTGTAGGCTCAACTGGGTAGTCAAAACCAATGCAGAACAAACAGTGGTGAACCTTCTTGCAAAGAGAACTAAGTAAATGTGGAAAGACAAGTCTGACTTCAAGGAGACTTTAGCTCTGTTACCCACAGATGCACTTTTTCTAATATATTCATGTTTCTGTACTATTTTTCAGCTCCTTGCAATATTCAGACAACTCAGGGATCTTCATGGATGTAGGCCTAAGTAAAGAACTTGAAGCACTGCTTCATAAACGGTGTTTGTATGAACAAAGTGGCCCTCTCTGAATCACTGAGCCACATGTGTCCTCTGGAATGTTCAGCATAGCTACTTAGGCTTTCAAATTCATATGCATATCTTCAACCACTGACAATATTTCTTCTGGATTTGCCAGAGAAGCAAGGGAGCTGTGCCAGCAAAGTGCCCCTTTAATGCGTCTAAAATGAAAATCCCAAAATGCATAAATATACAGGGCAACTACTCTATATGTACAACTTGTCTAGATTTCATTTAGGATTATTGGACTTATTTAAACTGCTACTGGCAGTTTTGGAGCCAAGGCTTAGATCTGAGCTAACTAGACTTAGGTTTTTAAAATGAAATTGCAATTGACTTCTTAATTAGCTTCTTAATTTACAGCAAGATAAACAGATGACTAGATGAAAAGTCTAGCAGGAGAGTTGCAGCAATTGTATACCATAGACAGGGTACACTCCTTCTATCTGGGATGGTCAATCACTGAAGATTTTTAAGAAAAGATTGGACAGACATTGATCTGAAATGGAATAGGGTCTCCTGATTGAGCAGGGGGTTGGACTAGAAAAACTCCAAGGTCCTTCCAGCTCTGTTATTCTGCTCATCCTCTTCCACCCTGCATGCAGCTTTGGGAAAGATGTACATGGAGCAGTGAGGGAAGAAGGGGACAACCAATTAGCCACCCAAATCAGCTGATCAACCCTGGTGATCAATGGGGTGACATATGTCGCAGCCCTTCACATCCAATGACCAGATGACAAAGTAGCAATTGAGCAAAATATTTCACATATAAGGCTTGATCAAAGGTCTGTGAGAATGGAGACCCTTTGTAAAGTCAAGTTTGTAGCATCTTTGGCAGATTTCCAGCAAACCCAGAGATATCCAACTCTCTTGGTAGGTGATAAGGGTATCTGTAATCCTTTAATAAATAGTCAGCATTTCTGACTTCAGCTTTGATTAAGGAAACATTAAGTTTTTTGCTAGGAGTTTGCAGAATTTCTGCCTATGTCATGTTATCACTACAAATGGGATCTGGCGTAATGAATTCAAATAAGAAAACCTGAAGAGAAGGTTTAAAATTCTAATTCTCTGATAACTCTATAGACAGGAATTTTGTGTGCACTAAGCTGTCTCACTATTGTGCACAAGGCTGGACAGACCTATATTTGGGTACAGCTGCTAATGAGGTAGGCTACAACCTTGAAATATGACCAGTTAATACAGCTAAAATGGAAAGCAGGTTTTTTTTGGCAGGAGATTACTGAACAGATCACTTGATAGCAATATCACTTCTAGGAAACCTTTGTAATAGGCTTTGTAGACTTTCAATAATTAGTTTGCATTTTTGCCTTTAGCATTGACTAAAGAACAACAGATTAGGTGCCAGGAGGTTGCAGAATTTCTGCCAGCATTTTGACACCAGAGAGTCTGCTTCCATGCCAACTCATGCTGCAGTTTGAGAGACCAGAGGCTGCTATAAAATATATTCTTTCTGGGTTTTTTTTTTCAATGATCAAAAGTCTGCAGTGAAAACCTTGCCATATTCTTGTCACTTTCCTATAGACAAGTTCATTCAAATGCTTTCCACACAGATCAGTTGATAATACACATTTCTTTGGTGATTCTTAGTCTTTGCAGTAGCTCTTCCCAAGGATGCTGCAGTAATATTTGTTGGTCAGCAGACCCAAATTGGTAATTAATTCTAAAAGCTGTAACCATTCTAGATATGTCACTCAATTTCTTTTATAATTAAAACTTGAGATGGATTACGAGTTAATTTATATTTTCTTTATCATCATAGCTTGCATGACTAAGCATCTAAATTTAGTCATTTGGATGCAGGTCTATGCCAGATGTTGGTTGCTGAAGAAAATTAAAATTACTCTTTTGCAGTGCACATTCATAGGGAGGGATCAATTTAACTCTTTTGTTACTTCTGTTACTTTTGTCAAAACCTTGGTTTAAATGTTTGACTCTGAAACCAAACAAACAATCACATTTCAAGAAACAGTGATAGTGTTTATAAATAGTGATAAAAGAGTGTCCCCAGGCAATGATAATATCACTGGCTAATCCTTTCACCATGGCACCAAAATGCTTCTGACACAGAGATATAGTATAGTATAGAGATAAAAAAATGTGAAAATGGCCAATCAGAGACAGATTTGTTGTTATGCATATATTTCAGATAGACAAGGGAACATACTATGCAAATTACATTACAGTTATAATGTGTTGCTAGAGTACATTTCTCATTGCTGGCCTTGATATGCCTACTTTCTTCATACTATGAACAGAAGTGCCAGAAGTTGAACAAAATTTTATTTATTAGATTTTTTATTACTTTATAAGTAACTCAAGACAGTGAACTTACTGGTTTTTTTGTCATCCTCTTTTCTTTGTCCATAACAGTAACCCTGTGAGGTGGGTTGGACTGAGAAAGAGTGACTGTCCCAAAGTTTGTTAAGAAAAACTCTTTGACTTCAATTGAACTTCTACAATATGTATGCATTTGCAGTACTGATGAGCAAATGTTTTGCAACCAATGACTGCTGCTTCATATTTTCAGCAGCTGGGGACTCGTAGAAATGGACACAGAAATAAAGTTATAAGTGCAATATAACTTCATCATGCAAATTACACAAATTATGTAATTAAACTTAAGCAAATGATATTTATTCATGTCATAATTGGCTTTTCTTGATATGTATTCTGGGAACTGCAGAGGGCTTAGTGACATCACACAAATGGGTGAGATTTTTCTAAAAATGTTTTGCATTATTACTTTTTAGAGGTTCTGGGACTGGGTGATATTTGAAGTATGTATGCTTTGCTTATCTAATTCATTTTTAGATATACATTAGGAAACAACAGGAATGTATGCTATGGATTTCAATGATCTTGGGCAATTGTTGCACGTTTCCAAAAATAGTTTGGGAGAGACACATAACTGCAGGGCTTTCTCCCCCAAGATATTCAGCATGGCTTAGATGGCACCTTCTTAACCTGCCAGCAACTATATTAAAAATAATATACAGTATGTCTTTTAAATTCTGTGTTTTGTTGAAAAGACAAGTAAAACTAATAGTTACTAGAAATTATGGGATGCTATAGCTTCTGGTTTGTCTCGCCATGCACATGCTCAGAAAACAAACTCTTGTCATGGTAGCCAGCATACAAATAAGTATTACAAATCTACAAGTAGGAAATTGTAGATTTACAATTAGAAAGGAAGTCTACTTTTTAGTATTTCAGCCAGCAATCTTCTTTCCTATAGTAGCATAAGCTGAACAAGTGAAACATGGCAAACAACACTTGTTCCCTTTTTCCGTTTTTCATACTAACTGTCAATCTACATTTTGTAGCTGATGCACACAATTAGTCCCTGAAAGGGTTGATTTGTGGGGGGGGGGGCGTTGAGGGGGCAAGATTGCCACTTTCAGTTTGTGTCTTTCATTTTCTGTTCACACTTCTGCAAATTTCTACTTCCCTGGGCATCCTAATATCTAGTCTTGTTTCTCAGTGGTCCATGTTGGCTCAGTTTCTCTCTCCACTTTCTGCCTTTGTTGGCTGTAAAAGAGTTCAATATTTGTAAAATATCAGGTTGTAGAAACTGCCAAGCCTTGCACCTGTTCTGCAGTGAGAATTAGCTTGCAGTTAGTAGCAGTTTCAGTTTTGCAAGAGTTTATCAGTTGCTGACACATGAAGAGGAAGGAAGGGCCTCAGAACAAAGCGGGGGAAGGGGAAAATACAGCTTTTCCAAGAACTTCTGATGTTCTTGTCAGTTGGTTGGTATAAGATGTAGGACAGATGTCAGTGGTCAGATTAGCAATTAGGTCACATAATAAACATCTTGAATTGGTTAAGTCTAAGGTGGAGTTTCCAACCTTGGCTCCTTTAAGAATTGTGGACTTCAACTCCCAGAATTCCCCAGTCAGCACAGCTGGGAGTTGAAGTTTACAAATCTTAGAGCTGCCAAGGTCTAAGTCCTGGTTTAAGACAAAAAACAAATCATTGTGGAATAATTTTCATCTTTGAAATTATGTATATTAAGTTATATATTTAGAAGTATGTTGTGAAATACAAAAATAGCCTCTATTGTTTTAAAGAATGTGAATAAAAATATCTTCTAATTTTGTTTTAAAAAATACAATCCACAGTTATTTTGCTTGGTTCCTACAAAATTATGTTTCCGAAAACAGCTAATTTCACATTCGTAAAGCCACAGGTTTAGGAAAGAGAATTGTTTTGACCTTTTCTGCTGCTTTCCCCCAAAGCTAAACTGCCGTCCCTCTGAGATGGAGAAAAAGAACAAAGACTTAAAAGTGAAGCCATTCAAAGCATCCTTCAAATTGGTCTGTGAAGAGGAAGTACTGGTTACTTCTGCACTAAATTGTTTGAAAGGCTGCCAGCATCTATACGTGAAGGTAAATTTGTATGAACTACCCTTTTGCCTGTAATAGATTTGATGGAAGTTAATGTTGGTATTGTAGAAGAGTTAAGATGCAACTCCTTCCTATGGCTGGTCTTCTACCGCCATCATCGGAAGCTACCTATTTTTCAGGATGCAGATTTGAGCACGGTGGATGTTTGGCTGACCCGGTGTTCCCACTAATGCATACAAACACAAATATAGTACAGACAATACAGATTGCCTTTACCATTTAACAATTACTGTAGCAATTAAGGCTTTTCTCTTATGCCCGAAACAAATAAATGCTGACTTTCCTTTTTCACAGCAGGATGCACATAAAGTATGTTGAGAATAATTCTTTTGGTCAGGTCCTCCAGATTAATACCAATACCAAACAAGATGTGTACGTGAGATGAATACCTTCTTAATTAATTTCATAACATCATCTGAAAGGTCCTGTAAAATCTACATATGCTGGAGAAGGACAGCAGAAAGATTTGTGGAATAGATATGTAATAATCTCCCAAATGTTTAGAGAGAGGATCTTAAAGCCACAGATGTCAGCAAAAGGGCTATAAGTAATGTTATGTGTCATGAACATAAAGTCAGTTTTTTGCCTTCTGTTGAGATGATGTCTAAGTCAGATGCAACAAAGAAGAAGCAGAAATGATGAAAGCAGCTAAATGCATGTACATTTGCATGTACGTGTGAATGTATATGGATATATATGGATGTGGATATGCATGCTTGTGTGTGCATGTGTGTGCATATGAATGATCATCCCAGACATTTAGTCAAATAAGTCCTTAATTAATATGAATGAATTCTTTGGAGACTAGATAAACATGTCTGAATCTCCAAATGCACTCTATGTGATCATATCACTCTGATATTTTGAGTCAATTAAAATAAAAGGGGTCACCTAGTCAACCTGAGAAAAACTTGAAGACAGCAAAGCAAACCATTTCTGTAATGTTGCCAAGAAACTGCAGATTTTCCAGAAGTTGAAGGCAATTTATCTTTATCTTTTTTTTTTTTAGAATGCCACAAAGGACAATTAGATCGAATTAGAACCATGTAAATAGTTCATTTTTTCTGTTTATTGAGATATATATTATGTATAATACTTAAAGCAAAGACTTCTTTCCGCTGTTATAGCTTTTTCTCTGATATTAATAATAGTAAAATTTAAAACATTTATCTGCAACAATTGTTCTCTTTTGTATACCATTTTTAATATTAAGTTAATCTTTAGGCTGATCCCAAGACTTAAGAACCATCCCTGGTTCAACAGAAAGATTTATCAATAAATATAGTTAGCTATGATGAAGAAGAATCCAAAGAGGATTTTGTGATATATTATAAATGATCTCTTGATAACTTTGCCACATGGAATGTCTAAAATATATTAGGGGTCTTACATACTTTAGCACAAGGGTTTTATTGTATGAGGTTCAACTCCTTGAATGGTCTAGTATATTAACTCAAATCCAAATTTATAGTTTATCCAGAAGGATAGAGCCCTGAGATTGTATCAAGTGTCCTATTCTCAGGTAAGACTAGCTTGAAGGAGTGATATTCAGCAGGATTTGAACAGATACAAAAAAGTATTAAATCCTTTAATATTGTTGTAGATATATTTTTTTAGGGGAAGGCACTGTCCCAGATGCCTTGTATCTTAAATTTGCTCCTCCCCAGATTACTTCTCCTTGCTAATATGGCATAGGTAAACTTTTGTCTCTCTTCAGGTGATTGTATCAGGATTCAAAGATTCCAAATAACCACTCTATGATTGCAAAGAATTGTCTCTGTCTTTTTACTGACATCTGATGGTCATCCAGATTTTCCCAGCCCAGCTATGGTAGTCCAAGAATCACTCTTTTTCTTCCAATGAGCTTTCTAAACATTATTCAGAACTTCTGCAAGACTTTTTTCTGGTAAAATATTTTTGTCTTTTTAAAACAATTCAGATCTAAGTGAATTAATATATTAACTATTTGCATTTAACATGTACAGTACTCTGTCACCCACACACTCTTTTTATAATAGTGACCATCGGTTAATTGAGGTTAGGCCTTCAGCACATAGGCAGAGAGAATAAACTTCCTTTCCTTCTTGCTACATTTAAAAATTTCTGCCAAACTGCTATTTAGAAGGGAAGTTGCTATTAAAACAATAGCAAATGACTGTGTTTGTGATTTTTCTCATAACTGTGTGGAAAATGTTAACTCCTTCCTTTCATGAGACAGTCCCCTTGCTTCTGTTCTTTAAGGAAATAGGAAAGAATGTACACACAACTGCTTGTAGTTTGGCCTTTTCAACTTTCCTTTAAGAAGAAATATTTACCTTCACTTCATATATAAAAAAGTAGCAGCTAATCCTTTGTCAAATTGTGACTTCCTTACCAGCTCAGCTGAAGATCTTTTGTGCCTGCTCTTTTCTACACACAATACTGCATGTGGTTGGATAAATAATTCAACCATACCTCAAAGGTGGCCAAAAATAACACCTTCTCTCCTCCAACTGAGAGTAGCAAAATAGTGAAATTTATTAGGTAGTTGTCCTAATGCAGACACTTATGACATTTCTGGGATACTCATCAGCAGCTGCTAGAGGATGGTGCCTCAGTCTCTAATGTAGGTACCATCCCCTGCTACCCTGCAGATGCCAACAATGATGCCAACAACAATTCATGTGGGGATATGAAGAATTAGCTAAAGACATTTTGCTAATCACGGCAAAATGAGCATGCCATGCTTCTTTCAAAATTCCTTGGCTATCTCCTAAAATGGTGCTTTAGGCTGACTTTGGGATAGCTCTAACTTGGATCAAATTGAAGGGGAATAGGAAGGGTTGAACAAGCAAACCTGTTCTCATTAGGGATCTAGACTATGAAGAAAAGCAGGAGAATTAAGAATAAATTTCTATTCTATGTCTAATTCAGCCCCAAACTATTTCTGTAAAACTTTGCTGAGCTGTTAATGGTTGTGGTAGAGCCACTGTAGTTCTGGCAAAAAAGGGGGGTAAATATTCACATTATAACTAGGGATTGCTTTCAACTAGAGCAGAGGTCCCCAACCTTTTGGGCACCGTTCTGTGGAAAGAGGTTTTTCCATGGACTGGAGGGAGCGTGGTTTTGTGCGCTGCCTGCATCTCGCGGATGGGGCTTTGCTTCTTTGTGCAGACCAGTTGCTGGCATGCCGTGGCCCGGTACCGGTACATGGACCGTGGGTTGGGGACCCCTGAACTAGAGGGTGTCATATGGCACCTGTGTCTTTTTTTTAATGTTAAATGTATTTGAAGTTCTTTGCCATTCAAGAAGAAGTGGAAAATCTTCCTTTTTAAATCAGATTAAGGTAGCCAATTATATCCAGTGGACATCATGCAATTTTACAGTAAACTCTTATTTAATTGCATTAAGGCATTCAAAACGCCCCTTTAAACTGTTTTATATTGTTGTTATAAACTACCCAGAATCTTGGGATTGGATGGCATAAAAGGTCTTAACATTACAAGTATTAAACAAATATGGTATGAGTTACAGAGGTTTTTGAAGAATAAAAAAGCATTATCTCAAAATTTTGGAAGAATCTAGACATTCAGGTATGAGTCAGGATTTACAATCAGAATTATTGACCTTTTGTTCAAAATCAGCTAATGTTGGGCAAACCCTATCAGCCTTCGTATCCATTCAATTGTTTTTCATTCCTATGCCTTTATTTAAATTGGGACACACATTTTTCCTAAATTCTTAAAGTAACAATTTAAATGTTAGCACAAAGGATTTAGGAGTAAACATGCTATGCATAATGTCCATGATTTTCCAAGTAAGTGATATTATATAAATATAAGAGGACCAACATGTGTAGCATTCCCAAAGGTGATTAACTTTTGGAAATGAATGTGAAGGGAAGAGAAAATGTAATGCTACTTCCCATTTGAAAACTGTGTACTAAATAGTTGTAATCTCTATTCTCTGAATCCCAAAGAGAACAGAACACCAGTGAAATCATTAAGAACCTGTTTCTTTATGCAAAGATATTTAGAAAAGAGCAGGAAAAAAGAAAATTTAGAAAAAAAGTAAGTGTAAAGAAAATTGCCATAGCAATAGCAATAGCACTTAGACTGATAAGCCTTCACAGTGCTTTAGAGTCCTCTCTAAGTGGTTTATAGAGTCAGCATATTGTCCCCAGCATATTGCCCCCAACATGTTGGGCCTCGTTTTACCGACCTCAGAAGGATGGAAGGCTAAGTCAACCTTCAGCTGCTCAAAACTGAATTCCTGGAGTAAGCAGTGAGTTAGCCTGCAATACTGCATTCTAACCATTGAGCCACTACCATCATAACTTTAAAGAGTGGGGGGGGGGAGAGAAATTCATAAAAAAAGTAGGTGTAAAGAAAATCATGACCTTAATGCTTTCATTCATATATGTTTTTTCAGTGCCAAGAAGGAATCTTAGAACTCTGCTGTGAAAAATTATATAAGATTGTTTTATGGGGAAAAAAATACATATAAAAGACAGGAGTTGGGATATATTAGAAAAGTTATATTTTATTCAATTTGGAAAGAGATGCCCTTTTTGCAAAACAATAGGCCAAATCCTTCTTTTGGTTTACCCTGATATATATAAAAAATATTATTGGAGTCTTGATTTGTTCTTAGAACTTTTTAATAAGTTGGTTAATTCCATTGTGATGCTTTAAGACTTTAACCGTTGTCTTTTACTGCTATTGCTTTTACTGTATGTTTTATTATCTATTTCCAAGTCATATATCCCTTATATCTATGGCTTGAGTTGTTTTCTAAATAAAATAAACTAATAACAATAAAAAGAATGCAGCTTGCCACCAACCCAAAATAAATATGGAAGAAAATAAATGAAAGAAACAAGAATGAAAGCAGACAAGAGAAAGTGTGATTTCTATATGAAAATGTATTCATAAATTAATATCTCAACAAAAATAATAAGTGGAGATAAGGAAAGAAGTTATGGATGCTACTTTGAACAAAATAAAATTTGTGTTAGAAAATTCCACATAAATGTAATATTGCACCAATGGAAAAAATACAAAAGTATGAAGTAAAAAGTGTTGGGGATGAGAATGAATGAGAATGGTTCCTGTAGAATGAAGATGAGAAAAAGATATTGAGTAAGATATATAGAAAAATACAGATAGCTGTCCAGAATTTAGTCAAAGAGAACAAGGAATGGTTAAGATTAAAAGAATCATAGAAATCACAGAGCTTGTGATATGGTTTGTTTATAAATGATGGAAATTATTAAAAACTGTTTTGAAAGAGAAGAAGGTGAAAGGAACTAAGGAAGGCGTCTCCAGGGAGTGAATGAAAGTAATAATTAAATGATTTGGGATAAAATGAAAATAAGAAAATGCTGAAGGGGTATTTTATAGATTTGTATGGGCATGATACGTGAAATAGTGGAGCTGAAATGAATATTATAAAGCTAGTAATAATAAGCTAAAAATACTGTTTTTGAAAAATGGTAAAGGTTGCAGGTGTAGATGATGCAACTGGTGAGTAACATTAAAATACAACTCTAGTCTGCTTATGCAGTGATTGCATGGCTTGTTTAACTATATGCTGGCTGGATCCATGCTAATGATAGGAAAAATGGTATTATTGTTCCCCTATACAAAGAGAAAGGTAACACAAATGAAAAGAAACTAAGTTGAGGAAATGTTCAGCAGAATTTTGATTGGAAGAATGGAAGTGGCACTGAGCAACATTTATAAAGTGCAGCACTGTTTTAACCTGGGCAGTGGATGTGAAGGCCAGTGTTTTGCAATTCCTTGAATACAATAAAGTTTATTCCCAGTCTATTGACTGAAAATATGTTAAAGTGAATAGGCTCCAGTTATTGTTCTGCACAAAAATGAAGCTAAAGGTTGTTTTCTAAATGTGATAAGAGAAGCATATGATGAAAGCCAGGCATGTAGATTATACTGAAAGCTTAATAAATGGCTCAACATTGAGCCAAAGGTAAGACAAAAATGTGTGACATCTGCTTGATTTTTTTAATGTATGTATGAATAAATGTATAAGGAATGTTTTTAGTGATACAATAGTGAAATATAGCTATAGTGATGTGAATGTCTGTTTGCAGATAAAGCTGTGTTATTGGCTGCCAACCTAAAGGATTGCAGCAAAGGTTAGTTAGATTGTATGATGCAATGAATACGGATCAGAAGAATAATGTCTGATGGACTAATATAGTAGTATCTGAGAGTGAATTATTGAAAGTTACACATGGTGGAAAGGAAAGGAAAGGAAAGGAAAGGAAAGGAAAGGAAAGGAAAGGAAAGGAAAGGAAAGGAAAGGAAAGGAAAGGAAAGGAAATTATGTGATTTGTGTACACAGTTGAATGTTTACTAAAGATGGAAGGAATTAATAAAGGTATTTTAAGGCATATGAATACTTGTAAAGAGGTAGTGGGCAGTATGTAATCGGATATAAAGAAAATATGCTTATTATTTAAAGAACTAAAAATATCTATGTATAAGTGTGCCTCTACCCACTCAGTTATATGGAAATGAGAGATGGGTAAGTTAGAAGAAACTAAGAAAAGAAATGGACAATTGGTAATTTAAGATATTTTTGTGGCAGGACAAGAAAAAATAGGAAGAAAAATGAGTAGGTGATGAATAAATGTGACTTCAATATGACATCTGTAACCAAAATAAAAGAAATTCATTGATTCTCTCTATGTGGAGTATAAATAAAGATCTAGTTAGAAAACAAATACACGAAGAAGAAAAAATGTGTCAAGAGGAAGGAAAAGATCAGTTGTGGTTGGAGGGCACCGATGAGCTACTCAAAAAGACAAGCTTCAAGAACAAAAGACAGTATATAGATTCCAATCCTGTTGGAAACAAGGGGGATTTGGGGAGACAGAAAGATATGGTGGTTTTAATGGGAACAATATTTAATTAAATTTCATCTTCTCCTTCTTTTAATTTTCATTTATTTTGCTTACCACTTTCCCTTTTTTGATTGCACAACCCAGAAAGGAACAACACAATAGATATGTAGGAAGGTGACTGATGATGTACCATCAAGTTATTTTTGACTCCTAGTGACCATATATATAGATCTTTATGATGATTTATTCCTAACTTATTCTTTCATGTCTCTCAATGGTGAACTCACTGCCACTGAAACTGAGTCCGGCCACCTTGCTGCTGGTCATCCTCTTCTTGTTTTTCCTTTCACCATTCCCAGCATTAGAGCCTGTATGTCCAAAGTAGGATAATTTGAGCCTGGTTATTTGTGCCTCCAGTGAGAACTCTGAGCTGATTTGCTGGATGATCCATCTGTTTGTTTTTGTGGCTATTCAAGATATTGTCAGGAGTCTTCTCTAACACCCAAGTTCAAAGGCATCAATTCTTTGTGTCCTGCTTCTTTAAATCCATGTAGATAGATATAAAAACTGAAAACGAAAAATAAAAACAAAAAGAAATGTTACAATTTGGTGCATGCATCTCTTGACATATTTTCAAAGCAAGGTTATATTCTTTAAAGACATTTCCACTTGTAAGAATAAAATGAAAACTCACAAATTAGTGCCTAGAGAGGAAAAAAGGAGGTGGAAACATTGTAAGCTGATCTGTTACAATATATTTTCCTTTTAAAATATGTTAAAAGACTTTGCTTTTCATCAAAGTAAAATGTTGCCAAGTTGCGAACAAATTTTTAAGTTCTCAGGTTGTCTAGATTAGACAAGAAACACAATAAAAAGAAGAGAGAGCAAGACATGGTGTTGAAGTACAAAATCATCCCGGTATTGTTCTGAAAAAAAGAGAGGTGCATATCAGCTCCTGAGTTAAAATTTAAATGCAGCAGTTATGGGGTAGATTAAGATAGTCAAAATAAAGAAAAAATAGAGAATAAAAAGCATGGATATGTTAATTGCTGTTAGGATACTACGTGATTTCTGATTTCTGTTCAGGACTTGGAGGAAGGGACCAGGGGCTAAGTTTAACTCAATTTTATGTGCTTCTCCATCCCTTTGTTTTTCTCCAGCCACTACATTTATGAAATTATATTATTGCATTTCAGTAAAGTTTTCCTCCAGAAAAGATTCCCCCCCCAAATATATATATATACTACAAACCAATTCTTCAGTCAAACTGGCAAACATAACCAATTTTATTTAAACCCTAAAATTTAAAAAAAATGTATTATTTAGGATACACTTACAATAATCCTGTACCAAACATTAGAAGAGTATTCTATAATTTCACTATTTCTTGCTTATCACTTTGCTTGTTTTTCCTGTTTTTATTAAAACAAAGTTTTCATCCACAAAACATTACAACATAAAACACAGCAAAATGATTATTTTTTAAAAACAAAAGTTCAAAAGGTAATATTAAAACAAATTGGAAGCATATATACAAAAGTTCTGAACACCTATGCTCAATATTTCTAGCCAGTATATGGTAACTATAATTGAAAGATATTTTAAGATTCCTCTGCTGTGTTAATTTTTCAGACACTATTATTTTAAAGAACACTAATAAGAGAGACAGAGAAAGAGAGACAGAGAGATGCATTTTAGTTTTCCAATATTTGTCTGGCAAACAGAAAAAGAAAATAATTCATTTCTTATGTTGGATTTTCTTATCTTGCAAGTCATCATGCCTCAAGATTTTGTGATACTCAATAACTATGTTAAGAAGATTCAGCTTTACTGTAAGGCAAAGTAAGGCAGTTAGTTTGGTAACCAGGTAGTGGATTTTAGTTAAAACAGCAAAGTAGTAGGGGAGAAATCTGTACACTAGCCCTGCATCCTGTAATCTTTTTTGCTGCCTTCAGGGCTGATACAGACACTGCCTACTAGTTATGAAGACAAAATATACAATTAGATTTAAAAGTTGAAAGACAGGACAGCTTGTTCTGTAACAAAGTGATTTGATCATTGGATTATTTTTGTCCATAATCTGAGAAGCCCGGATGGTGGCTTGAAAGCAAATTACTCTGCCATTGTCCTGGTTCCTCTCTTCACGATAGAAATCCATCTCTCTTGAAATTCAGTTTCTGCTGTGGGGGTCTTTCATAAGAGTGAATACGGTCAGGTCATAACATGTTAAATAAGTCCACAGAGAAGCAGGTTGCATTAATTTCCAGAGTAACTTTGATTCATTTCTCCTTAGAGGAAAACATATTCAGGATTCATCAAATTTTACTGAGATAAAGTGGGAGCATATAGTATTTCCCTATATGAAACAACAACAAAAAAACACCCTAGCAATTGCTTAAATTTGTCTCTAATATACATTGAAAGACACATGCCCTATGACACAAAGAACAGGTGTTAAAAGAGTTTTCACACTATTAGGGATGTCCAATTTTCTCTTTATGTTCATCAAGTTATATGCCATAACTCCACTTTCATAAGTTGGAATGGCAAAGTTCCAATTCCTGTAAACTCCAGTGTGGAGTGTGTGTGTGTGTGTGTGTGTGTGTTTGTGTGTATGTGTGTGTGTGACAGAGAGAGAGAGTGAGAGAGAGAAAACTTTTTCAGGCAATATTTTAAAAATACTGGCTGTGGTTGCACAATACCATGATTAATCATTATAAATCATTATGATTTATTCAAGCAAATTCCCTAAATTCATCCAGTTCACCAGGAATGTTTTTCTGATTATGTTTAATGTAGATATTTTAACTCAGGAACCTACATATGCTGTACTGAGTATATACATGTAAATGCAATAAATAAATAAATATGAATGCCTATACATGTTTGTGTGTTTTCTATAAGAGAATAGAGTGCTTCTGAACATACTGTAAGCTGCAGAGAATGCAAGCTACAGAGTGGCTATTGTGCTTGTACTCTGCTGTGAATGTCTTGTAGCAATTGAATAGCAGAACTTTTATGTTCTTATGGACTATAATGAATGCACATTGTATTGTTTAGAATTAGCACTGATCATGTACAACCCATTCCTACTAGAGAGCCTGATAATAAAGACCAACTAAAACAAAGATCACAATGTACAGTATGTGTCTATTTATCTCTGTGTATGTTTTCATAGATTGTTAGCTCTATCATCTGTCTGTCTGTCTGTCTGTCTGTCTCTCTCTCTCTCTCTCTCTGTCTATTCTGTCTAACCAAAAGCAACTCTGGGTGGCACACAACAACAATAAAACAAAACAAAACAAAACAAAATATAAAAGAAGCAGTGTTCTATGAAAATCTATAGAAGAGGACTAAAGAAAATCTAAAGAAAAAAAGTTAAAAAAAAAGTACCAAAAATTCACAGGATTATTATAAATGGTAAATTACCTAATTCATTTACATACCAAAATGAATCATTCTTACTTTCTTATTCTGCATATCTGCATCTGGAAATCCCCCTCAAAAAAGTACTGTGAGAATTCTCAGACTTCAGTGTTGGTAAAAAGAACTTCCATTCAGTATGGAATAAAAATTGCCAATGAATTTCACCTAAAGTGATGTATAGGTTTAATGTATTCTCTTATATGAGCTTTCCAAATACTAATAAAACTTTCTTTCTTGTCTAAAGTTGGATTTAGTAATACTTTTTCTGACTCCATGGAGTTGAATTTGCTTATGGGTAATATGTTCTTAAGTTGCAGATCATATGGGATATAAATAGGAAGAATAAATAGCTAGGAAATTCAGATCCTGAGATGTGTGTACATGTATGGGAGTACATTTCCTATTATTACCAATTATCAACATCACCAGCCTGAATGGCATTAGATTGAGGGAGGCTACCCCAAAGCTTTTCTCTAACAGTGGACCACAGCAGTACTTCATTAGGATCTCCTTCCTTAATTGGATTAATTGCTAGTTGATCAGGGTAGGTCATTACCCATCTCAATATTTCATAAAAGGTAATAATCTCTGAAAACTGAAATTAATTAAGAAAGCATTAATAATGATTTCATCTCCTGGTATGAAATAGATTGCTTACAGTGAATTTCTCAGTTGTGTACCCATCGTGCTGCTAAAATGAAACCAACATCCACAAAGATTGGCTGTGTTATTCTGCTATTGAAATACTCCCTCCCCCTCCACCACGCACAGTTGAGAAAATTTAAAAAATGAATCATCATCACCATCTTTATTTAAAAATACTCAACCAGCAGTTGCATAATATCCACTATACAGTAATATTTTTGTAATAAGAATAGCTTGGACAATTGTTTCCATTTGTAAAATCTTAGCATCCAGTTTGTGTCATTAGAACACTATATGTACAAATATTCAATTATTCAAATGCATAGTTGGATTGTATATATATTATTGGGAATTGTTGGGAATCAAGCAGCTTATAAATTTAGTAAATTATTATTATTATGGCTGGTCACACGGTCAGCCAAGTATTTAAACTGGATTTGGCACTTCTAGCCATATATTACAAGGATCATTATTATTTTGATAAATATGAATTTACAAATATACATTTGTACATTTTCTGCATTATGAAGCAGAAAATATAAGTGTGCCTGGCAGGTTTGTGGGACACAGAAGAAGCAGAAGACAATGGATAGGATGAGTGGACAGAATCAGGAGTTTCATTGGAAGATCCTTGGAAGATCTGTGAACAGTCAACCAAGACAGATTGAAATAAAGGAAAATTGTCCAGTCAGCTTTGCTCAGTAGTAGCTGCCTATCTATTCCTAATTCTAATTAATATTTAACCACAATACATAGGAGCCTTTCATTTACAGTATATTTATAAATTCCAACCTGCAAAAAATTCTAGAAATGCTCTTAGTTCTGTGAGGTGTGTTCTAAACAACTGTGTGTTGTGTGTGAGATTCTCTTAGTCCTGGGTAGAAAGCTTGCATAGCAAAATGTATGAGCTTTCTGGCTTTAAACAAAAGGCAGGCATTTAGGTTAGGAAAATGGAGTACAGAAACAGGTAAACTTTTCTCCACACCCTATCAGAAGAATGTGTTTATAACAGCTTAAGTCACACTGATATAGTCCAGACTGTCTATTATGGAAATAATGGGAAATGTATTTCAACATAATCAAAGGACTTCAGGTTGGGACAAGATTGTCTTATTCCACACTTCTTTCAAATTAAAATAAAAGCCCTCCAGAGATCCAGTCCTAAATTATCAATCTCATCCACTTTGGTCCCCAAAAGGCAGACTGTTATTTGAAAAACAATGGTAAAAATCAAAGAATTGTTAATGTGAACTGCTATCAGGTGTAATGCTATTATCAAGGATCTGTGTGCATATATATTTATACAAAAACTGAGCCAGATCAAATGTGCATATCAAATTACTCACAGGAGAAGAAGTCTATTTTCAGGCAAAATTCCTGCTATGGAGCAAGGAATAGCTATAATTTTGCAATGCTATTTATATACTTGCATGCTTTTGTAAGAAAGGAAGCAGCAGACATTGTTTATCTCTCAGTATGTAAATGTTGAAGCTTGTCTTTCTTCGATAAAATTAATATTTTGGGTTCATTAAATGAGGTTCTGGAAGAGCCAAAATTTCAGCATAAGGCAAGAAAGTTCCTTGTAAGATTCACAGACATCTCTTTTGCTTGAACACCTGCTAAATTTGAAAGATTTGAAAATAATAACAAACCTTTTGCTAATTGTGTGTGTATGTGTGTGTTTGCACACATGCATGCATGCTTAAAATTAAAACTAAATCATGAGATATTTCCTCACACAGTTTTTCTTAAAACTAAAACCCTTTTAAGATACAACAAACTTACTGTCTGTTCTTCTTTCTGAGGTTTCCGTAACCTCCTAAGAAAAGCTGGTCTGTTGGTTGCTGGGGAGAACTGTTATGTGGACATGCTGGCTATCATTCAGTTATTCTAATTTATCACTGTTTTGAATTCTGCTCCCATGACAGAATACGAATAAGGGAAACATTTTATTCTAGTCTTATTAACATTAAGAAAAATAAGGAGCAGTAGAAGATCAAATGAGTAATGCCTCTTCAGGAGGATATTAATAAGCTGCTCTTTGCTCATATATGGACAACAATGATAAAGAAGGGCAGGAGCCCAACATCCAATATAAAAGCAGAGTCTCTTTCAGTTGAGCTGTTCCTGTTGATTTCATGGAGACATCCATGTTGTTTGCTTGGCTAAGAGGTTTTCCATAGTCTTCTTTTAGAAGGTATTTTTAATTTCCAAGTCCAACGTACAGCCCTGGTACTAAGTATTAATCAAAACCCAAGTACTAATCAGATCCAGAGCCTTTTTTCACCAAGATAGGCTAAGTGCTTGCCACTTAATACTATTTGGGAAAGTTTGAAGGATTGGCCATTGCTGGTGGATATTATAGGCATCTTCAGTTATTTGAAAGTGTGACACATAGCTAATAGTGCAAATTTCTTCTCTGTTACCCCAGAGGTTAGAATCTTCCTAAACAGACTTAAATTACAGGGGATTCTTGAGATCCATTGATGGTGAAAGTATTCAATAATGGTTTTAATGGCTAAGGACTATACTTAGTATTATTGGTGGATAACACAGACACAATAGATAGTTCAAAGTATGTAGGAGAAGCCATGCTGTACACATCAGCAAAGCCAAGATCTCAAGGTTTTTGTTTTCTAAACTTTTGGGGGGAGGTGACAAGGTTGTTTTTTTTTAAAGCTATGTTACAGCTTGCCTGCATTCCAGTGTTCATGTGTTTCCTTCCTCAAAAGGGCAGGAAATAGCACTGTTGATTTTTCAGAGTGCCACCAACATCTGGTAGCCTGCACAGAATAATCTCAAGGGATAGTAAAAAAAAGAAAGAACTCCAAGGTGGCTATTGCAGATCTGCAACTTGCTCAGATGGACAAATAATCTGAAATAATCTTATTTTCCAGTTTTACCTATGTAGAAATTTTCACCATCCAATTGAACTGCTCAGGGGACTTGTAACAGCAAAACAATGCATGCAGAATCAGGGTAGTGTGTTTGCTAAGAGGTTGAATTTCAACTAGAAGCTAGTTGATCAACTCTCCACTTGATCATGGAGCTCGGGGGATGGCTCTGAGCCAGTCACTACTTTTTAGCCCTACCTATCCAGCGAGATCATTACAAGCCACCTGGAGGAATATAAATGCAATGTATTTTTAAAAAAATAGATATATTTTGCTTGTTTAAAATACCATTTTGGTAACCAGTTTTAAGGTCAATGCTGCTAAGGTTTACCTCTGCAGAAAGATAATGAATTCCCTATAGACAATGCTATAGACAGGGGCTTAAGTAACCATTATCCAAATTACTCCCTGTAGATTAAACAGCAAATTAAGAGTTTGAGGCAGAATAAAGCACACAAACACCCTACACACACATATAGACCCATACACACTTTTATGTTGAAAATAGATTTATGTCTTGTATTAAAGCTTTTCAGTCTGAGAGAGGCAAAGGTTTGAAAAACGATAACATTTTGAAACTAGCTGTTCATTGTTTTAACTGCTTGAAGCATAAATTCAGTACATGAATCAATGCAAACCTAAAGCTCAGCTGTTTGTCTACAGTATCTGTTTATCAGAACAGTGACTTGCAGTATTTTAACAAGGAGTTTAGGAAACCAATTTTAGCAATCTCTTATTGAGACACTTGTACAACAATGAAGCCTTGAAATAAATGTGTACCATGGATGTTTATGCATGAAAAATTACATCACAGACCTTAACTTTTATTGCTTTTCTTTATGCTTTTCTAAGACAGAACAGGTTGCTTGTGATATTTGTGATATTGAGAGTTTGTTTGCAAATTTTAGAGAAGAAAGAAATGTTAAGGTAGCACTTAACATTCATTTTGGCCTTTTTGACTTACAGAAGATATTTTAATAGATAAAATGCAGCAATGCATTTATAGTCCTTTCAGAGCTAATATATTGTGCAAAGTCTTATTTTCTTTTCTGGAATAAATTCTGTATCTCACAAAAACCAACCAGGTCATTCCAGTGGTGGGATTCAAATATGTGAACAACCGGTTCTCTGTGTGGATGCCACTTCCGGAAGTCCATTCTGGGCTTGGGCAACAAAAAATTAGCTACCGGTTCTGCTGAACTGGTGCGAACTGGCTGAATCCCACCATTGGGGCCTTCCAGATAGATATACTAATCCTTGGCTAAAGAGTCATCTGAAGTTTTTCTCAACCAAATTTTATTAGGGAACTTCATGGAATGTTTGGAAACAAAAGCTTGAGAGAAAGTAGAGAAATCCAAATTTCATACACAGGGAAGTGTACTGTAGTTACGCATTGTAGAGAAAAAGGCTGCTATTGACAAGAGAATTAAGCTCATGAGTTTGGTAATAAAGTGAAGGAACCTCCTTTTTAATAAGAGATTAAAAGTTTGGTCACCAGCTGTGAGAGACTTAGCTGTGCTTTCTATTTACTGAAATAAAAAAAACTGTAAAAGCTTCTAATTTAATTCATCATTATGGAAGAAGATCAGGAACAGACTTTTTTTATGGAGGAAAATCAGGAACAAATTCTTGCTACGTTGAAAGCAATTTATCAAACCCTTCTTTTTTCAGAAAAAAACGAGAAAGCAGCTCAGATATGCAAACTCAAACTTTGATTATAACTAAAAAATCAACTATACAGAACACAACAGAAAAAGTAGAACAATTAAATATTATGACAGAAGATTTAACTGCCCAACAAGTACAGACAATGGAAAACTCAGAAAAAAATCTGACAATATGGATGGAGGAAAAAACCTGCTATATAAATCAGAAGGAATCTGAGGATCAAGAAGAGGAACAGATGGAAGAAAAGATAAATAGTTCAGGACAACTACATCGAGAGGGGAAAATAAAGAGATGACCTGCTAGACTTGCCAGACCTGCTAGCCTTCTCAAAAAAATGGCGACTGGATGGTCTTTTCAACATCACACAATACATATAATAATACAAGAAGAATTGTTTGATGACTCAGAAGCACGGACATGGAAGACGATTTGGCAAAGAAAGAAAGCTAGAATAAGATTGAAGAAGAATGGGGTTTTGACTTACTTATGAGATTTAAAATAGAATATATTCAAGTAGATAAGATGTGTATTTTGAATACAAGATATTGTTATGAACTGAAGATAAAGAAAAATGTTGGATATTTAAAATCTAGAAGTATAAATGTTAACAGTTAAATTTGAATATTGAGTTGCTTATAAAGGTTAGATAAAGATGATTAAGACATATATAAGCTAAGACTTATTGATGAAACGTAAATAAACGTAAATAAACATGTTTTGATGTAGTGGTAAGAATGAAAATTATTAGCTTAAATACGAGAAAGTATATATAAAGAAGAAGAGAGAGGAAGTACTAAATGCTGAAATGGAAGAAATTTTGGTTACTGAATTTAAGATATTTGGAAATTATAAGAAAATAAGAATATTATATTGTATTATCAATTTGTTGATGTAGAATTGAGATAGATATGTATCCTGAACACCAGATGTTGTGGGGAATTGTGACAAAGGGAATTGGGGTCATTTAAAACTTGGAAATGATAAATATTAAACGTTAAACTTAAATATTAATGGAAATTTAAAACTGGGAAAATTTACTAGGTTATTGATGGTCTAAAAGATGGAATGTTAAAACAATTAAGATATATATAAACTAAAAATTATTGATAAATGTAAGAAAGTTATTTTGTATCTGATTGATAGAATAAGAAGTATACTAATTCAAATAACAGACAGTACATATTAAGGGAAAAAGAGAGGAAATATTGGCTGTAATAGTTGGAGATTTGTACTAATAATATCTGTATGTAACTGAATTATTGTAACTCAGCCGCCACGTTGCTTTTCAAAGATATAATTATAACATTAGAAAATCAATAAAAAGTTTTTTAAAAAAAGTTTGGATGCATTTTTGAATTCTAGGAATTAAGCTATGTGATCTTTGGCTGAGGAGAAAGCAACAGGTAATTTCAGATCCTGTAATAGTTTTATGGGTTTTGGCCTTAATTTGTCCATACCTAAATACTGAATGTGTTCTTCATCCGTTCTTTTGTAACATTATACATGTGTATAGGTTTGAAATCAATTCCTTGCCACATAACCCATCCATGTATCAGCTTCAGGTGATGGACAGATATTTTTCTATGGAATTCTCTAGTCAAAACAGAATTCATAGTTTTTTCAATAATAGTAAGTCATTGAATTCCTAAAAGTACTTCTAGCCATAATATTATCGCCTTCATGCTTAATGATTAGGATGGGATTCTTATTGTAGAATTTGGTCTTTAATTACTATATTTCCAAAAATAATAGGACCCATATAGTATTTAAAAATCCACTTTCAACTAATCTGTTCACCAAGTGTTTCTCCAGAAATCTGGAATATTATTAAAAGATTTTGGGGTGAGTAGATGCAAGCTTAATAGTGACACCAGTTTTTCTTTTAGTGAGTAATGATTTATGTGCTGTTACTTTCTTGTGAATCTCATTGTTATGTAGCATTTGTCTGATGCTAGAATCATGAACACAAACATTAGATGATAGATATCTGCCAATCCTTGGATGTAGTTCTGGCATTTTTGTGACTTCCTGGACAATTTCATCATCAGAGAGATTGTGACAAAATATTCATTTTGAGAAAAAGGGATTATTGCCATCATACTTCCTCAATTCAAGATTTAAGTCTCTAACCATTGATTAGTAGAGCCCCGTGGATTTAGAAATGATGGTAACATTATCTAGCTAATAATAAGTTTTTTATGAAGATCTTCAGAAATTTCTTTTGAACAGGGCATGTTGTACCCCTAGAACCCATGCGGTAAAAACCTCCCTGTGAAGAGAATTACTAATCTCATAGTCTTTGCTATGCCTCTAACTGAACTGGAATGGATGATTACTTTTTCATACTGACATGTAGAATTTTGATAACTTTCATAAAATAAATGAAAAAAGCACCATCTTCTCAGACCTCCCTCCCTCCCTCCTTGGAGCCTTTGAATGATCTGAGTAGACATTGCATAAGGTACTAGAGCTGTTGCTGGATGTTCCACATCAATATCCATTTCTTCAGTTAAGGAGAAAAAAAAGATACTCTTTCAAATTAGACAGAAAGAAGTTGCTTATTTCTTTTCTGGAATAAGTGGGTGCAGTATAGCTTCAATTCTCTCTCTCTCTTACACACACACACACACACAGACACGGGGGGAGGGAGGGGAGAGAGAGAGAGATTTCTCTCTCTCTCTTAGACTTTTAAACTGCGCACCTCAGCTAAGATCTTTGTGAGTTTATATCTCACACTATAGTGGTTCTGAGCATATGAACTCAATGCACATAAAACTAATAAATCTCATAGGAACAAAGATGCCTCTTTAAATAACTCAATGCAGTGTTATTTGCATTGCAGTAGCAAGTCATTACAACAGTGCAGTTTAGGTAATTTGCTGATAGGGAGTGGAAGTTAGAAAGTTGTTGATAACTGCCATCACGTAGCCTCTTAAATAAAAATACCCCCAACTTCATTATTTCTCTTTCTCTTATGATTCAGACTGTATAAAACAAATTATAAACCACATCTTCTCTCGTATAGAGTATTATCCATGGCACCCTGTTCCTATCCTAAACAACTGGCAGCTGGAATTTTAAAGCACTGTACAAATTAAAAAAAAACAGCTCAGTGTTCTCCTTAGATTATTGTTTATTATTAAACTGACTGGGTAATAGTACTTCTACAGAAGCTCTGATGAAAGCTAGCTTCTATGGTTTAGAATTGAAAGCTTCTGAAGGCTGCACAAACGTTATAGCGTTATAGCTATCGGTATAGATAGTACGTGTGTGTGTGTGTGGCTTTACAATTTATGGCTCATTCATGGACCACTGGTATAGTAATATTTCTTTTCGAGCCTTTTATATAATATTTTGATGATGGTGGAATCAGTCCCTGCACAATTAAATGCAAGGTCAACTTCATGACAATACTGGGTTTTTATTTCTTTCCTTTGCTTAGCTGAGTGTAGTCTATGAAGAATTTGTCTCACTCCCAAATATGACCTTCACTTTTTTCAGGATGGTTATAACTTCATCTGTTTAAGAACAGGAACTTGAATTTGCAATAGCGAAATGTTTCTTATTCTGAAAAATTGTGGGAAATATTTAATGAGAAAATAAACGTTCACCAGTGTTGTCTTTATCTTATTCCTAATGCTTCATTAGCATCATTCATGGTACAGGTTGTTCAAGCAGATGGAAAGAAATATCTATCTTGACCTATGAGAAGGATGCTTTACGAAGAGAACAAGACAGTATGAACCTCTAAGAAATGGGCTAGGTCACAACTGGGCACATTTTCTGGGCCAATAGGCACATTTGGAGTTTTGTAATCATGTCATGGCTTATCTCATGAAACAGTTAACATGAAAGGCTTATTTATTTACAAAGACTATCATGAACAGCTTGTTCAATCACCAATAACTAAATATCAGTAGATGAACCAATAAAGTTGTGATCCATACAAGAACCCTTACTACTAGACTGTTGCTACTTCTTCCACACAGCCTAAAAATCTGATGGCAAATTACTATATTATTAGTTACTAAAATGTTGAGAGATGGGAACAATGAGGGCAGAATACTTATGTTTAATGTCAATGTTGAGAAAGAACATCAGTCCTATTGGATTTCTTTGTATCTAGTTTGTAAACAGTACTTGCTGTTCACCGTGCTGAAATAGAGATTTCCTAGAGGACTGACTCCAAGCACCACTTATACATTAGAAGTATGTACTGATTTTTGTAATTCGTTTTTGAAACCACATTTAGTTCTGCCATAAAATAGACATTTATTTATTATATAAGAGATGCAAATACAGCATGCATTTCATATTATCAATAATATTATTAGTACTGCAAACATTTCATAAAATTAAATTTTATTTGTTATGGATAAAATGCTTCATTCTGAATGGCTCCAGTAGTGTTTATAAGAGTAATAGTAGTATCAGTAAAAAGTTATTTTAAATGTAAACAATTTATATGACAATAACCCACATGTGACTCTAATGTCAATCAATCTCTTCCAAACATTCCTTTGGAAGGATGTATGAATGGGATTTTCCTTGCTTTAGTAGGGGGAAAGCTGTTCCCAAAACGGGAACTTTTACATAAAATACTTGCTTCTGTGACCCTTCTAACCACACGTCTCTATTAGTGGGAACCAACTGATAGTTGAAAGTTACTACACAGGAACCAAAAGTATAAAAGTACTTCATAGATGTTTCTGATTGAATAGATATTTCCCTACTTATAAATTTAGGACAGACTAAAGCCTGCTTTAAAAATATTAAATTGGTCCATACAGTAGTCTGTTTCTAGCTCCTCAGAAACTGATCTTGGTTAATGATTTCCACATGTACAATCTTGTCTTGGTTCAATAACATCCCTTAAGCAGTTCCACATATTATAAAGAATGACCTGGTAGTATTTTGGGTAATTGCCTGTTCGGATTCCAGTTGGGTGGTCATTTTGTAAAGAAAGTAAAAATGGTAACACATAGAAACAATCAAAACAAAACAAAAGAGGAAAATGCATAGTTAAGCAATTCTCTTATTGGTAAAATAACTCACTTCTTGTTACATGACATTTGGGCTGCAATAAAAGTATTGTTAGACATGTCTCAGTTTGTAATATGCAAGGAAATTTTAGTTATTAGTTTACAATATATTATATTATAACATGAAGTTGTATCTTATTTTTTGTTGCCAGTGGGATTATAGTTTCTTCCAATGCATTTTCATTTTTAAATGAAATTACCCAGAATTCTTCCACTTCAGACTATCACTTTTTCACCTATATAGTGTGAATGACTATCATTATTTATAGGATTTTGAAATATTTTACTCAAAAAGAATGGCCTTCACAAATGGTCTGAATATATAAATATATATTATGAATATACCATAATCCACATATTTTATCACTGCACTTTTTAATCAGGGTTAAACATTTACCCCAAAAGGAAGTCATGCAACCAACAAAGGTGCAATCAACAAATAGAAACATTTTAAATAATTAATTTTCTTATATGTTGTTTTGACCCAATGCAGGCATTATACAGTGGCTATATTGACAAATATTTGCTGGGTAAGGCAGAAGACGGTTGCAGCCTCAGGGCCCCATTTATGGTTTTTTGTTTTTTTTTGCAAGACTTAGCTGGCAGTTGGGTAAGTTCCTAGTTGGGTTAAGATGACTATTATGGGATTACACAAGCACACACAAATACACAAAGTGTCTACTCAGCACACATAGAGATTATAATATATGTGCACCAACCAAACTGCCAACTGTTAGCTTTGATACTACAGACACTTATTTTTGGTGAGGTTGAATCTAAGGTGCTCTTTGTCCTGTTCCCTCAGATGACTGAAAGTGCCTTTTTTTTTGGCAACAGATAATAGCATAACTTTTGGCATGAAATGGCCAATTGCTTTATACAGACTGGTGGATTAAGATAGTACTTTATTATCTGTAGAAACTAACCATTTCTCCTCTGTAAATAAATTGGTAATAAACTACTTTATCTGAGACAAAAGAGATTTAAAATTATTTCTAGCATTTACTCATAATAAAGGGAAGAGAACCTTTGAATGCCTCCACACAATTTATCAGCATATAATTGGTGCAGAAGAGAGGCACCAATAGCATGGATATCTTCCAATATTATGGACTCTCATCCTTTTTTTCTATATGCCTCAAAACTTCGAGGATCAGTACACAGGCATTAAGTACCAGTGCTGAATGATTTGCACAAGAACCTTTTTGCACAAGTGCTAGCCCAGGGTATCTAATGCCATTTTCACAAATGAAACCCCACATCAGCATTTTAATTGTCTCTTTCCAATGCAAATGAAAAATCTAATATTGGCAGGAATGCACATTCAGCTTAAGCATGTCTGATACTAGCATTGTGTTAATAGTATTTAATAGTTTCAAATCTGATGTTGATGTATTAATGTTGCAAAACTGCTTTGGGCTAATATATAAATAGGTGCACACTTCAGTGGGTAGCAATGTGTGGAAAAAATAGGAGAGGACACCATCATGATTCTTGGAGGATGAACTTGGAGCTCAACAGAACTTCTGATAAATGAGTTCTCTCCCTGTTCTTGGACTGCTTCACTGCAGGCTGTAGGTGGGGTCTCAAATGATTCATATTTGCCTGTTTTTTAAAAAATATATTTCACCTAATAAACATAGGTTTGGGGCCTACTGTTTACAGACCGAAATGGTTGCAGCATTTTACTTTTTTGTCAACCCTCGTTGGTACTTGAGACAAATCTGGTAAATATGAGACCAGATCAAACTGTATTTTACCTTAGTGAGCTATGAGAACCCTATCTGTCTGAACGTAAGAGAATTCAGATCTAGGAGCAGTGCTTCTCTTCTGCACCCATTTCTGGTTTATTACTCCCCCCTCCCCCGTATGGCATCCTTGTATTGATTCCAACAGAACAGGGAGACCTAAAATTCTTAGGGCTAAAACGAGAAGCCCAAAATGCGCAGTATTTAAAAAGAACCGAACAAACTATAGATGCCATTTGATGATGATCGAGCGAATTGACAAGGTGCCTTGAATGTTAAGTAGTTTTACAGTTAGTGCTGCAAAGTCTGTGGGTGGGATACCATCCGGCGCCTCCACTTTGCAGAATCTCTTCACAGCAACAGAGCGGGACCAATTATCATTTCCCCAGAGACGCTCCACCGAAAGAGACCTTTTGTACCCGCCGCATTTACACTACGACCCCCCAGGGGGAAGGGATGGAGAGAAGGATGTGGTGCGTGCCTACGTGCGTGCCTGCTTCTCCTCTCGCTCGCTCTGTTCCTCTTTTCCTCTCAAGTTGTACAAATCGACTTGGGAGATACCAAGGCGAGCGTTTTAGGGGATCCCGAGCGCTTTCGGCGGCTGCTTCGCGTTCGCTTTTTCACTTTTACCCCCCGTTCCCCATCCTGTCCCCGTCGAATCTATTCGCCAGTCCCCAGTTCCAAACCTTGTTTGCAGACACACGCGCGCACACACACACACACACACACAAAAACAGACCCAGACGCCAAAGGGAAGCAGCGCGTGGCAGACGTTTCGCGCGCGCGTGTATGCACTCGCTCGCGCGGTTCTGTGCGCGCCCCCGCCTAGCCTCCCGCGCAATATGTATATCGTGTAATTTTATTTTATTTTATTTCCCTCCCTTCCTTCCTCCCTTTTGCATTCTTGCAGTTAGTACGCCCAGTTGCTTCCTGGTTAGAGCTTGCTGGATGGGGGAGGGGCGGCGCAGGCAGCAGCGGAAACTCGGCGCTTCAGATAAGAGCGCGCCCTGCACAGCCGTCGGCGACAGTCTTTTTGCACTGCAGCTGCCGGAGGTTTTAGGGCGACGAGAATGCCGCTGTGACAAGGCGAGTGGCGCGTCCCATCTTCCCCCCCCCTTTTCTCTCCCTTTCCCCCCCCTTTTCCCCCAGTGCTTGTTTTGGTTCTATTTATTTATGCTTTTTTTGTTTTTTTGTTTTTTAAAAAAACAAGGTTTGGGAGGGTCATCCTTTCCCGAATACCTCCAAAATGCCTTGGTCGACCCGTCCAAGATCTGATGGTTGCCTCTGAAAAAATGTTGAGAGGTAAGACGTCTTTCCTTCTTGTCGATCAAGACTGGCGGGGAAAGGCGGGGGGGGGTGGAGAGAGGGAGAGAGAGCAATGTTTTACGTTTCGATTGGACTGCGCTTTAGATTGGAGCCGCATATGCCGCCTTGGCTCTCCACGTCCCGGGGCTGGGGAAACGGAGGAAACGAGAGCGTGGAGGGCCGCCGTCGGTGGAGACTGAAGGTCCCCGCCACAGTTTTAAGGATTTCTTCTCGCTCCCCTCGCCGAGCTTAAAAAAAAAAGAAAAGAAAGGCAGAAGGTCGCAGTTGCAGTTCTGCTTCCAGCCGCCGTTTCCTCTCTTGCCGCGGGTTCGCGGTTTGTGTGTGTGTATGTGTGTGTGTGTGAGAGAGAGCGAGAGCGGGTGCCCCTGCTTTGCAGGGTCGTGCAGTTTTGCAATCTGCACAAACGCACACACAAACACGCACACTCGCGCCCAAAGGCTGAGGCTAAGGCTAAGGCTAAGCAGGTGTACGAAAAGGCCCCCTTCCCTCGCTGACCTTTGTTTCGGGCTTATATTACTCCTGAACTTGGCGTTGCTGCGTGTCCCTTATTTTAGACCAACGCCGCTCCACTTGGCTGTCGGGGTAGGACACTTGACTTTGACAGGCCTCGCGTATCACAGCGCTCCATATTGCAGCCACCCCTCCGAGTCTCGAGCGTTACCTCCCCTGACAAAAATTAGAAGCACGATTCCTCCCTATTTTTTTTCCTTGTTGGAGGAAAAATAAGAAATATTTAAAGTGTGCTGTAAAGCGGGAGCCCACTGGTTTTTTTTTTTTTTTTTTTGGGAAAGGCTGACACATTGCCTACCGCATTTAGATTAACATGTGACATGTTTAGTTGTACTTCCTTATATGGAGAGCACTATAATTTGGCATCCAGAGGGATTTGCCCAGGTTCACAAGTTCTGGAGAGCCCTAAATTATATGCAAGTGTTAAGAATTTGCTTGCATTTTGATTGAGTAGGGTGCAGATAATTGTGTGGCTTTTACGAAAAATGCACTTCATGTGTGGGGGGAAAAACCCGGTGAAAACGTGGTGATTTAGGTTTTTTTCTGGGAATGTTAAATGTGGTGCAGTGTATGGTAGCCTCTGCAAAGTAGATAACTGGCACAATTAAGGTTAAAAAAAGCCAGCTCACTCGCTGTTTACCCAGAGCTTCTGAATTCTCAAGTGAGTTGTTAACAGGCATTTGGTTTTAGTTAACATGAACAAAACTCTCAAGGGAAAAAAGTTAGAGGGGTTCCCCCCTCCTTTGAATGCATATGTTTAGGTAGAGTATTCCATTTGGATTGTATACAAACATATAAGGATAATTTGCAAATGTTCGTGACTCTGTATAGAAACATAAAGTCTTATACCGATAGTTTATATGTGTAAATATCTTTAATTATAGGATGAATATACATTTGATAAATAAATATGTTATAATATATATTGAATGGTTATATTGCCTGGACGTATGCTTCCAAATATGTAATGGTGCCAACCAGATGGGCAAAGAAGAGTTGTCAGAATTTTCAAAATCCAGAGAACCCTTTGAGACACAGAAAAGTTAAGTGGCTAAGACTTGGAATATGTATTAAGAGAGAACAAGGCAAAAGTGAATATAATTAGTTAATTGTTTCTATGTAAAAAGTCCTATTTGAATTGTACAGGTGTCAGAGAATGGATTGTTTAAAGAGTTTTCAATGGCCTGGAAAGGAGTTTGTGCAGTCGTGTTGCAAAATGTGGCATTGACCACCATGACTAAAGAGGATTAGAGAAAAGCTCTTGAGGGAGACTTAGCAAAGGTAGACAGAGGCTGCAGCTTCCAAAATGTGAAGTATGCTTGCTACTGCTATGTAGGATATTTTAAAAATAATGGAAAGTCATTTGCAAATCTGATTTTGAAGCAGTATAAAGCAGCAAACCCGTGGCAATCTATTTGTAGTAAATCTAATTGAATTCAGTGGGTTCTTTTTGTAGAGACACGTAATATATGGTAAATAGTATTTATTTTTGTTATATTGTTATATGTTATTTTGGTAACAATTCTTGCACTTTTATAATAAATAATTTATTAGACCTGGCCAATATCCAGTAGATCTATAGGAAAAAGACAAAATGTTTAAATTTAGATATCAAAAAGATAGGACATCTTTCAGTCATTAAGATAGGTCAAAAGTGACAGAGCAAGAATCTGGGGGAAAGGAAGAAAAGATGAATGATAGGTATATTAATTATCAGCAGACAATAAAGTAGTTAATTATCCAGTAGAATATATGCTGATTACTTTGTTGCACCAATCAAATATTAAGTGCTTCCAGGGAAATATCAAATTAAAAACCTAGTTCTTTATGAAACAAATCTAATAGGGTAACACATTGGCCTAGTCTAGACATCACACACTGCAATTGCTAAATCATTGCTAAGAGTGAGTCTGCCTTCTTTTTCTTTTCTTATTATTCTTTCCCCTGAGCTTGTATGTTTTTTTTTTTTTCTGGCTGTTGGCTCCAATTGTGATTTATATATGTCATACTATAATGACATCTGGTTTGGAATAATTATATTCACTAACCATTATTTATTGATAAACCAGAATTTGAAATTGGGTTTTGAATTTAGAACAAGAGAAATAAGAAACTTTTTGTAGTTTTAACTAGTGTACATTAGTTTAAGCTTTGCAGAAAGCTGTCCTTACTGCTTTGTCCAAAAAGTGTTTGTGTGTGTGTGCTCTGGGGGAGCGGTGGGGGGCGGGTAGGAACTGTATTTGTACCAATTAAGGTTGAGTTTGTTACATTGTAACATATGATCCTGAACATTGCTTCTTGGTATTCAGTAGGAAGAAAAGTAATTAAAAATTGACAAAATTTGGAGTGCTATGTACTCCAAATACAAAGCAGATTGTATTTAGCCCTTGCAAAAATCAAATGATACAGGATATGGAGGGATATATTCCTAGGATCCATGGCTAATTTATGGCAGAAAAGAGGCCTGACATTGTATATATGTTTGACCTGTGCAATATCTTGACTTTTCTAGTTGAGCATATTGAGTTATATATGTTAGCCTTGGAAGCTTCTTTAGAACTATTGAACATCTTAATTACTTAGAAAAAGATTGATATAAAGAAGGAGGTTGGGAAAGCTCAAGTTCGTGATGTGATAAATGTGATGTGATAAATGTGGCAAACCACCATTATTACCTTAAAACATTTTTTAATGTAGCAACTGTTTAAGCATTCATAGCTAGCCAGTTCCTTCTTGAATTGTTAAAGGTATAAAGTATAGGGCTGCCATGCAAAACTACTTTTCTAAGTTTGAGATCTTGAATATCTTGTATCTTGAGCAGATTGTTTGAAAAGGAATTCAGAAAGCTGATATATAATCTTAAAGAGGCCATTTGTTGGTATTTACTTTTCACCACAACAAATTATTATGTGATAAGACCATCTTCTTTAGATCAATATCTTTAATATCAGTGATATTGCCCTTGACTACCTGATTTGTATCATCAACCTAGCATCCTGTGACTCATAACTAGAGAAGTAACAGGATCTCTATATTTGGCTTACCTATTGAGTGCTGAATTTTTTATACATGTTGGAAAAGTATTTCTTGACTTTTATTTATGATCAGGATTCAAAATTCACTTTTATAAATTCTAAAGCATGGTTCATGTCTTTGATGATATTGGGATATTTGTTTTCATTTAAACATACCTTATAATAAAGTAGTTTTGAAAGATCCCATTTTCCCACTGTTTGCTGTTAAATGAAAGTGTATTTGTGTGTGTGTGTGCGCGCGTGCGTGTGCTGGTTAGTATTTTTAACATACAAGTGTTAAACATGCCTTGTTAAAAGTATATAGTTGGATATTTTTTTTTTTAAATCCCATTGTACAATTTAGCTTTGGCAATATTTTATTTATTTATAGCATATATGGCTACTAAGTAACAAAAAATACTCAATTGCCAAAAGAAAATACTTTTCTTTTAGACTACGAAGCAAAAATTATATTGTCAGTGTATCTGATGTATGGCTGTTGATTTCTTTATGAGCTGAGTCTTTACAATGTTTTCCTTTTCATAGGAATTTAGAAATAAATGTGAATGTCACATTTAACACAAATGTTTTAATGTCCACCATTAAAGGGGATTTTCATTATTTACAGCTCAGCAAAATAACACTGGGTTCACATAGCATAATAAGCCACAATTTAACTGGTTTATTGAATAGATCACAGTTATTTGAGTCTTCACATTTGTGAAGTCATAAATCTAGTGGTTCTCACATGATGTAAATGAACCACATCAAGGTTTGTGTGATGTGTGAACGCTGTCATTCTGTTCTTCATTGAGAAAGAATTGATTGCAACATGCTATTTATTGAGATGGGCAGAATTTCATTTGATTTGGCCTAATCTATAGAAAGTTTATTTAATAATATTTTGAATAATTTGGATAGCATGTGAAAACCTGCCCTTCATTGAAAGGATAGGAGGAATCGTTGCATCAGAAACACAAAGCTCTTTAACATCCCTTTATTTTGGAAGTGCTCAATGTTTCTTCAATTCTTCAAGATGAGTTGGGAACAAATTAAAACTACTTTATGGATATACTAAATATTAGACAATTAGTATATGTGCTTTAAAGTTTTTAACTGTGCACAAAAAGTGCAGATGATCACATTACTCATTAGTTTTAGGATTTGGTAAACATCTTCTGAAAACAGCCTGACTGAAAAACAACTATTTTGGGTTGCTGAGAAATGTCATAGATTATGGATTGAAATTTGAGATTCCCAGAAGAGATGGACTATTGTACAGAAAACACTGCAAAGAGTTTTAAATAAAGCAAGCTGTACCACTTCCTTCTTGGGACTAAGAATTAGCAGACATTCCCTAGGCTGCAAGTACAAACATACCTTTGGCTGTCTGTTTTATGTACAACCTTTAGTTGCAAATTTTAACGGAGAGGTAATGGACAATGCAGAAGGTGGGGAAGCCCAGTAATTTGCAGGATGGGCCTTAACACCTCCTAATGTTCACAACTCTGTGTTAGTGCCAGTTAGATGTGCTATTTAGTTGTCAATTACTGTCATTCTGAAAATAAGTAGGGAGAAACACACACGAGAATAGTAACAGATATAAGCTTTAAAATATTTGCTATTAAAATATTTATTATTGTTAGAGATGCAGTACTATGCCTTACTCTTATGTATTTGCTAGTGAAGATTAAAATATGACCTTTACAGTAAAGAAAAGAATTATGTAACATTTTAAAGGTAAGCAATCAGTTTACAAGATGAGCTTTTGTACAGTACTTTGGTCTATTTTCTAGAGAACTACCAATTGTTCTCTATGGTGTATTACTGGATATTGTCTGTTAAAACTGCCATATTTTCACAGAGAATATTGATAAATAAGCTGTTGCAGTCACATTTCCCGAAACATAATTCTGTCCCTATTTTTCCTGGGTTTGTTCTTTAACTGATATTCCGGAACTAGTTTTTGCCTTCCGTTTTCCTGATTAAGTTAAAACAATTACTTTCTTAAAGAGTGAATAATGTGACAAAATAAATACTGTTTCCTTGCAGAAGCCCTAGTGATTTGGAATCTGACTGCCCTTTAAATGCTCAAGAAGCCATTAGAATGTGCTCTATTAAAGCCTGGAACAATATTCCTCATTTATATCGCTGTATGTGGAATTGCAGAACCCATGCAAATATATCTAAATGTCACATTATAGAATAAGGAAAAAATTAGGACCCTTGTGATCATTATGTGCTGAGAAGACACTCTTGAGTGTTATATGAGATCAAATAAAGTCAAATCTTTATTATGGCCAAAGAACAGGATCATACATGAGTATTAGGTGTGAGCAGTTCTTTCTAATACAAAAAAAGTAACATTTAGAGCTGCAGTACAATTCTTAGTGTTGCAATAATTGTCCAAATAAGACTTTTTTTCTTATCTGGCTTTAGAGTGTCCGTTACTTATTGTACTATGTGTTCACTACAGACCTCATGGTGAATGCTTCCTAATATATTTTTAGGGTTCACACATGTATGCTGGCAATTTGTGAATGGCTGCCAACTCAGAGACATTGATAGATGCTGGCATGTATGTGGATACGGATCTCGGCTATTTTATATGTCCAGAAGTGAAAGGGTAAAATTTCTTCTTTTTCATTAAAGAAAAATTCAGTTGTAATGAATTCATTTAATTCAATTGGGACCATGAACATTTCACCAAATTTTGAATATCCACTATAAGTATCATGCATAATAATTTAATAATATATAACAGATAAAAATTGCCTCTTGACTGGTTCAAGTCCTTGACTTGAAAAATGAAGTCAGTTTCAAGGATTGGAATGAAGCTATAATAATTAAGTTTTTATGGATATGTTTGTAACTTTCCAGTTGTTGTCTTACCATGCTTAAAGGAATTTGCAGCAATATTTACAGGCCTTGTGTAGAAATCCAGATTCAAAAGGCAATATGTGCTAAGTATGCACTTTCTGATTCTTATTTGACCCTTCAAATCAGTATTAGTGCAGAACCCTATTATGTCATATGCAAACTTTTTTGAAATTATCTTAAACAGCTCTGGATCTCACCTATAGTGCGTGGATTGTATTTCCATCTATAAAGATTCTATATCCTAAGTTTGTATTTTGATATATATTCTTAATATTTTACATCTTTCTTTACATCTTTGATATGTTCAATGTTTTGACTAACAGCATGTAAATATATATAAATCAATTCTTCCCAGGAATAACATTTAATTAGTTCAAGGCTTGGGGAAATAAAATGGCAATGATCTTGTATATATGCTCTGAAAGTGTAGGGAGGTGTAGGGAATTCAAAAACTGAGAGCTGCCATGGAGAAGGTCTGCTGTCTCATCCATGACTTTTCATTATAGGTAGTTCTCACTCAATGACCGTTAGTTGTTTGCAACTGTTTGAAGTTATGACAGCATGGAAAAAAGTGCCTTGCAGCCTTGCAGAGCTGCCTTATCTATGAGAGGGTGGTATATAAATGTAATAAAATTAATGACTGCCACAATTATGACAGTTGACTGTCATGGCCCTCTTTGCACACTTTCACACCTTCCTCTCATCTTGGTTAATTGAATTTTAATTGAATTATAGTGTATGGTTTTTATTGTTTTAATATTTATATCATGTTTTATTTATATAGCTTTAAGCCACCTAGAGTCGCCTCGGTGACATGGGCATTGTAGAAGTGGAAATAAACCCTCCCCAGCCACAGCCAGTTAATGAATGCAGAAGAACCACAAAATCATGCATCAACTAATTCAGTGGGAACTAAGGAACAATTACTGGGACCAACGTTCCTGAATATTTGCTCATTCGTGGAGAATTACAGGTTGAGTTTATTTTGCCCCTCCTACAGCCAAGACTGCCTCCTGGCACCACCCCGGGGCTTCCATGGCACGAGGATGGCACTGTTCAGCTGAGTGTCATCAGTATAAAGTAGTGCTTCAAAGTTTGTAAACCTTTTTGAATTTTCAACAATTTCTGCATAAATATAGGCTTGGGGATGTGATGGAATTGTCCCACTTTAGGTTAGTAGATTAAGAGATGATCCCAACTCCACCCGGTTTTTGTATTAGTCCATTTTATCTATTCTCAGTTAATTTTAATGTTTTTATTCTTAATGCTGAAAGCTTTTAATGTTTTAATGTTCTTATCATTGTTATATTGTGTTTTTTATATTGTAAACCTCCCAGAGTTGCTTGACAATGAGATGAGCGGCACATTAAATAAATAAAACCTAAAACATGATCCGTTTTCTACACAAGTCTTAAAACCAAAGAGTATCCAAATAAGCAAACGAGATGTTATTATACTTGTTCATATTTATTGAGGAAAATACATCTGTGCTACGTTAGAAAGATGCTCTTTTATCTTATTAATACACATTTTCTGAGCTGTGAGTAAAGATATTTTGTATTTAGAATTTCAGGCTTCATGTGCCAGAAGATAAATATACTTAAAGTGTTGTTTGTTTAGCTTATTTAGGATAACAAAGTGATTAGTCACATGACAAGCATAAATCTGACAAAGTAATATCAACATTGGGACTGTACTCCCATAATTTTTTCCTGAAAGATAAATAAAATATTATAAACATATCCTGAGTGTCTTCAGTAATCCTTGTTGAGCTGACCTTAAAAAGGTTTGATGAGGATGTCTTGCATTCTTGAATACACTCTGCATTAATTTTGAATAGAAAAAAGTAGATAAAATTATATATGCATTTATATAAAGCAAGTGGCTCAATCTTCAATCTATTTCTACAAAGAATTAGTTTTCATTTATTCAAAGGAAAATAATATGTAATTTCAGTGGTGTTGACATAACTCAGAAATTTGTGTGAGACACTAGTGTTTTAAAGGTGCAAACATGTTTTATATTTTATATCAAATGATAAAACTAAATTAAATTCTGAAGTCTTCAGAGAAGTTGCATTGTTACTTGTTATTTGTTAATAAGTAGATGCTAACATTTTTTTTCATAGGAGCTATCATTCAGTATAAACTACAGGTAACATAAATGATCATATATGTGATTTCATTGCAAATGAGATTTTCATGTAAGCTACAGGGAAATCATAACATCAAACAGATTGTTTTCTTCATTTGTGACTGTGGACTTCAGAAAGACAAGAATGCACATTGCTGGGTCTGCCCTTAATGCTGTAGTTTTCTGTCTTCAACATTATTGCAGTTATTATGACAACTATCCACATGCACAAAAGCTTCCATGTTTGCTGTTTGTTAAGTGGTTTAGAATGCAGGATAATGATTACACACAAATGTTATCATTAATCCAAGACATTGATATAGTATTGATCACTGGAAAAGTCACGTGGAAATAATTTAAAATCACTTTCAACCATATGTTAGCTGGGAAATATAGCATTTGTATACACAAGAAATTCAGTTACCATAGCCAGAAGAGGCAGACAGAGCTTGGAACATTTGTATCATCCAAAACTCTGCTATGAACAGCCATGTTTAATTCTCTAAAAGTGTTTCAATCCATCAATAAATTGTGTCCACCCAACTCGCAAACAAAAAATAAATACAAAAACAAAACAAAACCTAGAATCTAGATACTTTACTATATAATACTTTACTATATAATAGTAGTGGTATCTGAACGCAAAAGAATTGAGGCCTTTGAACTATGGTGCTGGAGAAGACTCCTGCGAGTCCCTTGGACTGCAAGGCGATCAAACCGGTCAGTCCTAGAGATCAACCCTGACTGCTCCTTAGAAGGCCAGATACTGGTTGTAACTCAAGTACTTTGGCCACCTAATGAGAAGGAAGGACTCACTGGAGAAGAGCCTAATGCTGGGAAAGATTGAGGGCAATAGAAGAAGGGGACGACAGAGAATGAGGTGGCTGGATGGAGTCACTGAAACAGTAGGCGTGAGCTTAAATGGACTCCAGAAGATGGTAGAGGACAGGAAGGCCTGGAGGAACGTTGTCCATGGGGTCGTGATGGGTCGGACACGCTTCGCAACTAACAACAACAACAACAACAACAAGTAGTGGTATAATAATATAACGCAGTGATGGCGAACCTTTTAGAGACTGAGTGCCCAAACTGCAACCCAAAACCCACTTATGTCGAGTGCCGGGTGGGTGTGGCCCATTAGGTGGGTGTGGCCAATTGGGTGGGCATGACCCATTGGGTGGGCGTGGCCCATTGGGTGGGCGTGGCTGCAGTGGTAACAGCAGACTGAGTGGGACTAAAAAGTTCAATCAATTCCAACTTTGGAAGATCTTTTTTTTCCCCGCGAGAAGTTGAAATTGACTGACTGAACCTTTTTTTTTTTGCACACGGCGGTGGAGGCCTAAAGCGAAAAGGTTTTATAAAACCCAGCTGAAGGCCTAGGACTGGGGCGACGGCGCACGTGCCCACAGAGAGGGCTCTGAGTGCCGCCTCTGGCACCCGTGCCATAGGTTCGCCACCACTGATATAACGAATAGATAACTATATTAATATAGGAACTTACAGATTTTATATCACTAGCTCCAGAATCAATCCCAAAGGGCTTCTGGCAAACTGTAAGGGGTACGTCTGCGTAAGTGTGGGCATGCATCCTTGCCTTAGGTGATAAGCTATTCCATAGGAGGGAGCCTTTGTTGAGAACATCTGCTTTTGGGCCTTCTCTTGTCATATGTCCTGCTAAGTGAGGACCCTCAGCATGTGTTCTTTATTCAGGTCAGAGGGACAGTTCATTAGAGAAAGGTGGAATTTTAGGTAAGAATGCACGAAATCATGAACATGAAATCAGTGGACCCACCCAAGTACTATAATTGTTATGTGGGGTTTCAAATTATTTTTTTTATGGGGAAGATTATCTAGGATGTGTTATTGTATCTTGCACTTGGTATTTGCTGACCTCTGCTTTAATAGCAAGTCTCATGTCTCTTGTTTGCTTTTATGAACTGCATATCTAGGCTTATGGCTTGGCTTTTGAAATAGACAGTCCCAGATCAAGAACAAGATCCATTCCTGAACCTAGAAAGTTTAAATTCCCTAAGTTTAATTTGCATTTAATTAGTGTCAGTTAGCCAAATGCTTTTCTTAGTATATAGTATTTTACCTTCGTATGTATATAAAATACTTAACAAATGCCTTCAAATGCACAACATCTGAAACATAGTAATACAGTAAATAAACCACCCTGCTTGTAATTGCCTATAATCTTAAGACACTAGCAAAATAATTCCTAGGTCCTTGGTTAGGATTTGAATTATTAAATTTCCACTAGTGCTAAACTGTGAATCTTAAGATTACCTACATATAATAATAATGAAAGGACTTGATCGATGGATTAAAATCGCCAAATTCAATCAAACATCCGGCTGACTGCGAATAACCACAATAATAACATCCATAAAAAATCTGGATAAATAGACATTGCAATACCTGGAGAGAACAGAACATAAAAGAATTGGAGAAAATCACAAAATATAAAGACCTGCAAATGAAAGTATGACTGTGGGAAAAGAAAGCGAAAAACAGGTTCCTTGGGCGTAATTCCAAAACATCTGAGCACTGCCTGAAGATCATCAGCACTGACAAATTGTCAGTCAATTGCAAAAGGCAGCTTTACTCAGAACAGCTTACATCTTGTGATGATACTTTTAACATTAAACAACATCTGTCTATCCCAGGTCCGTGGGAAAGAATGTGTAGACAAAATGCCACATCCAGTCTAAACGTCTGACTGACTATGCAACCTATAATTTAAACAATAATGAATCAATATAATAATAATAAATTTGTTTAGATAGAAAAAAAGAAAAAGGATTGTCATTAAAGATTAATAACACTCATGAAAACATTGAGCAGCTTCAGCTGTTTGTCGGCAGGAGGAAAAAGAACACTGTCCACCATTTTTAGTAATGAGTAGTCAGTTTGTAAATACAATATGAGTTGTTTGCAAGTCAGAAATAACTCAGGGCTGACTGTAGTTATCAGTTCATCTTTACTTCATCATGAAAAATAAATTATTCCTATTAATAGCAATGTTTAATGATTGCACTGTTCTTGATGATGAAAGGAAGCACTTCATCTTTGCTGTACTCCTAATTTTTTTTTTTAATGTGAGCTTTAGCAAAGTAAGTCCTATTGTCTTTCTCTTGGTGTTCCTTTGATGACAGACCAAAATAGAGTAAAACCTATTGACAGAGGTATACATTATGTTTCTTGAAGGAAGTCGAAAAAGAACCGTTTTAATTTGCAGATGACTAATTTAAAATATTACTTAAACTGACTGGTATAAAATATGATCAAACAGTTGCTAATTATATTAAGTCAGTTGAGAGGAAATTGGAAATGAGGACACTCAGCAGGGGAAAAGAAGAGACTAATGCACCATTAAAAGCTTTAGGAGACTTAGTTAAGAAAACAGTGAAGAGTCAGGTTTGTAGATGAACTAAATTGAAGGCTTTTCCACATACTTGGCTTTATGTACTTACCTGGTAAATATACACTCCTCCCTTTTCCACATAGTAGAGTAAATTATCTTTAAACAGAAAATTTACTTTTATACAGGTAGTCCTCAACTATAACAATTCATTTAGTGACCGGCACTGAAAAAGTGACTTATGACCATTTTAAACACTTACGATCATTGCAGCATCTCCATGGTCACATGATAAAAATGCAGACACTTGGCAACTGACTCATATTTATGACAGTTGCACAACCGTGATCACATTTTGCGACTTTCTGACAAGCAAAATCAATGGGGGAGTCAGATTCACTTAACAACTGTGCTACTAATTTTACAACTGCAATGATTCACTTAACAATTGTGGCAAGAAAGTTTGTAAAATGGGGCAAAATTCACTTAAAAATTGTCTCACTTAGCAAAAGAAATTTTGGGCTTAGTTGTGGTGTAAATTGAAAACTACTTGTAGTGTAATTGTTGCCATCCTCATTATTTCTTGTTCTTTGTTTAGTATAAATAATCCAGGTCATCTTAACCAAAAAAATAGCCAATGAAATCCACTTGGAGGCAAGACTTTATGATTCCATAAGGCACAAGATTAAGTGGTTGACTCGGTCCTCTCCATATATTACAACAATCTTCCTTAATTTGATTTCTTCCAAGGATAGTGATATAAGGCGACACCTAACCATACCGGCTTGTAATTTGGGGGGTGTTTGCTCAATACAACTGAAGAACGCCAAGTGAAGGAAGATTGCACAAAATTCTTGAGAGTGAATTTAAAACTTACATTCTATGATCATCTGACATTTTGTTATGTTTTTACTGAATTTACAGTTTTTATATTGAGAAAAAAATAACAAAATATGGCAAAAATTACTATGAATTCTGACTTCAGATATGCTTAAATGCTAACCATGTCACATATTCTAATGTCTTAAACTGCCATACAAAGTTGTATTGAAGCCAACTTAAGATTTTAAAACAGACCTACCCAAATGTTAGGCTCATGGAATTTCTAGAATTAGTTTACAGTTTCACTAAGTGACCAATCTAAAACTTACTAACAGTAACAGTGAGACATCTATTAGAAAATTAAATCCAACATAAGACCATAATATGTAGTGCAAATTACAACTTGTAGTCGTCAGTCATTCAGTTGTGTGGATCACTATCTAACTGCATCTAACTTACTGTTCATCTAGTATTCTAAATTTGAAAATGTGTGAATGGGTGGGTGAAAAGCCTTTAGACTATAGCTATCTGCAAAGTATGTAGAGAAGATACTGATCTGCTTGTTGCTTAACCCTGGTTTAAAAAGAAGGTGATTTATATATACCCTCAAGAGGTTTTGATAAGTTTGGAATGGTCCCCAGGCATTCTGCTATACAGACAGTTTACAAAATCAGGTCTGCTAGCTTCTACAGTAAAACTGCATTAGATATAGTTATATCGACTTATAATTCATTTTATAAAATACCAGAACAGATTCTTATGGTTAGGATTTTTTTTGATAAATTAATACTTTAGATCACAAATCCTTAGAAATGGATCCTTGGCAGAAAGGACAATTTATTTTTATGCTACTTTTAAGGCATCACAAAATTTGAAATTCTATATTAAAATACATAAGTGGTTGAACAATAGCCAAGCAAGGGATAGAAACACAATATTACAATTAGAAATAAGAATTTAATTAGCTTACACTAATAGAAAAAGAGGCACCAGGTCTTATTTTTGGGGGGTGTTTTTTCCACTTACCTCACGGAGGCGGCACTGACAGCCCCTCCCAGCTGGCCCACTTCTTCTGCAGCCAAAGGAGCAGCTTCATTCTGCAGCTGAGAATGGAGCTCCAGCCTGCATTTTGCACTCAGAGACTTTTCCGGAAGGCCTCTGAAGCTGAGAACCGAGCTACAGATTGAATCCATAGCTCGGTTCTCGGCTGCAGAGGCCTTACAGAAAGGCCTCTGTTTGCAAAATGTAGGCCGGGGGACGCCGCAGAAGAAGTGGGCCGGCGAGGAGAGGCAGGTGTCGATTCATGGGAGGCCTGATAAGTGAGTGCGTGGCATCCCCCCCCACCCTACCTTGATTTTTAGGCCTGCGCCTTACCCCAAAACTAGAGCTTATTTTTGGGGTAGGGCTTATATTAGGCTCATCCCCAAAAATCAAGCTAGGGCTAATTTTTGGGGTAGGGCTTTCGGGGAAACATGGTAGGCTGCTGCTGAAGTCATGTGATCTTCACTTTCAACATTCTGTGACAGTTTCCCAGTCAGTCTTGCAATCCCTTGCTCCCTTCCCCCCCAGCAGCAGTAACTTACTTGTCTGCTGGGGATGGAAGGAAAGGGGAAAGAAGGAGGAAAGAACCATTGTGGTTTCTCAGCCCTTACCACTCCCCCTGCATGTTCCAGCAACTTGTGCTGTCCCTCTGCGTGCCTTCCCCAAACCACAAGATATCTCTGGTGCACACCACCCATCTTTCCCAACCCAAACAGCACCTTTTGCGCATCTCTGGGCACGCTTCCTGACCTATGCTGTTCACCTATGCACCTTCCTGAAACTGTGTGGCAACTCTGGTGCACAATCATATACTCTTCCCAACCCACATGGCACCTCTCATACACCTTCACATATCATTTCTGACTTGCACCCCATCCATTGGTTTCTTTTCTCCTCACCTGGCAGCAGTCACTTACTTGCCTATTGGCCTTGGACTTGCAATTTCCTGTTGATTTTTCTCCCTGTAACATACCCACAAGAAAAATAAATGGGCTAGCTGCCAGGAAGTTGAGGGAAGGAGAGAAAGAAGATGGATGGGTGGATGAAAAGAGGGAGAGAAGGAAGGAAGATAGGAAGGAAATGACACAATGACAGAGAGGGATGTTGAGACTTTAGAAAAGGTGCAGAGAAGAGCAACAAAGATGATTAGAGGGCTGGAGGCTAAAACATGATGAATGGTTGCAGGACCTGGCTATGTCTAGTCTTAACAAAAAGAATAAAGCAAATAAATTCAATTGAAAATTTGTTCCCACTACTTTTTTGCCTACCTATGATCATTCTGTTTCAATATTTAGATAAAAAAATATTTCTGAAATAATGACCCAATGGGCCACTGGGTGTCTAGTATTAAATTAAAACTGATTAAGGACATTCAAAAGGAAAAAAAGAAAATATTTATGGTAAAGTATATTTCCTCTATTCATGGAAAAATGGAATTCCAGCTTCTCTGACAGATGGATCTCCAGTTTCTGCTTAAATACAAGACAGTCTGTTCTAGTGTCAAACAGCTTTTATCGTTAGGAATTTTCATTAAATGTTTGGGGCAGCAAAGAACAATTTTTTTGTATCTTGTGTTTGACAGTCATTGATACATACAGAGCTAGAAAGAATAATTCGTATTTCTAGCTAATCATAAAAAGTACTTTCCCAAGAACTGAACATTTACTGAACGTGTTACACAGCCTTCAGGAGCTATTTTATAAGACTTTAGTATCTTCAATACTTCTGTCTTCCTTACTCTTCCTGAGATGTTCCAGTATAATCTGTATAAATCCTAAACTAAGTGGGAATAAAAATATTTCCTCTGTCCACTGCACAGGTTTTTGTCATTTGTTAGTTTATGTGAATGCCCCTCACCCCCCCCCCCCCCAACAATAGTGAACTAGCATGGAAGTAGTTAAGAAATTACATCTGCAAAGAGAAGAGTAGCCTGGAGCACACTATCTTTAAAGAAATAGCTGATGGAAATATGGAACATTTCTGAAGCATGAGCACTAATGGAAAATACCTGATTTAAAGAAGGAGAGTGCAAATTCTTGAAGTTTTATATTTTCTATGAAAGACAAATGTACAATGAAGGCTGAGCATGGAATGATGGGAAAATGGAAATGTTATTATACTTGTAGCATTATGAATTAAATTACAGATCTCATGTCTGCCAACACTAAGATGTTGATAATGTCTTGAAATTGGAGTGAAAAGCATTCATAGGGAAATGTTCTATCTCATTTAAATTAAGTGTAGAAAAAAATGAACTTCAAAAGGAAAACTTTTTAACATTAAGGTTAACATGATATTAAGAGTTTTAGCATTGATAAGTGGCAAGACACTGGTTGGTTATTAAAGCATGTGAGGACAGTCTTAAAGTGAATCAGATATGACCATAACATAATTGATTCACTGAGTTTTCTATCCCTAATGGGCAATAATAAAATGGGTTACCTGTGCTTCCAGGTATGCAATCTCTGACCCCCTTTTATATGATCCCATAGAGTCTCCTGTAATCATGTTTGTTGCAAATTGGTGATGTAACATTTTCACATCTTTGAAAAAATAAGTCAAACAGTAATACAGTAAGATTTAGTATAGAATTAAGTAACAACAAAAATGTTTATTTATTACATTTTTATTTATTAAATTGTTAAAAGATAATCAAACAACGAATCAGCGAACACCTAGAGGCAAACAAAGTCATTACTAAAAGCCAACATGGGTTTGTCAAAAACAGATCACGCCAGACAAATCTTATTGCATTCTTTGACCAAGTGACAAAATTAGTGGATCAGAGGAATGCTGTGGATATAATTTACTTGGACTTCAGTAAGGCATTTGATAAAGTAGATCACAACCTACTACTCGATAAGATAGAAAAATGTGGGTTAGACAGCATCATCACCAGATGGATCCGTAGCTGGCTGACCGGCCGTACTCAGCGTGTGGTCCTCAATGGAACCGCATCTACATGGAGGGAAATGTGTAGTGGGTGCCCCAGGGCTCTGTTCTGGGCCCAGTGCTCTTCAACATCTTCATCAACGATTTGGACGAGGGAATAGATGGGGAACTCATCAAATTTGCAGACGACAATAAGCTGGCAGGAATAGCCAACACTCCAGAAGACAGGCTTAAGATACAGGAGGATCTGGACAGACTTGAACACGGCACTATCTAACAAAATGAAATTCAATGGTGAAAAAAGCAAGGTTCTACATTTAGGCAAGAAAATCCAAATGTACAGGTATAGTATAGGGGGTACCTTGCTCAATAGCAGTAACTGTGAGAGGGACCTTGGAGCCCTAGTGGACAATCACTTAAATATGAGCCAGCAGTGTGCTGCAGCTGCCAAAAAGGCCAACACAGTGCTAGGCTGCATTAACAGAGGGATAGAATTAAGATCACGTGAAGTATTAATACCACTTTACAATGCCTTGGTAAGGCCACACTTGGAATACTGCATCCAGTTTTGGTCACCACGATGTAAAAAAGACGTTGAGACTCTAGAAAGAGTACAGAGAAGAGCAACAAAGATGATTAGGGGACTGGAGGTTAAAGCATATAAGGAACGGTTGCTGGAATTGGGTATGTCTAATGAAGAGAAGGACAGGGGGGACATGATAGCAGTGTTCCAATATCTCAGGGGCTGCCACAAAGAAGAGGGAGTGAAGCTATTTTCCAAGGCACCTGAAGGCAGGACAAGAAGCAACGGATGGAAACTAATCAAGGAGAGAAGCAACCTAGAACTAAGGAGAAACTTCCTGACAGTTAGAACAATTTACCAGTGGAACAACCTGCCTCCAGAAGCGGTGAATGCTCCAACACTGGAAGTTTTTAAGAAGAGACTGGACAGCCATTTGTCTGAAATGGTATAGGGTTTCCTGCCTGAGCAGGGGGTTGGACTAGACCTCCAAGGTCCCTTCCAACTTTATTATTATTATTATTATTATTATTATGCCGGCCATCTCTTATACAAGGTGACTCTGGGCAGCTTACATTGTTTAAAACTCTTGCTCTAATTCCGGGTAAACAAAATCACCCACTATACTGTTTCACTCTCCCTTCTCTGCTGCCCACTACTTGTTTAAGGCAAAGATTTTGAGCACGAAGTAACCTATGTATCTATCAATTCAATTTAAACAACGCATACATTTGCTCTAAACTTAAATAAGGAATTGTAATACATAATAGCTACTGATAAAACTGAGGATACACTTGATTTTTTTCCACTGATTTTTTTCAATTGTAAACTTTAATGGAAAATAGTATAGAAATCAAATAATTAGCTAGTTAACTAATTAATTGAAAAGGGAAGGAAAAGGAATAAATATAGTCCTTCATGACAAACCTCTGATTGCTTTTCTTGTTGGATAATTAATTGAAGTTGCCTATATGTATTTCTTGGTTGCTGTACAAGTATCTGGATATGGCTTGTACTTTAAAACAATTCCATTTGGAAATTCATCTAAAGAGGAACTTTTCAGAACACCTGTTTTGCATAGGAATTGTGGTACATGTTTGATACTGAATTAAAGATGAACACTTGATGGAAGCATTCGAATGCAACTAAGAGCACAGAATAATTCAGCTATAAATAGTATCAGCTTTTAGTATAACAATAGATATGCCTTCGCAATACAACATCATGGGAAAAGTAACACCTACAAGCTCAGATTTGAGAGGAAAATGAATTTTTAAATCTTAATAAAATGTTTCAAGAGAGATATATTCAGGAGGTTTATTCTACAAAATTATTCAGCAATAGCTTAGTAGGCTGTCTAAACAGATTTCCAGTTTTAAGCATTGGTCTCAGACCTAAGTTCTAAATCACAAATTCTTATTATTTAAAATTATAAATAAAACACTGCAGTCTATGCCTAATAGAATGGGACACAAATGTACAATTGAAGGCTGAGATTTGACCCAGCACCTTCTTGTTTTACAATTTACTCATTAAGGTTGATACATCTTTCACACTTACCTTGAAATAATATCCATTTAATGAATAGAATCTATTGCAATCTTGCGAAGGAAGAGAGGGAGGGAGGGAGGGAACTCAGATATATCTATATAAAGTATCTCTGTCTATAACTCTGTACAATATCTATTGGGGCAAGGGTAGCCTCAATTTGTTGCCAAAAAAGTATTTTTATACAGACCTTTCAGGACATAGATAATCAAGCAACGAATCAGCGAACACCTAGAGGCAAACAAAGTCATTACCAAAAGCCAACATGGGTTTGTCAAAAACAGATCATGCCAGACAAGACCTATTGCATTCTTTGACCAGGTGACACAGTTAGTGGACCAGAGGAATGTTGTGGATATAATTTACTTGGACTTCAATAAGGCATTTGATAAAATAGACCACAACTTAATACTTGATAAGATAGAAAAATGTGGGTTAGACAGCATCACCACCAGATGGATTCGTAGCTGGCTGACCGGCCGTACTCAGTGTGTGGTCCTCAATGGAACTGCATCTACATGGAGGGAAGTGTGTACTGGGGTGCCCCAGGACTCTGTTCTGGGCCCAGTGCTCTTCAATATCTTCATCAATGATTTGGATGAGGGGATAGATGGGGAACTCATCAAATTGGCAGATGACACCAAGCTGGCAGGAATAGCCAACACTCCAGAAGATAGGCTTAAGATACAGGAGGATCTGGACAGACTTGAATATTGGGCACTATCTAACAAAATGAAATTCAATGGTGAAAAAAGCAAGGTTCTACATTTAGGCAAGAAAAACCAAATGCACAGGTATAGTATTGGTGGTACCTTGCTCAAAAGTAGTAATTGCGAGAGGGATTTTGGAGTCCTAGTTGTCAATCACTTAAATATGAGCCAGCAGTGTGCTGCAGCTGTCAAAAAAGCCAACACAGTGCTAGGCTGCATTAACAGAGGGATAGAATCAAGATCACGTGAAGTGTTAATACCACTTTACAATGCCTTGGTAAGGCCACACTTGGAATACTGCATCCAGTTTTGGTCACCATAATGTAAATAAGATGTTGAGACTCTAGAAAGAGTACAGAGAAGAGCAACAAAGATGATTAGGGGACTGGAGGCTAAAACATATAACGAACGGTTGCTGGAATTTGGGTATGTCTAGTTTAATGAAGAGAAGGACTAGTGGTGACATGATAGCAGTGTTCCAATATCTCAGGGGCTGCCACAAAGAAGAGGGAGTCAAGCTATTCTCCAAAGCACCTGAAGGCAAGACAAGAGTCAACGGATGGAAACCAACCAAAGAGAGAAGCAACCTAGAACTAAGGAGAAATTTCCTGAGTGTTAGAACAATTAATCAGTGGAACAACCTGCCTCCAGAACCTGTGAATGCTCCAACATTGGAAGTTTTTAAGAAGAGACTGGACAGCCATTTGTCTGAAATGGTATAGGGTTTCCTGCCTGAGCAGGGAGTTGGACTAGACCTCCAAGGTCCCTTCCAACTTTATTACTATTACTATATATTTTAAAAATTCTTGCTGTGCCCGCTGTTCCTCCAAAAGGATTTCTGCTGTAAATAGTCATTTCCTATTTCATTAAGACCAACAACCAGTTTAAGCATTCCAGTTACTTGCATAATGCCATTGTAATTCTTTATTTTCCTTTCCATCTGATATAGAACAGGTTCTCAAACATTGGAAGCCACATAAACCATTAATCTTTAAATGTCAAAACCAATGATGAAAACACAAAGCTGATCAAGAGACCAAGCTTTATTGATAGAAAACTGGCTGTGTTTGAGTGATTTTATTTTTTTAAAAAAAGCTTTCGTTTTTTCAAAACTCATCAAGTTCTTTTAGAACTCCGAGTTGTTACAGATCTATGTATATATAAAAAGATTTTTCAATATTCTGGTGTTGAAACATTATCAAAACTTATGGTTACAACAAGTTTTCTTCACAGCTAATGGGGAATTAAATTGTATGTATTAAAACACACACAAATATACACACCAAGAATATTATTTCTTCTTACTGTTTCCATAGTAATAATCTTATGCTGTGGCTGGCATGTTTTCCATTTTCGAAATGTATTGAATTTATATAAACCTTTACAATATTGCAGTATTATTTCAGTTATTAGTCCAAACCATCTTTGGAAGCATGCTTCTTAAAGTGTTTGAATGCTGCAGAAAAATAGAATTTGGCCATATTTAGCAATTGGAGGCATTCAAGTATGAAAAGTATTTAGAACGGCTTCGTAACTTTTGTCAAATATACTGGGCCACATAGGCAAAACATACTTATTTGGGCAGGCATCCAAAGTGCTCAGAAATCCTACTGTCAAGTGCTTCTTTAAGGAATTTGAACTTCAATTTCAACCATGTATCTAATTAAAAAAACACTTTGCCAAGTAATGACAAAGTTTATATTTTGGAGTATACAGAAAAATTTAATACAGAATCCTGGAATGCTTAATAAAAGTATACTGCAATGAAGCTTAAACTTTTGATATTATTCCTTTAAAAACAAAAATCTGTCCAAGGAAAGCTCCAGTATTTACTAGGGAATATTTGTAATTCAGGTTAATGATTATCTACTTGCAGATGTAGGGAAACAAAAAGAGATCCCTATACATGCCTTTAACTGTTATCATCTCTGAATTCTACTAATTGGTCCCAATCTTATTCTGCTATAATAATAAATTAGATCTTAATAATTAAGAAACAACTTCATTCGGTATGTCAAAAGGGCATAATTGAAAGAATAAATTGTGTCCTGTTCCTGACATAATATTTTATAAGAGGTTTGTTGATTTCTATACATCACTCATATAAGTGACAAGATTAGTATCCTTTGTTAATTATTAGAACCTTCTATGAGGGGCAAGGAAGGAAACACATAGCTTAAAAGTATTTCATTTTCTGAATTGTCCCATACACATTTAAAAAAAAGAAAATGCCAGTGGAAAAGCATTGGAAAGGGTGGTTCTGTCTGTGCAGAGTTACACAACAAGGTGAGATTTCCTTTTGGATTTTATAAATAACTCAGAATCTTCTGGAGTGGGCAACAACACCTAAATCAAAGAGTCTGATGTTGAAAAAGTATCTTAGAATATTTACAGTAAAAGTCAGCAGATTTAGGCATGGTCAGGAATTAATTTAGGGATTGAGACAAACAGCCCCAGCATGTTAGGAAAATGTGAAGGGTATAGTACTATTACCATCAGTTTGATAGAAGCTAAAAAAAAATCCAGTTGAAATGGGTTTTGGTGCCCAGAATATTCATAAGGATGTTGTCATAGATATTGATGCTGAGTAGTAGCGCCCTCAAGGATTTGATTGCTATATATCCAATTTCAGTATGTGCATTTATAGCTGCAATGTCATATCAGCAGAATAGGATTCTGTCAAGATCTGAGGGTTAGAATCTGGTTTCATAGTGTTGGGTTTATCCTCCTCTATTTCTTCCTCCCCTTTTTTATCAGCCTCATTTCAACAGGTTATAATTGACCTTTAAGCTGGGTCTCATATAGTAAAATGCCTGTCTATTATATGATGCTGTACATTCAGAGAATATGCACAATTATTAAAATAATTTTAATTATTTAATTATTAAAAAATAAAAATAACTAAATCCACACCTTTATTTTTTAAAAAAACTTATTAAATATATATTCTATGTAGGTCACATTAAATTACAGTCTCAGTTTGTATATGCACTTTTTATTAAAATGATATATGTCCAAGACATGCTGCTATCCTTTTTAAAATTCCTTTCTTTCCTTCTTTGTATGCCAAGCATAAAAAATCCCCGAACTAATTAACCTCTTCACTTATGGCTCACCAATGAAAAGAGTCAGGTAGATGTTGGGAAGAAGAACACTGATATAGTGAGTAATTGCTTAGGTTCTTTTATGTCACACTATGGTTTAATGCAAGATTACCCAATTTTGTCAATTTCCATTATTCACTTCAGCTCCCAGAATTCATCAGCTGCCATGGCTGCTGTTGAAATCTGTCTATCTCTCTGCCTGCCTTAATGCTTGACAGCAGTGATCTTTCTTATTCTCATTTTGTGTCTTCCAGTCTTGACTCCTAGTGACTTTTGCAACAAGTCTTTGCAGTTTTGTACTGCCTTTATATTTAAGAATCAAGTAGAACGTTTGTAATGATACTTTTAGTGTAAGATCTAAGATGCAGTTGAAGCTCTTTACCAGAAAGGGTGGTTTCTAGATTATTAAAAAAGTGCTTGTCCAATGAAAATGAGTCATGAAAATGAATAACAAGGGCTTTCACTTCTTCAGAAAGTTGATTTTTTTCAATGCTGTTTTAATCTTAATACTAAGTCAACTTTCTGCTTCTATTATTTATATTGGTAATGGATTTATAGTTTAATTTAGAATTTATAAATTTTGGTTTAGACTTGAATCATTTACAGATTCATTACAGAATCCTTTGGATTTGGATGGATTGTAGGATAAGAAAGTTTTGAGTTCATGCAGAACATTCTTACCATATTTTTGTACTATTTTTAACCTTTAATGCTGTATTTTAACCTTTAAAACTGTATTCACACAAGACTCAGACATTGTAGTACCATGACCTGTCGTTCGTATTTTTTTCATAATTTATTACACATCTCATTTTATGGGCAAATTATTTCATAGCATTTTATAACTTTTATTACATATAAAATGTAATTTTGAAATGAAATGAAAATTCAAATCTGAACTTGTGGTTTGCATCAGCATTTCACATTAGATACTAAGCAGAAGCTTTACATTTTAATTTGGTTAGGTTTTAACTGCTTCTGATGTTGAACTATGGTTTGACATATTGGATGTGAAATATCAGTGTACAATATCAACCCGGGGTGCCAAACATGTTAAGGGTTCCATTTCCTGATTGTATAGCTAACTGGCAAGGTATCTTGCTCTTTTGTATATTTAATCTGGATTGACTGATATGGACGGCTATAGAAATTGAATAAATAAATAATAAAATGGTTTGTTGAATATTTGCATATTTATATTAGATACATATTGACAACCAGAAAAACTTGCAGGTAGTGCTTTTTATGTTATTTTATATTTATATACATACATATTATCAGCAGCAATTTAAATCTATCCACCATAGTATATATTTATTCATCATGTTTATACATGAAATATAAAGGCCTCTTTGTGAAGATTACCATCCATGATCTACCATGATGGTCCAATGTGGACTGATAGATAATTATTGTTCAATTTTTCAATGTAAGGCTAAGACTAGGCCCTTAAATGCCCAGTGGGCTTCCAAGCCTAAGGGAGCGCTAAAACCTGTTTCTTTTTTCTGCTTCTATTTTATAACAATAGTACTGCAACCTTTATAATTTTAATGACTTTTTTTTATTTGGTTTTTTTTTTTTTAAAAAAAAGAAAGCTTGAACTACATGTTGTATCCTAATTAGTTTTATATATTTTCAGTATTTCCTTTGGAAAATAAAGTAATACAACAAAATTGTCCACTACAGTTGTAAAAAAACATTGTCGTGTTGGTGTGCATGCATGTGTGTTTACTTATTTAGGGCTATGCTAGTTGTTCATGCTTTACAGTATGCTTTGCATGGTGGATGTAATATGATATGCATCAGGAAGGTGCTAATATTGCTTTGAGGCCTAACTGGCAGTTACAGTAGCACCTGCACTGAAGTTACTTCCCACTAGTTTATCAGCCGGAAAAGAGCTTGGAGCAGTGCAGAGTAATAGAGGTGTTTCAGTTTTAGAAACTGAAGGGGGGAAGGGAGAGATGTTGTTTCAAATAAAGTACCTCTTTAAAACTTTGAACAACCCTTAATTTTATACAAAAATACAGCTTAGGTAAATAGGAGAAGTCCAAACATTTCTTTGATTATATGGGTAGGAAGTAATGTGACTTTACATAGAGCAAAGCAACTACTATTTTGCTAATCCGAATGCTGAAATAGTCTAAATGACTAACTATAACTAACTATAAACAAAGAACTTGTCCATTTTTTTTTTAAATAAAGGTTCTCTAATAAAAATGAAAATAGCATAATATATATATATATATAACAATAATAAACACATTGAAATCTTTATATATTTTTACTGTAAATAGTTTATTTTCTCCTTACCTCAGATTAGCAGTAGTCTGAATTAACTGAACAGTTTAGAAAAATCTGGAACTGATTCTCCACTGAATTTCTTAGTTGTTTGAAGTCCATGAGTAGAAAAAGTACACAGTAGTTTTTTCTTGTGTGGGTGATACAGAATATTCATTTTGAATTATCCTACCATGGGCTGTAAAATATAATCCAGAAGTTATGTCTTCAAGGTTCAATAGGCTTCTTGCTTTAGGTTCATCCAGAACTATAAACTTTCCCAAACAAAACAGAGGCGTTGCAAGCATTTGACAAGCATGTTTGGAGGGATTCATTTGAACTTGTAAATCACATTTTGTCTGACAGCTTCACCCTGGAGTATTTTTCTGTTTGTCCACAGTAGTAGCCATGATATTTCCTACTTAACTACAAGTATTCCCAGAGTGATGTGGACCATGTCCTGCATATCTCATTTAGCACATTTTCTACCCTCTGCTATCTACATCCCATGGTTCCATTAAAAAGAAAAGGGTTTCTCTCTGTCCCTACAGTCTTAAGGTGTGTCATCTTCAGGGATCACTTAGTAAAGCTTTCTCAGTTGCTGTACACCTTCTCTGAAATCAGCCCCAATTTGTCTTGGAGTTTTGTAAATTAAGACTTGGCTTCTTCGTGTCTCCTGCAGGGTGTGGAGTGTTTGTATTTGGCTTGGTTGTTCTATGATGCTTATATTTTAATCCTGTTACTTGTTTAGGTATCTAAGCTATTCAGAGTCATTTAGGATTGGAGCAGCATAGAAGCATCGTAAAATAAAATAATGTTATTATAAAATGTCCGACCACTTTGTAGTTTCAGATCAGTTACTTGAAAATGTGGCTTAATGCTTTGATTGTTGGTGTACTGTGTCCCCCAGGATTGTTTCTTTATTCTAATATTATCTACATGAATTTTTTTTTGAGAAATAATTTCAAAATGGTAGGTAATTGCATATGACATTTAACAGTTGTCTTGAATCAGTGTCAAAGCAATCATGGAGTGGATGGGTGGAAGATTAATTTAGGCGACAGAAATACTCCTGGTTAAGAACTCAGCTCTTTTTAATTTTATCTTGAAGAATCAACTTTGAAGATATTTCTATATATAATATTGGAGTTCAAATGTATGGGCAATGATAATAGCCAGGATCCCCTTACCCAGTTTAAAATTCTGTACTAACTGTTTCTTTTCCAGAGCATGTCAGATCTAGCAACGGTAACACACACCTTACTTGCATTTGAATGGATTATTGCAATATGCTTTACATAGGTTACCTTTAATAATTCTGTTGAAACTGGTTAGGAATGCAGGTGCAAAGTTGTTAGTGAACTATCTAATCAATTATACTTATCCACAAATGCATTGGTTCGTTTATTGCTGTGTGGATTTCAGAAACTGGTTAGTTATCTTTAAAACCCTGTTGCCTTAGGGCCCAGTTATGTGTCTATATGGAGATAATAGAATGAGCAGAATGGTATCTTAGATCAATTTGACTAGGTAACACGGATTCATCATAGATAGTAAACAAACCAAACTGCACTGAAGAGTTTAGAAGATTGCCCTGTAAATACTAAATGTTCTTTATCTAAAGGATTGAGCACTCCTGCAGCAGAGGTTTTACAGTCCAGTTGTGACACTTAGCCCACAACATTTACATTTTATGCTGTTGAAGGTTTGTGACATATTGCTTTTATATTTATTTTTTTGCCAGCTGAGCCTGTCCATTTTATTTTGCATCCTGTGACATTCTGTAATGGAGTTTTAATATAGGCTTGTGACAAACATTCTAACCTATCCTTAATAATATGTAATTCAGGGGTAGGTAGTCATTTTGAGCTACAAACTCATTTGGTTTTAGAGAGCATGAGGGAACTGGCCTGTTTATTAAATGGACGTCTCACTGGGACAGTTATAAAATATCCATAAACTAGAAAGTGCATAAGTTCTCCAGAATGCTTTGTAGTTTCACATAGAATTTTTGTGTTAACTAAAGGTATTGTCTCAAATTAAGTAGTAGGAGATGATGCTCTGTTTTGTAGCTTGGTAACTTCCGATTTAAAAAAAAAAAAACCCTTCAGAAAAGTCAGTTGGGCTATCTCCTGCTAAACTTTGAGAGTATTAAAAATATAAATATAAATGCTTATAGATAAATAGGATAAATGAGGGATCTTTTATTGTAAATTGGTTCCAAATTCATTGATAAGAGTTATATAGATGTTTAAATTTGTTAGAGAGTTTTATTGAGCACAATAATAATTTACTGCTTTTGATAGAAAGACCAGACCAACAGTCATAGATCAGAGACCATTACAATTTTTGTACAAATTAATAGTCAACAATGTTATTACCTTGATTCATCGTTATTACGGTTCAAGAAGCATCTTAAATTACATTGTTAGGTAGAACTGGGAGGAAATTATGATTGTGTACCATTGATTAGATCTTATATTGTGATGTAGGACACTGAAAAGTATCAAATATTTAATAAAACAATATAGTATTATTTTTGATACTTTCAGATCTTCACATCCAACAGTAATGAATGTTCACCAATAAAAAAAGTCACCATGACTTTGTAAAATTTGCTTTGTGAATTATATCTAGTATAATTTCATGCCTTCTTCTAATGATTCTCTTTTGATATCTGCTGTACTGCTTACCTTCTCTCAAGTTAATTAATCTCTTATTACTTCAACAAGTAGTGCCATTTAAATGAGAGGCATAATTCTGTTAATAGAAAGTATGGACATAATCAGAACATTTTAGCACTTGGAGAATTGCTTTATGCAGATGTAGGCAAAATTGGGAATGAACATGCTGTAATCCTATTAAATCTCTTTAAGTGTATATATCATTAGAATACAACATGGTGTATATCACTAAAGTTATAGTCGTATCAGAAGGAGTGGACATCCTGATGATAGAACCTTGAACTTATTTCTGAGTAATGACAGTTAAATATTTGCAGTTCAAGAGTTTTCAGACTTTGTCCAGGCAGATTTGGAATGGGGGTAGGGAATCACAAGGGCAACAATGAAAATACAGTTGTGCAGCTTAGTGCTCATTGCTGTTTTTCAGTTAAGTTCAGTTTTTCAGCAAATGAAAATAAACAAATGAAACAACTGCATGGATTTGTTGCAAAATGGCTAAAGTTCACCCAAATCCAGAAAGTATTGTCTACTAATATGATAAATAAATCTTATCTTAGAGATAGAAAGCTGAAAATAACATGCAAAAATTGGTAGAGGGGAATTTTATTGTGATTATAAAAATCATAGATATTTTAGTTCTTGCTGTGTTCAGAATTACAAAGTTAAACTATATTGTTTCTTGATTTCATATAGAAAAAAGTTCCAGTTAAACAATTTAATGTCTTAAAATAAATATAAATAAATATATAAAATTGCAGGTCAGGGACAGGTGGAAAGAAGGATAGTTTTGTTTAATGGGTATTGTGCAGGAATTTGGATGCTCAGTTTTGTTTTAGAAGCTGTATACTAGAGTAGATAAAATACTTATTTTAGAACATTTGTATTACAGTCTTATGCTTATTAAGTTTTAACATAGGTAAATTCCACTTATTTTTATTATTTAACATTTATATTAATACATTTTATTGTTTAGAGTGCAAATGAAATTTTACTGTATTCAGATTCCTGGTGTTCTTCGGCAGATGGTAATTGTCTTTAAATTGTATGCCAAAATGTTACACATACATACTATTTTTTTCTCTTTCTTGTGTTGGAGAGAAAATCAGTATGAAACATTGGACTAGTATTATACACTTTTTTTAAATGTTGAGGAAGCTCAGTAATTGATTGATAATATCTAAAGTGCCATTATAGCAGTATTAAAATATAGAGGGACTTTTTCAACAAAATTCTCTCTTTCTCTTTCACTCTTTTTTTTTTTTTTGCAAGTAACATATTACACATTTTATGGTGAGGATGTATAAAATCTGTTGTTTTCCAAAACACCAGAATGTAGCATCTGGACCACATAAGTCTGTACACCATGTTCCAGATTAAATTGACTTTTTAGAGGCAAACCTCCCCTGGAAAATCATAAACAATTTCTAGTTGGAGGATTAATTTCTGGAAAAGCTGGTAGACAGTCCTGTAACATCCAGATCAGTGTTATCTGGAGGATAATTACAATGATCTTAACAGCAGCAGATTTTCTAATGAATAGTCAGAAATTGTCAGCCTGTTAACTTGTATCTCATCAGTTAGTAGTGAAACTGATCTGAAAGAAGAGAAACTCTTCTAAAGAACATTTAAACTAAATGGTTAAGACACTAGACAAGAAAGCAGGAGACTGACCTTAGGCTTGAAAACTGGCTGGGTAACTTTGGGCCAGTCATTCTCTCTCTCTGCCAAACTCACCTCACAGGGTTGTTGTTGTGGGAAAAAAGGCAGTACGAGTATTACATATGTTTGCTACCTTGAGTTATTTATAAAAATAATAAAAGTTCTTTTTTCTAAAAAATTAAATAAACATTGCCAGTGGCCCTTAATGATTGTAGCACATTTCGATCCCTCCCAATTGTCACCATGTGCCTAGAATCTGAAGATAGCACTTTTAAAAATGTGTGCCCTTGCTGTGCAAAAATATTGCCAATTCCTGATAAATAAGCACAGACAGAAACATAGGAAAGAATTGTACAATAGTGGTGTTCGTATCAACAGTTTATGTTCACTTTTAAAAATGCAGCAGAAGGAAAGGAGCAGGGCCAAAACTATTAGTTCACCATTGGTTGTCGTAAGAAAGAGATGACAGTATTTAACATGGGCTTCAGTTCTGCATTTGCTGGTCTTTTTTAAAAAAAAATTTGATAGCCAGCAAAAAGAAACTTTTTGAAGTTTGGATAGAGAATTAGAAAAGCATTTTCATGCAGGGGGCTATAAAAGTACCACTCTTTTCTGAAGTTTTAGATGTTTTGATCTAAAGAATAGGTAAAGCATTTATTGACAGGGACAATGAATCCTGAGGATTAAGCACAGTATCAGTGAGTGTGACAATGCACAAGGAACAGTGCTTCTCCAGTTAACCAACCAAACAAAAAAACTATACAAACGTTCTGGATGCCCTTCAAATTAATTTGGTTTATAAAAGTTACAATAGCTGTTCTTTCCCCCAAGGGCCAAGAAATATCGCAACTCTTGGTCATTCTGAATAATAATAACAATCATCAACTTTTTCTTCATTTCTCCCCTCCCTGCTGGGCAAACAGTGTCCTGTTAGAAAAATGCAAAGTGAACTGCTCCCTAAATAGAAGCCATTTTAAGCCAACAAGAGCAAAGCTACGGGTTCTGCTGCAAATTAGGAAGCTTTGCTGGCATTTGCTGCTGCTGCTGCTGCTGAAAATGATCTGAAATCCTCTCCTGTGGTTCAAAGTAGATTGCCAGCTTCAAGTATAAGGTTATTTTAGTCTCAGATACAGGCTTGTCGCTGCGTTGCCAGGTTTCCTGTGGCCACCTCCTCTTGCTAAAGCCGGGCTTTTGCCTAGTGTGGTGGGGAAGGTGTTTTTTATTTGTTTCCAGCTAACCTGCCTTGGTGCTGCTGTCAGCGCCTCTGCTTACTGAAGAGACTAGTTCTCTAGCACTTGAAAAAAGTGTTGCCTTCTCTGGAAGAAAGAGGCAGGACTTGAGCATTCGAAGGAAGTGAATGGGATAGGTCAGGAGACTGTACCATTTCTGAACTCCCCTCTTCCTTTTATATTCATCTGTCAGATACAGTAGGCGTGCTCTGTGCCTGCCGAGCTCGCTCGATGCAAAGCAGGGGGAAAACAATCTAAAACGGAGCTGCTAGGACGAAGCTTGCTCCCCTCTTACCCCGATCTTTCTTTCCATTCCCTTCGCTCTCTCTCTGGATGCTATAAGAACTTGGGCTCTAGTTGGAAGCTATTTAAAAACTAACATGGTTTAATCCTCTAACTGCATGTTGGGTAAATTCAAAGCCCACACATGGTCATCCTCTTGCAAGCGAATAAGTAGCATCCGATGGACATTTTCTCTGCTTACAGCATAGTAATGAATGTCTGACAGGCGCGACCTTTCATAAGACAGCCTACATTATTGGCTTTCTGCCCAGATTATTGCTGCAACCCTATCTGTGATTGGTTATCTCTCTATCATGCCTTGTTTCAGAGGGGGAAAACGGCCCCTTTTTAATAAATCTGTGATGGCTGGCTGCAATATGCTATACTGTAAGTATTTTATTGGAAACGGAAAAGAGTATCATGCTGTAAAGTAGTAGACTGAAGGAGCACATGGCAACATGATTATGCTGTGAGACATCAGTGAAATGCTGCTTGGTAAATTTTAACCTATCTGTTTTTTCTACAGGTTGGTACTAAGAAGTGCCTTTCCTGACGTCTCTGCTGCTTGGAATCGCTTCTAGAGCAGTCTCTGCTTTTGCCTTGCTTGCTGCCAGCTAGACTGCGACGACACCACATCCACCCTCACCTCTCGCCCAGCCACCCCTCCCCTCTAAGCATCAGGCATTGCCCTAGGCTGCTTTAGTTAATCTTACAGAAATAAAAGTTTGCTGGAAAAGTGAGCAGTCTTCTGCCAGGAAAAGAAAGGGGGGGAAAAAATCCAAGAGGAGAGGAAAAAAGATCCACACCGGTTTCTTGATTTGTTGCTCTAAACTGCTGCATCTGTCTGTGCCAAACTAATCATTACCAATTGCACCACACCAAAAATTAAGAACGAATAATTATTGCAGATTCAGCTGTGTGTGGAGACAACTTTTCCTGAGAGCAGCTTGAAAAATTCTGTGTCTGAGGGTCTGCCACTTTTTTTTGCTGCTTGCATTTGGGGCTCCAATTCGGCATTCAGAATGGGTTACTGAGAGCACAAGGCTAGTTCGAAGGCACACTTTTAAATGCTCCTCTTACTTTTGATCCTAGCATTTCTCTAAGTTTAACTCCCCCCCCTCCCCTTTTGATTGACAGTTTTATGCTGTGACTTTCTAGAGGGAATATCTCTTCCTTGCTGTCGCAACAACACAATTTTACATCTTTTACCATTGGGCTCGGGAACTGGGGAAATATTTTGGAGGTGACATTTTTCATCATTTCCAGTCTTATCAGTTTGGCCTTTTTTAATTTGTTCATTTCATTGACAATTTTAACTACCTGTAAAATCTAAACATGGCTGTAAGTGTCACACCAATCCGGGACACAAAATGGCTAACACTGGAAGTATGTCGAGAGTTCCAAAGAGGGACTTGCTCACGACCAGATACGGAATGTAAATTTGCACATCCATCAAAAAGCTGCCAAGTTGAAAATGGACGCGTAATCGCCTGCTTTGATTCATTGAAAGTGAGTAAATATTATCATTCTTTTTAAAGATGTAAGGCAAAAGCAATAACTAGAACACTGATATTAGCCAAATTATTAAGTTTAATGTGATAGTTTCAAGTCATAAAAGCATCCAGATGTTTGCTTTTATCAATGAGTATATGATGTAACAATTTTGTTTTAAGGCTGTAGGAAATTTGCAGAAAGATCAGTTTCTGTCTTCTTGAAAATGTCCTTATTGTAGAATTACATTGTATTTTTGGTGGAATTTTAAAAGTTATTTATTTGCTAATCTAGAAGAGGAATCGTGTTTAATCTGTGATAGTACAAAACAAAAACAAACAACAAATAAACAAAGAGTCAAGTTGCATCTTAAATACTAATGAACTGACGGAAGGTGTGTGCTATTAGAGGCTGCACCCGGCCTTCTCAAAGGGTCATGGTAGTACTATTTCGAAATCTCATGCTGCAGTAAATTTGTTAATCTTAGGGACAGCACAATTTTCTTCAAAAAATAAAACTGGAAAACTGGGCTCATAACAGTGCTTTGTTTGTGCTGGATAAAAATGAAAAGTGGAAGTAATGTCTATTAATAATTAGTTGCTCCTTAGTGCCATTATGTTTGGATTTCTGCTGTGTAAGAGAAACAGGGTTGAAGTTCAAGATTTGAGAATACTTCCTTTCCTGAAATTGTGTAGGGTTTGAATATTTTACTGATATTGTCAATGGAAGGATCACTTGTATAAAAGTTAGCTGGGAAGATCATGGACATTGTATTATATATAGTTAATGCACTATTCACTATTCCTTGTTTTTTCAATGGGAGAATAATTATTAAAATGTTTAAAGCTACTATTTACAAATATGTTTCCACCTTTATTGGTTGGATGACAGTATTTTCCATCCCTGTTTTTTGACGTTGGTATGCCAGAATTGTTTCATCCTGCTCTTGCAGACAGTGTTCATTTATGAGAGCATAAACTGCGTTGGCTAACTGGATTTGGTTGAGAGACAGGACAGCCCTGTGTGTAATGATATGGTTAATAATAAATGAATGATTCATGTAGCTCCTTTTCCACTGGTTGAATAATTTGCAAAGAACTGATACTTGTAATATATGAACATGCACTTAGATAGACTGGAAGAGAAATATGTGCTTTTGCTTGTTTTCATTAAAGTGAAATAGTACTACTATTACAACCACATGTTTGGACTTGGAATTTTACTGCAATGGGGCAGATTTTCAGCTCAGCCTCATGTATGACTGGATTCATTTATATTGACTGGACAGTAGACATCCCGAGTTACACTGGGAAAAGCAAATTCTTTCATCTGTTTGCTTTAGCTAGGGGCTATAGTTGGGTGTGTTATGCTACAGGATAATGTTAAGCGAGATATATACATCTTTATTTTATATACATTGCCATTTTGGAATTATTCACACATAACAGATGATTTTATAGTTCATACGTTGTTGAAGTGCATTATAATTTTTAAACAGTAGATTTAATGCCACAGTTTTAAAGCTTCTTTTTAAGTCAAATTCTGCAGTAGAACTAAATATCTTATTAGGACTGGACCTGCCCTTCCAAAAATGGAAATGTAATTTGTTTATTGCCAGTTCCTCTCCAGGCATTCCCCAAATCACCTTCAGTAATATAAAAACCTGCTATTCTCCAGCGTGAAGAATGGAGAATCCACCAATGGGTTAACCTGGACCTCCTGCCCACGTAGACCAAATCAATCAAAGCTGCCACGCCCATCTGGCTGAGGGCACGCCCCCAGTTTCGATTTGGTCTTCAGCCCAGACAGACGTGGTAGTTTTGGCTCCCAGCGATTTGAGTTTCAGGTTTTATTTAAAATTATTCTATTGGTGGATTCTTTCATTGTTTTTTCCTATCTGACCAGCGCTGGGATCAGCGCTGTTTCTGGATGGGAAAAAAAGTTTTTTTTGTTGTAAGTGCCTTTTTGGTTGAGTTCGTGTTTCCCCCCCCACAGTTGACCATCGCGGCTCCCGTTTTGGGTGCCGCGGGACGATCAGATCCCCATTGGCTTTGCTTTTGTCTTTGCTTTTGCTGTCTTGCCTTCTAGGCTTCTCTGGGTGGTCCCTTGGGGGAAGGAGTGTGTTCCCCTCCTCTTCGGACCGCTTGGTCCTTCGGATTTTTCGGCCGATCGTCGCGGCAGCCGTTTTGGCTGCCGCGACTCAATCGGCTGCTTTATTGTGATCTTGTGAGGTGCTGGTTCAATTTTGGGGGAGCTGTTGGTGTGAGGGGGGTGTTCCCTATTCTGCAGCTGTCCCAGGGTGTCCAAATTTCTCACCGATCGTTGCGGCCTCCATTTTTGGCGCCGCGTGGAGAACAGAAATTTTAGTTTCGGTTTCACTTTCCCATTTCACCAGCATTCAGGATGGCCTTTTCCTAACCAAAAAGAGGGCCGATCTGTTTACTTTCGTTTTCCCTTCTGGCGACCGCCATCTTAGTTCACACAAACAGGGAATCAAAGGCCACACTTTTTTGTCCCCTTTCAGAATTATCAGTCTGCGTTGAGGCCAGGGATTTTCCACTAATCAGGCCTTTCATCGCTGCCAGTTGGGGCTTTACTTCCAAGGACATAGGGGTCCACTGTATTGTATATATCAGGCCACACAATATCAGTTGCCTGCTAGCATTCCGCAGTCATTGGGCCTTGCCAGTCATAGCCTGTTGCCATAGTCTGCATCTAGTGAACGGTCAATACTGAGCTTGCCGTGACTAAGTGAGACACGTGTGATCCCGTCACTAAATGCGAAATTGGCCTCAAAGTAGGTCTCACGCTCAGTCTCATCATTGCTAGTGACCCGCGACATCCGTCGCTAAGTGTGAGTGCGTGCTTGCCGGTGGGCCGGACCATCACTGATCCACGTGCAGGCCAGTCCCACCTTGGTGGTTAACAGCCGCATCTCTTGCAGACCGAGACGCTTCAGCACCCCACTGAAAAAACTCGCTTTACAATGGCAGATAACACCGAGCCACAGGCTTCCACTTCCAGTGGACATGGAAAGCGTAAGTCCTCTAGTCAGGAGGCAGCTACAAAAATCAAGGCCAAGACCAAGGCCGGCTCAAAGAAAGCAGCCTCCAAGGCAGCCGACAAGCAGGCCAGCCGTAGGCACCGTGCCCTGGAGAGACAGTTCTCCCGTGCACAAAGACTGGCTGTAGGGGAGACGGTTAAGCCGCCCCCTACCACTACGGTGACACTACCTTGTGGTCCTCAACCTGAGCCCCAGGCCCCATGGTCCCCAGAACGGGATTCAGAGGGGGCCCCTTCAACTGGTCCTTATCAGGAACTCCTTCCCCTCTTTGTGGAGGAACAGGGGCTTCAGGACCCTAAGGCTCCAGAAGCCACATTTACTCCAACTGCAGCGGGGCTTCGACCCCTTGAGAGATCACCCCTCGCGGGCCAGGCTCTAACTGCCACCTTTACCCCCACAGCAGCGGGGCTTCGTGAGCTGGAGGATCCATCCTTCAAAGCTCATCTGCAAGAATTGATTTCTCAGGCAGTTACTCAAGCCATGACGCCCATGAGGCGTCCTCAAGTGGCTCCCGTTCCCATGATCCCCATGCCATCACCTGACCCCTCGAGGTCAGGTGCCCTCCAGTACCCAATTTCTGACTCACCTCCTCACTCCTTTGCCAGCGGGGGCTCGGAATACGCGGAGTATAGTCAGGCGGAGGGAGAGTGGTCGGACGATGAGGAGCCTCCTCAGGAACCTCCTCCTCTAATAGGACTGTTTAATCCCTCGCTATTTCCGTCCCTGCTCCGCAAGGCCTGTGCGACCAGCAAGATACATCTGGTTCAGCCATCGGTGCCTGAACAGCTTCCTGGCCAGGACACGGACCCGTTGTTTTCAGAACCGGTGGTGCTACACAAACAAATACCTTGCCCCCCCATGTTTTTGAAATCCATTAGGGGACAATGGCAGGCCCCAAGTGCTCCTCCCTCTACTGGGGGAATCGACCGTAAGTTGCTTGACACGGAACCGGTCCTGAATGAGGCCCTGGAGGTGCTTGAGGTTGATGAGTCTTTAATGCCTTTATATTCTGATTCCAGGGTACCTGGAGATATGGCGGAGGCGTTGAAGCCCGAGGATAAGAAATCCGAGGCTTCTTTCCGCAGGACACACCAAGCTTCAGCTTGGTCAATAAGAGCTTCTACTTCAGCCTCATTCTTCGCAAGGGTCTCTCTTATCTGGCTCCGCCAATTACAGGCTAGAATTCCCCCGGAGGAGATAAGAGTCCATCAGGACTTGACGAAAATAATGGCCGCATCGCAGTACATGGCGGACGTATCTTTGCAGGCTGCCAGATTCTCTGCCCGTGCCATAGCATCCAACGTCTCTGCACGCAGACTTCTATGGCTCAGAAATTGGAAGACCGAGGCTAGACACAAATGGCGCGTAGCTTCCGCCCTGTACCGCAGCACCCGCCTCTGTGGGGAGGCCCTGACCTCCTACTTAGTTGAAAACAGGGAGAAATGGAGGGTCTTCTATCACCTTTCCAGGAGACCTAGCCGTCGTTTTTCCCCGTATACCCGTCGACAGCCCTTTCGGACGGGATCAGATTCGGCCTCAGCACAGGTCTCCCGGCCATTTCCCGCAGGCCCGGACCGTTCATTTGACCGGTCCGGGTACAGGGACAGATACAGACAGCAGGTCCAGGGTAGGCGGTCCTTTCGAGGCAGGGGCGGCCGTCCCTTCTGTAGATCCAGGTGACTCGGGGAGGGAGGCTCCCATAGGTGGCAGACTATCTTACTTTCTCCACCAATGGGAGACCACGACCACGGACTCTTGGGTGCTAAGCACCATCAGGGACGGGCTGTCTCTGGAGTTCGTGGCCAGGCCACCCCGGTGCTTTGTTTCCTGTCCCCTCCCCAGGAATCCAGTCAAGAAGAATCTCCTGGGGGAGGCCATTCTGCATCTGTTACACATACAAGCCATAGAACGGGGACCAGTCGAGGGTTTTTACTCCATCCTATTCGTTGTTCCAAAGGCCTCAGGGGGATGGAGGCGATACTAGACCTCAAGGGCCTAAACTCTCACCTGTCGTACCGAAAGTTCAAGATGCAGACGCTTCAGTCCATCTTGGCAAGCGTAAGACGGGGGGACTTTCTGACGTCCATAGACCTTACGGAGGCGTACCTCCACATCCCTATACATCCAAACCATCGGCAATATCTCCGGTTTTGCTATTCCAACAGCCATTACCAATACAGAGCCCTCCCGTTCGGCCTATCCTCGGCTCCCAGGGTCTTCACCAAGATCCTGGCGGTACTTGCCGCACACCTACGGTTAGTACCGGTGCGCGTCCAATGTTACCTGGACGACATTCTCATCCAGTCGTCCTCCGCTCTGGCCGCCCAGGCGGAACTGGCCCTCACCATAAGGACTCTTCAGGACCATGGTTTCTCAGTCAACTTTCAAAAAAGTCAATTGACTCCCTCAACATGCCTACTACACTTGGGCGCGATAATAGACACAGACCTTTGCCGGGTCTATCTGTCTCGAGACAGTCAAAACAGCATTCGAGACATGGTTCTCAAAATCCGCAGGGAACGTGTAGTAACACTGGCTATCCTCTCCCAGTTATTGGGAAAGATGATATCTTGCTTAGAGATAGTGCCTTGGGCCAGACTACACTCCAGACACCTTCAATGGTTCTTGCTCCCATTCCAAAGACTGGGCACAAGCTCTTCCAACCAAAGGGTACGGGTTCCTCTTCAGACCCTAAGATCCCTTCTGTGGTGGGCTTCCCCAGAGGTGACAAGAGGGTCACTATTCAAGGAGCCCAGCAGGCTAACATTGACCACAGACGCCAGTCTGTTTGGCTGGGGGGCTCATTTCCAATCTCAGTTGGCTCAGGGTCGCTGGTCCAGAGCAGATCTGACACACAATATCAACTGGCTGGAACTGAGAGCCATTCATCTGGCCCTTCGCCACTTCTGCAACCAGATTGCGGGGCAACACGTGCTGGTCTTCACGGACAATGTGGCGGCAAAAGCCCATGTGAACCGTCAAGGCGGTACCCGATCCCGGTCTCTCATGGCCGAGGCCATGTTATTGGGGTCCTGGGCAGAAAACAATCTCCTCTCCCTGAAAGCCGAACACATCTCAGGGGAGGCAAATCGTCAGGTGGATTACTTAAGCCGGGCGACAGTAGACCATTCAGAATGGACTCTGCATCCGGATCTCTTCAGGGAGATATCGGAGAGATTCGGGTTGCCGGTCCTAGACTTATTCGCCTCTCCGGCGAACTCCCAACTTCAAAGATTATTTTCCAGGTTCCCCTCTCCGGGGGCAGAGAGGACGGACGCTCTTCGCAGCCCTTGGCCAGGGGAACTACTGTAGGCCTTCCCACCTCTCCCTCTGATCCCAACAGTTATCAGGAAAATATTGCAGGAACAGGCAGAGGTCATATTCATTGCCCCGCACTGGCCGAGGCGACCGTGGTTTGCCGACCTCGTGAGCCTCTCTACGGTCCTTCCGTGGAGGATTCCTCCAGATCGGATACGACTAGTGCAGGGAGTCATACAACACCCGGAGCCTCAGTGGCTTCAGTTAGCCGCCTGGCACTTGAACGCAGGGCCTTGGCCCAAGAATCTTATTCCTCGGGAGTGATTTCTATGATTCAAGCCTCCCAGAGACCGGCGACCAATCAAATTTATGACTGCACTTGGAGACATTTCTGCAGTTGGTGTGACAGCAATCACTTTGCTATCTCAGAGGTAACCATTCCACGGATATTAGACTATCTGTTGGAGGGTGTTAATAAGGGCTTGGCGCCCAACACTATTCGCCGACAGGTCGTGGCTCTGGCCCCGGTGTTTACCTGTGACACTTTGGAGCCACTGGCCCATCACCCCATGGTACGATCCTTTATCAAAGGGGTCACCAACAGTAAACCAACAGTAGTACATAGGTATCCCACTTGGGAGTTACCCCGGGTCTTACAGGCACTTACTCAGGCGCCTTTTGAACCCATTAGGTCCTGCACCTTTAGGTCCTTGTCTCTTAAGTTTGCTTTCTTGGTTGCAGTTACCTTGGCTAGGCGTATCTCGGAACTGGCAGCTCATTCTGTCAGAGAGGACTTGTGTGTTTTTTACACGGACAAAGTGGTCCTGTGCTTGGACCCCTCATTTGTTCCTAAGGTTAACACCATTTTTCACAGGGCACAGGAGATCGTGTTACCGAACTTTTGCCCTAATCCGTCTCATACATTGGAACGACAATGGCACACTCTCGATGTTCGCAGGGCGTTACGCTGTTACATCAAGCGGACGGAGTCTTTTCGTAGATCTGAAGCCCTCTTTGTTTCCTTCCATCCGGCCTCCAAGGGTAAGAAGGTGTCTTCTACCATTGGCAGGTGGATTAGAGCCTATTTCCGAGACGTATCAGGCGTCTTCCTTAACAGTTCCAGGTCACTTGACGGCCCATTCCACTCGCAGTGCTGCTACCTCTGCAGCATGGGCCACACAGGCCAGCATAGAGGACATTTGCAGGGCGGCGACGTGGTCCTCGTCTTCCCCTTTTGTGCGCCATTATCGACTTGATAAGTTTGCCTCGGCGGAGGCCTCTTTTGGCCGCAGGGTACTGCAACAGGTAGTGCCAGCGGCAGGGGCACTGGCCCAGTCTGCTCCCCTCCCATAGGGACAGTAGGGCTTTGGTAAGTCCCATTGGTGGATTCTCCATTCTTCACGCTGGAGAAGGGGCGTTGTCTTACCTGAACGCCTTTTCTCAGCGTGATGAATGGAGAATCCACACCCATCCCTTATGCGCAGTCAGGTCCAGTGTTTAGGATCTGGAAGCCAACACGTCGTACAGTCATTGGCTTCGCCCTTTTCGAAACTGGGGGCGTGCCCTCAGCCAGACGGGCGTGGCAGCTTTGATTGATTTGGTCTATGTGGGCAGGAGGTCCAAGTTAACCCATTGGTGGATTCTCCATCACGCTGAGAAAAGGCGTTCAGGTAAGACAACGCCCCTTTTGTACCAGGTGAAAAATGTTTGTAAATATAGTATTTATTTTACAACTTATTTCTAGTTCAGCTGAGATTCTTCAATGACTTATAATTGCCTTAAGAATTAACTGTAATGCAGAAATGTGTGTGTGTACATATATATATATGTGTGTGTGTGTGTGTGTGTGTGTGTATATATATGTATATGTATATGTATATGTATATGTATATGTATGTATATGTATATGTATATATGTATATGTATATGTATATATGTATATGTATATATATATATAGGGGAAGAAAGATCCCCTATATCAGGGGTCTTCAAACTCGGCCCTTTTATGACTCATGGACTTCAACTCCTAGAATTCCTCAGCCAGGCACACTGGCTGAGGAATTCTGGGAGTTGAAGTCCCTGAGTCATAAAAGGGCCGAGTTTGAAGATCCCTGCCCTATATCATCTTTAAATGATAAAAATTGTAAAATGTTTTGAAACTAATATGAATAAAAAACTGTCGTGTGGTCATATAAAGAAACTGCTTGGTACCTGGTGTGCCAGAAAATGGGGTGCTACCGGTACTACTGAAAAGAGCACTTAAGCTCTGAGTACTTGTTTCAGCTCAAAAAAGCACAGACTTCAGAGAAAGATATCAGAATGTTAATATTAAATAGATTATGGGAGAAATGAGGAAAACAGGATCATTAAGAAGGAATGATGGGAGTTTCTGTTCTACAAAATCTGGAGAATCATGGATGCTCAGCTCTACTTTATTGGATGGCCAACAAATATAGAATTCTCAAATTAAAATCAACAATAACTAGAAATAAATTGATTATTAATGAGGCTTTGAAAAATTCCAGAGTTTCATAGCCTGTCTGACTACTGTGTAGTGTAATGATGTTAATGTTTTAGTTTCTCTCATTCTCTAGTTAATTTAAAGGTAGTCCCATGTATATCACATTACAATAGTCAAACATTAAGATAATCAGAAAATATCTGTTTATATTGGTTAGCCTGTTGGCTAGGAGGAAGTCTCTACTGAAATAACAGAAATTCTGTGGGATTTCCAAAGATAGGACCCAATTTAACAGCACTCTCAAACTTCTAAAATAAATCTTTCAGAAATCACTTACTTTGTATATGGATTGTTGTTGTTAGTTGCGAAGTCGTGTCCGACCCATCGCGACCCCATGGACAACGTTCCTCCAGGCCTTCCTGTCTTCTACCATCTTCTGGAGTCCATTTAAGCTCATGCCTACTGCTTCAGTGACTCCATCCAGCCACCTCATTCTCTGTCGTCCCCTTCTTCTATTGTCCTCAATCTTTCCCAGTATTAGGCTCTTCTCCAGTGAGTCCTTCCTTCTCATTAGGTGGCCAAAGTATTTGAGTTTCAACTTCAGGATCTGGCCTTCTAAAGAGCAGTCAGGGTTGATCTCCTCTAGGACTGATCGGTTTGATCGCCTTGCAGTCCAGGGGACTCGCAGGAGTCTTCTCTAACACCATAGTTCAAAGGCCTCAATTCTTTGGCGCTCAGCCTTTCTTATGGTCCAACTTTTGCAGCCATACATTGCCACTGGGAAAACCATGGCCTTGACTATACGTACTTTGTTGGCAGGGTGACGTCTCTACTTTTAGTATGCTATCTAGATTTGACATAGCTTTCCTCCCCAGGAGCAAGCGTCTTTTAATTTCTTGGCTGCAGTCCCCATCTGCGGTGATCTTGGAGCCCAGGAAGATAAAATCTGTCACTACCTCCATTTCTTCCCCATCTATTTGCCAGGAATTGAGAGGGCCGGATGCCATGATCTTGGTTTTCTTAATGTTGATGTATATGGATAGTAATATACAAAGTAATAAATAAGTTTATAAATATTTAGATAGGCTGAATGAAGCTTTTTGGCTATTTTTTAAAGGGCTCAAATAATCTGTCACCCTGAGAGGTTGCTGACAATCTTTCATAGTTGACTTTATTTTCGTTTATTTTCAACTTCACCTGGGTCAATGCTGCTGACGTCCATGCCCCTCGTCTGGTCCACAACTTTCATGCCCGGTTTCTGCAATGTCCCAGGAGGGGGCCCTGTGGGGGGGATAGTGTCATGCCCCCGGCAGAGTCTGAATCTGCTGAGGAAGGTGAGCTGGAACTGGAGCTGACGGAGATCGAGGGGGAGGCATCATTGGCTTTGGAGGAATATGGGGAGGAGCAGGCCGAGGCAGGCCAGGGCCTTCAGGATTGGGATGGCTTGAAGACAGGGAGGAACAAGGGCAGAATGAACATGAGAGACAGAGCTCAGGTGATGAGCAAGACCCACCCCCTCCTGATCCTCGAGCACGGAGAGTGGAGAGAAGGAGGGAACAGCGCAGGCAGGGCCGACTACTTGGGAGGAGAGCGCCCCACCCCTCTCCACAAGGCACACCTGGGGACTGAGACTTAAGGAGGCGCTGTGGGGAGGGGCATTTGTCGGGAACAAACACTGAATTATTGAAGGTTTGTGTGCCATTGCTGACGTTGGAAACAACTCTGATCTCTACTGTTCTAATCTAGCAACTGTGTATGAAACCTGAAAGAGGACTGCTTGTTCTATATACACACTTTTCCTGCCTGACAGAGTGAAAAACGTTTGAAACTACTTGCAGCCAGAGGCTGCTGAAGGTGTGTGTGTGTATGTGTGTGTTGTTACTTGCTTTGGGACTTGCCAGATACGTGGGAGCGTTTGGGGAACAATTGGAGCAATAAAGAGGCAGTTTGAACTGTCAGCTGACTGTGTTGCCTCTGTGCCGTGCCTTGAGTTATCACACTCACCTTGTGTTACTGCCGCATCACCAGCCGTCCCATTAAAGTGAATGGGACTGTTGGTGAGTCAACAGCGGGTCAGAGGAGGAGCTGCTGCGGGACAGAGATGACAGTTGCTTTTAAAAATTATGATTTAAATCCACCCTGACTGGAATTATGTATGTTATGGTGTCCTTATGCTAATCCTAACACTTATGTACTTGTATCTGACATTATGATGTCATGAGGCATGTTTTGTCATTTTTCCCCATTATCATGATTATGTCTGGATGCCTATGCATTAAAACATCACTTTTCCTACCATAGGCCACCCATAATTATCATAGATGAGTGCACTTGTAGTCAAATAATTGAACTTTTTTTTATGGATGTTTTCACTATCATTTTCCCCCCTTTTGGAATTATTATAAGACTCAGCTGTCTTAATGTGCCTGTGCAAGCAATGATTTTACTTATGGAAAGAACTTCAGTTTTTGTTCATATTAGTATGCCATTCCCACAAGCATGCAGATGTATAAGAAAAGTGATCTTCAGTAATCAATGCTAAAGACATAATTGTAGGATGCAGAGGTTGGTAAAATTAGAAATTGATGAGAAGCATATAGCAACATAGAGCTTTTATTCTTTTTATCGATTCAGTAGCGTTTTATCATTTTCAGTTTCCCTAAAGAATTTTGTAAATAACTTTTCTATAATATGAGGTATGTATATATAAAATAAATAAATCCAGAATAAGCCAGAACATGTGGCACAAATATGAAACAAATGATGTGTATTAGCTGCTGTGTTACACAAACACGAGTATACATGGATGTAAAGATCAGTATTGTCCTCAAGAAACGTATTGAAATAATGTCCATACCTTGTTTTGATTGCAAGGCCTTTGAGAAGGCTCTTCATTGCTAATTACAATGTTCTCAACATAGATATAATCCCCAAATATTTTCAGATTTAATATTTTTATTTAGTTACTTTCACTTTCTTGCTTAATCAGAGCATTAGATATAGAATATTCTTTGGCTCTCCCCCCCCAATAAAATGCAACAAGTACTCTAGTCTAGACCAGTGGTGGCAAACCTATGGCACGGGTGCCAGAGGTGGCACTCAGAGCTCTCTCTGTGGGCACGCACGCCGTCGCCTCAGTCCTAGGCCTTCAGCTGGGTTTTATAAAACCTTTTCGCTTTAGGCCTCCGCCGCCGTGTGCAAAAAAAAAAAAAAGGTTCAATCAGTCAATTTCAACTTCTCGTGGGAAAAAAAAGATCTTGCAAAGTTGGAATTGATTGATTAAACTTTTTAGTCCCACCCAGTCTGCCGTTACCACCGCAGCCACGCCCACCCAATGGGCCACACCCACCTGGCACTCACCGATGCATAAGTGGATTTTGGGTTGCAGTTTGGGCACTCAGTCTCTAAAAGGTTCGCCATCACTGGTCTAGACTATGCCTGTTTCAAAAATAATTTAAATAAGTATTTGAGTTCTTGCACAAATCTGATATCTTTCTATTATTTATTAAGGAGGCTGGTAAATACCACTGTTTTAAAGACTATATTCACTTAAGTAAGTTTTTCCCAGAAAGTTATCTGAAAAATTGTTGGATTGCTTTAATAAATAGCAGAGATGCTGTTATTTTATGAGGTTTAAAGTATATCTGAATAATTTTCAAAGCATGCACAGCCCTAAGTATATATCTGTATCTCAAGTTACAGACAAACAATAGAAAAGTTTGCTAAAAATAATAAATAGTACTTAGGGCATTGTAGATAACTTTTTTCCCCAATTATATTAAAAAATTAGAATTCATACTTCAATGGTTATTATGAAATAATCATAAGAATAATCATGTTTTTTTTTTGGGGGGGGAGGAAATGACATGGAGAGATCCAGGTAGCCTCAAGCCTGATGTCCTTCAATCTGAATCTCTTTAATCAAGATGTTAGCATACTGATGTTCTCCAAGATGAGGATATTTGGATGTTCCCACATCATTGATTGTTTTTGGCTCAGTAATTTGAAGTGAAATATTTTTTATCTTAGTGTGTGTGCACTATAGCACTTTTAAATCTCAATTTTATGATTGATTTATTTGTTCATTTTGTTTTAATAAATATGCCAGCCAGATTCTTTTTTGATGAGAGGTGTGGCTACATAGTGTTCAAATGAATATTTAGCTATGGACCGTGAATGTATTTCAAGCTATTTCCATGGTTCTGATAATCATACTAATAATTAGTATTACAGGATAAAAGGTCAATTTTAGATGCTTTAGAATAGTGGCCCCCAACGTTTTAGGCACCAAGGACTGGTTCCAGGTGGTTTTTCTGTATACCAGTGAGGGGCCTGGTTTCATGTGCTGCCTGATCCCACGTGTGCACGGATGGGGCTTCACTTGCATGCGCGGCCCAGTTCCTGGTGAGCCACGGACTGGTGCTGATCCACTGCCTGGTGGTTGGGGATCCCTACTTTAGAACTAGAAATGAAAGTGTATCAAAAATCATATAGTTTACCCAAAGCTGAATCTCTTTAATCAAAATGTTAGCATACTTATGTTCTCTAAGATGAGGATATTTGTAATAAGCCATTCAGTTACATTTTTTATAATTCAGTTTGAAGGTGAATTATTTTACTTTATTTTTGTACATCAGAGCATAGCAGATGCCAGTCAAATGTGATTGTCTCCCTGCTAGGCCTAAAAAAAATATAATAGCTCAGGTATTTGTTGTTCATAGAAACTTGATATTATTGTAAGCAACTGTCAAATTAACTTTTAATGGTCAGGCTGGTTTGTAAAGGGTTACTATTTTGAACAGATGAATGGCTGCTGAATTAAATTACAAAATACTTAATGTTGTGGAAAATATTGTGAGTAGGTTTCAAAGGTTGAAACAGTTTGTACCTTAAGTTTGGACAAACAATAATTAAGATATGACAGGATAGTTAATCTAGTAAATTTGATGAAGGTGTGATAAGCATGCAAATTTGTTTTTTCTTGTACCATCAATTAGAAGTAATTCAGTAGATTAAAGGACTAGGGACTTTGACTAAATTTAGGAAGATATTCCTGATAGTATTAGCTATCTGAATGTGTATGTTTTCTAATGCTGTCTGACTGGTTGTGATTTCCCTTCAATAGAGGCTTTTAAGTAGAATCTGGGTGGCCCCCTATCAGTGACACTGATGTGGATTTCCTGCCTTTGCATGAGGTTAGATTAGATTTCATCCAGCTCTGCAATTATGTGTCCACTGTACTTAGTGTTCCAGGTAAACCAACTCCATTGGCAATGTCATACAAATAATATCTTTCTCTCATGGATATTTACACTTTCAGTATAACTGCTTGTACAAGTGAAATTTTTACCAGGGTCTTTTGTTTTTATTTTGAACATGTACATGTTTATAGAAGAAGGGGTTATTTGAGTCAAATTTAAGGAATATTTGACTTAGACAGAGCCCATTAATACAGAATGCCTGAGGAGGGCTGAGGTTTTATCTAATTTAAGCGTTGTTCCTTTCAAGACAATGACATGAATTCACTAGTAATCTTTGGCTATCAATATCCTCTTGTTCTCAGTTGAGGAAATTGTTGATCTTTCTGTTTCCCCATATCCCTTATGGAAATCTAGGAAGAAGTCTGTATTAAATATATCCAAGTAGATTACTGTCTTTTACAATGAAAAGCGTCATATACAGGAAGATATATGTACTAGATAAGTACATAATTTATTCAGGGAAGGAAGTTATTTCTATGCTATTTTAGTAAACAAGTTTGAAAGGCTCCAGCAGATTCAAATGGAACAGATTTTGTACCAGATGATGACATATCAAATCCTGATTGATAAACACACAAACACAAAATAATAAAGTAAATAACAAAAGCAGGAAGAAGAGATCAACACTTTTGCAAAGGTCTTAATATGTCTTAAATATGTCTTAAAATAATTTCAAGATCTCTTAAAACAAAGCCAGTTTCAAAATTCTGATATGAAATCTCAAGTTTAAGGGTTAGGATTACTAAAATGTCATGAAATGTATGAGTGCACTGGGCCTACCTAATAGCATTACCTGAGTTCGGTAAAAGTTACTATTTAATTATAAAAAATGTATATCACGCTAATACATCAATCCTGGATGGTTCACATAAATTCACATAATCAGGATAGGAGGACATTTTGCCTGAGATAATGACGCTATGTTGCTTAAAGACTAAGAACAGCACTTTACATTGGCCTTGGAAATGGATTGGCAGCCACTGCAGCTGTCTCAAAATAGGTGAAACATGAGAGATCCTGTCCAGCCAGGTGGTCATATTCAGCAGTAGCCCGGTTTTCTTACATATTTTTAAAGGCAGAAGAGCAATTGGTTGTAGGCTAATTGAAAAGTTATTAGTTAAAATGTAGGGTGTGCATCCAAGTTAATGCTATGTCAGACTCAAAATTTGATGCCAAATAATGATTTAATCTGTGTTGTTTACTATTAAGAATCATTGGGAAATTTTTAATTATATTAATACAGTCTATATCTGTAAATTACAACACTCATTTTATGTTCTTTTGTAAATGTTTTTTATGTTAAGTGAAAACTATTTAGCACATTTTTCCTGTAAACGCATCTGTTACTTAAAGAAAATTAGCCTCTTTTGAAGCAGATCTGACTACTTGATAATGATAATAAATTATATATTCCATATCATGAAAAAAAGTTTAGTGATGAGTCATTTTCTTGAATTGTATTTATTGTGCTAACACTTAAGTAAGAAAACATATTAATCTGTTAAATATGTTTAATGGAATGCATGACAACATAACAAATAACAAACTGTGCCTAAAATTTACCCTTTCATTTTAGAAAGAACAGTGAAAATGTTGCTTTATTTATGTTACTTGGATTTAAGTAAAAATAAGCAAATGAGCTAACAAAAAATCCTGTCCCTATGAAAACAAAACTAAGACAAATTTATTAAACAATATGCATTAAAGAAACCTTTTGAAATCTCTGTAGGCTTACAAAAGTGAACAAGCTCTAAAGCAAAATGTGCTTCTAACTCTTGCTTAGAAGGTACATTTGAATTATGAGACAGATATATCTCAATATCCTTTTGCTATTTTTAGAATATTTTACACTTTCTGAGTGGGATTCTCAAATGGCAGGACTAGTAGCTGTGCTGATTTCAGAGCTTGACAATGCTCATAGGTATCACTATATTTAATATATGAAGGCAATCATAGGAACTTCTGTTCTGCACGATAGATAGGTGTGCATTTATATGAGAGAGCATTCATTGATCACGGGTTGACCAGCCAATGTTTTGAATGAAGAAGGTCCCAGATTCAGTTGAAAAACATCTCCTGAGAAGTTGCTCACTTTTACTAGTTATAGAATAGGTGAACTAGTGAGAGGTGATACTTTATATTTTTAATTATGATGTCCTGAATATTATCATTTGACTAAAAGATGCTTAATGACAATTTTATTGCATATAAGAGTAGTAATGGGCAACCCTGTTTAGGTGTGTACTTGCACTGAAGTCTCTTGCTACCCAGCCATTAACTTTAATCTTGATCTAATTCTGAATATACAATTGATACAATGCAGGGAATCTTACCTGTATGGAAGCTTCATAGCTGAATCACTCTATTTGAAACTTTAGTTCTCTTATTTGTGATATGGATGATAATGCCAGTGATCTGGTTTACATCAGGGATAGATAACTTGTGATTGTAATTGTAGGTTGGTGGGTGATGTACACTCAGGCTTGGGCATTGTTGTTGTTGTTGTTAGTTGCGAAGTTGTGTCCGACCCATCGCGACCCCATGGACAACGTTCCTCCAGGCCTTCCTGTCCTCTACCATCTTCTGGAGTCCATTTAAGCTCATGCCTACTGCTTCATGACTCCATCCAGCCACCTCATTCTCTGTCGTCCCCTTCTTCTATTGCCCTCAATCTTTCCCAGCATTAGGCTCTTCTCCAGTGAGTCCTTCCTTCTCATTAGGTGGCCAAATTACTTGAGTTTCAACTTCAGGGTCTGGCCTTCTAAGGAGCAGTCAGGGTTGATCTCCTCTAGGACTGACCGGTTTGATCGCCTTGCAGTCCAAGGGACTTGCAGGAGTCTTCTCCAGCACCATAGTTCAAAGGCCTCAATTCTTTTGCGCTCAGCCTTTCTTATGGTCCAACTTTTACAGCCATACATTGCAACTGGGAAAACCATGGCCTTGACTATACGTACTTTTGTTGGCAGGGTGATGTCTCTGCTTTTTAGTATGCTGTCTAGATTTGCCATAGCTTTCCTCCCCAGGAGCAAACGTCTTTTAATTTCTTGGCTGCAGTCCCCATCTGCGGTGATCTTGGAGCCCAGGAAGATAAATCTGTCACTACCTCCATTTTCCTTCCCCTCTATTTGCCAGGAATGAGAAGCCAGATCCATGATTTTGGTTTTCTAATGTTGAGGTTTCAAGACAACTTTTGCACTCTCCTTCTTCACGCCCCGCATCAAGAGGCATCTTTAGTTTTTCCTCTTCACTTTCTGCCATTAGAGTGGTATCATCTGCATATCTTAGGTTGTTGATATTTCTCCCGGCAATCTTAATTCCAACTTTTGATTCATCTAGCCCTGCCTTTCTCATGATGTGCTCTGCATATAAGTTAAATAAGCAGGGCGACAGAATACAGCCTTGCCGGACTCCTTTCCCAATTTTGAACCAATCAGTGGTTCCGTGTCCAGTTCTCACTGTTGCTTCTTGACCTGCATATAGGTTTCTCAAGAGACAAATAAGATGGTCTGGTACTCCCATCTCTTTAAGAACTTGCCACAATTTGTTGTGATCCACACAATCAAAGGCTTTAGCATAGTCAATGAAGCAGCAGTAGATGTTTTTCTGGAACTCCCTAGCTTTCTCCATGATCCCGCGTATGTTGGCAATTTGATCTCTAGTTCCCTGCTCTTCGAAATCCTGCCTGTACTTCTCGAAGTCTCGCTCCACATACTGCTGGAGTCTAGCTTGTAGATTTTAAGCATAACTTTACTTGCATGTGAAATGAGTGCAATGGTGCGATAGTTTGAACATTCTTTGGCATTGCCTTTCTTTGGAATTGGAATGTAAACTGACCTTTTCCAATCCTGTGGCCACTGTTGAGTTTTCCAAATTTGCTGGCAAATTAAGTGTAGCACTTTTATTGCATCGTCTTTTAAGATTTTGAATAGCTCAGCTGGAATACTATCACCTCCACTAGCTTTGTTGTTGCTCAGCTTTCCTAAGGCCCATTTCACTTCACATTCTAGGATGTCTGGCTCGAGGTCAGTGACCACCCCATCGTGGTTATCAGGGATGCTAAGCTCGTTCTTGTATAGTTCTTCTGTGTAATTTTGCCACCTCTTCTTAATCTCTTCTGCCTCTGTTAGGTCCCTGCCATTTTGGTCCTTTATCATGCCCATCTTTGCGTGAAACGTTCCCTTCATAATCTTCTCCCATTTTCTTGAAGATATCTCTGTTCTCCCTATTCTATTGTCTCTTCTATTTCTTTGCACTGTCACTTAAGAAGGCATTCTTTTATCTCTCTCTAGCTATTCTCTGGAATTCTGCATTCAATTGGGTGTATCTTTCTTTCCTCCCTTGCATTTTTCGCTTCCCTTCTTTCCTCAGTATTTGCAAAGCTCCTCAGACAGCCATTTTTGCTTTCTTGCATTTCTTTTTCTTTCGGTGGTTTTATTGCTACCTTTGTACAAGGTTGCGAACCTCCATCCATAAGTTCTCAGGCACTCTGTCTATCAGATCTAATTCCTTAATCTATTTTGTCACCTCTACTGTATATCATCAGGGATATGATTTAGTTCATACTGAGTGGGCCTAGTGTTTTTTCCCTCACTTCTTCAATTTAAGCCTAAATTTTGCAACAAGAAGCTCATGATCTGAGCCACAGTCAGCTCCTGGTCTTGTTTTTACTGACTGTATAGAGCTTCTCCATCTTTGGCTGCAGAGCACATAGTCAATCTGATTTCTGTGTTGACCGTCTGGTGATGTCCATGTGTAGAGACGTCTCTTGGGTTGTTGGAAAAGAGTGTTTGCTATGACCATCGTATTCTCTTGACAAAATTCTATCATCCTGTGCCCTGCTTCATTTTGTACTCCAAGGCCAAACTTGCCTGTTATTCCGTTTATCTTTTGGCTTCCTACTTTAGCATTCCAATCCCCCATGATGATAAGGACATCATTGTTTGGTGTTGATTCTATAAGGTGCTGTAGGGCTTCATAGAACCGGTCAATTTCATACTCTTCAGCACCAGTGGTTGGGGCATAGACTTGGATTACTGTGATATTGAATGGCTTGCCTTGGATTCGTACTGAGATCATTTCTGTCATTTTGGGGATTAGTAAATCCCAGTATTGCTTTTCCTACGCTTTTATTGACTTGAAGGCTACTCCATTTCTTCTGAGGGATTCTTGCCCGCAGTACTATACCTGATGGTCCTCTGAATTAAATTCACCCATTCCTGTCCCATTTTAGTTCGCTGATTCCTAAGATGTCGATGTTCAGTCTTGTCATCTCTTGTTTGACCACGTCCAGTTTGCCTTGATTCATGGATCTTACATTCCAGGTTCCTATGGAGAAAAGATCTTTACAGCATCGGACTTTCCTTTCACCACCAGATGCATCCACAGCTGAGCATCCTTTCGGCTTTGGCCCAGTCGCTTCACTCTTTCTGGCGCTACTAGTACTAGCCCTCTGCTCTTCCCCAGTAGCATATTGGACACCTTCCAACCTGAGGGGCTCATCTTCCAGCGTCATATCTTTTTGCCTTTTAGTACTGTCCATGGGGTTTTCATGGCAAAGATACTGAAGTGGGTTGCCATTTCCTTCTCCAGTGGATCACATTTTGTCAGAACTCTCTGCTATGACCTGTCCGTCTTGGGTGGCCCTGCACGGCATAGCTCATAACTTCATTGAGTTACGCAAGCCCCTTCGCCACGACAAGACAGTAATCCATGAAGGAGGCAAAATGGCTATCTTACTTTAAAAGCACTTTCAGGAGGGCCTCTTCGGAAAGTTCTACAAAGATAATTTGTATAAATTACAAGGACAATTTGTAATGGGAAAAGCAACCTTTATGTAGTTAGAAAGAGCAGCTTTAAAATCTGCAAGTGAATACAAATACACCTCAGATTGTTTTTTGATAAACAGTTAGTATGCTGAAGGGACCAGAAAGTGACCATTTATGCATAACCCATTGTTATGCCATTGTTCATTCTTTATTCCTTGCTTTCTGTACTTCGTTCCCATGTAACTTAAAATGTGCTGACCAGGGAGAAAAAGCTTCATTGTAAGTTACAATTTGCTGCCCAAGGAGAAAAAGCCTAGATCTGAATGCCAGCAATTGTGTATCTGAGCGCAGAGAAATAACAAGCCGTGCCTAACCTGGTAGATAAGAAAATGTGTATTCGAATGAAACGAAATCCTTAGCTGCGCATTAACTGTTAGCGTGAGAAAATGTATAAGCTATAAAAGAGAATGAAACATTTTGGGTCTGTTTGTGCCTTTTTCTCCTCTGCCTTGCTGTGTCAGGGACAAGAGTTTGAGGGCACCCAGCTTTGCCTTGATCAAGAATAAAAGCTGTTTCTTTTGTAGTAGTCTTGTGTTCAGAGTCTCATTGGGATTTGTTTAGATTCTGAGCTGAAAACCTAACATATTTCCTGACACCCAAACATGGGGCTTGAGGGCTCCGTTCGCTTGGGGCGACTCACATTGAGTCTCCACAAGCTATTGTCATTTTTGGATGGATGGAGAGCCTTCTTGTAATCTCCCAGAGGAAACCGAACCCGGCGGATCTCAAAGTCACAAGCGCTCCAGGGCCCTTGTCCCTGGTGACTTCATGGTCACTGAGGATGGAGGACTCCACTGTGAGAGGACTGGAACGCCCTGGCTAAATCAAGGCACTGACAGTTTAGGACAGGAGTCTTCAAACTTGGCCCTTTTATGACTTGTGAACTTCAACTCTCTGAATTCCTCAGCCAGCATGCCTGGCTGAGGAATTCTGGGAGTTGAAGTCCACAAGTTATAAAAGGGCCAAGTTTGAAGACCCCTGGTTTAGGAGGTGGGGGAAGTGAGACCAACCTGGTGGTGAGTATAATTTTGTTACGGGGGAGCTGGGGAGTGTTGTCTGAATGGAAGAATGAGACGGAGAAATTCCTATTAGAAGTTTGCTCTGAAGCGAGTGTGGAGGAACGATCTGTGTTTCCATCTTCCCACGAGCGGAGCGGCCATTGACTTCCGAAGCGACAGATGAAGAGTGTTTGTTGAATATTTGGGGGCAGGTCCCAGTCCGACATACAAGGAGGGGAGTAGCTAGCCTTGATTCTGAAGGAAAGGAACCAAGAAACTCCTTAAGGACAATGGGAAATAGAGAAAGCAGGATTGTTGGTCTAGCCACCTCAGGGAAAGAGTGCACTCTGTTAGAATGTGTTTTTAGTAATTGGGAAGTATTGAAATCTCGGGTGGCCATTAAGTTAAGTTTTAGTAGAAACAAACTTCGAACCTTTTGTACTACCATCTGGTCCACATATTTTCTTGAATCTCAATTTTTGCCATGGCCAAAAGAAGGTTCTGTGGATATAGAAGAGATCAACACTTTAACTGATTATCTCAATACTCGAGGAAGAATAGAAGAAGAATTATATGCTGGTTTCTTCCTCAATTTGGCACTAAGACAAGACCTCTTGAAACAATGTCATCTTAAACCCATCAAACCTTTGTCATCTAAAATTTGTCCTGTTTGGAAGGTGGTGGAAAAGGCTGTGCCAGAAGAAATTTTGGAGGATCAACTGGAGGAAGAATTTCCACACACACCCTATAATTCAGAAAAAAATAATCCTCCTGTCATGGCACCATTGACTCCAACCCCTACGTCCCTTTACCCCCCCCTTCCTCAGTCCAACGAGGAAGTGGCAAGCCCCTTTACAGCTGCAATTAAAAAGGGAGGGGAGTTAAGTCCCCCTCACACTAGAAAATGAATACCTTATGGAGGACTTGATGGGTCATTCACTGCCCCACTGTTGGCCCCCTTGAGACAATTACCAATGGGAGACAACTTTGCTTATGTTCATACTCTGTTTACTACCAGCAACCTGTTCAATTGGCAAAGGGGAATGCCCCCATATAGAGAAGCCCCTCAATCTGTGTAGAACTGGTCCAGAGGATTGTGGAAACCCACAGGCCAACAGTGCCTGACCTGCATACCCTACTTGCTGCCTTCTTGGGCCCAGAAGACAAGCAACAGGTTTTGGAGGCTGCAGAAAAACATTACAAAGCTATGTGGGCAATCATTAACAATCTCCCGCTGGCCTGAGGCTGCAAATTTATTGGCCCAAACTTTTGAAGTAAATGCCAATGATCCTATATAATGGCCTCAATTCCAGCCATCCCCAGGCCCTCCCCAAAGGCAGATGACAGCACTATGAGAAGAACTATATTGACGGAGCTCTGGAGGACTAGTTTCTACCCCCGAACCTTTGGTGGAGTTACAAGTAGGGGGAAGATTCCAATCTTTTCTTGTCGACACCAGGGCAACTTACAGTGTCCTCAATGACCCTACTGTGCCATGTCTAACCACTCAAAGTACTCCCATAGTAAGTGTTACGGGGAGAATGGAAACTGCCAAACAGAGTGGATGCTTGGAAGTTAAAGGGATCTAAGGTCCCAGTGTGACACATTCATTTCTCATTTTGCCTCAATGTCCTATTAATTTGTTAGGAAGGGATCTATTAGGAAGGTTGGGGGCTACCCTCAAGTGCTCCCCTGAGGGAGTACAGCCAAATTTTTCCCCTGATCAAGCATGTTGTGTTTTCTGAGTCCGCAGGATTCTGGGTCACCTTCAGATTCTCATATTAACCCTTCCGTGTGGTACCAGGGAACACCTGGATATGCTAAATTTCCTGTTCCCCATTTGGCAAATCTGAAACATGATGCAGCCCCCGTTTCAATAAGGCAGTATCCAATAAAAAGGGAGGCTCGCATTGGCATAAAAGAACATAATTCAAACCTTTTTACATTTTGGCATTCTTAGAGAAAGCCTTGAGGGAGAGTCTGGTGAGAGCTGCTTGCTTGGCTCTGTCAGACCAGTCTCAGCGATTTGATTTGTACCTCACAGAACAAAAAGGTTGTGCTGTGTGAGTTTTGTTACAAAAGACAGGCCCGGAACAGGTCCCAGTGGCCTACTTGTCAAGAAGTCTGGACAATGTTGTTAAAGGATGGCCTGCATGCTTAAAAGCAGTTGCAGCTACAGCTGTCCTGACTGCAGAATCAGAGAAAATTATCCTTAGAGCCCCTCTCCATGTTTTTACACCCCATGCAGTTCAAATTTTATTAGAACAAAAGCTTCCAGCTTGGGCGACATCCAACAGGATTTCCCAATATGTGAGTACCATAGTGGAACAAGAAAATATCCAATTATCCAGATGTCAGCTTCTAAATCCTGCTACCCTGCTGCCATGGCCCAAGGGAGATCTACCCCATGACTGCTTAGATGTGTTAGAATGCATCACAGTATCCAGATGTAATTTAAAAACTGAGCCATTGACGGATGGAAATCTGGTGCTCTGGACAGATGGCTCGTCCTCCATGAAAGACGGAAAAAGACACACGGGATTAGCAGTAGTGACAGAAGATGGACTGGTGCTTCAGAGATGGCTCCCTTCACACATAGCCACACAAGCAGCTGAACTAATGGCTCTCATATAAGCATGCTATTTAGCTGAAGGCCAATGAGTGACTATATATACTGACAGCCTACTATCGATAAATGCCTCCTTTTCCTCATACAAAAATTGTATGCCAATTCCACCTTGAAAGTGAGGTGTAATCCTCAAGGGACTTTAACCGGCTCAGTAAGGGTACAAAAAGGGGTACGGCAGGGTTGCATCCTGTCCCCCTCTCTTTTTAACTTCTATATCAACCCCCTGATCGATCTCTTACAGAACCCTGATCTGCATCCACCCAACCTAGCACATCGCAAAATCCCGATCCTTCTATATGCCGACAATGCGGTCATTATTTCTCAAACCCCTGTAGGACTGAAGAGAGCAATTAGGGCAACACTTGGCTACTGCAGACAGAACAAGTTGGTCCTTAACTTTGATAAATCAAAAATTTTAGTTTTTGCTAAAAGACCCAGCCAATACTCCTGGAAAATAGAAGGACATAGTTTGGAACAGGTTAGAACATTTAGATACCTTGGGGTGGTTTTCCACTCGCAAGGGACATGGAAGGCACACCTGGATCATACATTGCAAGCAGCCAATAGGTCCTTAAATGCAATCAAACATTACTTTTACACAGGCGGAGGTCAATTAGTATTTGCTGCCTTAAAACTTTTCGAGGCCAAAACATTGGCGCAAATTCTATATGGGGCACAAACAGGAATCCTTGCAAAGAAAAACTTGCTTGAAACCATACAAACCAAATTCCTGCAAGCCATCTTAGCTGCACCCAAAGGAACCCCAAATGCCCAATTAAGAATTGAGACAGGCATGCCCCAAATTCAGGTAAGAGCCTGGAAGATGATGATCATTCACTGGCTTAAAATGCATTTCTTTCCAGAGGGACTGTCCCCGTTAGTACTGACTGACAACTTCCCTTCCCCCTGGAAGCAGGCGACAGATCATAAACTGGGCTCTTATGGGCTCTCTTCAGTATTCTTAATGTCCCTAGGCTTTGACCAAGCAAAGCAAGTAGTATTCAATAGAATAAAGGACATGGAGTTCCAAGAAGAACTAAATAGGTTGCCTCACCACAGTAGGGATAGAATCAAACAGGGTGTGTGGCAATCAGCAAGATATCTGAATGATCTGACCTTCCCAAAACAAAGAATAGCTTTCTTCAGAGCCAGATTTAACATTCTTCCCTCAGCACTCCTCCAGGGCAGGGATAAGAGAACACCAATAGCAGAACGGGTAGGTATATGTGGTAAAGGAGAAGTCGAAGACATCTCACATGTTTTATTGTACTGTGAGTTATACCGAGTTTATAGGTCAGCATATATTCTTCCCTTATTAGAGAGATTGCCAGGGAGGGAAGACAATTTTTATGTAGGCTTTCTCCTCCAGGACTCAAACCCTTCTATCACACATGCAGTGGCAAAATACTGTGTTGCAGCAATGTCCACAAGAAAAAAATTGATTACAGATTTATAGCCGTCAACTTGTGCCAATTTTTTGGAGATATCTCTAATAATTTTTGGAACATTACATTTACTCACACACTTATCGGCTTTCCACTCATGTAAACTAGGAAGTGACCCTAACATTTTGAGAACATGTATTTTTTTAACAGGGATGTTATTATTTACTATTAATGTCAGTACTATTTTTATTTTATTTTTTTCTTAATATATTGTAAAAAGTGATGTCTATTGCTGGTCTCTGACCGTAATAAAGTTATTATTATTATTATTATTATTATTATTATTATTATTATTATTATTATTATTATTATTATTATTATTATTATTATTATTATTATTATTATTATTATTATTATTATTATTATTATTATTGACAGCCAATATGCCTTTTTAGCTGCACACACCCATTGTCAACACTACTGTCATCAATGCCCAGCTAGTCCAGGACCCCAGCCAAGGGCTTTCCAGGGAGGAGGTTATCAGCGACCCTAGTGCCATGTGCCTAGCATATTGCAGGCTCTCTGACAGCAACAACCCACGGACCCACCTCCTCTTAAGCCCACCTTTGATGGGGATCCCGAGAAGCCGTCCTTCTTCCTGAACCAAGTGTGGGCTCACATGAATTGTTATGGCCAGGCTTACCACAATGGAGCTGAAATGGTGGACGTTGTGGCCGCAAATTTAGAAGGGGAAGCAGTTGAGTGGGTGAATGCCTTGCATAACGAGCAAGCACCAGAGCTATGGGATTTCAATCTATTTATGCATGGGCTGAGAGCCAGATTCGAAGATGAATCCCAAACCCTGCAAGCTGAAAAGGACATCCATGAATTGAAGCAGAGGGGCTGATCAGTGAAAGAGTACATGAGGGAGTTCTGAAGAGTCGCTGGGTGGATCAGGCAGTGGCCTGAGCGATCACTGATCCATCACTTCAAGGCCGGTTTGGACCATGATTTGTTCCAGGCATGCATCTACCGAGGGATTCCTAACCATGTACATGAATGGTACTGCCTGGCCATAAACCTAGACATCGAGCTGAACTGCTACCAAAAACCTGCAGCACCAGGATCCAGACCAAAGCAGGACCAAGTGAGACATCAGGTTCCTCGACGGCCCTCACCTGCCGTGACCAACAGAGCCCCTAGACTCCTAGAGCACCTGTGGGACCTCCGATCAAGTGCTTCAGATGCAGTCAACCAGGGCACCGGGCAGCCGACTGTCCAGTCCCTTTTCCTCTGCCTAGAAGCGCACCTATTGCTTCTGCAAAATCAAAGAGAAGATCCCAACCAATGCGTGAAAAGTTGAATTGGGCCAGCCAAGAGCAAGCCATACAAGTCACCTCTCCTCCCCAAGGGAAACCTGAGACCCCGACTGAAAGCTTGCCTCTGCCTGCTCCTTGTGAGAGCAATGACGAAGGAGAAGATGGCCCGATGGTGAGTCAGCCTGTCCCACCTTTTACCTTCTCTGCAAAGCTTTTGGTCCCTAAGATGGGAGCACAAATGAATTTACATGTTTTAATTGACTCTGGTTGCACCCAGTGTTTGATCAACCTCCCCACAGTGCTCAAACTAGGCATCCATGCCAAATTATTGCCCATACCCCTGAGGTTCGAATAGGCAGACAGAACCCTGATAGGTGGGGCTCCAGCCACTCACTTGACCGAACCAGTACACCTAGAGTTAGGGGAGCACTGGGAATTTATCCATTTTGTGGTGGTCCCAAAAATGACTGAGGCAGTAATTTTGGGACTAGCCTGGCTAGATAAATGGCAGCCCATGATCTGGTGGGAAAACAGAATGAGGACTTTAAGGTTAGCAATGGACCTTCACCTCCCACCCCCGCCAGCGACACAAGTGAAACCCAGAGGCAATCTCTTGAAATCCTAAAAACTGCTGTAAACTCCCCTCCTGGGATGAAGCTCGTCCCAAGTAAATACTGAGACTTAGCTGAGGTATTCAGTGAGACAGAGTGTGACATTCTGCCTTCCCACAGAGCAACCGATTGTGCTATTGAGATTTAGCCAGAAACCAAACTGCCCAAATCAAAAATGTACTCAATGACCCCACGTGAGTTGAGAGAACTGAGGGAGTACATTGATAAGAACTTGGCTAGAGGGTTCATTCAGCAAAAGCAAAATCCCTGTGCTTTTTAAAGAGAAAAAAGATGGATTGCTGAGGCTGTGCGTGGATTTTAAAGGGTTAAACAGGGTCAGCGTGGAGAATATGTACCCCCTCCCTTTAATGAAAGACATGTTAGCCCATTTGGCAAAAGAAAAGTTTTTTACCAAGCTAGACCTAAGAGAGGTGTACTATCGAGTGAGAGTTTAAAAAGGAGACCAGTGGAAGATGGCATTTAACAGCCCCCTGGGAAGCTTTCAGTTCAATGTTATGACATTGGGGCTGCAGGGAGCCCTGCAGCGTTCATGCAATTGATCAATCGCTACATGATCACCTGTACAAGAGGGTCTTAGTCTATCTTGATGACATCCTCATTTATACAGAGACCATGGCAGAACATACTAAATTAGTGCATGAAGTACTCAAAAAACTGCTGAATGCTAAACTTTATGCAAAACTCTCAAAATGTGAATTCCATCAGACACGCCTGGACTATCTAGGGCAGTGATGGCGAACCTTTTACAGACCAAGTGCCCAAACTGCAACCCAAAACCCACTTATTTATCGCCGGGTGCCAGGTGGGTGTGGCCCAATGGGGCGTGGCCCAATGGGGCTGGCTACGGTGGACATGGCAGACTGGGTGAGCGTGGCCCGGGTGGGTGTGGCCACCTCGATGTTGCTCGTGGGGAGGGATGCGCAAGTGGCTGGCAACCGCAGTAGGTACCAAGGTGTGCAAAGGGAATGCGCTCCACTTGTGGGCCAAGGGCAAGATCCTCGAGGGGGCTGAGATGACCAGTAGCAACCTGCTCTCCAACCAAAAAGAGATGGGACAGAGTAGACGTGTTCGTCAGTCTGCATCACATGCTCCCCCGACTTCGTGTGCTGCTGGTGCAACCGCAGCACTGCTGCTGGAGGGCCAGCCTGGTATTCACAATGGGCTACGCAGCCCCTGCTGCCAGATGCCATCGGCCCCTGTGCACTCACCACCTCACCACCACGTCTTGGGGGCCGTCAGGCTGGGCAGGGCCAGGGCAGTGGGGGCCAGTCCCTCGCCATCTCCGAGCATCCCCAGGGGGGCAATGCCGCTTGCTCGCAGGTCTAGGACCATAAGGCTCCTTCGGCCCATTTGCCTCCAGCATTCCTTCTCGGCTGGCCTGCCCCCTGGCTAATGGGCCCCGTGCCCTCTGCCTCACGCCCTTCAGCCCGGCCCATTTGCCGAAGTTGCCTTTGTCCCGGGCTTTTGGCCACAGTTTGCCACAAGCCAATCAGATGGATGACAGGCAGCAACCATGGTGCTGCGGGAGCAGCGTGCGATTGCCAATGGCAGGGGCTTTCGGGGGTGCGGCTTCTGCTGTTGAAGTGGGGGCATGGGGGGCATGTCGGGGTGCTCGTTAAGATTCCCTAACTTTAAAACAGCTCTTGGGTGGCAACAATAACTCAGCACTAGGGGCTCAGAAGAAAGAGATGCCGGCAATGCTAATTCCCAAGAATGAGGGGCTGAGAGACAGCTACAAGCAGAGGAGGCAGGGAGGGAGGGGGGGCAAAGAAAGGAAATCAAACCTGATTGACACGGAGCATAGTAATCTTGCCCCTACTCCACAGAGGGCAGATCCCCATCATCCCGGCCCAGCAGGGGTCTTCCTGCCCCACCGTTGCAGACAAAGGAGGGCTCCAGTGAGGAGGAGGTGGAGAAAGAGGGTTTAAGCAAGCTTAGCAACCAGAGTGGAGATCCCCCCCAAAACAAATGTGCTTCGTGGGTAACCTCCTGATGTATAATGCAATAGAACTGAATTACTTGATGTTTTGATTCTTTAAGAAACAACTGTATGAAACCAGATGTTGCCCCCACCATAGAAGGTGCCCCATCACTAGTAATTGAAACCACTTTTTCTGGTCTTATGTCTTGTGACAAAAAAGCCTCCTTCACAACATTGTAGATATCTACCCCTTGTGTTCTTTCAGGCAAAGACACCAGTTTCCTCAACTCTTCTCTCATGATGTCACCAACAGCATAACGCAAAATTACTACTAGCCTTGCATGATTATTGATAGCTGTGCTTTCGTCCAAGCACATGGAGTAACAGGCTGCCTTTTGTAAGTCAGTGGTGAGCTGCTGACTAACATCACTTGCCATGCACTGGACTCGATCTTTAACAGTATTTCTGCTAAGTGGCATCTCAGAGTTGTGTTGAATAATTTTATCCTTGTTTGGGAAATCATGAAAAAGAGAATCACTCCCAGACAACATGGCCGTTTTGTTAGAGTTTTACAGCTTTCCAGTGCAAAAATAAGCCCAAAAAAATAAGCACACATTCAAAATATGCAGGAGGCATAGTTTAGAAAAACTTTATCTATAAAATATATATAAAGATGATACATACAGTTTCATTCAGTTCTGGGGAACATCAACAACTCTTAACTTGGACTTCAGAACAAGACAACAATACAGAGAAGACTAAGACACGCCCAGACCTAGGCTGGATCACATGCCTCACACAGCCAATACTGTGTCTTAATCAAAAACAGTTCTCATTGGCTGGTTTGTTGCTATGGCTATTCCAGTTCATAAAATTTCTTACACAGTGACACGTTTTGATAATATCCCCATCAGAGAGGGGCTTACCATGTTTTGCTATGCACAGTGAAATTTTAAAACTGGCAGCTGTCAGATGATTTGTTCTGGAAAGATAGTTGGAAAAACTAAGATGCTGGGAATGATAGTTCCTCAATTTCCCTTCAAGAAACTCTTTTCTTTCAGTATCACCAAGTTTGGCAACATGTTTGTGGTTGGTGTCAAAGTGCCATCTGACACTTGATGTGCGACACACAACACTTTTGTTGCATAGAACACATAACGCTTTCCCATTGTGTTCAATCACTCCAAATGACTCTGTCCAGGCCTCTTGGAATTATCTTCCACTATCTGTTTTTGATTTTTTTTGCTGTACTCATTTTTGGGTGTATAAGAATTGGAGTCTACAAAAGCACAAAATTTAAAAAAAATGAAGCAACCAATACAAATCTATCCTTATACCAAAAATAACTAACACTATTAGTTAACACTAAAGAAATGGATATTCCCTGAATCAACAATCTACAAGGGGGGAATTAAAAAATGAAAGCAGTGTCTTGGATTTTACAGGTTGTTGGGAAAGTACTCATTCATTTTACCAGATACTGAAAATAACAGAGAAATCTAAAGCAGAACACCTGTATTGGCAGATGCAACTGATATAAAATCTGGATGAAGAATGGTCAATAAAGCATTCTTGGTTGTCTATTTTATCTTTCCTAATAAACTGTAACCAACTTCCTCACTTAACTTTGCAAACCCTGTGGTTCCCACGCCATTCCACATACCTGCAAGAAAGCAGCTGCAATCCGAGTACTCTAACTCAGGGCTTTTCCAGTCACCTAGCAAGGTGTCAAAAACTTGATGACCTCCCCCCCCAAAAAGGAAAAAAATGATAAAGTACAGTAGTCCTTGCCTTACAACAGTTCACTTAGTGACTGTTCAAAGTGACAATGGCACTGAAAAAAGTGACTTACGACAGTTTTTCATGCTTATGATGACTGCAGCATCCCCTTGGTCATGTGATCAAAATTCAGATGCTTGGCAACTGTCTCATATTTATGACAATTGCAGTGTCCCGGGTTTTGTGACCTTCTGACAAGCAAAGTCAATGGAGAAACCAGATGCACTTAACAATTCTGTTACTAAATGAACAACTGAAGTGATTCACTTAACAAATGTGTCAACAAAGATCGTAAAATGGGGCAAAATTCACTTAACAAATTTCTGACTTAGCAACAGAACTTTTGGGCTCAATTGTGGTCGTAAGTGGAGGACAACCTGTATTGCTTCTCTGCACTTTAATGCTGACGGACATTTTGAATTCAATATACTGTAGATGATCCAGAATGATCTGTCACCTGCTCCATCTGGTTCTGTACTGTTCTGGGCAGATGAGATACTTCCAAATAAAGCACTGGGTTTATGGGGTTCATTGGGAGTCAGAGGCAATCTTAGAAATAAAAATCATAGTAGAATATGGTGTTTTGTCAAGATCTCAGATGACCAGAAAACTTGGGGGATGTGGAGAAATGTAATGGATTGTATTACAATGTATTGGGAGGTCTTTGAAAGAAAAATGTTTTTTGTTTAAATTTATTTGATTAAAACCTTATTTTATACCAATTTTGTTTATTTGTTATATTTTTTTTATAAATGTCCTAAATGTTTTGTGAATACTATAGCTGCGTAAATCACCTGGATTTATTTACAGTCATGTTTATTTACCATGACAAGCAAACCATGTTTCCAGGTTTAATGCACAAAGCTAGTGTTCTGGAAACAACTGTATGTCTTTATTAGATACTTGTTTCACTCACAGGAATACCCAAGACTAGGAAGATTAGGAGTGCAGCTGCTTCTTCTCAGCTGCAGTGACTGAGTCACACATAAAAAAACAACCCAAGCCCTTAAACCTCTCTTATTGTACAGAAAGAAGAGGAAAATCACCCCTGTTAATTGAAGACTGTCTATCTTCTTTTTCTTCCAGGTTTTTGCTTCATTTGTTTTCAATGCTTAATTTCTACACAAAGATCAGTCAGAGCTCAGTTCTTTCTCCAAGCAAGCCACACTTAGTAGCATGGAAGTCTTTTTCTCTAATTCTGGTTATGGCTCTCTATAGTCATTGGCAATGAAAGAAATATAATCATCTATTTCTAGACATATTCCTCCATTTTTGTGTTATATGCCTTTATGTAAAAAGCCAAAAAGAAATATATATTTTCTTACAGTCCCCATTGAGTAGTTATTAAAAGAGACACAGTTAAGAAAGTCTATATGTGCGTGCATGACTTTTAACGTGTCTGTGATTCTAACTTTTGAATTTGTCTTTTCTAGTCATCCATTATGGATTTTTCACCATAAAGGTGAATATGATAAATTATCATTGTCCATTATTATCTTAAACTAACATGCAAGCATAACAGTGAAGTTTTTTTGTAAATGTAAAGAACATCGCGGGAAATTGGAGTTTGTAGTGGACTTATGTGATTGTGTTTTATTTTATTGGTTTTGTATTCCTTTTTTTAGTTTGATTTTTATTGTTATTGATATACTCACAAATTGTGAGTGGAACTATCTTATAAATTATTTTAATGAATTAAAACAGCAGTCCAGCTATTAGCTATAGATATTGTAAACAAATCCTATCTTCTTTCAATGAGAAGCAGTTGAAGTTTCTGTTTCCAGTCACTTGTTAGCTGTAACCTTACATTAAGCATAGCAAGTCTTTAATAAAGTGAATGGAGCCCTAGTTAATCAATATTCTTAAAAGACCTATAAATATTAATTTTCTGTGATATAAACTAAACACTATGTTATTCTTATTAAACATTAGTATCTTTGGCTTTGATTCATTTACTTTCCTCAATATGTTCTAAAGACAACTTCTAAACTGTAACAATAGTAATGATTTAATGCTTTATTATAAGGCCCAAACTTGTTTTATTATAAAAGGAACTCTGTGATATTTCAGAGTATATATAGATGTTTAGTTGGTGGCAGCTGTTATTCCTGGGAAAGACCCATTATACATCTTACAGATTATGGGGTTGCAATTGTTCATCTGGGGTAGTGACAGGAGATAGCTGGTACCAGCGGAATAAACAGAATAACAGAGTTTGATAAGACCTTTGAGATCTTCTAATCCAGCCGCCTGCTCAAGCAGGAGACCCTATATCATTCCAGACAAGTGGCTGTCTAGTCTCTTCTTAAAAACCGCCAATGATGGAGCACCCACAACTTCTGAAGGCAAGCTGTTCCACTTGCTAATTGTTCTCATTGTTAGGAAATTTCTCCTTAGTTCTAAGATTGCATCTCTCTTTGATTAGTTTCCATCCATTGTTTCTTGTCTTGCTTTCTGGTGCTTTGAAAAATAGGCTGACCTCTTCTTTTTGTGGTAGCCCATCAAATATTGGAACACTGCTATAATGATGTCCCTAGTTCCTCTTTTCACCAGACTATATTAGACTAGATTATAGCATATTTTGTACATGTATGACTTGGTCAAGTTTCCTTACAGATAATTTTCTTTTCTCTTTTGCAAATGCACTCCTGTCACCAGTCATTGAAGAAAAGCTTTAGCAATTAATATTTTGGTCAGTTGTGACCAAAATTTAACATTCTTGAACATTTTTTTCACTTTTATGCAACAGTAGGTACTTATTTAATTTTCCCCACTTTATTTTTATTTTATGAAATACATGCAATGAAATTGATTACTAATTTTGTGCTTTGGATTATAAATATTAGAAATAGTTTGAAGTGAGTTATTTATAATGAATGCGTGTCCGGCCAGTTGAGGTGCTCAGAGCAGCAGCTGCTGAAACTCACCACTGGTCACTCGTACTCGCTCACTTGATCACTCACTGTCTGCACCAAATGCTGCTCACTCACTCTCCCACCAAAACCTGCTCCTTTTGTAGCCTCTCCCCACCCAGCTCTCGCAGCTGTTCCCGGACTCCACTTGCGTGGAGAAGGGGAGGGGAGCAGCTTGCCCCTGCATCCCTCTGTCTGGGGCAGTGGCATGCGTGCCCAAAGAGAGGGCTCTCAGTGCCACCTCTGGCACATGTGCTATAGGTTCACCACCACAGACCTAGGGTATAGGATTTCCAGCGAAGGCATTGAAATGGATCCAACCAAAGTTAAATTGGTGATCGAATGGCAACCCCCACGAACCCATAAACAACTCCAAAGTTTTTTGGGATTTGCAAATTTCTACCGGCAATTTATCCCCTCTTTTGCTGAGATTGCTTTATCAATTACTGAACTATTAAAGATGGGGAAAAATGGGGGTAAGCCATGACCTTGTCAGCCCACCATGGTCTATGGAAAGCCAAACAGCATTTGAGAATTTAAAGAGACTGTTTGCTGCCGAACCTGTTCTCAAACACCCCAACCCTGAGAAGCAGTTCATCATCCAAGCTGACGCTAGTGATGTGGCTGTGGGGGCAGTTCTTTTGCAAAGAAACCAAAATGGAGATTTGCAACCCTGCACCTACACTTCCAAAAAGGTAACAGACGCTGAGCGAAGGTGAGCTGTTTGGGGTGAGATGGGCCCTGCTAACTTGGTGCCATTTCCTCAAGGGGAGCAAAGTGCCTTTTGAAGTATGGACTGATCACAAAAATTTAGAGGCACTGAAACCCCCCCCCCCATAAACTATCTCCCAAACAAGTTCAATGGGCACAGTATTTTAATCGTTTCAACTTCACACTAAAATACATCCCAGGGGGGAAAAGCTTCCTGGCAGATGCCCTCTCCAGGCTGCCCCAGTATAGAATAGATTGTGAACTTCATCATTCCACAACCACAGTCAATCTCTCAAATAACCCCAGGGGGGCAACAACAAGCAAAACCATCTGAACCAGATAGCTCGTTAATGAAAAAACTAAAGGACGAATTGAAAACTGATTCCTGGTTCAAAGAAAACAAGACCATACTGACTTATCAAGATGAGCTAGCCTGGAAGGGGTCGAAACTATATTTGCCCAAGCCACTTAAAGTCCAAGCGCTTCAGCGCAGCCATATCAAACAAGCTGGCCACTTCAGATATCTAAAGACTTTACATTTGGTCCAGAGGCAGTTTTGATGGCCGGGTTTGAAAAAGATGTTGAAAACTAGGTAAAGAGCTGTGCAACATGTGCAACAATAAAGAAATGCCCCAGAAAACCCCCTGGACTATTGCAACAAGTTGCAGACCCTTCTCAACCCTGGGAAGAGTTTGCCATGGACTTTATCGTTGAACTACCAGAAAGTAATACCAGAAATACGGTAATATGGACTGTGATTGACCTTTTTTTTTGAAGCAAGCTCATTTCATAGCCTGTTCTGGTCTCCCCTCCATCCAGAAGTTAGCCAAAATGTTCCTCAAACATATCTACCAGCTCCACAGAGCACCAAAATGGATTATTTCGGACAGGGGGGGTCAGTTTACTGGTAGATTTTGGAGGGACCTCCTTAAACTGATCGGATTCACGCAAGGACTATCGTTGGCTTTTCATCCGTCTATGAATGGAGCAGCTGAAAAAGTGAATGCAATGGTGGAACAATACATTAGATGCTATGTGGATTATCAGCAGACGAACTGGGCTGACCTCCTCTCTTTTGCTGAGGTGGCTTACAATAACACAGTGCATAGCAGCACTGGACTCACTCCTTTTAAAATAGCTACTGGTAGAGAGTTCATTCCCATGCCTGAATACCGCAGGACCCTCCTGCTTCTCAAACTTTAGATCAGTGGGTGGCCTCCTGGAAAACTGCTTGGGACAATGCAAAAAAGGCTTTAGCGAAAGCCTCAAAAATTTACAAAGAACAGGCTGATAAAAAAGGGCTCCTCAGAAACCATTCCGTGTGGGGGGAAAGGTTTATCACTCTACAAAATATTTGAGATTCAAGTTGCCTAGCAAAAAATTGGGACCAAAATACCTTGGATCTTTCCCTATAGTCCGGATTATAAACCCAGTCAGACTAGAGTTAAAACTCCCTCACCTTTTGGGAAAGATCCACCCGGTTTTCCACTGCAGTCTCTTATCATCTTTCAGGGAGTCGTCTTTAAGACTGCCTTCCAAACAAGCACCTGGTCCCCTTGTAGTAGAGGGAGAGACTCATTATGAAATAAAACGAGTTCTTGACTCTAGATTGTACAAAGGGAAATTACAGTATTTAGTACAGTGGAAAGGATACCCATTATCAGAGGCCACTTGGGTAAAAAGTACTGTTGTAAAAACTGAAACATTGATACGTAGATTTTTTGATAAGTTTCCTAATAAACCTCAAGGAGATTCCTAATTTTAACTCTTCTTGATTTACAGGATTTCTCTTTTCTTTAGGGGATCCGACTGTCAACACTACAAATGAATTTGGCTGAAGCCATTTTCCCTTCGTTTTCAGTTGCCACAAAATTGGGAGGGGGGATGAATATTTTTTTATCTTAGTCAAAACAATAAATTATTCTGTGGAAACCAAGGTCATTGCTGACTGCATTTTGGAGGGCTGAAGCTTCCATTAAAAAGCCCGCTAAAGTAGTTGATTGGGGAATGTGATTTATGACATATTACTGGGGTGGGAAGTTCAACTTTGTAACATTGTAACCTTTGGGAGGGAACTTCAGTCTTGATTTCACTTTTGATCATACCGATACTATGTAGCCAAATAAATATGTTCTTTAAGGAAACTTTTTTTGCTTTGGGGTTCTCTTTTACTGGCCTTATCTATCGGAACCATGACACCCATGCTACCCTGTGGAAGGCCCGAGGATATGTGGGAGCTAATGGAAAAACTTTGAAGATGAAACTCCTTCTGGAAGGTTTGATGGAAGCTTTTCATCTACCTAAAGCTATTGCAAACGTACATTGTTGTGGACATCAAACTGACTCTGGTTCAGTCTCTAGAGGCAATAGGGCAGTGGACACGTGGGCTAAACAGGCTGCCATGAGCCAAGAAACCACGACCTGTGCAATTGCATTGATCCAAGAAGAACCTACTGATCACCTCCCCTTTGTACGATGGTAGAGACAAGTTAGAAACAAATGGTCAGTGGAAGGCAGGCTGGTGGATAGTAAACGACAGAGTACAATTGCCTAGGCAGGTTTGGCCTACAGTGAGATGAGTCCACCAGGCCACCCATGCAGGTCCGAGAGTGATGAAAAGATGGCTAGAGAGGCGATACAGGATTGAGAATGTGAGAAGACTGTGTAGGACAGTAATGGATCAGTGTGAGGTATGTCAGAAGAATAATCCCATAGGAGGAGCCAAAATCCCACAAGGACATACCAGAGTAGCCTGCTATCCAGGAGAGGCATGGCAAATTGATTTTACTGAAATGCTTAAGAAAGGAGCAAAGAGCAACCTTTTGGTTTTAATTGACATGTTCACTAGATGGCCAGAGGCCATCCCACAGCTACCCAAACAGCTAAAGAAGTTGTTAAGATCATGATAGAAATAATTATTCCTAGATTTGGAGTACCAAGAAGTATAGAATCTGACAATGGTAGACATTTTACATCCCAAGTAGTTCAGGGAGTAAGTAAGTACTTAGGGATTACCTGGAGTGTTCATTCAAGCTATAGGCCTCAGGCATTGGCACAGGCAGAACACCTAAACTGGACATTAGAGACCCATTTAGCTAAGTTATGTCAGGAGACCCATTTGTCTTGGCCACAGGTCTTGCCCATTGCCTTAACCTGAATCAGGGCATTACCTTGAGGGCAGTGGAAATTGTCACCCTTTGAGATGCTCTATGGTAGACCTTTTTCATCCCACTCAATATTAACAGATGAAGGAGAGGTGAATATAACACAATATCTGCAGAAACTGGCCCAGGTTCTGTTTTGTATTTCTAAACAGGTGCAAGATGCCTTACCGCCTGTAACAACAGTGCCACTGTGTGCCCAGACTGGAGAGTGGGTTCGAGTAAAGGAACTCTTCCCGAGTGCAACCACTGCCAAATGGTCAAATCCCCGCCAAGTTCTTCTCAGCACACCCACAGCGGCTAAAATCGAAGGCATCAAAGCATAGGTCCATGTTTCCAGATTAAAGAAGATTCCACTGCCCCAGTGGGAGTGTCAACCCATCACTGATTTGAAGCTACATTTGCAATGAACCCCAGCCTCACCTGCAGACCTTTTTGATGAACTGGATTCCTGACCTCTTTTTTTATATATATATAAAGTTTTATTGGTTTTTTTAAAACAGAATTCAATAGTAATCATTCAACAAAAACGTGTTGTCTAAGTATCTTATTCACTAATAGAAATTAAATTCCTAATCCTTAAATCTTTTCTCTATCGATAAAATAGGTCCCAAGTTTGAAAATATTCTGTTTCTTCTTTTTCTTTCAACCTTAAAGTAAGTCTGTCCATTTCCGCACAATCTAGTATTTTTTAATTATTTCTTCTTCTGGTGGTATTTCTTCGTTCTTCCAATATTGTGCAAATATAATTCTTGCAGCTGTTATCACATGTAAGATATGTACTTTGCTTATCAAGTTTTTCTGGCATTATACCTAGTAAAAAAAAGTTCAGGTTTATAGTCTATGTGTTTCTCTAACATTTTTTCTAACCAAGTGTGAATTTTTGTCCAATATCTCCTTGCTTTAACACATGTCCACATATGATAATAAGTACCTGGTTTGTGTTTACATTTCCAACATTTCTCTGACATATTTTTAAACATTTTTGCTAATCTTGTTGGTGGCAAGTGCCATCTATAGAACATTTTGTATAAGTTTTCTTTATATGAAGCTGACATTGTCAATTTATAGTTTCTTTCCCACAAACTTTGCCACTTCTCTAAGTCTATATTATATCCAAAATTCTTTGCCCATACTATTATTGTTTCGTTTACTTGTTCATTTTCCATTTTCAGATTTAATAAGAAATTGTACATTTTCTTAATTAACTTTTCATCAGAAGTTAGTAATGTCTGGTCAAACATCGTCTGCTCTTTATAAAATCCATACTGTTTAATATCTTTGTCATATCTCACTTGCATTTGTAAATGTGACCACGTTAAATCGATGCCCTGATTTTCCATCTCTTGCCTGGATTTTAAGTTCCCTTCAGAATTTAGAATATCTTTTTTTTAAATTTTATTGATTTTCCAGTTTTACATTTAAATATTTGAAAAGCAAGGTGGCGGCTGGGTTGGTTCATAATTCAATAACATACAAATTTCTTTAGTACAAATCACAAACTATTACATTAAATATTTCCTCTCTTTTCCCCTTAGTATTTACTGTCTCACATTTAAATTAGTACAATTCTTATTATATCAATTTAATACAAATAACTTTCTTACATTTATCAATAATTTTTAGTTTATACATATCTTAGTCATTTTAACATTCAATCTTTTTAGATAATCAATGTCCTGATAAATTTTTCCCAATTTTTAGTTTCCCATTAATATTTAAATTTAACGTTTAATATTTATAGTTTCCAAGTTTTAAATAACCCCAATTTCCTTTATCACAATTCATCCCAAGATCTTACATCAGCTGGTTAATAATACAATATAATATTCTTATTTTCTATTAATTTCCAAATATCTTAAATTTAATAACCAAAATTTCTCTTATTTCAACATTTAATACTTCCTCTTTTTTCTCTCAGTATCTACTATCTCATATTTAAGCTAGTAATTTTTGTTATTACCACTAAATAAAAACATATTTGTTACATTCATCAATAAATTTTTAGTTTATATATATTTTAATTGCCTTTATATTCAATGTTCAATATTCAAATTTAACTATTAATGTTTATATTTCCAAGTCTTAAATGACCAGAGTATCCTTTAACTCAACTTACAACAATTTCTAATATTCAAAGTACACATCTTATCTATTTGAGAATATTTTATTTTAATTCTCACTAGTAAGTCAAAACCCCAATTTTCTTCAGTCTTATTCTAGCTTTCTTTATTTGCTAAATCGTCTTCCATGTCCGTGCTTTTGAGTCATCAAATAGATCTCCCTGTGTTGTTATGTATGTTGTTTGACGTAGAAAAAACCATCCAATCGCCATTTTTTTGAGAGGACTAACAAATTGTCTCTCTATTTTTCCATCTTGATATAGTTGTCTTAAACTGTTTATCTTCTCTTCAGTTTGTTGTTCTTCTTGATCCTCAGGTTTCTTCTGATTTACGTAGAAAATCTTTTCCATATTGTCAGTCCCTTTTTTGGGTTTTCCATTGATTGTATTTGTTGATCAGTTGAATCCTCTGTCATAGTATTTAATTGGTCCACTTTTTCTGTTATATTCTGTGTCGTTGATTTTTCAGTTGTAATCAAAATTTGAGTTCGTGTATCTGGGCTGACATCCCATTCTTTTCTGCAACCTCTTATTTCATCAGTAGCTGTAAGAATAGTTTGGTAAATTGCTTCCAGCATAAAGAGAATCTGTTCCTGATCTTCCTCCATATTCTCTTAGTAATGTATTAGGTTAAAAGCTTTGCAATCAGAAAATGTAAAAAAAAAATTCAGTAAGTATGGAACACAGCTGGGTTTCACAGCTGATATCTCAAGGTTATAAATCTTATCTATTGTCTAGACTGCCAGCCAAGTCTGTTTTAAGCAATAACAGGATGTAATATCAGGTTTAGCCACAAGATGTCATCCCTATATTTAAAATTTTCCTTTAAGTCTGAAGTTTTTATAATCTTTTCAGTTTTACTTCTTTTTTATAAGTAAAAACCCAGATCTTCAGTAAAATTAGAAAGTCTTTTACTCCACAAACTTTAAGAAGTAAAATTCCAATTAGAATCAAGTTATTCTTGCAATGTTTTTAAACTCCCCTGGATAGTCAGTCGCCGCTGTTTTTAGAGGGAGAGGTAAAATCTCCCTTCCCTCTCCACAGGGGGGAAAGTACTTAAGCAGCTTATGCAGGTAAAAAAGATAATTAGGATTTAAGAGAGGTAGATCTCACCCAGCCTCTTCCGCACTGCTTTAAAGTTGCCTGATGGTAAGTGTGATTTCGGCTGTCTGCAGCCTAGTTACGAGCCATATTTCTATAGCCGGTCTTTCGTCCACCAGTCTGGAGGGCTGCCATGGATCAAAGGAAGGGCTACTGCCCTTCCACTATCAAGCGGGGATCCCCTCCTTGCTGGTCACCCCTCCAGGGTGACTTTTGACCCTTTCCAGGGTCCCCCAGCGATGTGAAACTGGACGCGGAAGACGGAGCTCGCCTTCCAGACGTCCATGGCAGCTGCCTCGGCGAATCGGAAGCCAAGAATTTAGAATATCTTTATATATCCATATTTTATCGAGACTGACTAGATTTGGATGTACAAATGCTTCCATTGTTTTTGGAAATTGTTTGTCTTCTCTCGTTGTAACATTGCTTCAATAGATCCCTGACTTGCTGGACTAGATGTTCCAGAAGAGGGTGCAGAGACAGGGTTTTTTGTAATTTTAGTAAGATTTGGTGTGCTCATTGTTCAAGCAAGCAAGTTTTGTAAATCCACAGGGAGAAAAGAAAAAAAGAAGAAAAGGGGGGGGGAAACAAGCCAATTGCTTTAGGCTATAATCCAACTTTAGAAAATGTCCCACTACTTTAGGCTATAATCTAACTGTAAAAACAGCCAGGTTTTAGGCTATAATCCAAATTTAAAAAGGAGCCAACTGTTTTAGGCTATAATCCAGGTTTAAAAGGGAGCCAACTGCTTTAGGCTATAATCCAAGTTTAAAAAGAGCCAACTGCTTTAGGCTATAATCCAAGTTTAAAAAAGGGCCAACTGCTTTAAGCTATAATCCAACATTAAAAAAGAACCAACTACACATATCTAATCCAGATATTTCTGTCATTTCAAAGGTGTAAGAAAAAACCTTCTGTCTCTAAATAGTTTCTATAATAGTTATGTCTAGAGTTAAAAAAATGCAGTTATAAAAAAAATCTTTGTTTTTTTTTGTAGTCACAGAATGTTGTTTAGCACAGGTGTTGTTTCAAGGTCATCACTCTTCTGATTTTTCCTGTATTATTGTAGTATTTTCCTTCACCACTAGATGTCCTCATTGATTGTAATGTTTCTATCCAGTAACAAAACTTTATTTAAAGTACTTTCACAACAAAGTAAAAAAGAATTTCCCAAATCAAAAAAGTTAGCCAAAAAAAATTATTATTTTTTCAATCAGTCTCAAATCTTTTCTGCATATTTTTTATACTCCTTAATTTTGTTCCCCCATTTCAGAATTCTCGCCTCTTTTAACTCTCTTCTTCCTGAGTCTTCCTGGGGTTTTTACTTTTAAAAACTGTCCAATTCAGGGATTTATATTTTTAAAGTCCATAGGCCGCGGCTCTTTGCTTCTTCCCCAGCTGTCTATGGCTTGGGCTGTCTGCGTATTTGCTGGCAGCCTTTCTCCCACCTGTTTAAAGAGTTCCCTCGGTACGTTTGGGCCAACCGCTCTTGGCTCTGAACTCCCAAGGTTTCCCTTCCTCCTCGTTGCCTCTCCAGGGTGACTTTCCGACCTCTCTGGGTCTCCAGACAAAGCAAAATTGGACTAGGAAACCGGATCTCCAGTTTCTTTCATCCGTGACGCCATGACACCCGGGGTGAACTCCTCGATTCCTGACCTCTTGTTGTTCATTTTTATAGCAATCTGCTATAAACTTTGGTTTATTGCTGCCTAGTGTATTAGAAAGGAAACTGCTGCATTTTTGAGAGGAAAGCCATTGGTGATTGAAAACAGAGTGGACTTCACCACTCTCCCACCAGACCCAGTGGTGTCAACTGCCTGATGTGCCCACTGCCTCCCATGGCTTTTAATGTTTCCCTTCCACAAGAGACATCGCCAAATCTATTTGTCATTGAGGACTCCATCTCCCATGATGACCTGCCATCAGCTGGCCTATAACCACACTATATTTGACCAAAGTCCACAAATGTCTGTTTGTTTTGACACTTGTAAAGCAATAAGCCAAAGGCAGGAACAAGATGGCAACTATGGAATCTGTTGTGGTTCCCTGAGTTGGGAAAGATCCTATATTGCTGAAAGCAAATAAGTATATGAGATCAGAGATGGTCATACAGCTCCCAGAGCTTTTGGAGTACCAACCAGTGAGTATATTTATTGGTACACATCCAACATAAAGATGATGAGAGGTCCCAGCATTAAGCCTACTTCCAGTCAAATTTGGTTCAACATGACCGAAAGTGTTTCTCGGTCTGACTGTGCTCAGGGGACATGTACCCCTATTTGCCTACATTTCAAAGATCCACCCACGAGGTCTCAGGTTTTTCGACTAGGTATATCAGGAACAGCAAAAGACCCTTATGGAAAAATTATTGTTAAAACTATTCGCGTACAGGAGACACCTAAAACTTACCAAGTCCATAGTGTCTTTTGGGAGACTATGAAACAAAAGATTGAAATACCTCCAGTTACCAAAAACTTGTTCATTGATTTAGCTGAAAGAATTGGTGCAGGCTTAAATGTAACAACCTGCTATGTTTGTGGAGGAACCAATATGGAAGAGCAATGGCCTTGGGAAGCTAAAGAAATGCCCATTGCCAATGTCTCTTCATATAGCTTCCCATGGGAGGACCGGCAGAGACCAACACAATGGGCTTTGCAAAGTGCTGTGGTAGGAGAAAGGTGCTTTGTTTGAACAGCTGGCTCCCCATATCTTGAGCCAATGGGAGAGTTGGCCTGTGAATTTGGTTGGTTATGCAATCACACCACACCTACAAATTGTTCCTGGTGGTCCAACCAAAATTTGTCAAGTTCTAATCCTTTTAACTCATCAACACAGGAATTGCTGCATCAAATATGGAATGATCCTGGAAATCCCTCCCTTCCATGGATCGCACCCGACCATTGGTATTGGATTTGTGGGAAAAGGGCATATACTCAGCTACCTTTAAACTGGACAGGAGTCTGTATTTTGGGAACCATTAAACCTGGTTTCTTCTTGTTACCCCTTAAACAAGGAGAAAAACTGGGGGTTACAGTATATGATGAGCTGGGACGAACAAAGAGTAATACCTGGTGGTATAGGTGATTGGGATAACAAGTGGCCTCCTGAAAGGATCATTCAGGTGTATGGTCCAGTGGTCTGGGCAAATGATGGTAGTTGGGGCTATCAAACCCCAATTTATATGCTAAATAGAATCATTAGGTTACAAGCAGTTTTAGAAATAATTACTAATGAAACTTCTTCTGCCCTTAATATGCTGGCAGAAACTAATACTCAAATGAGAACTGCTATCTACCAAAATTGATTGGCTCTAGATTATCTTCTAGCCAAAGAAGGAGGAATCTGTGGAAAATTTAACCTAACCAACTGCTGTATCCAGATAGATGATAATGGAAAGACAATTTCCATTATCCAGACCGTATAAGGAAGCTTGCCCACATTCCTGTCCAAATATGGGATGGAATCCTAGATACCACTGGATGGTTTGGAGGAATGTTTGGAGATTTGAAGAGAATTTTGTTCCTCATAGCTCTGGTCTTAGGAGGATTTATGCTATTACCTTGTTTGTTACCTTTAATAAGGTTGATTGTTGCTAGGACAATTTCTGGAATGACAGTTATAGCATCGGGTAAACAAGATAAACCAGCTATGGTCCTGACTTTGATGCCAGTGCCCAAAGAATATATGCTATTGGTCCAGCAATAGGAGACATCCTATTGCCGTAAAAAGGGAGGAATGAAGGGACCAGAGAGTGACCATTTATGCATAAACCCAGCCATTGTTCATTCTTTCTTGCTTGCTTTCTGTACTTCATTACCATGTAACTTAAAATGTGCTGACCAGGGAGAAAAAGCTTCGTTGTAACTTACAATTTGTTGCCCAAGAAGAAAAAGCCTGGGGCTGAATGCCAGCAATTGTATATCTGAGCGCAGAGAAATAATAAGCCATGCCTAACCTGGTAGAAAAGAAAATGTGTATTTGAATGAAATGAAATTTTTAGCTATGCATGAACTGTTAGCGTGAGAAAGTGTATAAGCTATAAAAGAGAAAGAAAATTTTGGGGTATGTCTGCCTTTTTCTCCTCTGCCTTGCTGTGTCAGGGACAAGAGTTTGAGGGCACCCAGCTTTGCCTTGATCAAGAATAAAAGCTGTTTCTTTTGCAGTAGCCTCTTGTTCAGAGTCTCATTGGGATTTGTTTAGATTCTGAGCTGAAAACCTAACAGTGCAATACAGTTATTTCAATATATGATGGTGGTTGCAAGTCCATAGTTTCAAATGAGAACCCACAGGATTTTATGTAGATATTGAATATCATATGGGAGAAGATGGAAATCCATGGATCAAGGGCCTAGACAGCAGCATCATGTTTTGGATGAGCACCTTCCCCCCGCTCCCCCCAAAAAGACATGAATCACTAAAAACAACTATTGTAATGAGCTCTATGAACTCTCCTTGAAGACCTCTTGAAAGGTACAACTGGTCCAGAATGCAGTGGCATGGACAGTGTTGGGCATGCCTCATTGTGCCCTCATGACCCCATAGCTCAACAAGCTGTACTTGTTACTGGTTGATTTCAGGCATTTCAATGGTCTGGTTATCATCTATATAGATCTTCATAACATGGGCTCTGACTATTTGAGGGGTTGTCAGGCACTGGTTGTTTCTGTCTCTCTGGTGAGAATGGATTTGCTTTGGGTCATACTGATTAAGCAGTGTGATCTAGCAGGACCTAGGGAGAATGCCGTCTCTACCCTCTGGAATGCTATCATATTAGAGATCTGGATGTCTCCCACTTTGATAATATTTAGGATGTGTGTATGTTCTTCTTACTTTTTAAATTGTAAGCTGCCCAGAGGCATCAGGAGTTGGGTGATCTCTAAACTGTATAGATAAAATAAAAATATAGCATGTTCCCAAGATCCAGTTCAGCCAACTGGTCCAGATGACTACTAGTTCGTTTTAAAAAGCAAGTAAATTTGAAGTAATTAAAATTTATCATCTATGTTATTTATAGTAAAGATTCCAGATATTGTAAAAGCCCCACTAACTTTGTTTTAATTATAAAACATTTGCCACTTTCCCCATCCTGGCTGGGTTTCTTGAAGTGGGGAAGGAATGGAAGAAAAGCAAGAGCAGGATTTTTCCTTTTGCTAAAAAAGCTGGTAATGTGATCAATACAGTATTTTAAAAGAAACATCTTTTATTTATGGAGATTCTCAATCATCCAGGACAAGCTTATACCAAAGGTGCAGAACCTCTGGCCAGAACCGAAGAAGTTTCTTGGATGAGAAGCAAAATGTTTTCAAGGAAAAAAATCAAGAAAGTCCAATTGTCTTTTGAAAAGCACCTTTGGGACAAGCTTTTTTTTACTTTTGTACTTGAGATCTGGGTTTTGTTGTTACTGAAGCTGTAATTTATGTTTGCAAAACATAATTTGATTCACAATAATTGTAACTGCATGACTCTGAATTAATAATGCCTGCACACATACCCATCTAATCATAAGTAGAAAAATTTAATGGCGGACAACAAGTTCCACTTTTTCTTTCCCCAATTCTTCTTCTTCTTATGCCATATCCATTATCAGACATTGGCGATCATGTTTTTATCAGCAGCCGCACGAAAAAGTGCTGCTGAGTTTTATCCAAACCAGTCCCTTAGATTTTGAAGCCATGATGTTCTTCTTCTGCCTGGACCTCGTTTGCCTTCAATCTTTCCCTGGAGGATTAAATGGAGTATGCCGTATTTTTCTGGGTGTCGCATCACATGTCCGAAATATTTTAACTTTCATTTTTTAATTGTTTTGATGATTTCCCTTGGCTTTCCCAGGCGGCTTATCACCTTCTCATTTCTGATCTTGTCAACCCAGCTTATACATAACAGCTGCCTGTAAATCCACATTTCAAATGCTTCTAGTCTCTTCAGGTGGCCTTCTGTCAGAGATCAACTCTCTACTCCATAGAGCAGGATAGAAAAAATATAACATCTGACAAGCCTGATTTTCAATCTTAGGCTTATGTCGTGATTGCAGAAGACCTTTTTCATTTTGAAGAATGCTGTTCGAGCTTTCTCTATCCTTGACTTTACTTCAGTGGTCATGTCCCAGCTTTCATGTAAATTAGAACCGAGGTGCGTGATCCTTTCAACTTTTTCTAATGATATTCCTTCCAAATTTATTGGTGGTAAATTAACTGGTTGTTTGCTGACGACCATGATCTTGGTTTTTGAAGTGTTAAGCTTCAAGCCGTATTTTTCAGATATTTCTGTGACTCTTTGATGAGGAGCTGAAGGTCTTCATGCTTACTGGCAAGCAGAACTGTATCATCAGCATATCTTAAATTGTTGATCCAAACACCATTTACTTTGATGCCAGCATCGATGTTCTCCAGTGCCTCATTGAAGATTGACTCAAAGTAGATATTGAACAACAGTGGAGACAGAATACATCCCTGTCTGACCCCTCTTCGTATTTCTGCATCAGCTGAGTATTTTTGGCCCAATGGGAAATCTTATGGAAAAGGGTTGAAAGATTAGTATCTTGTTTATGGTACAACATGAAGAAAAATTTTCGGGAGTTTTCTGAAAAGGAACCTCAATTGATCTTTCCCCATCTACCATCAAATAATTGGAATACTTTATATCTGATATATTAAACTAAGGGCTTGTTTTGAAGATTGGGAAGGTCTTCTCATATTCCATTCTGTACAAAAACTACTTTATGTCTGAAATTCTTGATGCAATAATGGTAGTAACTGTAAATCCAAAGAGAGAGAGAGAGAGAGAGAGAGAGAGAGAGAGAGAGAGAGAGAGAATATACTATTGAAGATAGCTTCTCAAGACAAAGCATTTGTGACCTTTTGGTTTGGGCCACTGCTTAACAAGACTTCAGCAATTTGCAGTTTCTACAGCTTCATGTCTCTGTATACTGCCAATTATCTTTAGCAAGGAATAGAATAGACTTTATGTCATTATCCCTTTATCACTGAAAGGATATCCTTGAATCAAACAATTTAGAATACAAAAAAATCCAAGTAAACTTTATTCTAAAAGTGCTCCCACCTACTCACAGATCCACAATCACACTGTGATTCACACTACAACTCAGACTGGTTGCCAATTATCTGAGGTTTCCATGGCAACCTTTCTATGCCGAACTAAATTTCATCTTTCTATTTGAAGTTCAGTCCCTTTAAAGTAAGAAATGTCCAGCTTTGAAACAGAGCATTACCTACTAATGCAACCTGGAAGCTATATTGTCTGTTAAAATAGAGGTACTCAACCCCCAGTCCACAGCCCGCTACCAGTCCGTGGCCAACTGGGAACCAGGCTGCACAAGCAGCAGGCGAGCGCGCAAAGCTCCATTTGCACAAGCGGTGTGTATGCAAAACAAATCCCCTCTCCCCCTTCCTGCTGCTGTTGCCAGTTCCCAGAGCTGGAAAGGCTGGGGACTGCTATGTTAAAATACATCCTTTATGGGTAGTCCTCAACTTACAGCCACAATTGACTTCAAAACTTCTGTTTCTAAGCAAGACAGTTTTATTGTTAAGTGAATCATTTTGGCATTAAATGAATCTGGCTTCCCCCATTGATTTTGTCGGAAGCTGACTGTGAAGGTTACAAATTGTGTTCACATGACTCCAGGACAGTGCTGCAATGGTTGTAACTGTGAAAAACACTTTTTCAGTGCCGATGTAACTTTGAACACTACACTAAATGAATGGTTATAAGTCGAGGACTACCTGTAGTTGGACTAGCCTGGATACTTTGTTCTACACATATAGCCAGTTCAGTGATAAAGAAAAGCAACATTTCCCTGCTATATAAATAAGGTTGATTGATGATATAGGCCAGGATTGCACACTTTTCCTGTCCTCTCTCCCCCCCTTTTAATTTTTCCTGTGCCAGAAGAAACTACATTAAATTAATCATAATTTCCCATACAATATACACTTGGGAACTTTTAGTTTTAAAATTATAGCAAGACCAAATCAGGAATCAAGGCTTCCGGTTCCGGATCGCGACACGCGCAGTCGCACGGAGAGAGCCGTCTCTCCCACCGGCTGCTTTCCCTTCGCCGGTAGACCCTTAACCGGGTCGAAAGTCACCCCGTAGAGGCGACCACCGCTTGAGGAGGCTCCTGCTTGACTGGGGAAGAGCGGCAGCTCTCCTTAGTTCGAGCTATCTCCTTAGGGCCATCGGAGGAAAAGATCGGCCAGCAAAATGGACGATCACTTCGTCGCACCAGCTGAAAGCCAGAAGAACAACTAAGCGTAAAGAACCCCCGTGGAGAATCCGGGTGAGACCTTTCCTACCCCTTTTTTCCCTAATTACTCTCCTGTCAAAAGCTTTTGTGTTTGAATTACTTCCCTGCTGTGAGGGAGCAGCATTTGGGCATTCGGGAAAAACAGCTTTGGGAAAGAAAAAAAACCAGTTAATTTTTTATGGACTATTTAAATTTTGGAATACTGAGGGGACCTGAAAACATTTTATTCTTGATTGTTATTGTTATAACTACGCATCTATTACTTTGGAGAGGCCTTTCTTCATCTTTTTCAACACAAAAAATAAAAAATCTATTAATTTGGAAAGAAAAAAAAAGATTTTATGATCTGCTGAGGACATCTTGTGTCGAAAAGTGGTACTGCAATTGTATATTTTTTTATGGCTGGGAATGGCTATGACCTTCAAAAGAGGATAAGCATAAGATAACCGAAACAGCTGGTCTATTGAAAATTGGAGGTGAACATTTGTTTGATTTCTACGAAATAGAGCCTTCTCTAAAAGATTAAAAAATCTTTCTACTACTGATATGGAACCTAACACACAGCTGGACTATGAGCTCATATTGGAAAAAATTTTGGAAGCCACAGAGGATATGAACTCTTACTTTCAAACTTTGACAGATCAAATCATAGACCGAAAGACAGCGCGGAAGAAGCAGATTGGCGCCAAAGAGATTAGTGAACAATATGTACAACCTAAAGAGGAACCACGTCAACAACTCAACTATGAAACTACACTGAGAGAAACTGTGGAAACCAAAGAACAAATTAACTTTATACAACTCCAAACGCAATCTATGGAGAAGCCTGATGATCAAAGAATAACTTTAACGGAGATGTCTGAAGCATTAACATCAACAGAGACTGACACTCAGATACAAGTTATTGAAAATTGTGAAAAGGTGGATAAACAACTGGCAAATATAACATGGAATAAAATGGCTTTTACCATCCAAAGGCTACTAGAAGAAAGGAAAGAGAACTTTGACCAATCTGAAGCGTTAAAGAATATGGACCTTTTAATATTGTGGTTTGGTGATGCAGGAATTTTATTATGGAAACCGTTATGGCACAGAAAGAAACCTAGAGTTAGATTTAAAAATGTATTTTAAAGTTTTATTTAATGGGTTTAAAAAGGCTTTGATTTTTTGACTGAGTTAATATCTAATGGAGCACGTGAAATTTCTAAGAGGATACCCTTTGTAACAATACTTTGTTTTAAACATGATAATTACTGGAGAGGTAAACTTTATTTACTGGTTTAAAAAGATTTTCATAGAAATAGATGAATTGATAGAATATATACTTAAATTAGATAGAAATCTATTTGTTGGTTTGATATTTTTACTTTAAGATAATTATTTTGAAATAGAAGGAGAACAAGAGGGATGGGTGACAAGAGAAGAAATGGTATTAATGAAGAAAATATAAGAATATTATTGCGGGAATAATATACCAGATATAATTACTATGTAAAAAAAAAAAGGACACCCGAAGTGTTAATAATATGTCTATCTAAGGCCAATTGGAATATGGTAATTGTAAGTTAGTAAAGCTTAAAAACAGGACCTGGATCTTTAGAATTGAAATGTGAGTGATATTTGATAGGATTGTTTGAAGCTTATATAGAAATGTATTAATCTGAATGTGCAAGACTAAATGAGGGAATTAGAGAGGGAATTTTAAATGAATTGATTTGGGCTATATATTTGTGATTGTTTTTCTTTTCTTTTTTGGATGTTCAATATACCCACCTCCACGGTGGTTCCTAAGCACTCTGATGTAACCCTTTTACCCCTATAAAAATCTAATAAAATATATTTAGAGGGAAAAAAAATCAGGAATCAAATCATTTTCTTGGGTATAATACAAGTATTGCATAGAAATGCATAAAACATGATATTACACAGGATACAAATATTGTATCCACATAACATGTTAAGAATGGGAAGAGAAATTGCTGCCAGTTTCATTTATTTTTGAATTACAGAGTTTTCACTGTTAAAACTAAAACTCAGATTGTTCTATCTAGACTCTGTAAGAAAGTCAAAACGTTCTATTGGTACAATTTACATGTAGCCCATGTGGCATAGCAGTGCCCAACCTTGGCCAACTTTCTTCCATAACAAGTTTTATTAGTTTTTGTTTGTTTTACAGCCAAGTGCTTGTAACACATCGTGGAGATAGGGCACTCCATAGAACACAACAAAAAATACAGTCATACATATACAATTTAAACTACTACTTTAAAAGTTCCCTCTTATGGTATACAATTCGAGCATTCCTAAAATATAAATTGTTTCTCACCTCTATCTATTATTCCAATTTCAATTTATGCTTCTCAATCAAATTATATCTCTTATTCTATTTCACATACATATTATGTAAATAAACATGAATTTATATATTTTAAAACTATTGCATTAGACCTAGTAATATAATAACATTATAATAATAATAATAGGACAATAATTATTTCTATCATAAACAAGTAATATAACTATTATATCTTAATATTTCTCAACTATATTCTATTTCATATATTCTATCCAATATTTTCATAGATCAGTCCACGTCCCTAAAAGATTCCTCAATTGTTTCAATTTAATCCATTTAATACCTCACTAATTACCATTCAATTCTTTTAAATAAAAATATCAATAATATTTCACCAGTCTCAATCTCAATCTAACTCCTTTAATTATAAATTTTCCAATTTTTCTTATTGCCATTCCAAATCATAATCAAATCCATAATTTAAATCTAGTGTTGACTCATACCAAAGTAACCTTAAAGATCTCAAAAATATTAGTTCAATCAACGTCCAGAAGCCCTTTTTACCCATCAAATAAAATTTTAACTCTTATTTTTAAATCTAATTCTAGCTTTCTTTTTGTGCCAGGTAGGTTTCCACAACAGGGCCTCTAAATTCTCCCATCTTAGTAACTGGCTAAAGGCCTTTTCCCACCATTGAGTCCAATCATATTCTTTTTCTCTTTTATCCAGTGTTGTCTGTACTGTCATGTTGTCAACGTTTTTTGTGCCTCGTATTTGGAAGTCCAATCCTGTTGCTTTTAAAGTTGTAAATGTTTTAGTTGAGTTCTGCCTTTGATCATCAAAGAAATCCATCATGTAGGATGTGTCCTCTTCCTCTTCAATAAATTCAGTAGGTTCAATAGATTGTAAATGTATTCCATCCATCTCATTAAGTTGTAGATCTGATTGTCTATCATAGTCAATCAAAGGTTGAGCTTCAATTTTTAATTCTGAGTCCTCCTTGAAACTAAGCGATCTAATATGTTCTTTAAGTTCCAGTCTCGCTTCCAAGATTTTTTCTAATATAAGTCCATAATTAATCTGTGAGTAGGATTCCATCTTCTTTTTTTTTTTTTAAAGAAGTTCAGTTTAAAAAATAGATTGCAGCGTTATAAAATATAAAATGCAGACAGAGATATATTTCCAAAGAAAGATAGAGAAAAAAAAAACCAATAGTCAAGTCCAGCACAGAGATAAAAACTGGCAGTCAGTTGTTATGTTGTAATCCAGTCTGGGCATCACGCCAAAATCAGGAAGTGGGAGTTCAAATGGATCAAGTTACATTGTATCAGTCAAAGTTTCTGGGCTTCATGCCAAGTCCCAGGATGCATTGTATCCAAAAGAATCTACATAAGTCCGCCCAGAGAGCAAAAAGTTTTTTAGGCAGTACTGTTCAGGGGGGGGGGGAGAAAAAAAGAACATTCCACCCCCTCCCTAAGGATTTTCACCTAAACTGAAGATAAACAAGCCAAAAGAGAAAGTCACAATAACCCGGATGCTCGAGTTCCAACTGCTTATGTAGACAAAATAAAATAGTAAAAAAAAAACAATAATTGTTTTTCCAAAGCCCGTTTTCCCCAGTAATCAAACGCTGCTTTCTCAAAATAGGGAAATAGTTCTTAAAGCTGTTAGCAGGGAAAAAGGTAAATTAACAAGAGGGAAGGAAAGGTCTCACCCGGATCTTCCACGGTGGTTCTTTTCGCTTAGATGTTGCTGTGACTTTCGGCTGGAGCAGCTGAGTGATCGGCCATGTTACTGGCCGATCTTTTCCCCGTTGGCCCAAAGGTGGTTTTCTCGGACCGCAGAGGGAGCCGCCGCTCCCTCCGCGATCAACGAGTGCCCTCCTCTACGGTGGTCGCCCCTACAGGGCGACTTTCGACCCTATCCAGGGTCTACCGACGGGGGGAAACCGGACAGCCAAGAGAACGAGTTCTCTGCACGTCCGCGGGCACTGCGACCGGAACCGGAAGTCCCCTTGGCCAACTTTAATACAGGTAGTCCTTGAGGTACGAACCTAATGGAGCCTAGGATCGTACGTTGAAAAATTCGTCAAATAAATCAGACTCAATTTTACAAATTTTTAAAATCAAATTCATTAATTGAATCAAATGGGTCGTTAAATGAATGAAAATCTGACTTACCATTTGCTCTGATTTGTTAATTGATTGCTGCCCTCATTAACTGAACTGAGAGGCTTTCCCGCTGGCCGCACATAAGCTGTTTCTGATGCAGCCTTGGCTCAGGAACTAAATTGCCTCCAAGCAGGCTTGCAGCCATTGCAGTTGCTTTTTTAAAAAACAAACCCATTTGTTGTAGTCAGGTCAAGCATCTTCAGCTGCCCAGAGGGGGGGTTGGGCGGTAGTTTACAGAATTCTCCAATTGCAATTGCTTTTTAAAAAAACCACTTGCCACTAACTAGCTTAAGAGTCTCCAGCCAGGCATACAGAGGGAGATGGGGGAAGGTTTTAGAAGAACTCTTGGTTTGCAACAGTAACAGAGATGGAAGGGACCTTGAGGTCATCTAGTCTAACGCATAGCTCTCACAAGAGCATTTCTGATAAATGCCTATCCAGTCTCTTCTTAAAAGCTTCCATGGATGGGGCACCCACAACTTCTGGAGGCAATTTAAATTTAAAACCTACAAACTACAGTAATATACACTAATCTCCAAAATAAAAGAAAGAAAACTGTTGTAAGGACCCACTTCAACTAACCACCCAAGAAAGCAGAACTCTTGAAATAGGCATTGTCTCAAAAGGATACTTTTATTAGGGTCAGTGACAGTAGGAAAGTGAAGGCGAGATCTGGGGAAAATCCCATGCAAACGGTATAGTTAAGCAAGCAATATTCCTCCTCCCACCAAAGTCATAATGTTCATTTGAAATTCAGCCAATCCACAGGTGTATGATGTGCGGGTAACTGGCACAATTGGCACGCATCTCAAGGTCTTCTCCAGCTTTTGTTTCTCTGTAGCCATCTCCCTGATAAGGGAGACGCATTCCTTTCTCAAGGATAGAGGGAGGAGAGGGAAAGTAGAAAGCGAAAGTTATCCCAAGCTCCCCCTCCCCCCAGCAGAATGGCAGGTCCCAAAAGTAGAATATATATGCATGGGAAGCACAGAGCTTTTGGGGACCTCCCCTAGAAGAACGGTAAATCCACTAGAAAACAAAAAGGGAAGGGGAACAACAACAATATAGAAAGTCAGTGAGGTTTGTCAGTATATTTAGAATGAAAGCGTTTTAAAAGTGTAGGGGCCCTAATGTGTCTCTTGTATACCCACTCATTCTGGGCAGAATGGAGGTTCTTCCAAGCCACTAGGTACTGTGTCACCCCATGGGGTGTTCGAGAGTCTAAATTGTCTTTGATTTCAAAATGTTGTTCTCCCCGATAGGTGTAGGCACCGGTGGTACAGGAGGCCTGATATTGGAGGTAACTTCTGGTTTGAGCAAACTGCAATGGAAAACAGGGTAGATTTTCCATAGATTCTTTGGCAAATCTAATTCAACAGTCACAGGATTGATAAGGTGTTTAACTGGAAAAGGTCCTATAAATTTAGGCCCCAATTTCTTTGAAGGTTGTAGAGATTGTAAATATTTCGTAGAGAGGAATACACAGTCCCCAATTTTATATGGTTTCTGCTCTACTCTTCATTTGTCAGCTTGGGTTTTATAGGCCTCCCTGGCTTCATCCAGGGTCTTCCTGACCACTGGTCAGGTGTTTTGCAATTGTTTGATCTACTCCTGCAAAGAGGGGATCTCAGGTTCTTTGGTGGGGAGTTCAGACATGGCCACAAAGGTTTGACCATTTGCTACTTGAAATGGAGTGAAACCAATACTAGAGTGTACAGCATTATTATAGGCAACCTCAGCAAACGGTAGCAATTTGGCCCAATTGTCTTGTTGGTAATTAATAAAACATCTCAGGTACTGTTCTAGAACTGAGTTAAGCCTCTCTGCCCCATTCGTTTGAGGATGGTTAGAAAATGATAGCCCCTGACTAGAACCCATTAAGTCCAAAAAAGCCTTCCAGAACTTAGAAGTGAATTGAACCCCTCGATCTGAAATTATACATTGTGTAGCCCCATGAAACTGATATATGTTCTGCACAAAGAGTTTAGCTAAAGTCTTTGCAGTTGGATGCATGGGATGAAGTGAACTTGTCTGGAGAACAAGTCTGTTATAACCCAAATTACAGTGTTTCCAGCACTTTCAGGCAGCTCTACGATGAAATCCATAGAAATCTCTCTCCAGGGTGCTGACAGACTTGCCACTGGCTGCAGCAGTCCTGAGGATTTCCCTTGTCGCCTCTTGGCAGCTGCACATGTGGGGCAACTGGCCACATAGCTTTCTATGTCCTTTTTCAATGCAGGCCACCAAAATTGTCTCTTAATAAAATGTAAGGTTTTTACAAAACCAAAGTGTCCAGCAGTTTTTGAATTGTGTCCTGTTTGCATCACTTTAAATCTCAAGGCTGCTGGGACATAAAGTTTCTCACCAATCCATGCTAATCCATCTTTTAATGCACACAGGTTATTATGGTTGTGAAACCATTCATCTATTTCTAAGGCAGCTTTAAATTCCTGTAATAAAGTATTTCTAACAGGTTCCACTGGTTTTGATTGGGCCCTAATGGTTACAGGGGCTGCCAGTTGATGAGGATGTAGAAATGGTTTGGCCACTTCTGCTTTCTTACTGTTATATTGTGGTAACCCGGATAAGGCATCAGCTAGAAAGTTCTTCTCCCCAGGGAGGTAATGAAGTGTAAAATTGAAGCGATGGAAATGTTGATACCACCTTGCTTGTTTAGGGGAGAGTTTTCTGCGTGTTTTCATGGCTTCAAGATTGTTATGATCAGTCCATACTTGAAATGGTATTTTATTTCCTTCGAGGAAATGCCTCCAAGTGAGCAAAGACCACCGTACAGCGTAGGCCTCTTTCTCCCATGCTGCCCATGGGAGTATTCTTGAAACAGGCATTGTCTCAAAAGGATACTTTTATTAGGGTCAGTGACAGTAGGGAAGTCAAGGCGAGATCTGAGGAAAATCCCACGCAAACGGTATAGTTAAACAAGCAATATTCCTCCTTCCACCAAAGTCATAATGTTCATTTGAAATTCAGCCAATCCATAGGTGGTATGATGTGCGGGTAACTGGGACAGTTGGCACGCATCTCAAGGTCTTCTCCAGCTTTCGTTTCTCTGTAACCATCTCCCTGATAAGGGAGACTCATTCCTTTCTCAAGGATGGAGGGAGGAGAGGGAAAGTAGAAAGTGAAAGTTATCCCAAGCTCCCCCTCCCCCCAGCAGAATGGCAGGCCCCAAAAGTAGAATATATATGCAAGGGAAGCACAGACGTTTTGGGGACCTGACAACTGTAATGTCCTGCCTCAGCTAGTGCTCCCAAGAAAGCAGAACTCCTGAAACTGGCATTGTTTTAAAAGGAACTTTTATTGAGAGACAGTGATAGCAGAATAGCAAGGCAAGATCTGAAGAATTCCCACATAAAACACTACATTAAAACTCTCCCTTCAAAGCCCTCCCCAGTGCCCGATGGTTCAGTATGATTTCGGCCAATCCACAGGTGTGAAGTTGTTATGGGACCCAAAGTGATAAATCTGCAGTTTTGTTTTCATCCTGATCTCTTCCCAGCAGAGTAGAGATAAGACAAATAGCCCGGGGCACATTCCTCCTCCTTTTAACACCTCAAGAGATGCATCAAAGGTGAAAGAACAAAGTAAAGGAAATGCATCCCAAAGCCCACAGAGCTCCCCCCCCCAGAGAGCGAGACCTCCCCCCTCCCAACAGAATGGCAGTACCTGAAAACAAAATGAAATGAATATATAATTTGAGGGTCTGACAGAAACACAACGTTATAGAATGCTTTGTGTAGATGTTGGCTACCATTTCTACAAGCAGTTTCAAGGCAAATACAAACAAACTTTATCTTTGCAAAGTACTGTACTTACAAACACAATAGTTTGCAAAGTACAGTACTTAAAAAGAAGCAGAGCAGTTCCCAAAGTGCTTACAAACAGTACAGTACTATAGAGTAATGAAAAAGAATATTTTAAAATACTTACAGAAGCAATTCTAGCATTCCAGTCCTCAAGCCCAGGCAGCAGCAGATCCTCCACACAGCACCAAAAAACCAAAAACAAACTCGACGCTGGCTGCAAAAATCATCTGATCCTGTTTGGCCCTGTGACCAGGGACAAAAAAAAAACCCTGCCGGCTTCAGGAAATTGCATTTGTAGCCCGAACGGCCCAGGCAAGTCATAGAGTTAAAAATGGCCGCCCTGCAGCAGTGACTGGATCCAAGTCACATGGCTATAGAGGCCTCTTTTTGGTCGCAGTTTTGAATGTCTAATGTAAGTACCCTTTCTGAATAAATTTATTTTTGTGAAAATTCACTAAATAAACATTCATACCTAAAGGATTATCTGTATTTGCGCTGGCTGGGGAATTCTGGGAGTTGAAGTCTTCAAGTCTTAAAATTGCCAAGGTTGGACATCCCTGGTATAGCATATTTTTTGATATGCTTACTCCATTCATTTTCCAGGCAAATAACTAGTTTGTTCTTAGTCTCAGCGCACTTCCCTACGTTCCTAGCAATCTATTGTTTGTTCCTTGAGATGGGAGGAAAGTATATATCACTTTTCACTGCACTAGTAACATTCCTCTTGCTGTCTCTGTGAAACATGGCCATACTTAGGCCAGGTTTGGGAGGGAGATTATTGTGAGTACTGCTGTCAGGAGTAATAGTGATGCTCTCTAGCAAGCGCAGGTGTAAAGGAAAGGAAGTAAAGGGGAGAGGAACAGGCAAGGCAAAGGATCCTCATTTGAGAAAGAGAGAGACAGGCAAGTAAGAAAACAATGAGGGGGAGGTTACAAACAAGGTTACAACTGGAAGGATCATTGTGCTGATGAAGGCAGTGAACTGCTACGGATTACAGTGGGAATAGCAATCTCATGAAATATCTCACAAGATCAGTATTTTTCTGATCCAAGGAAAAATCAGTGGTTAAATACATAATTTGGGAGCTATGTCAAGGTCTTAATGAATGAACCCTAAAATTAACGCCCCCTAGCAAGCTTATAGTGTATTTTGAGTATTGGATACAATTATAATAATTAGTAGTCCTGTACAGTTTTTGCAGTTATCAGTAGAATCCCAAAAGGTAGTTCAGTTTACACAATCCTGGGAAATGATATAGCTGCTTTAAAGAGCTGTAGACAGATATTGTATTTGCACATTCCAAAGCAATCTTTGGATTGAATCCTGAATACTAAGTATCCTAGTAATCAGGAATAATATAAAAAGTGTGGAACCATAGATACTGTATTGCAAGAAGCACAAGAGCTTATCTATTCTTTTTGTGACACAGATGTAAAGATGACAATAATAATGGATCTAAGAAATATTTTTATATATGATTTTTTTTGGCATTTAAACTCTTAAATTAAGCTCTAAGTATTTTTAATCCTGAAAGAAATATGTTGCCCAATTAATTTTCTATTCTTCATAGAATTCTAATTCTGATCTATCAGACAGTCCATTAATCAATCAAAGAAACAATGTTTTTTATATTGAAACACAAATGTCATAAGTCTGTTACACAAACTGAGTACGCTTCAGAGAAGAATTTTAAAGACCAGAAACTTTTTTTTAAAAAAATGCCAGACAATGCCAAACAAATTTCAAACAATCTTTACTGCCTGAAAAGACCATATGATACACAAGGAGTTTCTGTTTTGGAAATATTAACTTACAGTACAAGTTTAAGCTACTTAAGTCCTAGTATCATTAATAAGGGTCATGTGGCTGATAACACAGGCCCATGCTAACATAAAAGCTTATTTCCCAGAGATTTAATCAGAGAAGGATTCTTTATGGGGTATTGAAAGTGTGAGCCACAAAGCCTTGTTCAGTTGTGAGAATATTTCAGGAGATTGAAATTGGGGGTGGGTGGATAGCTTGTTCAAAAATATTTTGATTGCATTTAGCAGAGTGGAAGTTTTTAGTTTTTGTGCAACTTAGTAAAAAAATGTGAATCCTCCTCCCCCCTCCTCCACAAAAAGTAGATCATTGCCAGAATTCAGTCCCCCTGCCTAGACTAATCCCAAGAAGCCTGGACAGGAATGATGTCCAGTGAAAGAGATCTAGGGCTCTCAAGAGGATAATTCTTTTTCTGGATAACAATTTATGCTACAATTTATTTCTCCATAGGGAAAAGCAGGATTCCAAAATAACATCTTAACACCCAACAAATATATAGACTTTTAGGGTTTTGTTGAACCATGGTAGTGCAGTGGTTAGAGTGTAGTATTGCAGGCAAACTCTGTCCACAACCAGCAGTTTGATCCTGACCAGCTCAAGATTGACTACAGACCTATCAGCCTGACCTCAATACCTTGGAAGATTCTGGAAAAGATAATCAAGCAACGAATCAGCGAACACCTAGAGACAAAAAAAGTCATTACCAAAAGCCAACATGGGTTTGTCAAAAACAGATCATGCCAGACAAATATTACTGCATTCTTTGACCAGGTGACAAAATTAGTGGACCAGAGGAATGCTGTGGATATAATTTACTTGGACTTCAGTAAGGCATTTGATAAAGTAGACCACAACCTACTACTTGACTACTAGATGGATTGGTAGCTGGCTGACCGGCCGTACTCAGCGTGTGGTCCTCAATGGAACTGCATCTACATGGAGGGAAGTGTGTAGTGGGGTGCCCCAGGGCTCTGTTCTGGGGCCAGTGCTCTTCAACATCTTCATCAAAAATTTGGATAAGGGGATAGATGGGGAACACATCAAATTTGCAGACAACACCAAGCTGGCAGGAATAGCCAACACTCCAGAAGATAGGCTTAAGATACAAGAGGATCTTGACAGACTTGAACATTAGGCACTATCTAACAAAATGAAATTCAATGGTGAAAAAAGTAAGGTTCTACATTTAAGCAAAAAAAAAACCCAAATGCACAGGTATAGAATAGGTGGTACCTTGCTCAATAGTAGTAACTGTGAGAGGGATCTCGTAGTCCTAATGGACAATCACTTAAATATGAGACAGCAGTATGCTGCAGCTGCCAAAAAAGCCAACACAGTGCTAGGCTGCATTAACAGAGGGATAGAATGAAGATCACGTGAAGTGATAATACCACTTTACAATGCCTTGGTAAGGCCACACTTGGTATACTGCATCCAGTTTTGGTCACCACGATGTAAAAAAGATGTTGAGATTCTAGAAAGAGTACAGAGAAGAGCAACAAAGATGATTAGGGGACTGGAGGCTAAAACATAAAAGGAACGGTTGTTGGAATTGGGTATGTCTAGTTTAATGAAGAAAAGGACGAGGGGTGACATGATAGCAGTGTTCCAATATCTCAGGGGTTGCCACAAAGAGGGAGTCAAGCTATTCTCCAAAGCACCTGAAGGCAAGACAAGAAGCAACGGGTGGAAATTAACCAAAGAGAGAAGCAACGTAGAACTAAGGAGAAATTTCCTGACAGTTAGAACAATTAATTAATGGATCAACCTGCCTCCAGAAACTGTGAATGCTCCAACACTGGAAGTTTTTAAGAAGAGACTGGACAGCCATTTGTCTGAAATGGTATAGGGCAGTGATGGCGAACATTTTAGAGACCAAGTGCCCAAACCGCAACCCAAAACCCACTTATTTATCACAAAGTGCCAGGGCTGCATCAGCATTATGGTGCCCTCGGGGGGTGGGGGGCATGGGCCACTGGGTGGGCATGGGCCACTGGGTGGCTGTGGCTGTGGTGGTTACAGCAGACTGGGTGGGCATGGCCTGGGTGGGCATGGCCACCTTGATGTTGCTCGTGGGGGGATGCCTGTGGGGGCCGGGCAGGGTTGGGAGAGATCCAGGGGGTCTCGGGTGGGTGGGGTGGTGGGCAGGAGGCTCATTCTGCAGGGTGGGGCAGGAGGCAGGGTGGGGTACCATTGCTGCAGGGCAAGGCAAGGCGAGGCAGGGGCTGGTGCAGCTGCTGCCTGACACCATCAGCCCCCGCACACAGAGGCCAGCGAGCGCATGGGGGCCGATGGTGTCCGTCAGCAGCCACAGCCTGCCGGCTCCTCGACCGGCGCACTCTGGGGCTCCGCAGCCCACTGTCAATACTGGGCCAGCCCTCCAGCAGAAGGCGTCGTAGGGGAGCGGGGAGGCACATGATGCAGACAGCCAGATGCGCCTACTTTATGTCATCTGTTTTTGCTTGCGGTTGGAGAGCAGGTCGCTGCTGGTCATCTCCTCGGCCCCCTCACAGAACTTGCCCTTGGCCCGTGTGTGGAGCATGTTCCCCTTGCGCACCCAATGCACCTGGGCCCCGCTTTGGGCTGGCAGCGCCAGCAGCTCGCGCAGGTCCATTAGGCCGCCGCCACCACCCGGAGCACCTGGCCTGCCCAGCATAAAGGAGGTGAAGCAGCCAGCTAGCAAGCTTGAGTAGAGGTGGTAGAGTACACCCATGTCCAGCAAGCCAAAGGACACCCCGAGTGGGGAAAGTCGGATCTCCATCGGCGCCATGGCCCCCCAGTCCCAGCTAGGATTGCGTGCCTCCCCCCATCTCTGCTGGGTCTCCTCACTCGGTACCTACCACGGCCGCCAGCTGCTCGCGCAGATCCATTAGGCCCCCGCCCAGTGCTGCAGGCCTGCCCAGCATGAAGGAGGCGAAGCGGTCGGCTAGGAAGCCCCGTGTGGAGGTGGTAGAGCTCACATAGGGGCAGCAGGCAAAAGGCCACTCCAAGTGGGGAAAGCCAGATCCCCACTGGCATCATGGCCACCCAGGCCCAGCAGAGATGGGGGAGAGGCACGGAATCCTAGCTGCGACTGGGGGGCCATGTCGCCAATGGGGATCCAGCTTTCCCCGCTTGAGCTGGCCTTTGGCTTGCTGGGTGTGGGCGTGCTCTACCACCTCTACTCGAGCTTGCAAGCCGGCTGCTTCACCTCCTTTGTGCTGGGCAGGGCTGCTGCTCCAGGTGGCGGCGGCCTAATGGATCTGCACGAGCTGCTGGTGGCAGCGGCGCGCGTGCCCACAGAGAGGGCTCTGAGTGCTGCCTCTGGCACATGTGCGATAGGTTCGCCACCACTGCTATAGGGTTTCCTGACTGAGCAGGGGGTTGGACTAGATGACCTCCAAGATCCCTTCCAACTTTATTATTATTATTCCATCCTTCCAAGGTCAGTAAAATGAGGACCCAGATTGTTGGTGTTCTGTTTCTTGCCGGGTTCAGCATTGAAGAGGCACGAGTAGTAAACAGGTACTTCTTTACTGAAGACAAAACAGAACTCAGAACAAGCTGGCTCTGCCCCTATTTATACATTGAGCTTGGGGCGGTGTCAGCCAATGAATGCACTGTATTCTCCCGCGCAAATGCACACTAATCCAGCTTGCAGACAGCAAGTCTGGCTAGCAGGCCACGTGGTCTGCTAACGGTCCCAGTGCAGCTCCCTGCACCTGCTTCATAAGCAAAGCTCAGTACATTATACCCCTCCCCTCCTGGTTCTTTAACACATACACAATATTCTTGTTGTTCAATGGTTCAGACATTCAAAAGCACAATGACACTGAGTGATGCACAAGTCTATCATCACACTGGTCAGAAATAATAATATCAAAACAACCCAGTTACAAGAACATAAAAAAAAACATTCCCATTTTACAGACCTACAACATGATAGTACATAGGCATTACCATTTCCAAAGGAACTTACATAAGCATTTCAGTTGCAATAAAAATACATAAGCATTTTAAGCTTGCAATGACAGAAACCTCATGTAGTCCTTTAAAAACTTCGGTGGGCCTTTTGCCCACTCCAAATGTCTTGGAGCTGCTGCTAGCTCCTGATCTGCAAGCTCGCCTGCCAGGCTCGGCAGACCGGGGCTATTGGACCCGTCCGGTATGGGTAATGCCGATTCGTGAAGGCTGGCCTGTCCCGGTAGACCCAAGCCTTTGTCAATTCGCGGTTGGCTGGCCTGTTCCAGTAGGCCCAAACCAGAGTTCCGCGGTGGAGTGGAATCCACCTGATCGGCATAAGAAGCCAATTGGGAGCAATGTCCCATTGGTGCAATGCCTGAGGTAGTCGCAGCGTGAAAAGCCAGTTGAGAGCAATGGCCCATTGGCGCATTGCCTGAAGTAGGAGCGGTGTAAAAGCCGGTTGAGCGCAATGTCCCATGGCCGTAGTGCCCGAGTTAGGAGCCGCCTCATTGGCAAAAACCCCATTCTGTGAACGCAATGTCCCGCTTTCGCTGAGAGACTCAGATTCACGATCATGATCATGATCCCCCTCCCCCCGAGAGCAGAGTCAGGAGCGGAAGAGTGGCGTGGCAGCCTCCAACGCAGCTGGACAATGTGCCGGCGCAGCACATGACCGTCGTCCAGGGCCACTTCGTAAGAAAGTGGTCCAGTCACCTTACAAACCACAGCTACCACCCACAGTGCCCCTGGTGCATAGTTGCGTGCCCAAGCCGGATCGCCCACTTGCAAGCGCCTCGGTGCCTTCGGCTGCTGCACCTGCGATGCAACCCTATCAGGGTGTAAGTGATCCAGCTTTGTGATAAGGCGGCGACCCCATTGAAGCTCAGCTGGGCTCTTGCCCGTAGACATGCATGGCGTTGTGCGGTGGCACAGGAGGAAGTCAGCCAACCTGTGGCGCCAGTTGCCATGGGTAATCCTCTTTAAGGATTCCTTTGTAGTGCGAACCATGCGTTCCGCTTGGCCATTAGAGGCCGGATGAAATGGAGCTGATGTGGCATGCCTAATCATATTTGCTCTCAGAAAGGACTGAAACTCCAAGGAAGTGAACTGAACTCCGTTGTCGGAGACGACGACATCTGGGAGCCCATGCGTTGCAAAAATCCCCCTTAAAACCTGGATGGTCCTGGCATCGTAGTGGACACTAGAACGACCTCCAGTCACTTAGAGTGACTCTCCACAACAATGAGAAAGAGTTGCCCTTGAAAGGGGCCAGCGAAGTTGATATGAATTTTCGACCAAGAGACTTGTGAGGTCTCCCATCTATGTACAGGAGCCTGTGGCATTTCTGGCCAGGACTGCTGGCAAATGTGACACCTGTGGACCTGGGCCTCGATGTCTTTATTGAATCCAGGCCACCAGAGGTAGCTACGTGCGAGCGCCTTCATCCGGACTATGCCCGGATGTCCCTCATGCAGAGAATCGAGGAATCTAGTCCTCAGTGAGGTCGGGATTACTACCCTGCTTCCCCACAGGATACAACCCTTAAAGGTGGATAGCTCATGCTTCCTTTTCCAGAAGCTCTGGAAGTTAGTCCCAGGACATCCTGTGAGCACCCAGTTTAACATGCGAGTTAATGTGTTGTCGGTAGCTGTTTCTGCAGCAACGTCCCCTGCATTAAGGGGAGACTCTGGCAAATCCTGGATAGAAAGGATGTGGTTGGCCGGTGCAGGATCTGGCTCTAATTGCCGTAAGGGCAGCCTACTCAGGCCGTCTGCATGGCCCATTTCTCTACCCGGTTTGTGAACCAAGCAATAGTCATAAGCAGATAGAAATATTGACCACCTCAACATTCTAGGAGAGATGATTTGGGGTGTCTGCTTGTTCATTGTGAACAACCCCAGAAGCGGCTTGTGGTCAGTGAAGACCGTGAAATGGCGGCCATACAAAAAGTCATGAAACTTTTTGACGCCAGGCACAGTGGCCAATGCCTCTCTATCTATTTGCACGTAATTGCGCTCAGCAGCAGACAGAGTCCTGGAGTAATAGGCTATAGGGACTTAAGCCCTGAGGTGACTTAAGACAGCCCCGATCCCGTAAGGGGATGCGTCGCAAGCTATGCTAACTGGCAACTGCTTATTGAAATGAGCCAACACCGCATTAGAGGACAACAATGCTTTAACCGCAGCAAAACTCCTCTCGTGGATGCTTGTCCACTTTCATGGGGCCTGTGTGTGGGGGAGGAAAGCATGGTAGAAATTAAGGAGTCCCAGGAAGGCTTGAAGCTCTTCCTTCATCTTGGGACTGGGTGCCTACTGAATCGCTTTGAGCTTGGATTCAGCAGGATGGATGCCTTCGGCATCTATGCAAAACCCCAGGAATTCTGTGGAAGTGACTCCAATTTTGCATTTCTCCTGTTTGAACTTCAGCCCTGCTTCACGGAAACGCCGCAAAACGGCCCGGAGCCTGTCAGACAGGTTTTTGACTGATTCCCCTGCGATGAGGACATCATCGAAATATGGGTATACACCCGGAATGTTATGGAGTGTGCGTTCCATCACACTCTGAAAGATGCCAGGGGCTACATTCACCCCGAACTGTAGCCTTCGGACCTTGAAGGTGAGTCACAATCGTTTGGGCCTCTGCCGTGGCATCATCCACCGGCAGCTGCTGATAGGCCTGGGCCAAGTCTAATTTTGCGAAAATGCGACCTCCCTGTAGAGACGCCAGAATATGGCTGACTACAGGCACCGGATAGGAGTGCTACTTTGTTTAACGTGCATTTATAGTCAGCACAAATGCGGACTTCTCCATTGGCCTTAAGTGGCGTGACGATGGGGGTTTCCCATGGACTGCTATCAACTGGCTCTAAAATGCCTTGTTGCAATAGCTTGTCCAGCTCAGCATTAATTCTCTGCTTGAGAGCAAAAGGCACCTGACGACGCTTAATCCTTATCGGTGCAATAGAGGGAGCTAACCTTAGAGCAATTGGAGGCCCTTTGTATGCGCCTAACTCTGGGCTGAAAACATCAGCAAACTCTTTACACACCTCCGAAAGGCTCACCGTTTGCAAACTGTTTAGCCCCGTCACCTGAATTCCCAAAGCCTCAAAACAATCAAGCCCAATTAGGCTAGTGCGGTTGCCCTCGACAACTACGACGTCCAAAGGGCCCTTGAAGTTCCTAAACTGTACCCCGAGTGTGGCCTCCCCCTTGACGCTGACCCGGGAATTCTGGAAATCTGTTAAAATGAGGTTCGATGGCCTGAGCTTAACTCGTTGACCGCTTCTACAACAAATCTGCTTCAGTGTGCTTTGGGAGATGATTGACAGAGCTGAACCCATGTCCAACTCCATGTTGAAAGGAACCCCTTGCAACTTGACTTCGAGGTGTAGCTTTTTTTTGAGAGGGAGATGGGCACCTGTCTTAAGGACACTCCTCCTACTCGCACAGAAACCCACCCTGTTCTGACTGGGGATCCCGGTACCTTTCCAACGCAACTCTTCCGATAGGCCTTCTTTTCTGTGACCCAAACAAACGGCGGCAATGTGGCCTTGCTTGCCACACGTCCGGCAAGTTGCATTGTGGAACTGGCAGTTGGCCCGTTTGTGGCGGCCTCCACACCCGAGACACCGAGAGAAGGGAACTGCCTTGTCAAGTTGCCTTTGAGGCCTTCTTTCTTGAGGTTGTTGCAGCCGGTCGACTTCGTGGTCCTATTCGGAGTCTTCACCCCGCTCGGCGTTCTCTTGGTGGACTGTGTCCGAGCACGGAGGGTTCTTGGACAGCCGTGAGGCCTTAACAGCTCCACCAGCTGCTTCTTCGGCTGTTATTTCCCTCAACGCATCTTGAAATGAGACAGTTTCTCTAGCAAAGATCTTTTGCTGAAGTTCTCGGCTCCTCAGACCACAAACTAAACGGTCCCGTAACCGTTCTTCCAGGTCCTTAAATTCACATGGCCTCGAAGCTTGGCGAAGAGCAGCAATGAAATCTGCGGCGGACTCCCTGGGATGCTGGTCCCGCTGCTCAAAGGCGTGTCACCAACCGATGACCGAAAGCTTCGGCTCAAAATGCTCGAGTATTTTTTAAAGTTCAGCATAAGCAATAGACTCCAATGGCGCTGGTGCAACCAAGTTCTCCGCTATGTCGAATATGGCTTGACCGCAAACACACAGCAACGTCGCGGCCTTCAGCCCATCTTCCCGAACTTGATTTACTCGGAGGTAATTCTCAACCCTCACGACGTAGGAGCTCCATCTTTCTGGGTGAGCAACGTCGAATTCCGAGAGACGACCTATCTTCGCCATGGTGATTCTTTGGCGGCCTTTTCAATGCCTCGTGCTGCGCAGGCTTCCTGAGGGGTTCCAGGGTGGTTCCTTGAAGCATTCTCCTCCAGTGTTTCCGTACTGGCAGGCAGAGTGAGAAGAAGTTGGAACGCTGTCCCTCTAAGCGCTTGCTAGGCCTTTTCCTGGTGATGAGTCAGCCCTTCGATTTGTGGCAGCACGATCCCACCTTCGTCGCCAATGTTCTGTTTCTTGCTGGGTTCAGCATTGAAGAGGCAGGAGTAGTAAACAGGTACTTCTTTATTGAAGACAAAACAGAACTCAGAACAAGCTGGCTCTGCCCCTATTTATACATTGAGCTTGGGGCGGTGTCAGCCAATGAATGCACCGTATTCTCCCGCGCAAATGCACACTAATCCAGCTTGCAGACAGCAAGTCTGGCTAGCAGGCCATGTTGTCTGCTAACGGTCCAGGTGCAGCTCCCTGCACCTGCTTCATAAGCAAAGCTCAGTACATTACAGTTGGGGGCAATATGCTGACATTATAAACCACCCAGAGAGTGTTGTAAAGCACTATGGGCTGGTATATAAATCTAAGTCCTATTGTTCCTATTTTTCCTCATCTGAAAGCATTTTTTTTCTATATCAGTTAGCATATTTTATTGCCTTCTTCCCATTTTATTTTGACAAAATGTATTAAAGCCATAGAAGGGGAAATACAAAACAGGCAAAAAAATTAAGTCTTGTATACCAACAACGTTTGGAATTCTATCATTGATTATTTAAAATAAATTTACAGATGTCTGGTTATAAAGTAGTAAACTGCATTCACATGAAGGTGCATACATACACTTTTCTCCACATCAGAATTTCTGCTACGATAACAGCCACAGACTCTATTATTCACCCGACCTGCATCTTTAAAGGTGCAGCAGAAGAGAAGCCGCTTTTAGCTCCGTACTCTCAAAACAGAGATGACTCGAGATGGGGAAAAAGTGCCGACTCTTGGGGGGAAAAGTGCCGACAGCAATTCCCCCGCCCAAAAGGCAGAGGCGCTCTTTCCCACGAAGCCGAGCAGTAATACAGGAGACTCCGCTCGCCGTTTTCCACTCTGCTGTGACATTATTTAGTTCCGTTTCCGTGAGAAAGAGCGAGGAGCGCGAATTGGAACTGACCATCGCTTCGTTTTGATGTCGTAAGGAGGCTTGTTTTTTTTGTGTGTGTGGGAGTGTAAATTAGTTTCCTGGCTGTTTATTTTTAATTCGTCTGTTTTTCACTCTTGTTTTTAATAGTTGCCGCCTGTTTTGTTCCCTGCCTCTTCCGCTGTTTTTTTCCTCGTTTTAATTTTTTTCTTTTTTATAAGCTGCTGTTTTTCTTCTCTCCCCTCCCTCTTCCTTTTCCCCCCTCTGTAAAATAGTGTAGAGATGGTAGGTATTTTGTGTGTTGTAATAAAAATGTAAGGAAACTTGGGTTCAGTAGTACTCGTTTCTATGTTTTGCCTTCCTTCAGACTGCCCTGTGTATCCTACCAATTCCCTCTGTCCTCCCCTCCTCTCTTTTATTAAACCAGTTTCCTCGATTCCTCCGGAGGTGCCTTAAAGATGAACACACGCATGACTGTATATGCACACACACCTGTGACTACACTCTAGTCTTCAGGTGAACCTTTAAGTTTTCAAATGAGCTTGCTACAACAGGCTTAACACAGCTCCTGTTTAGAGCTACTTCCAATCCGTTCGATTTGAGCTTTTTTCTTTCCTCTTGCCTCTGTTAGCACTGATGGTCAGAAGGTCAGGACAGCAGCTCTCAACAGAGTTTGCTCGCATTTTCTTTTTTCTTTTTTTTGTGTGGTACAAACAAGTCTGCCTTTCTCACTGTTGAGGTTTATGACTGATATAATAAAGTATTTGCTTTATAGAAATTTATATTTGCTTTGATAGAAATTCTACAGAGTTCAGGGGAGCTTACTTTGAAAAATAAAAAGTAATTTAAAGATATTCTCAGGGCATAGTCACCTTACTATTTATTATTTTGCCTATTTAAAACACATTTGCTAAATCTGATTCATTCCAAATATGTTAACTAAAACACCTGTTTCTAATCATTATGATTATGCTGTCTCAGGATAGTGAGAGTTGGAATCAATTTATCTGAAGGAATCAAAATGGAAAATGCTCCATATAATTATTTTGAACCTAGCGATACAAATATCTAGCATATTATTACAATAGTAGTTAGAAGCATTGGTTTAATGCGGATTTCCTATACAAGATATGAGGCCTATTCCTCAGCAAGAATATGTCTAAAATCACAACATATCCTATGTTTTCTGGAAGCTCCCATTCAGTTCAGTAGTACTTGCTTAAAAGTAAATATCAAATTATGAACTTAACCGTTTATGACCAATACTACAATGTGTTGCTTGCTCCTTTTATTAGTTTTTGTACCAAAATCTTTAACCTTTATTAGCTACCCAAATTGCAGTATGCATGCCCTGTCTTATCCTCTTCTATTCTTGATTGACATAGAAACTTTTGTGCAATGGCATCACAAGGAGAACTTGGAAACTGTTACAATCGCAAAAGACAGAATATAGCAATGGCCACAACAGGTACCAGAATGGCTGGAGGTAGGAAGCAGAGATGTCATGCAGAAGCACAAAAGCAGGTATCAGTAATATCTCCCCATCTCCATTCCCACACTATCCAAGATCTGGAGGTTTTGTGTCCTTCAACTATTGGGACAGACAAGAGTTCAAAATACCATTCTAGTATCATCTCCCATTCTCAGGCTCTTTGATACAATAACAAATGTTATTAATTCATACAAAGTGTTTTGGTCTCATCGCTTGTTATTTAGAAGCAGGGATTTCCTAGGATAGAACTTACCTTTAACTTAGCATATTTTTTCTTAGTTTGAATCTGTAAACAGTTGCACATAAACAATATGGAGAATTGTATATTCACTTTGCTGCTTATTTACTCCTTACTGCACCACTTTATCTGGTACAGATCAGAAGTTAGCCCACAGATTACATTCGACTTTTGGCTTCTTTTCCTTGTCTTAAAATGATAAATGTATGAGCTTATTTCTTCCTTGATTTTCTGTTTACTGGTAGGGTGAAAACATTAAAGAAGTAAAAAAAGTACAAGCTGCCACAGCAGATGTCTCTGATTGTATTCGCCAAGAAATTGAAAGCTGTTACCGGCTCAAGATGCCTGAAGACTTCTATCATTTTTGGAAATTCTGTGAGGAATTGGAACCTGACAAGCCATGTGGTAGATCTTAAATGTTTATCTTCTTTATATGAGTGTTTTTGTGTGTGTAGATATATATTTTTTATATAGATATAGATATATTTTTTGTGTTTGTGTACAATTTTATTTTAGGCATAACAGTATCTTCAAAATTCTGGTATTTATTTTAGAAATTTATGAGGCTACCCAATTGTATAATGATTCTGAGTGACATACAGTAAAAGTAATACAATTAAAATAAACAAGTCTACCTTCACCCCCCTCCAGAAAAGCAGACATTAAAATACAAACTTGCCACCCACTTTAACCCAATTCCTGTGGAAAGAACCAGGTTTTCAATGCTCTCTTGAACATAACTAGGGTGGAGACAAGATGGAGGGGAGGGAATAGCTCTCTAGAAGGCAGGTGTTGTGACCAAGAAGGTACACTTCTTAGGTCCCATCAGGTGACATTGCTTAATTGATGGGATCTGGAACATGCCAACTGTGCCTGATTGGCTCACTTGACTTCTTCCTGTCAATACATATTGGACATGACCACAAAGAACAGAGGGAAACCACCATAACACAATGTCTTTCAGTCTCTTCTGGTGGGCTAGAAGAATGCTATGGTTGATACTGTGGTTTGATATTATTTAATATCACTAGTAGTCCTTTCCACATGTAATATAAAATGTATTTATCCTTCACTTTTTTGGCTTATTTCTAATAATCACCATCCCATGTCAATCAGCATGTTCAGTTCTCTGAGGGAGAATCCCATTTTGGGATTATATATATGTATTTACTTTACCAGTCTTTTAGTTCTTCCAAGATGGCTGAACTATAGCTCTCTGCATGGACAAAGCAATTTTGGTTTTTTAAGGATTGGACCCTAATCTTTGAGAACAGAGAGAATTATAGATAGGTGTTCTTTTTTAAAAGCATACATTATATGAAAACAATAACAGTTTTGCATATTCAATATATTTAATTTTATGTATTTAAAACTGGCTGTAGGAAACATAATAATCAAACCCAGAAATTTTCATGTAATGTAGATCAGAGATCCAATACTTTTGTTTTAGTTAGAAAGTCTTTATTTTCTCCAACCTTTGTGTAACATGACCAGGAGGTAGTTATGTTAATTGAAGTTTGGTTTGTTTTTGCCTTGACTGATGGTTCTATGTTATTTTCATTGTTGGTTGTGTTTTATACTGTAACTGTTGTTAGCTGCCCAGGGTCAGTATGGTGAGCTAGGCAGCTATGTAAATTGAATAGAATAATTAAATAGTACTTTATTTTGTGAGCTTAATGAGAAAGTGAATCCAAAGCAAGTGTTAGATGCAACCTTTCCATTAATCCTAGAAGCAGAAAGGATAGTGGCCAAATAAGTAAAAACAATAGCACCTTTTAAATAATTTTAAATGTATATTTGGTATGGACAGTTATTATCATGAAACAATAGGTGTTTTTATGTTGTAGATGCTCTCAAATCAAGTATTGGACTTCAGCTTGTTGGACCATATGACATTCTTTCTGGAAAACACAATACTAATAAATCAAAAGAAATAAATTTTAATCTTCACTGGAGATTTTTTTATGATCCTCCTGAATTTCAGACAATTATTGTTGGAGACAATAAAACACAATTTCATATGGGATATTTTAGGTAAGAAATACCTTGGCCCCTGAAGAGGAGATATAATTCTTTAATGTTCTTCTTCCTACTGTTGCTTTAAAACAATGAGCAGAGCATTACTGGGATTTCCTTTCTAAGATCTTTTCATTCAGCAGGATATAAAGTTGAAAAACATTCCTAACATAATTTTTTTGAGATACTCAAAGGCTGTGTTGTTTGTCTTGGTGTGACATTAGGATGTTTAATTCATATGTACTTGCCAAGAATATTTTGGAATAGAATAAAAGGCATTTTGCCTTTGGGAACTTTTGATTTATTTTCCCGGTGAATTTAGATTTGGTATCTTCAAAATCTATTGTATGTTTGCTAGATTGTATTTCTTATCATCCAGTTTTGATTTAGACAACCTAGCTTACAAAGTTCACTTTACTGTTTTAAAAAAGATTTTTTCTTTTACAAATTTAGAATTATTCAATACAATAGAATTTATTTTCATTATTATACTGACTTCATTATACAAAATGTTTATTATGTAGAGGCATTGCGGATGTATTTTTGTAAAATTTATTCTCCATAAAAAGTTATATTTTCCAATGTAGTGAATTGCAAGGCTTTCACCTATATTGTCTTTATATTTTTTAATTAAGACTATGCCATAATTCTTGATAGAATTTGTGATCTTATTAGATATATTTTAAATTTACAGTCTAGCCATCCTCCTGACAGTGCTGATCCAGCTGTGTTAAGGGTATTCAAGTAGATTTCATAAAGTAATCATCTGATCTGGAAGCAATTTTTGATGTTCTGATTGGAATCCCATGTCTGAAACACAAAATACTTACAGTTTGAAAAATTAATTTAAAAATTTTCAGTTTGAAGGGTAGGTCTTGCATATATCCAGAGTTGATATGTGGTTTATCTTTTAAAATACTTTTATGGGTAGGAAAAATAGTGTTTGAGAAATCTCTCTACATTAACGTAGCTGCTTCAGCTCTAATTCTTAAAATGTGTTCAGTTCTAAATATCTTGTGTATTTTATAGGGATATACCAGATCAACTGCCAGTGTGGGTTGGTGAAACTGAAACCCAGAAAGGCTGTACAATTTATCAAGTTGGTGACAATATATTTGCCGCTGTAAAGTAAGAATTTAATATTTTTATCCTTTTAAAAAGAGGTTAATTTGGAAATAGCAGTCTCAGTTTGCAAGGGATTTTTCTTTTTTCTTTTACTCACATATAGCTAATGCTACTCCTTCATGGATTACTGCCTTGTCGTGGCGAAGGGGCTTGCGTAATTCAATGAAGCTATTAGCTATGCCGTGCAGGGCCACCCAAGATGGACAGGTCATAGCAGAGAGTTCTGACAAAATGTGATCCACTGGAGAAGGAAATGGCAACCCACTCCAGTATCTTTGTCATGAAAACTCCATGGACAGTACCAAAAGGCAAAAAGATATGACGCTGGAAGATGAGCCCCTCAGGTCGGAAAGTGTCCAATATGCTACTGGGGAAGAGCAGAGGGCTAGTACTAGTAGCGCCAGAAAGAGTGAAGCGACTGGGCCAAAGCCGAAAGGACGCTCAGCTGTGGATGCATCTGGTGGTGAAAGGATGCTGTAAAGATCTTTTCTCCATAGGAACCTGGAATGTAAGATCCATGAATCAAGGCAAGCTGGATGTGGTCAAACAAGAGATAACAAGACTGAATATCGACATCTTAGGAATCAGCGAACTAAAATGGACCGGAATGGGTGAATTTAACTCAGATGACCATCAAGTATACTACTGCAGGCAAGAATCCCTCAGAAGAAATGGAGTAGCCTTCATAGTCAATAAAAGAGTAGGAAAAGCAATACTGGGATACAATCCCAAAAATGACAGAATGATCTCAGTTCGAATCCAAGGCAAACCATTCAATATCACAGTAGTCCAGGTCTATGCCCCAACCATTGGTGCTGAAGAGGATGAAATTGACCAGTTCTATGAAGCCCTACAGCACCTTATAGAATTAACACCAAAAAATGATGTCCTTATCATAATGGGGGATTGGAATGCTAAAGTAGGAAGCCAAAAGATAACCAGAATAACAGGCAAGTTTGGCCTTGGAGTACAAAATGAAGCAGGGCACAGGCTGATAGAATTTTGTCAAGAGAATACGATGGTCATAGCAAACACTCTTTTCCAACAACCCAAGAGACGGCTCTACACATGGACATCACCAGACGGTCAACACAGAAATCAGATTGACTATGTGCTCTGCAGCCAAAGATGGAGAAGCTCTATACAGTCAGTAAAAACAAGACCAGGAGCTGACTGTGGCTCAGATCATGAGCTTCTTGTTGCAAAATTTAGGCTTAAATTGAAGAAAGTAGGGAAAAACACTAGGCCACTCAGGTATGAACTAAATCATATCCCTGATGAATATACAGTAGAGGTGACAAATAGATTTAAGGAATTAGATCTGATAGACAGAGTGCCTGAAGAACTATGGACTGAGGTTCGCAACATTGTACAAGAGGTAGCAACTAAAACCATCCCAAAGAAAAAGAAATGCAAGAAAGCAAAATGGCTGTCTGAGGAAGCTTTGCAAATAGCTGAGGAAAGAAGGGAAGCGAAAGACAAGGGAGAAAGAGAAAGACACACCCAATTGAATGCAGAATTCCAGAGAATAGAAGAGATAAGAATGCCTTCTTAAATGAACAGTGCAAAGAAATAGAAGAAAACAATAGAATAGGGAGGACCAGAGATCTCTTCAAGAAAATTGGAGAAATGAAGAGAACGTTTCATGCAAAGATGGGCATGATAAAGGACCAAAATGGCAGGGACCTAACAGAGGCAAAAGAGATTAAGAAGAGGTGGCAAAATTACACAGAAGAACTATACAAGAACGAGCTTAATGTCCCAGATAACCACGACGGGGTGGTCACTGACCTTGAGCCAGACATCCTAGAATATGAAGTGAAATGGGCCTTAGGAAATCTGAGCAACAACAAAGCTAGTGGAGGTGACAGTATTCCAGCTGAGCTATTCAAAATCTTAAAAGACGATGCAGTAAAAGTGCTACACTCAATTTGCCAGCAAATTAGCAGTTTATTGAAAAATATGTATAACAGAGCTTTTTTAATATTGTTATTGGCTTTTGTTTGTCTCAGCTTAGCATAAAATGTGATTCTTAAGAGTGTATGTTTCACAGAAAATTTTTGAATCAGTCTAGTTACGGGGTTGTTTTACATATATATTTTATCTTTTAATTACTATTTTAATATTAAAAGCTCTCCTGGGAAAACCTAGTCTTCAAAGTCAGCAGCATACAATTTAAACAAAAAATTAAAGAGAAAGTTATTATCAAAACTTTGTCCTGTTACAGTATAGAAATAGGTCAACATCCTGATTCTAGGCTATTTGAAAATTAAATTAGCTGATGTAAATCTAATAATCTTTATAAATTGATATGGATATGAAAGGATGAACACTTTATCTGTTGCCTGTTTGTTTAGAAACAGCTATTAGTCATTGGTAAAATTCTTTTCATAGAATTACATGAAAAATGTTTCCATCTCTTTATAACTTTTTCATAGTACTTCTGATAATTTGCAAGCACTTCTGATCATTAGAAGTCTATTCTGGTACACATAGCAGCAACCTTTGGGATTTCTATCAATTGTACTGTTTTGAAGTGTGCTTCTGTTAGCTAATAAAAGGCATGTTTGAGTCTTTTCAAGATAATGAGCTGTAGGATTTGTGTTCTTTTGTTTCAGGTTATTTTTGTCTAAAAAGCTTAAAGACCTGACTAATAAAAAGAGAAGTGGCTTATTAAGAGACACAGATGAAAAACTAACTAAAACAGCAAAACAATTGGGTTACTCACTGGAACAAAAAAGCTTGAAGGTGAAACAGCGAGATAAGAAGGTAAGATTTGATTTTTCCAAACTCAGTAAACTCTAATACAACATTTATCTTTTTCCTGGTTTGTGCTAAAATATGTTTACTCCTAAGTCTCTTACCAAATCAGAGAATCACAATTAATTCTTGGGGTCAGCACAGTAAAAGGAAATGGAAACAAGCATGCTTTAAACATTACAGATAACTTTAAGGCATATTCTTATCAGAGATGGGGTGAAAAACTTCAGTTCTCAGTTCCCATCCAGTCTTAAAAATGTAAAATATACGTATGTTTTAAGAATGGAATTAATCAAAAAATACTTATTTTATGTTTATTGGATTCCAGATAATATTTAGAACCAGTTGGATATCAGATTTTCTGGGCTGACATTGTAACAAATGTAAGGATTCTTTATGATTTGGTGTTTTACATTGGTTTCAAACTATAGCATATGTTAATACAATTTGGAGGGGGAAACGTAACCAACATATAAATGTATATTATCTTTCTATGATACGGAATTTGGGATTTTTTGTTTATTTTATCTTAATCACTATTATGTATAAAGATATTGTTTAGTTATTACAAATAGTCCTTGTTTAATGACTGTTCGTAGTTACGAAGGTGATGATAAAATAACTGCAACTAGCTCCTGCATTTATGACCTTTGCAGGTCTGTAAAGCAAAGGAAATCTGAAGTAAAATCATACGCACAATTTATTATTTATTTGTTAAATTTATGTGCCACCCATCTCATCTGAGACAACTCTGGGAAGCGTAGCTTACAAACATTAAAACTAGTACTCATTAAAAGCTTAGCAACCACTTCGCTTAATGACCAAGTTGCTGGTTCCAACTGTTGTTGATAAATGAGGATTGCCTGTAGCATAGTTGTTTGTTATATTTCACCAACAATAAATAGATGAACATCTGTCACCATTATATCTGCACAAGATCAGCTAAATTCTTTCTAGTGGTGAATTGCCTTTTCCACAAGATTCTACAAAGGTGGTAGAGCTCCTTAAAACTCTTTATGGCCATCTTGCAAGTAAAATCACCAGCATTCTCACTAATTTGTCACCATTGTTTTTGTTGCATGAATTGAGAAAATCCTACTGTTCTGAACGCAAATAACTTGTTCTTGTGGTTATGAGATGCAGCCAGAGTTAGTTTTTCTTCTTCAATAGGGCATTTGGTTGCTTGTCAGGAAATACGATGCAGCCTTGATAAATTATTCCTCTTAAGCCCACTTAATTTGCCAACTACTGTCTAGTCTATAAGCTTGCCATTTGTTTGATAATACAGTAGATAGGAGAGGTGACATTAGAGGGCAATTATTAGTGGAATCCCTAGGCAATAATCAATTTACCTAGGAGTCTTTTCTTATCTTTCAAATTAGCAGGATATCTTTATTTAAATGTGCACTTGACATTAATCAGTTAAACAACAAAAGCAAAACATATGCTTGGTATTTGAAGACTAGTGTATTTGCACACAATATCTAACGTTAAGGTTTGTAAAGTACTTAGTTGTTGTTTTTTCCAAAACAGGTAGTAACAAAGACATTCCATGGAGGTGGTTTAGTTGTTCCTGTAGATAAGAATAATGTTGGATACAGAGAGCTTCCTGAAACAAATGGTAGGTATTCTATAGCTTTTTCAAAATACAAAATTAGTAAAACTTCAATTGAGCCATTGTTAATGGTTAATGGTGACTATAACCAAATGCCTTTAAAGAGAAGTAATGAAAATATCTTTCCAGAGTCTATGAGAGTGGACAGGAATAAAAATTAAAAAAAAATAAGCATAAAGTTAGTAATTAGATTTTTCCTCATGATTTTATCTAATAAGGTCATTTATAAAAACAGAATTCCATAGTACATATAATTGTATTAAGACAGGATGTTCTTACACTGAGCCTATCATTAAAAGCATTGTAGTAGTCTTTGCTATAGTAGCAACTGAATGTCTGTCCTGAAACTCATTAGGCTAGATTTAGATTGGTTGCATTTAATTCCATTTTAAATTGGTGGGACCATTGTCATGATTTAAGTCTCATTGGTTTTAGTGGGAGTTTAGGTTATAAGTCTGCACTTATTTTGTAAGACAGGTGATGGAAAATAATACTAATTAACCTTCATTTTATATTGATATTGACCAGAATATGATACTATCAAAATCATGGAAGATTTGTGGTACAGATTAGCATATATTATGTAATTAATGTGGTTTTCTTTTAAAATAATACACATATTGCCTGTAAAGAGAATATATAGAGAATGTGCAGTGCTTATTTGATTTGGAAGAGGTGCTTCTAAATGTAAAACAGTGTGAAGCACAAACTGTCCAATCCTAGAAACAGATTGCAGCTGCTTTAATGAATTGCAGGCAATTGCAATTTGTGCTCCTGTGCATCCCAAAGGCATCTCTCTAAAATCAAATTTAAAAAATTGCATAGTCCTAGACTATATTGTAATATAGTTCTCATGGAATCTTTTTCTTCGTAGCAAATCTCAAAAGAATTTGTAAAACCATTGCAGATGCTCCTAATGATGACCAGAGATTGAAAGCCTTTGCTCCTATTCAGGAAATGTTAACTTTCGTTCAGTTTGCTAATGATGAATGTGACTATGGAATGGGATATGAATTGGGCATAGACCTCTTCTGCTATGGGTCACATGTAAGTTCATGTTTTTCTCTGTAGTAATTGTTTGAGACCTAAATCATTGTCTCTGTCATATGTGGCTCTGAAACAAATGACTCCAAAGGTTCAGCAGTCCCAAAGGTGCTTTTTCAAAAGGCAGCTGGACTTTGTTTTTCCTTGAACACATTTCTCTTGTCATCCAAGAAGCTTCTTCAGTTCAGTCAGAACTTATGAAGCTTCTTGGATGAGAAGCGAAATGTCTTCAAGGAAAAGCAAAGTCCAGTTGTCTTTTGAAAAAGCACATTTGGGACAACCATGACTTGGATGACTGAAAATCTCTATAGACAAAGGTTCATTAGAGAATAGCTATAATGATTTCAGCGCTTAAGAAATTGAGAAAAAGGTGGAAATAAAAAACTATAGCATTTTATGTTGCTCTGAAATGCATTATCAATTTCAGTAAAACCATTACCATTGTCTTTTAATTTTTTTGCAGTATTTTCACAAGATTATCAGCCAGTTGTTGCCTCTTGCATATAGTCTGCTGAAAAGAAATCTGTTTGCAGAGATAATTGAAGCTCACTTAGCTAATAGAAGAAAAGAGAAGGTAGATCTACTTGCAGCATGATAAACACTAAAATACTGTAAAATACTATTGTTATTTATGAATTTTAAATTTTTTCTAATAATGTGTACTGTGTGATAAATAAACATTTTTTCTAGTATAACTTTTAGTGAAGATTCATAAAATAATTATTTTTAAGCTGTTCTTGCAGAACCCTGAACATTCCTTAATAAGTTGCTTTATGAAGACAAACTTTTTCAAAAGTTTCCAATGTCTAAGGGGTTCCCATAAAGAAGAGGGAGTCAATCTATTCTCCAAAGCATCTGAAAGTAGGACAAGAAGCAATAGATGGAAACTAATCAAGGAGAGAAGTAACCTAGAATTAAGGAGAAATTTCCTAACAGTTAGTACAATTAATCAGTGAAACAGCTTGTCTTTGGAAGTTGTGGATGCTCCAATACTGGAAGTTTTTAAGAAGAGATTGGATAACCATTTGTCTGAAATGTTATAGGGAAGGATGTCAAACTGGCAGCCCACGGGCTGGATGCGTCATGCCCACCCTGGCTCTGCAAAGGCAAAAAACATCGCGATACGTCATGTGACACATTGAATTTGACACCCGTGTATAGGGTTTCTTCTGGAGCTGTAAGGACCTGCCTCAACTAGATCTCCCAAGAAAGCAGAACTTTTGAAATAGGCATTGTCTCAAAAGGAACTTTTTATTGAGAGTTAGTGATGGCAAGAGAGCAAAGCAAAGTCTGAGATATGGAGCCTAAAGGATTACATCAAAAAGGCAATTCACAACCCCTCCCCCCCAAGTGTCCAACTGTCTGGTTGAAATCCAACCAATCCACAGGTGCCACTGTATTATGAGAAGCTGGAGATTTAGCGGGCTTCTCAAGGTCTCTCATAGTTTCATTTCCCAATGGTCTCAGGTGCCTTCATCTGGAGATAAGGCAGATGTTTTCAGATCACATTCCTCATATCCGAGGAGGGAGGGCATTTCGCACAGAGTAGAACAAAGCAGATAATAATCCCCCTGCAAGCACCCTCCCCCAACAGTATAGCAGGCCCCGAAAATACATAGGCAAAAGCAAGAAAGGGGGGAAAGGAAAAATTAAAGGCAAATACATTTGAGGGGCTCTGACATTCCCCCCCCCCCAATAGAAAGACAAATCCACCAGTAAAACGGAACAGGAAGGGGAAAAGGAAAACAAAAAAGAACCACATTAATCAGATTTATCTGGATAACGTGCATGAAATCAATTAAGCAATCTAGGGGCCCTGACGTTTCTTATACACCCACTCATTGTGTGATTCGGGCAAATCTTTCCAGGCCACTAAGTACTGTGTGGATCTGTGGTGTTTACGAGAAAATATCCTTAATTTCACAGTGTTGTTCACCCTCAACTATAATAGGTTGGGGAGCCGAGGTAGTCACAGGTTTGGAGGTGACCTCAGGTTCAATAGACTACAATGGGAAAACTGGATGGATTTGTGTCAAACTCTTAGGGAGGCCAGGTGTTTCTCCCTGCCTACATTTACAGTAGTGGCCAAAATTGTGGAAACCTTTTGGGAAAAGTGTACATTTGAGGTTTGATAGCTAATAACACCACTTTTTATTTGGAGTAGTACCATAAAATTATATATCAATGGAAAGATAATTTAATCAAGAATATAATGCAATAACTTTTATGAAGGATTTGCTATTAGAATAGTAGTTATAAAGAAAAGTGAAACACGTAGAAAAAATGAGATATACAAAAATTATCATCATAGAAAAAACGAGATATACAAAAATTATCACCATGTCAGTTAATACTTAGTTGGGTAACCTTTAGCATGAATTACGGCCTTACAACGTCTTCCCATGGAGTGAACCAAGTCCTTTAGTTCTGCAGCTGTTATAATGTGAAACCAAGATTGAATGATTGCTTCTATTAACTGGGTTTTATTGCTGGGTTGCTTCTGACTAACAAGTTTCTTTAGTTGGCTCCATAGATTTTCAACTGGGTTAAGGTCTGGGCTATTCCCAGGCCATTCCAGCAGTGGAATATGATTATCTTGAAACCACTTTTTGCACAAAGCAGCAACATGACATGGAGCTGAATCCTGTTGAAATATAAATGCTTCATTGTCTTGGAAAAGATCATGTGCGGAAAGCTTCAGTTTGGGCTCAAGTATTTCATTATTGTATTTTTGGCCATTTATATTCCCATTAATCACACAAATTCTGCCCACACCTTTTGATGTCATACAACCCCAGATCATAACACTGACTGGATGTTTCACGGTACATGTAGTGCAATCAGGATGCAAATCTTCTCCGATTCTTCTTACGTATTTTATGCCACCACTACCAAACAGGGAGATCTTGGTCTCATCACTCCAAATAACACTGTCCCATTGTTCCTCTATCCAGGTAACATGGATTTTAGCCCAGTTTAGTCTTTTCAACCTTTGAGAGATAAAAGTGGATTTTTTCGTGGAATTCTAGATTTTAGGCCAAATTCCTGCAGTCTCCGCCGAACAGTCCTTGCACTCAACTTCACATTGCATTGCGCCATTTCATCTTATATACACCCAGATGATTTTCTTCTGTCACGTAGACACAGTCTCTTAATTCTATCATCACTTGCTGTTGTGCACCTTTTCCTGCCTTTACCAGTGCGGTTTTGTAGTGACTGAGTCTCCTTATACCTCTTCAAAAACTTAGAAATGCCACCTTTGGTTAAGTTTCCACCAATTTTTCTTCTAATTTCTTTATAACTGTAGCCTTGTTCACTTAATAATATTATTTTACATCGCTTTCTGGGCGACCAGTCAACTCTTTGCACCATTACTTTAATTTTATTACGTTTTACAAGCTCACTAAATGAAAGAACATAAAAAAACCCAATCAACTTGATAGCGATCACATAACACACTGACAAATGTCCTCCTCTCAGCTTCAATAAATGACATCAATAACTGAATCCTACTGTGATCTGATTGGCTCATTGCCAAAACAAGATGACACCTGATTGGCTCTCTAAACACTTATGCTCATTGGCTACAATCAGATGAAGGAAAGCTACCTGATATCAACCTAAGCAATTTGTCCTTCCTTTTTCTGGTTATTTGGCTATAACTTTTCATAGAATACAGATAATTGAAGAAACTTTGTTGCATTACATTCTTGATTAAATTATCTTTCCATTGATATATAATTTTATGGTACTACTCCAAAGAAAGTTGTGGTATTAGCCATCAAACCTCAAATGTACACTTCCCAAAAGGTTTCCACAATTTTGGCCACTACTCTAGTAGCACAAGTAGAGCAGCTAGCCACATAACTTTCAATGTCCTTCTTCAAGGACGGCCACTAGAATTGCCTCTTGAGTAAGTGAAGAGTCTTTACAAATCCAAAGTGTCCTGCCATTTTTGAATCATGACAGGCCTGCATAATCCTCAGTCTGATTCGCAGGCACATATAGCTTTCCTCCAACCCAAGCTAATCCTTCTTGCACTGAGCAGAGATTTTTATAGCTGCTGAATTAATCGTCTTTCTCCAATGCCTTCCTGAATTCCTCGACCACCACATTGTCTAAAGGTGGGGGTTTCTTTGCCTGTGCTCTTGTAATAGCTGGGGCAGCCAGCAGCCAGCCTCACACTATTATATTGTGGCATTTGTGACAAAGCGTCCGCTAGGAAGTTCTTCCCCCCCAGGCAGGTAGTGGATGGAGAAATTAAAGCGATGGAAATGCTGGGCCCAGCATGCTTGTTTAGGAGACAACCTCCTGGGGGGTTTCGGTTTCCAACAACTTTCTGAAGGTGTAAGCACAGGGCTGTAACTGACCCTGGTGATTTTTCTGCTGTAACACCGCCCCACTGCCACATTGCTAGCATCTGCCTGAATTACAAACAGCTTTTCCAGGTCTGGGTGTTTCAGCACCGGTTCCGCAGAAAAAAGTCTTAAGTTTCTCAAATACGGATTGGCACTCAGCTGTCCATTGTAATGGCTGGCCAGGCTTCGGTTTACTCCCTCCCTTAGTTTTCAATAAGTTTGTGATAGGGAGTGCAGGGATAAATTGCCTGTAAAAATTGGCAAAACCCAGAAAGCTCTGCACTTGCTCTCTGGTGCGGGCAGGAGTCCATTCCATGACTGCTCGCATCTTCTCTGGTTCCATCTCTACCCCCTCATGAGAAATGCGGTAGCCCAGATAGTCAATTCTGTCGTTATGGAATTCACATTTTGAAAGCTTGGCGCAGAGCTTAGCAGCTCGGAGTTTTTTCAAGACTGCCCTGACCAATTTCACATGTTCTGCCTTAGTCTCGGTGTAAATCAGGATATCATCCAAATACACCAAAAACCCCTTATACAAGTGCTCATGGAGGACCTTATTGATCAGTTGCATGAACACAGCAGGGCTCCCTGTAGTCCAAAAGGGAGCACCCTGAACTGGAAGCAACCTAAAGGGCAATTGAAAGCAGTCTTCCATTCATCTCCCTCCTTAATCCTGATGTGATAATAGGCTTCTTGCAGATCTAGCTTAGAAAAAGTTCTTCCTTTCACCAGGTGGGCTAACATGTCCCTCATGAGGGGCAAGGGGTACACATTTTCCACTGATACTGCATTCAAACATCTATAATCCATGCAGAGGCGAAGAGACCCATCCTTCTTTTCTCTGAATAGGACGGGCTGCCACTCGAGGTCTGGCAGGCTGGATGAACCCCCGGGCTAAGTTCTTGTCGATGAGCCTGCGGAGCTCATCTAATTCTCTAGAGGTCATCGTGTACAGATTTGGCTTTGGCAACTTAGCCCCAAGGACGATCTCAATAGCAGAGGGGATGAGGGGAGAGCTCATCCGACCTCTTCTCCGTGAAAACCTCGGCTAGGTCTCAGTACTCTTTCAGGATGCTCTGAAGCTCTTCCTCACTTGCCGTGGAGGCTAGTTCCGGCTTTGGACCCACCATTTTATCTCCAGGCAACCCTGGGGTTCGTGCCCTCTTCCTGGGGAACCTTAGCTGCCCCTCTCTCCAGTCAATTAGGAGGTTCCACTTCTTTAACCAAGTTAGCCCCAGTACCAGGGGCTATTCCATGCCAGGAGCCACTGTCATGCCTCCGTCCGAGCCTGACTCCGAGGAAGAGATGGAGTTCTCTGTTGAGGCCCAGGAGGGGGTGTCTGTGGCTTCAGAGGACTGTAGGGAGGAGCAGGCTGAGGCAGGCCAGGGCCCTTCAGGTTTGGAACAGGGAAGGCAGAGTTCAGGCGAGGAGCAAGGCCCCTCCCCGCCTGATCCTAGAGCAAGGAAAGCAGAGAGGAGGAGAGAACAACGGAGGCAGGCTCACTTGCTCGGGAGGAGAGCGTCCCGCCCCACTCCACAAGGCACACCTGGGGATTAGTATTTAAGGAGACGCTGTGGGGTGAGGCATTTGCCGGGAACAAACCTGGGATCTTGAGATTGTCGTGACTTGTGCTCTTGTAACCTGGACGTTTTGTATTCCGGACCAGTTTGTTTCCTGCTTCCCGATCACAGCTTACATTCCTTTTTTTTTTTAATTAAATTTTATTCAAATACAAATAATACAAACATAACACATATAAATCAAAGACAATATATATAATAAAAAATATATAAAAATAATTGGACATGTCGCAACATTCCAGTTTGAACATTTCTGTCAAATTATTTCTCCTCTTAAATTCAATTCTTTATCTCATTAAATATATACAAGCTTTTTTATACAATACTAAATACATTTTCTCTATTTGCTAACTTAAAAATATATATATATTTCCGTTTTATCGCTAAGCTATAACCCCAACAGTCCTCCTCGATTCCCACCAATGATACAATTTATCCCAGATTTCAAAATATTCTGATTCGCTTTTATCTTTCAATTCCATCGTGAGCCTGTCCATTTCAGCACAAGATAGTATTTTGTGTAGTATCTCTTCATCTGTAGGAGTTTCTTTGTTCTTCCAGTTTTGTGCAAAAGCCAATCTAGCAGCAGTCAAGATGTGCAGTAACAAATAAACTATTCCCTTACCGTATTTATCTATGGTTATAACCAATAGAAATAATTCAGGTTTAAGCTCTATCTCCAATATTAATATTTCTTTCAACCATTTTCTTATCCTATTCCAATAATCACGGGCTTTAGGGCATTCCCACCACATGTGATAGTAAGTCCCTATTTCTGTTTTACATTTCCAACATATAGGTGAAAGATTTGGGCCCATTTTGGCTAACCTCGTTGGTGGGAAATGCCATCTATAAAACATCTTATAGAGATTTTCCTTATAAGAAGTGGCTAAAGTGAGTTTCCTGTTTCTTTCCCATAATTCTTGCCAAATATGTAAATCAATATTAAAGCCGAAATCCTTACTCCACGTTAACATAGTTTCCTTGACCTGTTCTTCAAACATTGCCTGATCTAGAAGGTAGTGATATATTCTTTTAATCATTTTATTTTTGGTTCCTAATAATATTTTATCTAACTCTTGTCGACTCTGTTTTTATACCCCAATCTTTTTTATCTTTCCTATATCGAGATTGTAATTGAAGATAAGCCCACCATTCTAGTTCTATCCCTTCTTCCTGGAGTTTTTTCCTTGACTCCTCTCTCGTCTAATATATCTTTATACGTTATTACTTTCCCTAATTGTATGAACATTGGATGTATGTGCATTTCCAATGTTGAAATCCAATTTGGAACTTGCATATAATTTTGCCTAATTTTAACCCAAACATCTATTAGCGCTCTTCTAATATAATGCCTCCGGAAGTACTGGTGAACACTGTATTTTTCATCCCATAATATGGCGTGCCATCCAATCTGCATATCATGGCCTTCCAATTTTAATAATCTCCTATTTTTTAATTGTATCCAGTCCCACACCCATGTTAATATTGTAGCTTGATAATATTTTTCCAAATCCGGGAGACTAAATCCGCCCCTCTCCTTAGAATCTTGCAATAATTTTAACTTAATCTTTGCTTTTTTCCCTTGCCAAATAAATTTGAGTATGGTTTTATTAAAATTTCAAAAAAATTCCTTATCTAATTTGATCGGTATACATTGAAACAAAAATAGTATTTTGGGTAGTACGTTCATTTTAATTACAGCAATTCTTCCCATAAAGGAAAGCTGTAAGTTTGTCCACCTGCCCAGGTCAATTTTAATCTGCTCCATTAGTTTATCATAATTGTCTCCTTTAAGTGTGGCACATCTAGCTATTAATTGTATCCCTAGATATCTTATTTTCTTTGTGGTCTGGATGCCTAATCTATCAACTAATTCATTTGTCTGTGCTCTAGTCATGTTCTTAACAAGCATTTTAGTTTTTTCCTTGTTTATCTTTAGGCCTGCTATTTCACCATATTCACTCAGTACTTCCATTAGCCTTGTCCCTGATTGTAGGGGGTCTTCAATTATGAAGACAAGGTCATCTGCAAAGGCTTGTATTTTAAATATTTCTCTCTTAATCTCCAATCCTTTAATTCGATCATCTTTCCGAATTGTTCTAGTTAATACCTCCAGGGACAATACAAACAGTAACGGAGATAGTGGACAACCTTGCCTTGTACCTTTTTGAATTTGAAAACTTTCAGTTGTTTCTCCATTGATTATTACTTTGGCTACCTGTTTGGAATAGATTGCTTTGAACATATTTATAAAATTCTCCCCAAAGTCCATATATACCAGTTGGTTAAGCGTAAAATCCCATTTAACATTATCAAATGCTTTTTGTGCGTCAAGAAAGATTAGCCCCATTTGTTTTTCATTATGAACCTCATAATATTCCAATACATCTAATACAATCCTAACATTATTTCTTATATATCTTTTTGGCAAGAAACCATTTTGGTCTGTATGTATAAATTCTATTAGGAATCTTTTGAGTCTCTCAGCCATTATAGCCATAAAAAATTTGTAATCCGAATTTAGTAGTGAAATAGGTCTATAATTTTTAATAAATGCCAAATCTGAATTTTCCTTAGGAACCAATGTAATGATTGTTTCTTCCCATGAGGCCGGTATTTTCGCACTTTTTAGAACTTCATTGAATAGTTCTATTAATATTGGACCTAAAGATTCCTGTAGAATTTTATATATTTCTGCTGGTAAGCCATCAGGACCAGGAGCTTTGTTATTTTTTTGTTTCTTAATTGCATCTGATAATTCTAAAGGTGTTATCTCTTTATTCAACATGTTTTTAATCTCTTCCGGGACTTCCGGTAATTCAGCTATCTGCAAATATTTTTGTATATCATCTTCGTTTTTCCGTTCTTCATCTTTGTATAATTTCTTATAGAACTCATAGGCCACAGTTCTCTTCCCTTCATTCTGATATACAATGTCACCCTCTTCATTGTATAATTTACTAATCCTTTTTTTATCATTATGTTTCTTTATTCTGTAAGCCAACCATCTACCCGGCTTGTTAGCATTTTCAAAAAAAAATTGCTTAGTGCGTTTTATTTGCTGCGCCAGTTCTTCCTTTTCAATGGTGTTCATCTTGTGTTTAATTAGGTCTATTTGTTGTTTCAAGTCACGTCTTTGCGGTTCATTTTGTAGTTTTGTCTCAGCTCTACTGAGTTCTTCTTCTAAATTTCTTTGTCGCTGTAATTTGATTTTATTTTCCTTGGCCATATAGGCAATTGCAACACCTCTCATGTAAGCTTTGGCTGTATCCCATAAATTTTGGCAGTTTGTATCTTCCTTTTTGTTCATCTGAAAAAACAGACCCATTTGGTCTTCCAGTTTCAATTTAAATTCTTTATGTTTTAAAATTGCTCTTTTCAAAGTCCATCTCCTTATTTTCTTTTGTCCTCTCCATCTAATTCTGACTGGGTTGTGGTCTGCCCAGGAGTTAGTGTCAATTGTAATGTCTTCCACTTCTGAATTTAAATCTACTGACAGCCACGCCATGTCGATTCTGGACCATGAGAGATGTCGATCCGAATAATAGGTATATTGCTTTTTTCCTATATTCCTCTTAAACTCCTCCGCCATTTTAAGGAAGGTATTAGGTACTGTTCTTCTAATTCCTTTTCTAATCCTATCACTTTTATAATCTAAGTGTCTATCTGCAATTGCGTTGAAATCTCCCATTATACAGATATTGACATATTCAGACTCACCAATGATACTATGTAGCTTTTTATAAAATTGATTTTGCCCCTCATTCGGGGCATAGATTCCCACAAGGGCTATTTTTATTTTATTCAATATAACTTCTATTATTAGAATTCTGCCATCTTCATCTTTGAAAATTTGTTTCGTCGGAATTTCCTCTTTAATATATGCTACAACTCCTCCTTTTTTCTGTTGTGACAGTGATGCAAACATATTTCCCAATTTGGGGCAACTTAATAGATGTTGATGTTGTTTTTTTATGTGAACTTCTTGTAAAATTATTATATCCAAATTCATCTTGCTAAGTTTGTTTAAAATTTTTCTTCCTTTTTAGTGGGGAGTTAAGACCATTAACGTTCAAGGATAGAATCTCAGCTTCCTCTTTTGTCTCTTTATCTATATTTGGATCTTGTTGTTCTTGTCGGTCTGGCCTCTTTGGCTTCTTTGAGTCCATCCTCATCATGTTTTCCATTATCTGTATCCTCTCCTCTCACAGTTCCCTTGTCTTTGATTTGTGGTTCCTTTTCTTCTATAGTCTGTGCTAATATCGCACCTTCTTCTCTTATCTCTCTTTCTACTAACTCTACCTCACTACCAAAGTTTAGTCTATAGAATTCTTCTCTTGTCGGTCTAACCTCTTTAGCTTCCTCATCATGTTTTTCATTATCTATATCCTCTCCTCTCCCAGCTCCTTTGACTTTGATTTGTGGTTCCTTTTCTTCTATGGCCTGTGCTAGTCTTTTTCCTTCTTCTCTTATCTCTCTTTCCACTAACTCTTCCTCGCTACCAAAGTTTTGTCTATAGAATTCTTCTGCTTTATCTGTTGTGTCTAGTCGAAGCCTTTTTTCCTGCCACACCACCATAATCCCTTCTGGTGTCAACCATCTGAAATTAATATTTTTCCTTGTCAATTTGGAGGTTATTCGTTGGTAAGGTCTTCTCAAATCCCTCACCCTTCTTGGTACTTGCTTAAGTACAATTAATTGCCTGCCTCGAAATTCCAGTGGATCGTCTCTAGTCCTAAATAATATCTCGTCTCTAACAGATTTCTTGACAAATCTGATGTGGACTTCTTTAGGGAGATTGTGACGTCTCGCATAATTCGTATGAATTCTATAGATTTCATCTATCTCATTCGCCATCTCTTCTTTTTCAATCCCTAGAGCTCCCGCCAATAGGTCTGTCATCATCTCTGGTAGATCTTCGCCTTTCTTCTCTCTAATGTTTTGGAACCGTAGGAAATGGGCGGCCTTTTCTAATTCCAGGGAGATAACTGTCAATTCCAATTCTCTGTTAGCCTGGATTAGCCTCTCATTCATTTCATCTACTCTCTTTTCTTCTTTTCCCATTCTTTCTTCCATATCCTGTAGTTTTTGTTCATTTTTCAAAATCTGCTGCTGAAAACACTCAAATCTCCCATTCATTAACTTCATCTTTTCCTTGAGTTCTCCTGTGTCATTTCTCACTTCCCCTATTTCTTTTTTTATGTCTTCATGGTTTTTACACATCACCTCTTGCATTGATTGCAGCATTAATTGTAAGTCTTTAAATGAATTCGCCTAGCTGGGCTTGGTTCCATTGTTGTGGTTTGTGATATCTGTTTCTTTCCTGTTCCAACTCTTGTGAGATTGGGAATACTTGTCATCTTTCTCAATTCTTCAAACCAACCTCCCCACTTATTTACAATTGTTATCTTTCTCTCCAGTATATCAAGGTTATCACAATAGATCTAACTATGTTATGTTTTGTATATAGTAATGGGTTGACAATTAAATATGTTAGATACAAAGAATAATATATTTAACAGTGAATATTAAAGATGTTTGGCTAACTAATTAATTTTTGATACTTATTGTTGAGTTAGATTAAATTAATTAAGTTATAAATCTGAATCACCAATATTTTGCAATAATCAGTATTCACAATAAACTTATCAATAAATGTAATTAACAATCATTCTTTTAGTTCATATAGATGTCAATAATTTCAGAAAGTTCAATAAATATATATGGTTTTTCGCACTTGCTGTACTCACAGTTTCCTCATATAATTTTTCCCCCTATAGTTCCTTTTAAACCTTAAAGTCAGAGAGTTTTTGCTCAGATATCAATTTACACTAACAGACAAAACTAAGTGGACTTTAAAGTCATAGGTTTATTATTTCCTCTTTGTCCTATTTTTTCCCCCTTCTAAAGTTGTTCTCTGTTCAGCCAGCAGGTGTCTCTCTTGCCTTTCTCTTTAGTATTCAGCCTACAGTCTTGATACAAAATGTCTACTTCCTCGGCTTTCGTCCGCACTTTCACTTTACTGCTTTGAAGTGCACAAGCCTCTCGTTTGCTGAAACTTTTTTTTTTAAGAAAAAGAAGCTCCTCTAGGTCTTTTAACTTTAAGTTTCTCGTGCCAATACTGTTCCACAATGCAAACGACCCTTCTGCGCTCAAGCTTTTCTCTCGCCGCTGCTTCTCTTCTGAGCTCCTTTATTCTTTCCTTTTGTGGAAATCCTCTGGCAGGTTTTTTCGCTCCGGATCACTTTCAATGAATCGTCAGGATTGTTGTCAGAGTTACTTTTCACTGGATCTATCACGTCTCTGTCCCGCTATTTCACCGCTACCTTTCGGCCAGCTGTCAGTTGTCATTTCTTCGCGGCCGCCATTATGGCCGCCTCCTTCCTCCGCTCGACTTTTCCAAGGCTTCTCCTGTGTTCGCTGATCCTGACCGCCGCCAAAGATCGCTCCACAGGACGCCTCTTCTTTCCAGTCCCCCTCCAAGGGACCTGGGACCCCGAAAAGTCCGTCAAACAGTCGGAAGCGGAAGGAAAACGATCCGGAGAATCGTCAGCACACCCGTTCTTCTTGACAGCTGGCCCCGCCCTGCTCCACAGCTTACATTCCTGATCTCTCCTTGCAGTCGGCAGTTTGCAGTTTGCAGTTCACAGACAAGCCGAGAGTAAAAGGACTTTTTATGTTTTCTTGTTATCTGTCTTGTCTTGAGAATATTGTAAACTTTCCTGGCTATCTTGGTTGAACTCTTGCCAGCATATGGGGGAGCTTTTGGGTGAACATTGGCAGTGATTCCAGGACTGTTGCTTTTGCCAGCCAACTGCTTTGCCTCCGTTCGGGGCCCTGGGTCATCACAGCCACGATGAACGCTAAAGTCTCTGGCTTCCCATGGTCATCCCCAGGGGCTCGGTTACAAAATGGGATGCCTCCTGCTACGGACCCATCAAGCTGGCACAAAGTGATGGGGTCCTTGAGTTTTCTTAGGGAAGGCCACAACTTTCCAACTAAGTTGGGGCTTATTAAACACCTTGTGCAACCCGAGTCCAGCAGACGGTTAAAGCCATTTTTCTGCCTGTGCCCGGGACTGTCAGTTCTATGGGCATGGTTATGGGGTCAATCAGCCCACTTACCAATGGATCATCATCATAATCGCTTTCTGATGTTCCTGACTTGTCGTCTGGTAGGTCGGAGCTCTAACCCCTGCCTTTGGGGCTCGGGGGAGCTCCATGACCTCCGAGGACTTCAGGGCTGTATCTTTCAAGCGCTGGATGGATTTTCTGCTTGGCTTTCCCTCAGAGGCACGATCCTACTTCCTGACCAGGGTCTTGCTATGGCACTCTGTGGCGTGATGCCCTTCTTTGCTGCACTTGAAGCAGGCAGTAGAATGTGTTTGGGTTACGGAGGCTTTGCCGGATTCTCCCTCTTGGGCTGGCTTCATCTCCCCAGTTTCACAGGACAGTACTGGTTCTGAGTCTGGTCGATTTCCACCTCTTCAGCCAGAAGACACCATTCGTAGAGACGAGCAGGTGCCCCACGAGCCACACAGGCGTTGTACAATTCATCATTCAGCCCATCCCGGAAACAGCTTTTCAGGATGTCTTCGGGCCAGTTCAGGTGACAAGCCAAATCTTGAAACTCCTCTGTGTATTTGGCTACCAGATGATGCCCCTGCTTTACAGTCTTGATCCGGTTCCTGGCTTTTTGAGCTGCCATGCAATCTTCAAAGCGGCGTCTCAGTGCGGTCATGAAACGGTTAATGTTTTAAAGTTTGGGAGCATTGCAGTTGTACAGGTTGACCATCCACCGGTTCCTTCCAGAGCTAAGGTGACGACCCATATTTTGGCATTGTCATTGGGCAGAGACTTCTCATACCCTTGCATGTAGGTGAGGACATGAGCCAAAAAGAAGCCTAGCTGCTGGGGATCCCCATCAAATTTGACTCTCAACGGGCCCAGCTTTGATTCATCAGGGGGAGTCCTCTCTCTGGGCGGTTGTGGGATCCGGGCTCTGCAGAGTTGCTTGCTGCCGCACTGCTGGAGTGGTCTCTGCTCTCTCTGTGGCCCCCATGGCCCCCACTGCCGTCACCGCTATCGCTGCCTCTCTGCTCCCAGTATCCTTGGTTAATTCAGTCCAGTTCAGTTCCACTACTCTACTGAGCCTCCGCACTATCAGCCCCCTCTACCACAAAGATCCTGCAGGAGAAGGGCAGTGTGGACAACCGTGGGATCTGGCAGGGTGAGAGCTGTGAACCATAAATGCAAAGCTTTCGCTGTGTCCCTGCACAACAGATACAATGCCCTTGCTGACCTTAATAGGGACATTAAGGAGACAGGTAAAGGTATTTGTGATGATAACTCAAATAAGCAGGGGATCGTGGTCCGAGATGAAGAACTTGTTTTTGACAGGGAGAAGTGTGAATCAGGTATTACACATCAGTCATGCAAGAACAGAAAGGCATCCAAAAAGAGAAGCCACCTTCTGGTAGGTGATTCAATTATAAGGGATGTAAATTTAGGAAAGGACACAGTGGTTTCAAAAGAGGTCAGGTGTCTTCCAGGTGCTACTGCCAGTAGGGACAAGAAGCGTATTTCTAAAATAATCAAGAATGCCAGCAAGGACTGTGATGTGGAGGCTATTGTACATCTTGGCACTAACAATCTGTCCCAAAAAGATGTACTCTCTGTGCAGAACGATTTCCAGAGCTTGGGGCAGGAACTTAGCAGGATAGGCTGTAGGCTTACTTTTTCAGAAGTTTTATCAGTATATAAGGAGCAAAATGGAAAAGGCCAGCGTATAGCACAATTCAATATGTAGCTAAAGAAGTGGTGTAAAGGGGAAGGCTTCGGATATATTAGTCACGATGTCTGTAGCTGGTCCAATGAAAAAATGTACAAAAGAGATGGTTTGCATCCATCAAAGAAAGGGACTGAGTTACTCGGCTATAAATTCACAGATTTTCTGGAGGAATATTTAAACTGAACAGCGGGGACAGTGAGTTAATTGATACAGAACATCCCTGTCCCCGGCAATCTAAAAATATAGGGCTATCAGTGCATGTAACATAGATGTGTGTGTGGACAAGAATATCAACCTTGCTGTCAAGCAAAATCAAGCTTCTAACAGCGAGTGCCACACAAAGTGCACTAACCAAATAGGTGGTAAGACAATAGGGGAACTCAGGCACCACACAGGTCACGCAGAAAGTAAACACAGAGTCAGTCATAAAGGACTCAAATGTCTATACACCAACGCACAGAGTATGAATAGCAAACAGGGTGAACTAGAAATTCAGGTTAATGAGGGCAGATATGATATTGTTGTCATTACAGAAACATGGTGGGATGAAACCCACAAATGGAACACACAGTTAGAGGGATTTAAATTATTTAAAAGAAACAGACCAAATAAAAGAGGAGGAGGAGTTGCTCTATATGTAAGAAATAACTACATCTCTACAGAAATAGAGCACAACAATGATGAAAACTGTCTTGAATGCATTTGGGTCAATATAAAAGGGGGGGAAATGACATTGCCATAGGTGTATACTATAGGCCACCCAACCAAACAGAGGAAATAGATGAACTTGGACGAGGGGATAGATGGGGAACTCATCAAATTTGCGGATGACACCAAGCTGGCAGGAAGAGCCAACACTCCAGAAGACAGGCTTAAGATACAGGAGGATCTGGACAGACTTGAACACTGGGCACTATCTAACAAAATGAAATTAAATGGTGAAAAAAGCAAGGTTCTACATTTAGGCAAGAAAAACCAAATGTACAGGTATAGTATAGGGCAGGGCTTTTCAACCGGTGGTACGCATACCACCAGTGGTACGTGAGCACATGGCCGGTGGTACGCGTAGGACGGGTTGAAAAAAATGTAAAAAAAAATACAATTTTTTTTAAAAAAAAAATGTAAAAAAAAGTGTAAAAGTGGATGAGGTGAAGCGGCAGCAGCGCCGCAGAGGCTTGTGGCAAAGTCAGCTGGAACTGCACGTTGCCTGGGTCCTACTGAGAGCCCAGGATCAAAGCGCGCAGGTCCAGCTGATTGGCGGCGGCCTTGGGGGTGGCAGGCAGCCTCACGCAGTCTTCAGGGGAGATTCTGCCGGAGCTGCGCGACGCATTGCCTGGGTCCCCCCGCCCCCACCCAGATGCCCTCACCTCCCCCAAGCGTTTTTTTTTTTACTCACCTGCTTTCAGCAGCATTCCCTTTCTCTTGTCCTTCTCGGCCTTCGCCATGTGTTTGTGAGACAAAAAAAAAAGTTCCATGAGACTAACTTCTCGCGAGAAGTTAGAAAGTCTCATGGAATGTTTTTTTATTTTTTACCCCAAACACGTGGCGAAGGCAGAGAAGCAAACGAAGACAGAGAAGCAAAAGGAGAAAGGGAGTGCAGCTGAAAGCAGGTGAGTAAAAAAATGCTTGGGGGAGGCAAGGGCATCTGGGCGGGGGCGGGGGCGCCAACCTTACCATGCATGGTGGCAGGAGGGTTAACGGCGGGCGCAGGTGGGCCAGGAGGAGCTGCAGCTGCAGATTGCGGGTGATGGCAGCGCGGAGGCCGATCGCGCGTGTGCGTGAGGCAGAGGTGCTGCCCGGGGCCAGAGGGGAGGCTGGGCAGATTGCGGGCAGCGGCAGCAACGGGGAGGCCGATCGCACGTGTGCGCGAGGCAGAGGTGCTGCCCGGGGCCAGAGGGGAGGCTGGGCAGATTGCGGGCAGTGGCAGCAACGGGGAGGCCGATCGCACGTGTGCGCGAGGCAGAGGTGCTGCCCGGGGCCAGAGGGGAGGCTGGGCAGATTGCGGGCAGCGGCAGCAACGGGGAGGCCGATCGCGCGTGTGCGCGAGGCAGAAGTGCTGCCCGGGGCCAGAGGGGAGGCTGGGCAGATTGCGGGCAGCGGCAGGGACGGGGGAGGCAGATCGCGCATGTGCGCGAGGCGGAATTGCTGCCCGGGGCCAGAGGGGAGGCTGGGCAGATTGCGGGCGCTGGAGCCTTTGCCCCGCCCCCTGGCCAGGAAGGCGCGCCGGAATCCCAGCTGCCAGGAAGGTGATCGGCCCGCTCCTCTCCCATCGCCCGCTTTGCCCGGCTCGAGCCTTGCTGGAGCAGCGTTGGTACTTCCAAAGGTGGCCGCAGCCCTCGGCCGCTCCCCTCCCCTCCCCTCCGTGCCTCCAAATCGATCCCCGGGCCGGCTGGCCAGGTTAGCAGAAGATCGGAGAGAGAGAAAGAGGGAGAGAAAGAGGGAAAGAGAAATAGAGAGAGGGGGAGAGAGAGAGAGAAAGAAAGAAAGGGAGACAGAGGGAGAAAGAGAGAGGGAGACAGAGCCCGGGATTGGTGTGTGCAGCTATAGCTGAGCCGCGCTTTTCCACGCTGTTTTGCTGTTTTTATAAAGTTGCCCCGGGTTGGTGGAAAAGCCGCCGGTCTCCCCGCTGCAAGCGTGGGAAGCGCCGGAGCTCCTGATGAACCGCGTTTAAGGGAGAGAGAGAGAGAGAGAGCCAAGCTTGACCTGCACGGTTGGGCTGTTTCTGCTTTTCCTTTGCAACTTGGAAGAATAATAGTAATAATAAGAGGAAAAGTTCTTGCATGATTTCCAGACGTTTCCTCTCCGTCCCCCCACCCCATCCCAAGAAGCAGTATTTGTAGTTTGGACTAGCAGGTTGCTTGGCTGCTCTCCTCCTTTGCTCGTGGGGGGCGCGCTCGCTGCCCTTTGCAAAAGATGGAGCCCCCGCGGTTTTGCATTGCAAGGAGATTACTTCGCCCGAAGGAAGGGTGACTTGCTGGCGATGCGGCAATATCCCCGCCCTGCCTGTGCGCTCTCCTCTGCCTCTGCACGCGCACAGGCAGGGCCGTGATGTGTTGCTGCCTGCCAAAACCAGGCTGGGTCTGGGCGGCGTAGCACAAGGAAGGAAGGAAGGAAGGAAGGAAGGAAGGAAGGAAGGAAGGAAGGAAGGAAGGAAGGAAGGAAGGAAGGAAGGAAGGAAGGAAGGAAGGAAGGAAGGGACAATGGGAGCTGCAGTGCTGCAGCCTTTCTGTCCCGTGAGCGTCCCTGCGCCGTTCTGCTGTGGTCCAGGCCTCGCATTCATCAGCTGTTCGGCGGCCGGGAGACAGCCTTTCAGCTTCAGGCCGCGCCATCGGCCCTTGGCTCACTGCCGCAGCCTCGCGCCCATCAGCTGTTCGGCGGCCAGAAGTCGGAGCCGCTCAGCTGTTCGGCGGGACGCCCACGGAGCCGACACCAACGCTGCCAGGTAGAACGGTGCTGGCCGCTGGTCTCCTTTGCCGCCCCGCTTGACAGGGAGAGAGGCAGGAAGGAGGAAGGGACAAAGAGGGTGGTGAAGGAAAGGAAGGAAAGAAGGAAGGAAGGGACAATGGGAGAGAGGGAGGGAAGGAAGGAAGGGACAAAGAGGGAGGTGAAGGAAAGGAAGGAAAGAAGGAAGGAAGGGACAATGGGAGAGAGGGAGGGAAGAAGGAAGGGACAAAGGGAGGTGAAGGAAAGGAAGGAAAGGAAGGAAGGGACAATGGCAGAGAGGGAGGGAAGGAGGAAGGGACAAAGAGGGAGGTGAAGGAAAGGAAGGAAAGAAGGAAGGAAGGGACAATGTGAGAGAGGGAGGGAAGGAGGAAGGGACAAAGGGAGGTGAAGGAAAGGAAGGGACAATGGGAGAGAGGGAGGGAAGGAGGAAGGGACAAAGGGAGGTGAAGGAAAGGAAGAGACAATGGGAGAGGGAGGGAAGGAGGAAGGGACAAAGGGAGGTAAAGGAAAGAAAGGGACAATGTGAGAGGGAGGGAAGGAGGAAGGGACAAAGAGGGAGATGAAGGAAAGAAGGAAGGGACAATGGGAGAGAGGGAGGGGAGGAGGAAGGGACAAAGGGAGGTGAAGGAAAGGAAGGGATAATGGGAGAGAGGGAAGGAAGGAGGAAGGGACAAAGAGGGAGGTGAAGGAAAGGAAGGAAAGAAGGAAGGGACAATGGAGAGAGGGAGGGAAGGAGGAAGGGACAAAGGGAGGTGAAGGAAAGGAAGGAAAGAAGGAAGGAAGGGACAATGGGAGAGAAGGGAGGGAAGCCAGGCACCCACCCCAGTCCTATTCCCCTCCACCAGAGACCCACGGATTCCCCCCCCAGGCACCCTGCAACCTGGGTGATCAGCTGGCCACGCCCCCCGGCCATTGATCACATGACCCTGGGACACTGTGAACGTCATAAGGATGAATCAGTTGCCAAGCATCCGAATGTAAATCACATGACCCTGGGGATGCTGCAACAGTCATAAGTGTGAAAAATGGTCATAATTCGCTTTTTTCAGTGCTGTTGTAACTTCAGTCACTAAGCGAATTGTTGTAAGTCGAGGACTACCTGTACTTTCTCATTTTTTCCTTTTTTTTTTTTGGTCAAGTTTTTGATACCTTGCTGGGGTGGTACTCGGATATTGCCTTATCCGAAAAGTGGTACAATGGTGTGAAAAGGTTGAAAAGCCTGTATAGGGTGGGGTACCTTGTCAATAGCAGTAACTGTGAGAGGGACCTCAGAGTCTAGTGGACAATCACTTAAATAGAGTCAGCAGTGTGCTGCAGCTGCCAAAAAGGCCAACACAGTGCTAGGCTGCATTAACAGAGGATAGGAATCAAGATCAGTGAAGTATTAATACCACTTACAATGCCTTGGTAAGGCCCACTGGAAACTGCATCCAGTTTTGGTCACCACGATGTAAAAAGACGTTGAGACTCTAGAAAGAGTACAGAGAAGAGCAACAAAGATGGTTAGGGGGATGGAGGCTAAAGCATAAGGAAGGTTGCTGAATTGGGTATGTCTAGTTAAGAAGAGAAGACGAGGGGGGCCATGATAGCAGTGTGTCAATATCTCAGGGGCTGCCACAAAGAGGGGAGTCAGATTTGCCAAGGCGCCTGAAGGCAGGACAAGAAGCAATGATGGAAAACTAACAAGGAGAGAGAAGCAACCTAGAACTAAGGAGAAACTTCCTGACAGTTAGAACAATTAACCAGTGGAACAACCCTGCCTCCAGAAGCGGTGAATGCTCCAACACTGGAAGTTTTTAAGAAGAGACTGGACAGCCATTTGTCTGAAATGGTATAGAGTTTCCTGCCTGAGCAGGGGGTTGGACTAGATGACCTCCAAGGTCCCTTCTAACTTTATTATTATTATTATTATTATTAATTAATTAATTCTTCCCCCTTCTCTGGACCATTCAAGGATTTGGCTTTTAGGTCCTTGAAAGCTTCCACATGTAGTGCATAGCTCACTTCAGGATCGCCTCCATCAAGTCTGATTGCAGGTCCAGATCTTCCTCATCAGATGACAGTCCCATTTTTTTTTCTTGTGGGTCCTTTCCCCCCCTCCTTGGGTGAGGGTTACTTTCTGGGACCTTTCCTCCCAATCTTCTTTTCTCCTGATCTCGAGCAACCATCTCGGTCTTGAGGCTTTTTCTAGGGCATCGGCTCCCTCCACCCAGGATGAGGTGCCTTCTCTGGGATAAATCCGAATGGCTGCCTTGCTGCAGTCTTTGGTTCCAATGTCTCCCGTTTCACTGCCATGCAGAGACATGCTGTGCATGGTCCCCCTTGGTAGGGCAGATGCCTCTCCGGGTTGGGCACTACTGCAGACCTTGCTTTATGTAAGGACCTGCCTCAACTAGATCTCCCAAGAAAGCAGAACTCTTGAAATAGGCATTGTCTGAAACGGAACTTTTTATTGAGAGTTAGTGATGGCAAGAGAGCAAAGCAAGGTTTGAGATTTGGTGCGTAAAGTATTACATCAAAAAGGCAATTCACAACTACTCCCCCCCAGTGTCCAACCATCCAGTTGAAATCCAGCCAATCCACAGGTGCCACCGTATTATGAGAAGCTGGAGATTTAGTAGGCTTCTCAAGATCTCTCACGTTTTCATTTCCCAACGGTCCCAGGCTCCGTTGTCTGGAGATAAGGCAGATGTTTTCAGGTCACATTCCCCACACCCGAGGAGGGAGGGCATCTAACACAGAGTAAAACAAAGCAGATAATAATCCCCCTGCAAGCACCCTCCCCCAACAGTATAGCAGGCCCCGAAAATACATAGGCAAAAGCAAGAAAGGGAAAAAAGGAAAAATGAAAGGCAAATACATTTGAGGGGCTCTGACGGGAGCAATGGGTTAGACAAGAAGACCTCCAAGGTCCCTTCCAATTCTGTTAAAATATAGTCTTTGTATTGTCACTAAGAATTCAGAAATGTATGCAGATATGTTCGAAGTACTGGGAGAGAAAAAAATATTCATGAATAAGTGTAATGCTACTACTACTACTACTAATTATTCTTTATGAATATTTTTTTATCTCCTGGCACTTGGAACATATCTGCATATTTTTGAAATGTGTAGGGTGTCATGGTTCCGAAAGAAGAAGCTTTTCAAAGATCGGATGTTCTTGCTTGACATAGTTTTTTTTTTAATATAACTATGTTTGACAGGTACAATGTTGATATATATTTTTTACAAGAGTCGCTTCTTGCAAGATACAGTAGGTGGCTATATAAATTTGGTAAATAAACTAATAAACTTCAGAATAGTAAAAACAGAGGAAACCATAACAAAAAAACTAAATGGTGATATAGTATCCAGAGTTTTGTGATTGGGAAATTTAGAAATTCTAATCAATCATTAGGTATGCTCATACTCTGAATATGAATTCTGTGTTCTTGTAGGCAGCTTTTAGTTTGTTATATTGTACATGTCTATAAAGAAAAAACTGAAAACTAGTAAATTTGTATTTCTATCCTTAACAAAAAGTAATGATTAAACTGCTAATGTTTGTAAGATTTAATATAAGTTGCATCTGTACTATAGCTCAAAATTTCCTGTTAGTAGATTTTTTATAATCCAAGCTTTGAGTCTTTTGAACAACTTATAGTCCTTTAGGTCAGGGCTTTTCAACCTTTTCACCCATTGTACCACTTTTCGGATAAGGCAATATCCGAGTACCACCACTCGCTGCCGCTTCACCTCATCCAGTTTTACACTTTGTTTTACATTTTTTTTAAAAAACAAATTGTACATTTTTTTTTACATTTTTTTCAACCCGTCCTACGTGTACCACCAGCCATGTGCTCGCGTACCACCGGTTGAAAAGCCCTGCTTTAGGTTTTATGGCAGCCATTAAACTGCCTTGGATTACTATTGCAACAGTTGTTACCCATTTTTGCATTTTAGGCCCTTAGAATTCTCTACAGAAACTATTTTTTCCCTCAAGGATCAAAGTCAGCCTGAAACTTGGAAAGTATTCCCCAAAATGTGTTTTTTGAAACAGGAATTGATTCATATTACTTGGATTATGGTCTGGACTGCTCTTTTTTTTAAATAAAAGATCTCTTACTATCACTGGATTTTACCATGACTGAAACATCAAGTTAGATGAAAAGGGGTTGGCTTTTAACCTCCACCAACAATCTCAGCTATAGGAAGCTATGCACCTGAAATGGTGTTGAAAAAGAAAAACATTGGGTATATCTTTGGAAATTCATTACTGCACGCAGATTTTAGCTTGCTTTAAAATCTGTTAATTTGAACTATTTACAGTGGATATAAAAAGCCTTATAACACCTGTTAAAATGCCAGGTTTTTAACATATAAAAAAATAAGGCCAAGATAAATCACTTTAGAATTTTTTCCACCTTTAATATAACATACAAGCTATACAATTCAGTTTAAAAACAATTCTTTTAGGGGGAAATAATAAATGTACAATAATGTGGTGGTATAAATGTGCATGTCTTAAATTAATACTTTGGTGAAGCACTTTTTGATTTTCTGACAGCATTCAGCCTTTTGAGGTAGGAGCCAATCAAACATCTTGCCTTGGGTATCTTTGCCCACTCTTCCTTGAAAAAGTGCTCTGCAAGGGGATCTCCTGTGCACAGCGCTCTTTAGGCCCCACAGATTTTGAAATGGATTTGGTCCAGACTCTTGACTGGGCCATTCTAAAAGTTTTTCTGGTGAAGATATGTTTCAGGTCATCATGTTGAAAGTGACATTCCTCTTCACCTTCAGTATTTTAGCAGAGATATGAAGGCTTTGTGTCAAAATTGATATTTGGAACTGTTCATAATTCCTTCCATCTTGACTAAAAACCCAGTTTCAGCTGAAGAAAAGTAGTCTCAAAGCATAATGCTGCCACCACGCTTCATTGTGGATATAGTGTACTTTTGGTGATGCAGTTGTTTTTGTGTCAAATATACTTTTTGGAATTATGGTCAAAAAGTTCAACCTTGGTCTCATCAGATCTTAACACAATTGCCTTTCTTTCCTTACCTGACTTCCAGCCCCGTGCCATTTCTCCTTCGCAATCCGCCGCCGCCACATGCAAGGAAACAAAGGAAGTTTTTTTGGGGAAAAAAAGGTCAATCAATTCCAACTTCGCAATCTTTCACGAGAAGTTGGAATTGATTGACCTTTTTCCCCCAAAAAAACCTTTTGTTTCCTTGCACGCGGTGGCAGCGGTGGATTGCGAAGGAGAAACGGCACGGGGCTGGAAGTCAGGTAAGGAAAGAAAGGCAATTTCTGGGGGGAGTGAGGATTTCTTTCCTTACCTGCCCCACTTGTTCCGAGGCCGCTTTCCGCTCAGACGCATTGCTCTTGCCAATGGCCTGACCGCCCACTTCAGCGCCCTCCCTCCCCGAGCCTCCGGCGCTCCATCTGCTGCTTTGGTCGGCCTGCCAGCCCCCTCAAACACCCTGCCCACTGCCACCCAGCACGGCCACCCCGGGGCTGCAAGGGCTGGCCTGGCATGGGAAGGACATGTGCCCCACCCTCCTGCCACCATGCAGGGTAAGGTTGCTGCGCCCGCCCAGATGCCCTCGCCTCCAAGCGGTTTTTTTACTAACCTGCCTTTCAGCTGCATTCCGTTTCTCCGTTCACTTCTCAGCCTTCGCAACGTGTTTGTGGGACTACTGGTAAAAAAAAAAAGTTCTACCAGACTTTCTAACTTCTTGAGATCTCGCGAGGTTAGAAAGTCTGATGGAACTTTTTTTTTTTTACCGATAGTCCCACAAACAGGCGGCAAAGGTTGAGAAGCAGAATGCAGCTGAAAGGCAGGTTAGTAAAAAAACTCTTGGGAAGGTGGGCGCGGCAACCTTACCCTGCGCGGGTATTGATGCAGGTTGCTCATGGATGGGACCGAAGGCCTAGGACTGGGGCGACGGCGCGCGTGCCCACAGAGAGCTCTGTGTGCCGCCTATGGCATGCATGCTATAGGTTCGCCACCATGGGTATAGCCGATGCCTTGGAAATTTGCAGACCATGGCTTTTGGCATGGCAAGTATGTACTATTTAACATCAGTTTGAATGTGATTGGCTAAGCCACATCCCTACTTAAAAGAGGGTATGCACACTTATGCAATTATTGTACTTTGTTATTTTCCCCCAGTTTGTTTTTCAATTGAATTGTGCAGCTTGTTATATTAAAGGTGGAAAAAATTCTAAAGTGATTTATCTTGATCTGATTTTTTTACATCTCAAAAACCTGGCATTTTAACAGGTATATGTAGACTTCTTATATTCACTGTATGTATGCTACATGCCCTCCTAAAGTATGATTTATAAAACATCTTAATGACATCAACTCATAAAGCCTATGAATTAAAAGATAAAAATGAAACTTACAGGAATTGCAAGAAAGGAACGTATTGCACATTGATAAAGTCAAAACAGATATATCTGTTTTTTAATATACAACAAATCTTTAAATATACTTTGTGTATTCAGACTAAATTGCAGTTTAACTTAAAAGATGACAGTTTTTACACTAGTAAAACTGATGCCTTTAAAACAGATTGAAGGAATATTCTCAAATTAATACATCTGTATTGTTGGCTATGCACTATTTGTCAGCATGGGGAGAAAAAAGGAATTGGCAGAAATTCTATTACCTTCTCAGGGTCCGTCAGGTTTGTTGGCACAAGTCTGAATCTAATTCAGTGCATTCATTACTTTTGATGATTATAGAGCTAGATACTTTAATAATTAGCATAATTTTCTTTATTTATTGCATTTGCCCAGTGCAGTTATGTGGGAAAAGCTATTTCATTCTTTAGTTTGAATTTTATTTTTAGGATCTCTCATATCTTCAGATAAGGAGACATGGCTTATTAGTACCATAATTAAATAAAGCAAGAAAATAAAATCTAAAGTCATACAGAAATGTTTAATGCATTTTCTAATGAAATCATCACAGCAACAGAACTTCATTTTACTGTAATGAAGTGCAGTTTTACCACACCAGTATAAATTAATACACTAAGATAAATGTTTAATACAGCTCTAGAAATATTACAGGTGCAATGGTCATAATCAGTAACTGAACTGTTCAAGCAAAAAAAAAAAATGTCCCCCAGACATCCCATTCTGTTCCAATATAGATAAGGCTGTGTAATTAGTTATATTATTACAAGTAAATCCTTTTTGTTGAATGCTCAGGCATGCTAATTTCAGAATATCTAATATATGAGCAGAGTCACATTTTATGTGCTTGTAAGAAGTTGGGCAAGAACATAAAACATTACATTAGATCGTACTATAGATATGAATTACTAAATTAAAATACATCTGGGGTATGAGTTGATTTCACATTGCAAAGGGCATTGTAAATTAATACAATAGGCAACTTTGGTAGAGAGCCTATGGCAAACCAAGTGTATAGATGAGAGTTTGAAACAAGACAAAAGTTTTAAAAACATGCTACAGGAAAAATCATTTTAGTTTTGCATGATTAGCACAAAGAACAGAAGGATTAAATCATGTTTAGTTTTAGAGGAAGCATCCCAAGATTCCTAAAATGTTTGATACATAAGTTAAATTCAGTTAATGGTAATTTATAAATATAAAAGGAATTACAGGTGCCAAAATGCATTGTTTAGCCACAGAAGTATAATTTTCTCTGAAGTGGTGTTGAAGTACCTAATCACAATGAACAATTATTTATTGCAGAGAAACATTCTCAAGCATTCTGAAAAGCCATGTAAGATTATCTGGGCTTGCAGTGCTGATTCATGATTTTTACTCTGGTAATCCTTTGAAATATTTTTTTTTAAAGACGTGGATCAATATCTTTGGATTATATGATTTACAAGAAAAGTACAGACTATTTTACTTTGGCAACAAAAATAACATTATTACAAGGGTTTGCATGCATAGAATAAAGCATTTGATTTTGTTTGCCTCCTTAAAGTGATTTCCTGTGTAATTTTGATAATAACTTTGAAATTTGCTTTCAAAACAAGCTTATCAATAGAGGTAGGAAGGGCAAACAAAAACCAGAAGTCATACTGTGCAAACAAACTTTATAATACAACTAAACTTTTATCACTAATTCATGTTTTCAGTAATATTTAAATACCCATCAAGATGGTACAACTTTTAGAATTTTCAATTGCCCATCACTCATGAACTTTATACAGTATATCAGTTTTATTAGGTAAATCAAACCTCATATCAAGTATTAGCAATACTTTTCCCTAATAAATGAATATTCAAAATGCAAAACAGTTTTATTAGGGTTGGTAAAATCCAGTTGTTATGATAGTTCTTGGCTTGTATTTATTTATTACAGAATTTTTCAAGTAACTCAATTGCATTTCAAATCAATTATTACCGCTTCAAAATTCCTCAAAATAAACATTTTAAATTCTGTAATATTTACAAATAAGGGTCTATTAATAATTAGTCCCTTAATTAAACATTAATAAATTTAAAACGATGGCAATCAAGTTATCAGGATGGGTTACAAAGAAATATAAACATCCTTTCAGTAGAAACTTGCCAAGTTTATGGAGGATTTTGAATATAAAAATAACATTAAAGTAAAATCAATAGTGTGACTCATTTATATTATATCCTAATCTGTAGAAACAAAAACTATGATATGTATATTTAGTGCAAATTATAACATTTTTCTACCTTTATTTGGTATAGGTATGAAAAACAAAAAGACCTTCATTTAAGGGGAATATTCTCCAGTGCTTGAACATGCAGTTGCTATCAGGTACACAATTAAACTGAACGAACAGAAATTAAACAGAATTGTTCCAATTCTTAGTAGAATAGTAGTATTCTCTTTACATTTCACAAAATTGGTATATAACTTAGGATTTTTAATAGTACAAAAATTGCATAAGCCTAAGTCATTATTTTGCAACAGAAACATAGTTTAAACAGATTTGGCTGTTTAACTTGCAACTACTAAACTGCAGGGTTTAACATGCTTCACCCACGTTTATTAACCTGCTCAATCTATTTTTCTTGCAGTAGATTTAAACTGTCACAAGACTTTTATAATACCCAAACTCTTAAGCTTAAATGGCACAAGAAATACTTGCTTCTTGTCATCAAATTCAGCAGGTCACAGAACATCTCAATATGAGAAACCACCATTTCAATAAAATGCATCAATTGTAAGGAGCATCAGTTGGGGCTCAGGAGAGAGAAATGCTCTTCTGGAATGTAAACAGGTAATGCGGAATAACTATACATTTCATGAATTAACCCAACAACGGTCTGTGGTAAAATGGACCAAATCTTACAGTTTTCAAAGGACAGCTCAATTCAATGTGATTCAGAAACAGGAACTAATCATCAATTTCTTTCATGCTAAAGCAGCAAGGTCCAAACTGGAGCTTATGAAGTTCTTATGAATTGATGTAACGTCCAACTGCACTATCATGGCAGATCTAACATTTCAGAGTGCATCCAGTGCAGGTTTTCAGTTTTTGTTTTCTCCATCTTTCTTACTTTGTAAAACCACATTTTCCTAAATCAACTCCTAAGTTCCAGCAGTTTACTTTTTAAAAAATCCAGCCTTTCTTTTGTATCACAAAACTATGCCTTATATTAAAGTGTTGTACTGTTCAGCAAATGAACCTTCTCTTCACTTTCCTCTCTCTCCTCAGTTATTGAGTTCAGTTGAACATTATTGATGCGGGATCTTGGTTTGCCATCTGGGCCATGTGTCGAAGGATATCTTTTTTTGTTATGATGCCAAGGAGGCGCCTAGAAAGAGTCACACAAAATATAGCTAATTAACTACAATATTTAAAGTCAATCAATTTTTCTTGTAGACAAAATCCTTTTTGTTGATAGGAACAAAGCAGCAAAGCCTGATTATTTCAAAGAATGCATTTTGACAGGAAGTAACCATCATTTTATTAAAATTATAAAAATACTGTGAAAGCAAAGAGAGAGGATGGTCACTAAACTGTTACCTACTTTCACCCAAGAAATAACCAAGCTACCACCCGCTGATAATTTGTTGCTGATTATAATATGCCAACAAAAAAGTAACAAAGGGGGAAAAAAGATTTGAGTAAATGAAATTGATCCCATTACAAAAATGAAATACAGTTGAATCTAGACAAACTCAAAATTGCTTGATAATTCAATTTTGAGAAGCTGAACCTAATGCTTTAGGTGTTTCTATAAGAGATGTGCAGATAAGCTTGAACAATAGATAATCACAAATAAATTCATCTGAAATTCAGATTTTTAAAAAAGATTACAGCCATACTTCCCCCAAATTAAAAAGCAATGCTGTTATGATCAAAGTCTTGCTATTATCAAAGAGTGAAGTTGTCCTAAGTAATACTATTACAGGAGAGGCAGAGAGAAATATTACTCTAGTTAGTAGTTGTACTGTAACTGACTTTATAAGAAGAGGCATGAAAAACTTGTGAAAAAATACAAGTTAAATAAGAACGTAAACAGTTACTTGGAAAACAGGTTTTATTTTTAATTTTTTTAATTGCAGAGCAGCAATTATAATCACTTAGATCATAAAATACAGCAAAAGGGACAACTGATAAATATCATTAGTGTTGATCAGAAAATATAGGAAATCCTAAGATAGATCTAAAATATCCTGTTGTAGATGTCAAGATTAAAGTGTCATATGCAGGTTTAATACTTAAAATTAAAAATGAAAACTCTGATTACAGAGTTTTGGCAGGTTTTATGTAATTTCACAAAACCAGGGGGGAAAAGACGTATGCTAATATCTATGAGAATACCAGAATTTCTAGCACCAAGATTGCTAAAATACTACTTAGGTCCTATCTTCATTCAGCATGTTTTCAACAAGTGGATGTTAAATAATATGTTTCAAATTTACATGGCATTTTAATTTAAAAGCTTTTAGAGTTGTATACGATTGCTTGTCCAGCTATTGTAATGGAACACTGAACAATTAACAAGTTTCATGCTTCCTGATGTCTAAAGTGTCAAATGAGATCTGATATATCTAATCACCAAGGGTTCGACGTGCTGCTTTAGTTGCTCGAGATGCTCTAATATGTTCTTCTTTGTGATGATTCCCAAGACAATCCTGAAACAGATCATGTTATGCTAATAACTGTGTGTGAAATAAAATGAAATGAAAACATGGATTGCAGAACTGGTAGTAATGAAAACAGTGAAATGAAAACCTTTTTGTGATCAACATCTCTTTCAAAAGATGTAAAATTTACTGTGGGGGCTTAAAACAAGAATGAATTTAAACATGATGAACACATGATGGTTAGGCCTTTACTGCTATCACTGAAACTTCCCGTTTCCTAAAGCTATAAAAATGAAATGCAAGAATGAGCTTAAGTACTGCAGATAGGAATTTTGAGCTTTTTACAAATACCAGATGCTATGCATTTTATCCAGCTTTTTCTGGATTCAAAGCATATGAAAGATTTTAAATATGCATTTAAATTTATACCAGTTTTTGCTTGATTTCTGCATTTAGAATAAAGTAAATTGCATACTAATATATTTATTTTGAATTATTTTTAACATAAGAATAGAAGGGGAAAACATGTTGAAGTTTTATCAGTGCCGTCTAGGATCAAAATCAGGGAGTGGTGCAAGACAGTTGGCAGAATTATATATCCCAGTGGTAGGCAACTTTGGCTCTTTTATGACTCGTGGACTTCAATTCCCAGAATTCCTGAGCCAGCATGGCTGGCTCAGGAATTCTGGGAGTTGAAGTCCACGAGTCATAAAAGAACCAAGGTTGCCTACCCCTGATATATCCAATCTGGATCAGTCACTAGGACCACAGGTTTAGCTTTCTGAGCTTTTGGACTCATGCTGGAGCCCATCCTGAGGGAACTTCTCTGTCATCATTCTGGTCCCAGGGACTGACCCAGATTGGATTCCGCAACATTATCCTAGGACACATATATTTGCATTCATTCGTGAGATTTACATATGATCAGAAAGCTACACAGCCTGATTCCTGGAAATCCTGCTTAAGTTATTTCTACATTTTTCTTACAACTCATATGGAAACAAAAATAAGTTTTAAACTCTCTACTATAAAGTAATTTTATAATATGTATAATATAACTGAGCAAGTTTTGTGAAGTACCGTGTTTCCCCGAAAATAAGACTGAGTCTTATATTAATTTTTGCTCCAAAAGACGCATTAGCGTTTATTTTCTGGTTAGCTCTTATTTTCAGGGAAATATGGTACTAAATGCATCCATCTGGTTGACAATCTTAACTGGGGCTTACTTTTGGGGTAGGACTTATATTATGAGCATCCTGAAAAATCATGCTAGGGCTTATTTTCCAGTTGGTTCTTATTTTCGGGGAAACACGGTAGTAAAGGTATCAAACTAGAAACTGGGAGACAATGAATTCTAGTCTCATCTTAGGCACAAACTCAACTGGGTGATCTTGGGCCAATCACTCTCATTCAGGAAGGAGGCAATAGCTAATCATTTCTGAAAAACATTGCTAAGAAAACTACAGAACTTAACCAGGCAGTTGCTATGAGTAAAAACTGATTCAAAGTCATGGATGGATGGACAGACAGAGATGATATAGTCATTTATTGAATTTTTAAGGTGCCTCAGTCATCCAAGAGATTCTAGTCAACAATGTGTGTGTATGTGTGCTCATGCACACACTCATACACACACACATATATACCGTATATACACTGCATATTCTTATTATTTAAGGAAGGGGTGGTATTGGTAAAATGCTGCACAAAGAAACATTTTTTTCTTTCAAGTATAGTGCAGTATTTTATTTCCTTGATAATGTAAGAAATATTTGAAAATCATGGAACTGAACCAAAATCTACTGTTAATCAATTTTTTTAAAACAGAAAATTCCTTAGATTTGTTGGACGTACATATATATTTTACTGTCCCAGATTTTCAACACTTTCTCTAGAGTGTCCTAACAGAAAAGGTCCATTCCTTCTACTGCTGGAACTATTGCACTGATAGAGATATGCCCAAGTATTGTATTTCTAATGAGTTTACCAACTGAGCTTGCCTCTCAAATTGAAAAGAATAAAATCCAGTTACCACTGACATTATCAATTGCAAGTAATACTACAAAGTTAAAGTTATTAAATTAACATAAATGCTATATATTTTCGTGTCCATAAAAATTCTTTCACTAAAACGTTAAAATAATATTTTGGTTATCTAGGATTGCCTTTTTACTTAGTTTATTACTTTCCAAAATAATTATGAACTTTTATTTTGTCTGTATATTTTACTATACTAATTTTATGTGATCACTTCAAATTTTTAAAAAGTTATTTCTACTCACTACAATATTTTATATTCTCACTCCATAACTAGAGCTCAATCACATTAACTGGCAAACAACTGGGCCTAATATGTGAAGAATGTAATTACAATCTGCTGCGCTGATGATCAGAGAGAGACCTGTCAATTGAACTGCTTTCTAGCTATCTATCTGCGTGGAATCATGTCAAAAAAGCTACAAAGGTAAATACAATTTTTAACCAAGGCTTTATTTCTATAAATGGAAGAAATGGAAAATGATTTACAATGTTCAACAAATTTCCTCCTCTGTCACAGCTTTAGGATACAAATGACTGGCAGATTATGGTCTTGCATCTTTAGCTAATAGACTTTAATCTTATGATAGAAAGCAGAAATCTGGAAATACTCAGCAAGGAAATAAATCAGGAATAGTTGGCAAAACTGGAAATTGGAAACTCACCATAGAGTTTTGAAGTCAGCCCTGTTTTTTGTGGCATGTCTCAACAAGTTTTTCTTTTTAGAAAAAAATGTTTAAAAAATAAAGTAAAAGGACAACCAAACTTTTTTTAAAAAATAAAAAGCCACGTAAATTTCATATTTCTAATGGAAATACAGAGACTGCAAATTATACCAAAGCTCCATTCAACTCATTGTGGCCAATAGCTGGTTGGAATGTGTAGTACAACATCTGGAAGTATTAAACTGGAAACAATTGCTTTAAAAAAAATCACACAGGAGAGGTGAATATCTTCTAAGGGATGGAAGGCCAACCTGTAGATGTAGGGGCATTTGAAGTGCTTGGTAAATTTCAAAAATATTCTGCAAGTGTAGAATATGAAGTGTAGAAAAGTAGAAAATAAAGAATGGCAGTTTGCAGGAAATGGGGAGACACTTGTCAAAATAAGAATAGTGAATGGTTCAATGACCATTTTTACTCTAGCCCCAAGGATGAGTTATTTCACCTCACTGATAACAATCAGACAGACCCTAAGAAATTAGCTGGCTTTTGACAGAAAAAAAGATTGCAGAAGCTCAGCCTTAACACCCACACTTGTTTCCACAGTTCATCCTCACAACCACAACCTGGGAGAGAGATTAATATAAATAGCTACCTCCAAATACACAGTGACTTCCTTGACTGAGCAGAAACTTGAACCTAGACTTAAATGATTATATTCCAGCATTTTAATTACTTTGCCATACTGGCTTTTTAATAACTTTAAAATAAAATGATGCAGAATGGAAGTAGTTTCAAACGTGCTGTAATTTTACAATTGCACAAAGTTATCTATTTAAAATATTTTATATACACACTATAAGAATGATCAATTTTCCTATGAATTTAATGTGAGAATTCAATCTAATATATTCCACCCTATAAGGGAAACTCAATAAACATCACAATAGCTTCTTACTTGCTTTTAAAAGCTAACTAGGAGATTCAAGAAAGTTCCAAGAAATTATATAGAACAGGGATCCTCAACCCCAGGACCATGGCCTGTTTAAAACCAGGCTGTGCAAGTGATCAGCAAGCGTGCACACGAAGCTCCACTTACACAAGCGGTGGGCCCTTGCGCTCGAGTGGACACCACTTAAGTGGAGGGGGCGTGAGCATCTCCACTTGCGTGAGTGGAGCTTCGCGCATGGGAACTCTCTGCTCATGTGATTGGAGCTTCACGTGCGAGCACAAGCAATCTGCACTCAAGCGTCCTCCGCTCGCAAAGCTCCATTCGCACGAGTGGAGGGGCGCACGCTGCTTGCACCAAAGGAGCTGTGCGCACATGTGTGCCACTGCCACTCACACACACCTCATGCCAAGCCGAGCTGCCAAGGTGGAAAGGTTGGGGACCCCTGACATAGAACAGAATTGGAGGGAAACTTGGAGATCTAGTTTTTTATTTTACTTGAAAAATAAAGTTATGGGTGGAGCAATACAATCTGTAAGACTCTTTAACATTTTTAACAAGTCTGAAAGAACCATTAAACTATGTGGAAAAAACAAAATCTTGACAGAGTGCAGAAGAAAATTTTTCAATAAAGAACTCACCCATTGTGTGTTACAAGACACTGCCTTAGGCCCAGTTTGCGGAATATATCCACCACAATCTCCATTGGTGTATGATCCGTAACTGTAAAAGGGCTCATATCAAGAATGCTCCTAAGCTTCAAAGGTCGAGGGCTTTCTGCTGAAAGTGATAAGGTATGCTGGGCAAAACAGACTCTGGAACTGCCAACAATGCCTTCTTGTTTCTTTCTGGCACTTTCTTCAATAAGAGCAAAAAAGAAAAATCAGTATGAAGGATTAGATCTTTTTTAAAAAGCAAGCTATTGCTAGATTTCAGCCAATTGCTTCATAATAATAATATTATTCCAAAATTATTATTTTCTTCTGAACACACATATATGGATATGTTTCATATTCCCACTGTAAATATACACACGTAAACTGAATAGTTAGGTAGCTAACTGATGTGATTAAAAATATCTGATTAAAAATAAGCTGTACAGGTAGTCCTCGACTTATAACCATTTGTTTAGCAACTATTCAGTTAAAATGGCACTGAAAACAGTGACTTAAGACCAATCCTTGCCCATACAACTGTTGCAGCATTCCCAGTCCTGTGATCAAAATTTGGTGTTTGGCAACCAGCATATATTTACAATGGTTGCAGCATCCTGGGGTCACATGGCTGCCATTTGTGACCTTCCTGGATGGCTTCCAACAAGCAAAGTCAATGGGGAATGCCAGATTCACTTAACAATGATATGGTTGATTTAGCAACTATGGTGATTTGCTTAACCTTGGCAAAACAGGTTGTAAAATCAGGCATGATTCATTTAATAACTGCCTTGCTTAGCAATGGAAATTCTGGTCCCAACTGTAGTTTCAACAGCCCCTGGCAGTCTCAGCCAATGTGGGACTTTTTTGTATCAGCCCTCCAAAAGTACTCTGTGTAGAGTGTTTTAAAGCACTGAAGTTATTGCTCTTTGTAATTTAGAAATAGTTATGAGGTCTAAGTCTTTCACTGCTTTATAAAAAGGGGTTTGGCCACTGAGAAAGAATATCTTAGTTAGAGCCTGCTAGTTGTTGGATTTCCAGGTCCAACTGTTTAAATGCCTAAGTGCATGCTTATAACCTACCACTGGGAGCACTTTTCTGGAGAAGCTGAGATTTTGGGGGTTTTGTGAGATTCCCAATCAGATGCAACCTTATCTTCCACAGATTCAGTTTCAGCTCTGCAGCCACATTCATAAAGCAGCAATGTTCAAATCAAGAAAAGCAATGCAAACAAAGCTGCTTCTACATAGAACCCCAGCAAGGAGTAACTCATATGACAATGTGGCCATAGCAACATTTTTTTTATAAAAAGGAAGTCCCAAAGAGTTTTTCAAAGATCAAGGTCTTTTAAGTAAGAAATGCCTACAACAATCTAGTCACTGTACAGATATCTGAGCCTTAAAATGTATAAAATCTCATTTGGCTATCAAAGACCACAGAAGGACAACTTCATCTGGGTCTATTCTGAAATTCTTATGTTCTATTCAGAATTCTGTATGGCAAAAAATCTACCAAGCATTTCATCTGAACAATCATACCTGCACTGTTCTTAAAACAACTTTGCAATGATAGAATAGGTATATTTGATTTAAACATGTAATTATCTACAAAAATAGTACATTGAAGATTCTTCTCCATTTGGTAAGGAAATAGAAAAAATGCAGGGCACGTCCAAAATACACGAGACCAAGCTTCTCTGCTCTTCAAACACCATGTCCCCACTTCCTTCCTCATGGGCATTCTGTACTTCTGCTATGACTGCCTTCCTGTTACACTTTGGAAAAATAACAGATATTCTCCAGTAATGAAAAGCAATTACCTATTGCAATAGTCAAATCTCTCCTTAGCGCAAATCCTACTAGTCTTTGGGATTCTTTTGACATTATTACAGGAAAACCATTATAGCTGGTTTCATTGATCAAATTTTCAATATCATCCACAGTCATATTATCCTGTGTTAATACTGCCAATGGGGCATCATTTCTTCGAGGTCTCATGACATCAGCAGCCAGGGTTGTATGAGTAAATTCTTCCTTGGCATCCAAAAAAGGATATCCATTCAGACGTATGTGTGCTTCATAGATGCCTTCTCTGCCAAAAGCATCTCCAACCCACTTGCTCGTCATTACTGCAGCCATAAGGGGTACAATATACTCTAGTCCCCCTGTTAACTCAAATACAATAACCACCAGAGATACAGTCATCCTTGTCACTCCACCTGGAAATAAAAACAAAAATGGCTTAATCAGCATGTTGTGAAATGCATAAATATTTCTAGATATCAACTACCAAAATAGTTAAACAAATTAACAACAACAGAATCATGGAAGGAAGATGGTTAAATAATATACTGCCATTTAACTGTGAGGTCAACATTAAATTGCAATCCTGTCGGTGCTTATTTGTGAGCAAATTCCACTGAGCTTCTACAGACACACATAGTATAACTCTACAAATATTTTAATAAAGAACTCTGCTGAATCTTATATTTCTAAAAGACCTGAAGAGGTGCTCCAATCAACCATATCTGCCAAATCTTTAACCAGCTAGGTCACAGCATCAGGGAGCAAAGTAGTTTTCTTGAATTATATTATGCTTAGACTTGCACTGTAAAACTTAATAGAGGAAATTGCTAAATCTAAGTCCCAAATATACCACCTCTGAGAATCAATGTGGTTTACAGGGATCTGTCTTGCTTCCAATGGATTATTAATTTGCCTTATTTTTTCAAGATTCTAATTTTTAAAAAGAATTAGGCATGAAGATAGCATGCTGCCAAGCATTAATTTAAAGCTTCAACTTTATTTCCAATCTGCCTCTGGGCTGTGTTGTGGTTCCTCGACTGCCAGCAGATCTGGCAGCAGAGTCAGAAGAATTGGATGAGGGGGAAGGGGTGCCTGAGTTCACATCGGAGTCTGCGGAAGGCTCTGAGGAGCAAGAAGACTCAGAGCCAGATGCGAAGCCGGGCCCATCTACTCACGCTCAGGCAGAGAGACAGCTGTGTTGGGGGCCTGAACTGAGTGAAGAGGAGGAACAGCTGGGGCCTGTCCCAGATGCATGTATGCGCAGAGAGGTGAGACGAGCAGGACAACAGAGGGCAGTGGGGCGGCTCTCCAGGAAAAGTAAAAGACTCTAAGAAGCCACGCCCTGCCTGGACTATAAAGAGGAGAGGTATGGGAGATGCCGGTTGCCACAGGCAACCGTTCATGTTCCGGTATCTTGTTCCTCGCAGACATGTCAAACACAAGGCCCGCAGAGAAGAAGGGGTTAACCTATTTTCCAAAGCATCGGAAGGCAATAATAGATGGAAACTAATCAAGAAGAAAACCAGCCTAGAACTAAGGACTTGTGAAAACAACTAACCAGTGAAAAGACTTGCCTTCAGAAGTTGTGGATGCTCCATCACTGGAGGCTTTTAAGAAGAGATTGGATATTCCATTACTGGAATGGTATAGGACAGGTCTCCTGCTTGAGCAGAGGGTTGGACTAGAAGACCTCAAAGGTCTCTTCCAACTCTGTTATTCTTTGAGAGAAGCGCTGCCAACCTCTCCCCCTCCCCTCATCTCTTCCTGGGCACAGAGAAAGGGAGGGAGGGAGGGAGGGAGGAGAGGGAAACAGGAAGGAAGAAAGGGAAGGAAGGAAGAAGATGGGAATGAAAAGGAAGGAAGGAAGGAAGGAAGGAAGGAAGGAAGGAAGGAAGGAAGGAAGGAAGGAAGGAAGGAAGGAATGAGAGGGAGGGAGGCTCTGAGGGGAGTCCTGCCTTAGCACTTGGCCACCAGCAGCCCTGTTGCCCTTTCACCATCCCCTGGTGGTCTCCCATCCTATTGCTGAGGATGCTTTGATTACAAAGCCAGGTGTCCTCACGTAGAGAGGGAGTGGGCCTCCCTCTGACCCACACACTTTGCCCTCCTGTACCCACCATGAGCAACCTGGCCAAAGAGAGTGAGCACAGCAGCAGCAGCCTTGAGGAGGAGGTAAATGCAGCCGGGCACTCCCTTAGGGAAGTGCGGCTGGGCTAGGCAGGACTGTGGGGTCCCAGTGACGTGGTAGCTCAAGGGCCAAGCTGAGTGCTTCACCTCTGCTGCCCAGGGCTCCAGGCAGTCTGTGCCACTGTCCAGGGGACCCCCTGCACGGCCTGAGAGAGACGGTGAGGCTCTTCCAGTGGACCATGCCCCGGTGCTCACCCCAGTCCCACCCACCCCTCCGCCAGAGACCCTCGGATCCGCCCCAGTCCTGCCTGCGAGTGACATTGAGCTGGCCACACCCACCCAGGCCATGCCCACCCAGTAGGTTACACCCACCCCAGCCACACCCACCTGACCCCGAGGGCAACCACAATGCTGATGCGGCCCTCAATGAAATTGAGTTTGACACCCCTGCTCTATCGGATTTCTTTTGCCAGGATTCTTTGCCAATTCTTTGCCTGGTTGGTCAGCTTTCTTTGTGTTTGGGTTGAATTGTTAATTGAGCCTTCCTGCTGGGAACTCACGAGACTTGGTACTTATCTCCGCCAAGTGGGAGCAGAGTTTGCTACTGTTTGTTTCAACATCTAAGGACTAGTTATCTGGAGTTTATTCCATAAACGCCTTGTTAAAATAAAAAGGGGGTTTTCCTCATAAGTAAACTGTTGAGTAGCACTCGTGAAGGCTGGGTTAGAACAGGCTGTACTTGGTAAGTGGCTACTGTACAATGTTTTAACAGTATACCACTTCTCAAAAAAAAAAAAAGGAATATCCAAGGCTCTAAAAAATATATCAAGTAACAACTTCTCCAGCTGGTGTAAAGGAAAAGGAATACAGATAGTCCTTGACTTACAACAATTGAGCTCAAAATTTCTGTTGCTAAGTGAAACATTTGTTAAGTGAGTTTTGCCCCATTTCACGTCCTTTCCTGTCATAGTTGTGAATTGCTGCAGTTATTAAGGTAATAACACAATTGTTAAGTGAGTCCAGTTTCCCCATTGACTTTCTTGTCAGGTCACAGAAGCTGATCACATGATCCCAAGGCATGCAACTGTCATAAATATGAGCCAGTTGCCAAGCATCTGAATTTTGATCATGTGACCATGGGGATGCTGCAACAGTCATAAGTGTGAAAAACGATCGTAAGTCACTTTTTTTCAGTGCCATTGTAACCTCAAACAGTCACTAAATTAACTGTTGTAAGTCGAGGACTACCTGTAGTTGTGACTGGTCAACTCACAATAGCAATTATTTTGGGTACAGACATCCTTGAATATTTGAGTATAACAACAATCAGGTCAAATATTTGTATCCATTTGTAATGTAAAATTGGCTGACCATTGGCTATTATAGTTACCTAAGCATGCAGCAGCACCAACCATAGCGTAGAGGCCTGGAGTTATGCAATCTGCTCCAACTTCACACCACTGCTTGAAGATAAACCAGTCGTGATGATAATAAGCCAATTGTTCCACAGCAATTCCAACAATTCTGCCAGCTATTGCTCCAATGGCCATACTGGGTATGAACAAGCCTGATGGAACCTAAAACAACAAAATGTCAAGGAAAATTGTGACTTGAATGAGTATCTTCTTTTTTAGATTTTTAAAAAGGCTATGGATGAATTTGCTTGTATAAAGAATCCAAAAACAGAACACCTACAAGCCACATTTGAACAATAATTTCTGAAGAGAATCAGAAACATGCAATGCAAGCAGAGACACAAATAGCCTGTAAAAGACTTTAATAGCCTGTAGAAACTATTGTCACCAGTAATTCTTGTCATAGCAACTCATCATTTCCTGTACATACATATTTATCTCTCTCACACACCTCAGAGTAGCAGTGCCTCAGTCCTTGTGTATAATAATCCTAGCAATTTGCTTTTCCTCATTATAGCAGCGTAACAAAATCAGCACATTAACATAGCATGTTTTCCACTATACCAGGCATGTCAAACTCGTGACGTCGTGCGATGTAGTGCGACTTTCCCCCCATTGCCGGCAATGGGGTGGGCGTGGTTTCAGTATGATGCATCCGGCCCGCGGGCCAGCAGTTTGACATGCCTACACTATACTGTCTGGAAGCAAACTTTCTATAAAGTAGAAAGTAATTTTTAAAAAAATAATTTTTAAAAAAAACTGTGTCTGAAATTAAAAACTGGCTTGAGATGAAACAGTCAGGGAACCAGTAAGATGAGAAAGCTCTGTTTCTTTAGCATTTTTGCTAAGAGACAGGATTTTAGAAGCATATGACCAAAATCAGAATAAGCTTTTTATCCAGTATTATCCTTTGACTTTAGAGCAGGGGTCCCCAATCCCTGGCCCACTGCCAGGCCGTGGCCTATTTGCAACCGGGCCGCACAAATGGTGGGATGGCATGCGTGCACATGCACATCTCGACTCATGTGAGCAGCGGGGCGGCGTGCATGTGTGCGCTTGCAGCTTGCACGCTGCAGCTTGCACAGTTGGGGGGAAGAGATGAACTGGGCCGTGAGTGGTGGGCCAGCGCATGTGCAGCTCAACTAGTTGAGCTCCGTGTGTGTGCGTATGCACGCCGGCCCACTGCTAGCATGAGTCGAGCTGCGCACGTGCAAGGACCCAATTCTCAAGTGACCCGGTTCCACTCTCCCCCCAACCAGGCCGCCAAGCCACAAAGGTTGGGGACCACTGCTTTAGGGTGTACTTTTGACTGTACTCATTTATCCTCCAGCTATCTAGAATATGCTGCTAAATAAATATATAAAGGTTTTTGAACCCTTTAGTAGTAGTGTACAAGCATGAGTGAACTGTACTCAAGACCCTGAAACCTTACACCAACGTATCCAAGAATACATTATTTCAAAGCAATACAGGTAGTCCTTGACTTACAACAGTTTGTTTAGTAACTGTTCAAAGTTACAACAGAACTGAAAAATGTGACTTATGGCCGTTTCTCACAGTTATGACCTTTGCATCATCCCCATAATCATCTGATCAAAATTCAGATGCTTGGCAACTGTGTTATGACCATTGCTGTGTCCAAAGGTCATGTGATCACATTTTGTGACCTTCTGACAGGCAAAGTCAATGGGGAAACCAGACTCAACAATCGGTTTACTAACTTATCAATTATAGTTATTCACTTAACAACTGTGGCAAAAAAGGTTGCAAAATGGGGCAAAACTCACTTAACAAATGTCTCACTTAACAACAGAAATTTTGAGCTCAATTGTTGTATGTCAAGGACTATCTGTAAACAGTTTATCTTATGGAAATAAATTAGTTCTGTTCAATTGCCAGTAGAGAGATGGAGAACTAATTAGAGCACTGCAGAAAGAAAAATGAAAGAGACCAAAACAATGAGGAAGAAAAGTTTGTTTCATCTTACCTTAATACCGAAAGTGAAGACTGTCATTATAATCTTAAATATAAGAGCTAAACACAGCTGCCATATTGCTGAATATACTCCAGTGCCTGCTGGACGGTCAGGAATGTCATCTACTATTTTACTGACATTCATGTCATTTCGATAATCGCAAAGGGAGGATGATTCCAAAGGCCCACAGTCTGTGAAAAGTTCTTTGATTAGCTCACTGGTATTGACTCTGGTATAGGGGTTTGGAAAAGCAATGACAGCTGTTATTGCTGCTACAATAATAACCTCAAGAACTGGATACTTTCCAAATTTGGTTGATTTCCGTCGATGGCACCAAGCAATGTTGGCACGGATGAAAAATGCTCCCCACAGTCCACCAAATACACCCAGAAGAATGAAGGGCAATAGTTCAAATAGATACCATGGAGTGTGATATTCGACATAGAAAAGAACCAGACGACTGTTTCCAAAAGGATTGATGGATCTTAAAACAAATGCAGCCACCAAAGCAGCAAAAAATGATCTCCACAAAGTCTTCAATGGAAAATAATAACTGACCTATAAAGACATAAAAAAGAATATAAATGGAACTATGGTCAAAATTACTTTATTCTAAATAGTTTATTGACACAAAGCGCCAAGTGGACCTAACCAGGTCTTCAAACTTTATTGCCAATGAATCAAACAGGTACTGTGCCTTTCCCGGGATGTTTCAGCAACCTCCAAGGATCTAGCCTCAGCAGAATCTTTGAGCTGGCACAATGGTACAGCAAAAATTCCCTACCTGGAGAGATAGGGCTCCTGTGACTCTGGACATGTAGAAACAACAGAGCATATACTCCTCCAGTGCTTGTATTATTTATTTATTTGATTTTTTTAACCCACTTTTATTATTTTATAAGTAACTCAAGGCAACAAACACAGATAATACTCATTCCTCCTATTTTCCCTTACAACAACCTTGTGAGATGGACTGAGCTGAGAGAGATAACTGGCCCAACATGACTCAGCTGTTTTTCATGCTTAAAGCTGGACTAGAACTTACAATCTCCTGGTTTCTAGGGCAGCACCTTAAGCACTACACCAACCTGGCTTGTTACAGAGACATCATACTGACCTCATCACATTGTTACTACTTAACCCCCAGGGCGCAAAGGACAATTTTATACTTTCCTGCTGCTTACAGACTATCTTGCTATAACCTACAATGCTATCAAGTTCTATGCAGCAGCACTTAAAATTCGTTAATGATTATTTGTGCCATAAAGTAGAATGCTTATTTACATTTTGTAGATATTATGCTATAACAACCAAGATATTGTCTCACATGTTAAGTGGAAAGCTATTTATTTTAGATTTTTAAATGATAACATCAGAACAAAGCCTTTAACAACAATGAATACAGACAAACTACTGCTAGCTATCATTGATCATTGATGACAAGAATGAATTCATGATAAGGATATATATTAATAAGAAATTTCAGGAGTTATAGCAATACAGATTTTCCTGCATTAAGAATCTATGGCAAATAGGAATTGTCTTCAGAAAAAGGAAGTTTTATAAAATGGTAATTTTTTTTGTTCTGTTAAAATGACATAAACAATTGCTTAAGTAGATCAAATGTATTTTGTGTTGTCTGATAATTTACCATCATTTATCTGCAAAATATGTTGTAAAATATTTCTTTCTATTTGTGACTGAACCGCTCTATGTAAAGGAGATGAAACCATGCTCAGTTATATCTGCAAGTGGCAGTAACAAGTAACAAGCAAATCCAGGTATTTTCAGTACTGGGTATACATACTTCTTCTAGGCTGAAAAGAACTCCGCCAATTGGGGCACCAAATGCTACTGATACTCCAGCTGCTGAAGCAGCAGATAATACCTAGAGAACAAATTAGATGGTTTTAGATTATCTAAATACTAATTAATGAAATATGCTAAGCTTACGTTCAAAGAGTTTGAGCTGATTCCTATATAATACTAAATATTATAATGTGGTATTTCTTTCTTTCTTAACTCAAATATTTATTTTTCTGGGTTACATGGCTATAAAAAAAGACCAGTAAAAGGCAGTTTCTTCATGAAGGCAATGGACAAGGGCATCCATAGCAACTTTTCCACTTTGGATCCAAATAGGTACACAGCCCTGTATAGTATTCAAATAATAAACCCTCTTCGCATCAATGAAAGCTTCTTGTGCTTCTTAATTATGCAAGATCCACATACAAATATTTCTTCCAACAGAAAGCAACCACATTTCTATTAAGGGAGAAGAAAAGTCTCTTTGCGGTGGAAGACTTAAGGCTGATAAGGAATCCTGCATAACAATGTCTGGCACTGAACCCTTGCTTTACACCAAGGCTTTTCAACCTTTTCACCGATTGTACCACTTTTAGGATAAGGCAGTATTCAAGTACCATCAGTCGCCTAGGAAGGTGTCAAAAACTTGATGACCAAAAAAAAGGAACAAATTGATAAAGTACAGGCAGTGCTTGACTTACAGCAGTTTGCTTAGTGACTGTTCAAAGTTACAATGGCACTGAAAAAAGTGACTTATGACCATTTTTCACACTTATGACCGTTGCAGCATCCCCAGGGTCATGTGATTTACATTCGGATGCTCGGCAACTGATTCATATTTATGATGGTCACAGTGTCCCAGGGTCATGTGATCCCCTTTTGCAACCTTTTGACAAGTGAAGTCAATGGCTGGGGGGCACTTGTGGGGGGGATCCAGGGGTCTCCAGTGGAGGGGGGTAGGACTGGGGTGGGTACCAGGACATGGTCCATCAGAGGAGCCTCACCATCCTTCTTGGGCTGCGCGGGGGACACCAGATGGTGGTGCGGGCTGCCCAGAGCCCTGGGCAGCGGAGGGCAAGCATCCAGCCCGGCCCTCGAGCTCGTGGGGCACCAGGACCCTGCAACTCAACCCAGTCCAGCCTCACTTTCCTGAGGGAGCGCTGGCTGCACTTACCTCCTCCTCAAGCTTCTGCTGCTGCTGTGCTCACTTTCCTTGGCCAGGTTGCTCATGATGGGTGCAGGAGGGCAAAGTGCGTGGGTCAGAGGGAGGCCCACTCCCTCTCCATGCGAGGAGACCTGGCTTTGTAACCAAAGCATCCTTCGCAATAGAATGGGAGACCACCAGGTTAGGCCAGGAGGAAGGGGCAAGGGGATAGCGAAAGGGCAGCAGGGCTGCTGGTGGTCAAGAGCTAAGGCAGGACTTCCCTCAGACCCTCTCTTCCTCTCATTATAATCTCCTTCCTTCCTTCCTTCCTTCCTTCCTTCCTTCCTTCATTCATTCTTCCCTTTTCTTTTTTCCCCTTCCCTCTTCATTCTCCTTTCTTTTTTCTTCCTTCCCCTTTTTCCTTCTTTTTCCTTCCTTGCTTTCTTTCCCCTCTTTCCTTCTTTTTCTTTGTCTTTCCTCTTTCCCTTTCTCCTTTCCTGTCCCTGCTTGGATGCTCAAATGCAAAAGGGGAAACATTTCTTGATGCCTCCTTGCCTTGTAATCAAATGTCACTTTTGCTAGTAGTTTGTGGCCACTTAAAAGATTGAGAAAAACCAGGCTCAGTTTATCCCATGCTTGCATTTAGTGGGGGCGTCCACAGACAATAGTACAGCAAAACTGTCAAAATGGTGGCTGTGATAGTTGATCAGAGCTTCTCCGTTTTTTATGTGCAACAACTTTAGCGTTTAGGAACAGAGGTAGCTTAGTTGCTTTTCTATTAATACATAGTCCTTAAAAGGGCTCTCTTGTAGGGACCCTGCCTTGGTCTAATTCAGACTGGAAATATAGCAAAGGAAAATATTTTTCCCCACTCTGTTTTGTTCTGTTTTCCCGACTGGAAATGGCTGTTAGCAACACACAAGGAAGGGATACTTTCCTAAGAGCTCACAATTCAAGAATATCAATGTTAACTTGGATTGCCAACAAAGTTCTGTCTGACAAAACAGAACACAAAATTGCTTTGTCCTTTGAACTGGGGCATTTCCAACCAAATTGCCTGTCTCTCCCTCCCTCCCTCCCCTTTTTTTTTTAAAACTGCCAGAGGCGCAGAGGTGGCAGCAGGCAGGCAGCGGTGGGCAGAGGCATCACATTTTGACTCCCCCCGTTGTTGCCTTTGCGTTGCTCTCAGCTCACCTCTCCCAGACCCGCGCATGTGTTTGTGTGTGTGCGCACAGGTGGTCTCACTCCTTGCAGCCCCGCGCCCTCAACAGAGACGTTCTGTGATGGCAGGCTGCAAAGCTGTTTTTGGGGGGTACTTGTTGCTTTTTCTCAATGTGCCGCTGATCGTATTGTGCTCTGCGCCCCTCAGCTCCCACCCCCAGCCCTGTGGAAGGCTGGAAGAAGCTCCCATTGCAGCTTCTCTTACTTCTCCCGTTCTTTTCTTCCCCAATATCACAGCGCGGGGCTGCAAGGAGTGAGACCCCCACCCACGCACACACACACACAAACATGTGCACGGGTCTGGGAGAGGTGAGCTGAGAGCCATGCAGAGGCCCTTCAGGCACAGAGGCAACAATGGGGGAGGGGTCAAAATGGGAAGCCTCCTGCCGGGAGCCTCTGGCACTAAAATAAATAAACCTGAGAAGTGCTCAGAAGGCAGTCCCTTTCCAAGCTCGCTCCTTCCTTCCTTCCTTCCTTCCTTCCTTCCCTCCCTTCCTTCCATCCTTCCTTCCTTCCTTCCTTCCATCCATCCATCCATCCTCCCTCCCTCCCTCCCTCTGCGCTCAGGAAGGGATGATGGGAGGGGAAGAGATTGCCAGTGCTGCCGGTGGCCATGCTGCCACCGGCTGTCGCTATCCCATACAGGCAGGGGCAGTCCCAGTGAAAGGGAAGCCTGCTGGCCGCGAGGCTAGCTCAGCGAGCAGGCGTGGCACTGATCTACTGGTGGGGGCCATCAAAGCCAGAATGTGCTCACCCTTAGATCCGCGGGGCAGCCCTGGAGCCAGCGAGGGCCCCCCCGCATCTCTGCCCCACCCCCTGGGGGTGCACAGAGAAGGCGGCGAGCACATGAGCGCTGGTGTCCTGGGGAAAAGGGAAACGCTTTTCTTTTTTCTTCCTCATTGGTCAGCAGAGACAGTCAGCAGGGATGCCAGGCACTTGCCGCCTCCTGTTCATGAAGCCAGGGGGCAGGGCGGGAGCAGTCCCTCGCTGGCCCTTTCCCGCCAAAACCTCCTTTTATATCCTCTCCTCTCTCCCCCCTCCTTTTCTCTTCAATGCACTTCCAGCTTCTGGAAGCGCCGATCAGCTGAAGCCCGGCACTGGTCCTGGTGCTTCTGCCGAGCCCTGACAGCCCTGCAGCTCCAGCTGTCTCTCCCTCAGGCTTGTGCGGTGCTGTCTCCGCTTCAGCTCATTCCTCTCCGCCCCGCTACCACTTCTCTAGGACGATCACGCGTACCACCTGCCAGGTGCCAAAGTACCACCGGTGGTGCGCGTACTACCAGTTGAAAAGCCCTGCTTTACACTACTAACCTGTTGCTAAGACTACAACATGCTAAATGAACTCCTGAACAGCATTTTATTATGTGTATACTTCTACATTTAGTCTTGATTGCTTATCAAATTAATCTATTAAGTCAATAACACTGCTTTCCATGTTACAAAAACAATCTTTACTGGATTAATACAAGGATGTTTTTTATGACAAAAAGGTCCTGCTATACATGAAAAATTAGAGACTTGCCAATTTAAAATGTAATATTTGGAACACCTCCAATAAGACTATATCGGATTACATACAGTTCATATGTAATTTTAATTTTTTTTTAATTTGAAATGTCTTGCAAGTTCTACTGAAATTAAAAACTGAAGTTAAAAAAGGACATACCTCTCTTTTCTTTGCTTCATTTGTGCTGTACTTTGGGAAGAGGTACGAAAAGATGTTTCCCCAGCAACAGGCAACATGTACCAGAGGGCCTTCTTTCCCTAAGCTCAAGCCTGAGGCTACAGCCAAGACTAAAGTGACTGTTTTAATCATCAGTGTCCACTTGCCCAGGTACCCTCTAATGATGAAGCCACTCAATATTGTTTTGATCTATAAGAGAAGAAAAGTACATTCTGAAGAAATGTTTCTTAAAATATTTATCCTTTTCAGAATTTATGGCTCTATTTTAGTTATTTGTAATTCTTAATGTTTTTGAGTCTTTGAAAGGATTATTTATCTGACTTATCTCTGCTGGGCAAATCTATGCATATATAATTAATTATAAATTAATGTTACAATATTTATTGTTGAATTTCTAACATAATATACAATATTATGTAACATGATTATTTAGATATGTTGACATGTGTTTTGTAGTTATTATTTATATGTATTATTTAAATACATTATCTCTTAACATATATTTTAAGAGCTCATTTTTAGAATTTGAATGTCTGCTGTAATAATCACTTCTTTTATCAACCAGTATTTTCCATTCAGTATACATGAAATAAAAATTAAGATTTCAGAGAAAAACCAAAGATAATATTGTAAGGAATTTCTGCTACTTTCTTCCAAATGTATTATATATCTACCTATAGGTTAATCTGCTTTTACAATCATAATATGTTAAAAAAAAGGCAGTCAAATTTCTAGCTAAGGTAACAACTATAAAAAAATGTAGAAATTTTCTCTCAAATTATACAATAGAATTCTCTTTTAATTTTCCAAAAGCTATATTAATATATTTCTTAATAATGTTTGAGAATATTTAAAATCTCTATTCTAAATTGCAATCTTGACAGCCTGGTTTCTTTCATCAAATTCTAGTTTCTTATTTCTTCTATAAACAACAATATACAGTTAATTATATACAACAATATTTTTCATAAATTTATTTTCAGCACAATTAGGATAAATATAATTCATTTCTTACCTCTGGTATCCCTGATCCACAAGCATAAGGTGCAAACACCTTCACCAAAGAAACTGCTAAGAAAGCAAAGCTCAAAGCCCAGAAAATGTACATTATGTAGTTCATTATATAGGAACCTGGTCCCTAAAACAAAACGAAATAAACTTTAGCAAATCACTTATTTTTCAAATAGATTCCCAGCTTTAAAAGCAAGCTTACAAACACATCACACTTTACGATCACGCATATTATGTAGAACGCTGATAGGCCTTTGGACCTATGACCATTTGCTCATCCACATTTAAAGTTACAACAGTGCTAAATGAATAGTGGTTATGACTGTTCCTCAGAGTTTTGTGTCCCATTACCTCTGCAGTAACATCATTCCAATCTGGATCTTAGCAACTAGTTCGTACTTACGGCCAGTTATAGTGCCCCACAATTACACTAATTCCATTTGCCACCTTCTGTGCAGGTTTTCCCCAAAGTTAATGCGGAACCTGGCAAGGAAAGTTCCAAATCACTGGGATAAATCTTCTCCATTTTACACTCTTCCCCAGCCCTTCGGTGCTAGAGCCATGCTGGCTTTGTACATCTTCCCCAACCCACATTATGCTTCTTACACATCCCTCTCACTGCACATTCACACAACCTTCCTGACCCATGTCCCACATAGCACCCTCACACCTACTCCTTGACCTTCACTGCATCGTTGCCTCTCTGCACACCCACTTGCTCTTTTCCCCAGCTGAGCAACTACTTACCTGCTTACTGGCCTGGGACTGGCAACTTCCTACTGGTTTCTACACTGACTTTGTGGGAAGCCAACAGGAAATTGCCTTAATAACCCTGGGATCTGTTTAAGAACAGCAACCCGGACTACAGGATTGCCATTGCTAAGCAATGCAGTTGCACTTTACAACCACATCCTTTCACAACAGAAATCCTGGTTCCAGGTGGTCATTAAGTAAAAGACTGCCTATATTTATTGTCCAAAAAGAATGATTTACAGCATGCAGAAAAAAATGAAGAAAAATATGATAGGATAAGTTTTAGTAGTATTGTAAGGAGACAAAATATATATACTGATTGAAAAAGTTTCAGCCCTAAAAATCTCATCCCTCAAATATGGTTAACAAAAATGCCCTTTAATATTTTGTTAAATAGCTAATTCATTACAGAAACAATGCTTGATAAAGTATCATTTTGCCTTTTGGAAGGCCATCAAAACCTGGCTTTTTACCCTGGCGTTGGGCTTGAATGAGGATATCTGGAATTGGTTGTGGAGATGACTGAGGTACCGACTTTTGCTTTTATAGATTATGATTTTATAGTTCTGGGTTTTATTGTTGATACGAGCCTCCCAGAGCTGTGTTTTAAGATGTATAGCCATACAAATCTTTTAAATAAACAGCCTTGAAGGAATTGAGTATGGCTAGTCTAGAGAAAAGAACTAGGGGTGACATGATAGCAGTATTCCAGTATTTGGGTGGCTGCCACAAAGAAGAGGGGGTCAATTTATTTTCCAAAGCACCAGAGGGCAGGACAAGAAACAATGGATGGAAACTAATCAAGGAGAGAAGCAACCTAGAATTAAGGAGAAAGTTCCTAACAATGTGAATAACCAGTGGAACGGCTTGCCTTCAGAAGTTGTGGTGCTTCAACACTAGAGGTTTTAAAGAAGAGACTGGACAGAGACTTGTCTGAAATGGTATAGGGTCTCCTGCTTGAGGTTGGACTAGAAGACCTCCAAGGTCCCTTCTAGCTCTATTCTGATCTAGAAAAAACTTTCCTATTTGTTAGATAGGGTTAACTCATCAAGGCACTGATTTCTCTTTAAAGACTTTACTTACCTCTGCTTGACCAATTATTAATTCTGCCCATGTTTTCCATGATGGACATTTATCTCTTTCTTCAAATGTTGTTTCATTAGATCCCCAGCAACATTGTTCATGATTGAACCACAGGGCACTGAGACAAATGCCTTCCTTTAAATCAGTCATCCAATCTGCAGCAATATCTATCAATCCAGCCAAAGCACCTAGTCCATAAATACAGAATGTTCCATACTTTCAGAGAATAGACAAACTCAAAATCATAATGTACTAAAAACACAAGTCTTACTGAGGTTGCTTTTTTGTAATAAATATTTTAAATATTACTTTCTATAAATGGTTTTACAAAAATGCTGATACATCATAACTGTGTCTTTAATTTACTGACTTTATTTTTCATGTTAAATTATAGCATATTACATAGTATCATGAACAGTGGGACATACTTTGGAAAAAAATAAACATTGTATAAAGCTTTATAATCATGCTGTTTCATGCTAGTATTTATAATTAACATAAAATTAGTGTAACAAAACATAGTAATATAACAATAAATAACCATACAATTATAAAACATGTTGAAAGAAGGGGTTCTAATGTATACAGTAATGAATTTGATTCTGGTATCTCTATTCATAAATGGAGATTGATGTAAAAATCCTGATTTCTTCATTCCCCATTCTAACATTTCATTATTAGTTCATATGTAAGTTTTTGCTGGGGTAAACTATAAGCAAAATCCATATGTTCATAGCTCCAGCAGTCTGATGTTTTGGAGATAAATAAGCAAAGAAAGCAACCAATGGTACTGAGTCAGCCAGCTATTACTAACTTGGAATACATGCTTAATTGCTCATTTCATAATTAAATATGCATGATTAAGGCATACATATTGTAACATTACAATAACAATACACATTGTTTCTAATGGACCTATGTACTGTATGCAGGAAAATAAATGTGTAGATTAATATAATTTCTGTATATTCTTTTTAATAAACAAACAAAATTTCACTGTCCAAGTTACTCTTCTGCAAAGCTCCTCTATTTGTGAATAGTCACCATTAAATATATTTCTAATTTCTCTTAATTCTCTTCAACACTTCTGGCAACTCCTTGTGATGCTGTTCCAGAAAATAGTTAACTTCACAGTTTTTTGGAGGACAAAAGAAGCTGCAGGAGAAGAACAGGCATAAAATTCTTCTGTTCCATGCCATATAATTATCAGAATTGAAATGATAGTTAACATACTTAATCTCTACAGGTAGTCGTTACAATCACAATGGAGCCCAGAATTTTAGTCATAAGTTGTTGTGGTTGTTGAGGCACCATGACAGTCATAAAATGAGTCACTGTGATTGTTAGGCAAATCATGTGGTCATTAAGTAAATCGTGTGGTTGTTAACAAATCCATTTTCTCAATTGGATTGGAAACTGGCAAAAAACACTAGAAACAGGTAAAAAATTGCAAACTGTAGTCATAAATGCGAGCCTGTTTGCCGAACGCCCAAAATGCAATCACATGACCAGGGGGGGCAATAGTTATAAGTAGCTTTTTTAAAAGTACATCGTAACTTTGAACAGTCATTAAATGACCGGTCATAAGTTGAGAACCACCTATAATTTAATATTTCCATAAGATATTGGGTTATCTGTACCTTTGGGGATATGTATTGGTCCATATGACTAACTTGCAACCATATAACCTTTTGTATTTTTATAAATCGTAATTATGCTTCAAGAAAGAGGAAAACAACAAGTAAACAACTACTAAGCAAAGTCCATATAAATTGAAGAAATAATTGTAACAACACCTTTGGGAGAGTGAATTGCAAGTGAATCACTGAAAAATATAGTCACCTTAGGACAAAGGACATTAGACATAGTTCTTGATAACATGAATTTATGCTGATATAGTGCATGCTGATATGTGAGGAACTTAGTATTCCAAAAACTGGGTTCTGATAAAAACACAACTCTAAAAGAACTTTACATTTTAGCCTCAACTGTGATTCCAACATTTCCTCCAGGCTATCACCACAATTCAGGAATAAATCCTGTTTTTCAATCTTACTTTAAAAGAAACAGTTAAATTGCATTTCCTGGTTAGGATGTCACAAATATGTAGAAATTGGAAAAATCAGAAAGTACCCTAGATCCACAGTGTTTTAGTAGAAATAAAATGTGTACTGTGAAAAGAACTCTTTTAGTGCAATTAGCAGAAATAATTACATAACTGAGATTCAGGGCTGGGAAATATAACTTATGTATGTATATTAACTGCATGGCTTCAAATACCAAGCAGACAGAAAAATATGAGAATACTATCTATGCTCCCTAGCTGGTTTTCATTGAGCACTATGGTTATCCTAAGCTTATAAAAGTAGTCCTCTTTTAGCAATGACAGTTAGAACCAGCAACTTGGTCGCTAAGTGATAAGAGGAAAATGACAAGACCATGTCTGTGTTTACAATGTTACTTCAGCTTTCCTTTGCTTTACAGCATCAGAAGAATATAATGCCAAACAGCTGGATGAGCCCAAATGGTGGGGAAGGTTTCTGGAACTGAACTCAAGAGGAAGCCGAATAAAAGGGCAAATCTTATAACACCTTTTCTCCACTCCATTGTCCTTTGGAATGTTCTTCCCATCACTGGGATATTAGCAAGAAGAGTTACTTTTTTATCACCACTGGAACTTTGAACAGTCATTGCTCAAGACAGTCGCTAAGCAAGGTCTTTCTGTAGATGGAATCTTGAGCCTTTCCCTAGGAGTAGGTTTCTACTGAATTCAACACAATTTATTTCTGAATCGACATATTTAGGATATTATTAAAAAATGAGTTTCTACCTGATGCCAATCCAGTTAGTGTCACAACCAGCCATCCTGACCATGCATCATACAAACTTTCTGTCATTTCCCATGCTGATTCTTTTTTCTTGCTATTGATCTAGACACAATATATAGTTTAGATTAATACAAATTTTAATTTTATTAACACAGTAAGATACAGTTCAGGTAGTCCTCGACTTATGACAATTGAGCCCCAATTTCTGTTACTAAGCAAGACAGTTGTTAAATGAGTTTTGCCCCATGTTATGACCTTTCTTGCCATAGTTGTTAAGTGAATCACTACAGTTGTGAAGTTAACAACACAGCTGATAGCTTCCCCATTCATTTTGTCAGAAGGTCACAAAAGATGATCATGTGACCCCGGGATACTCAACTGTCAGAAATACATGCCAGTTACCAAGCATCTGAATTTTGACCATAGGACCATAGGGACACTGCAACGGTCGTTAAGTATGAAAAAAGGTTGATGACCGATGGATGACCAATATCTTGTTTCAGAAGGTGAGCAAATGCTTATTTTTTCAGATGAACATATAAGGCAAACTCTAAATAGAAACATCCAAGCATTTGAGCAGTTTAAATTGATTGCTTAAGCATGTCACATTAATATGAGAAACAACAAGAAGAATTAAGAATATTTTTTTCACAAATGAGTGTTTACCTATCTCCTGGAATAAAAAATCATTGGCCACCAGCAACCTGGCACTCATATGGCTCTCCTTCCCCCTTGTGCCCACTGGTCTTTCTTGTCTTCAAATCAACAACTATTAACCTTAAACAGTTTATAAACGCGTCAAGAAAAGTAAATTTAAGTATTTTAAATACCCTTCTGTGTCTCTCTCTGTCTTTGCACTTTTCTCGCACCCAATCAATTGTGTGGAAATCATCATAGGTTCCAACTCCAGGAATGGGCTCTTCAAGGAGATCCAATAAATGTGTTGTACTGTTAATACTGCCTCCATTTGTCATTGTATAATGAGTTCCTGCAGCTGAAACAGGATAAACAGTAACTTAGTTCTGTAAAAAGGAAAATATACAGTTCAGTAGCAAAAGGAAACGGGAAAGGAAATACACAGACAGATATATTACATGCAAAGTACAAAGAAAAAAAATGGAAAATTATGCCTGATGAATTGGAGGGGCGGCAGTGTCTTGCAGTGGAACAACTGGGGTGCTCCCTCAGGCTTCCCTTCCATGCAATCAAAATAGCTGCATTACAGGATGTATTCTGTCTTTTAATACAAAATACCACTTTCCTGCCAGATCACTTTGATTCAGCATCAGCCTACCTCAGTTGCATTTGAAATGGAAACTCCATTGTGAAGATATATCAAAGTGGTAAGCGAGCTTTTTTAAAGGGTATATGGAGAAATCTTCATTCTTTTGAAATTATATAACTTCAAAAGACTGAAGACTTCTCCATATACATTGTATGATTCAATATATTGAAAGGTTAATTGAAGCCATGAAGAATCAAATACTGCGGATCAAAGCCCTGCTGTAGATTATAACTTTTATTTTTCTTTTTGCAATAACATTTTCAAAAAATAAAAGACAAGAGGCTGCAAAGATGGCAAATGCAACAGGGCACAAAATACCAGTAAGATTCTGGAGGGCAAATATAAGGCATATAATGACTTGCCTTTCAAATATGTCAGGATTTTACCTTGAAATGTAAAGTGTAAAGTGGAGTTTGCAGTTGCTGTCTCATTATGAGTGCTGAACAAAGAGAAAGCCACCACTCTAGTTAGTTTCTCTTGGGGAAAGAAGGTCATTTTCCCCTGCTTTGCATCAAGCAGCAAAGTGTCTTGAGGCAGCTTTAGTTAGGATAGGTCAGTCTAGCAATCTAAAAAGTATTTAAATAGTAAAAGTGTCATGATTTGATAATCATGATAATTTGATAATCACATTTTTTTAAAAAAATAGACACTAAGAAGCAATCTATATAGCAGGAGATAAATATACAAATATTTAGCAAATTATCTTTTAAATGTACTCATCCCTTTAAACTGCATTTTAGTAAATTAACTATTGTTAACAGAAGGTAACTAGAAATTATGAAAAGAAATAAGACAAAGTCAAGAACAGAGCACTGTATGAAATTGAAGGATAGAGGAAAAACCTGTAGAAAATATTGACACTGCAAACAGAAGACAAATATACAGTATTATTAATATCTATAAAGAACCCACTTAGGAGATCATCAAAGTCCCATCCAACGACAGTAGTCAAAACTGGCAGGACAATTTACTGCCATTCTGAGGGAGGAAATAAAACTGCATATGTTCTAAAAAAACATAAACTAAATTAGGGAGATAGGAGGAAGAATTAATATTTTGATCAATACTGGGAGGGACGGGGGGAGAGATACAGAACTACATGGTCCCAATCTTTATACATTGTTGCTTCACCCATTGAAGCCAACACTGTCCTCAAAAACGTAAGTGCAGCCTAACGGCCACCAAAGCTTATCCATTCGTGATAAAGTTTACTGTATACAAAAGGAAAGAAATTGAAACAGGCAAATTGAAAAAAAATGAATTGAATTGATTACTTTATTTGGTCGTGTAATTAGACACACAAGGAATTTGTCTCTGGTGCAGAAGCTCTCAGTGTACATGCAAAGCAACAGAAGAATAATGAAGACAATAAGAGAATAAATACTAACAATACTACAGCCATACTACATGGGAAAATACACATAGACATTAGACAGCACTGTGAGCATTGTATTTCGCAATTAGGCATTTTTTTATATTTGTCTAGTACCATTCCATCTATTTTCCAGACTTTCATCAAATAAATTTTTCACATAATTACCTTCCTTGCACAATTATGTTTTTAGCAATTCAGGAAACCAATCAGCTGAAGAAATGATCCGAAAGTGTCCTTGGTTATACGTGGCTCATCAAAATAGGTACAAGAGTATTAGCTAACAAGTTTCAAGTAACATGTTTCAAAAGAAGAGCAGAGAAACTTTCAGAACACTAGCTGTGTGCATGAATGACTAGTTTACAGCAGCCTACTCCCACCCACCCAATCACACTTCTACTAATAATTTTCTTAATTCCCACTGAGTGGAAACAACAGTTCTGCTGACAGGTTATATTGTGATCCTACATGCCTCCCGAGCACCTATTTTCCCAACATGTTTAGTGAAAAAGAGCCAACTAAAATTCCTAATTTTAGCTGTATGACCCGGTTCCAATGGCATTCAAAACTAAGCTGCTAACGTAGTTTCTTCTTAGAAAAAAATATTGATAAAAAATTATAAATCAGATAAAGTCATTTAAACATATGCAATCTAACATTTCAATGTCCCAGAAACCAAATCTATTTCTTTCAAATAAATATGCATTAATACCATCAAATTCCAATATGGAATGGTTTTATTTGTCCTTCTTATGGCTATGAATTCCTTTTTTTCTTATAATTAGATATTTATCAAATAAATACAATACAAATTAATAGCAAATCCATTGTTTCTCAACTAAATAGCTTATTGATAACAACATGAACCATAAAAATGTAATGGTTAATAGCACTAGATTAGGATCATGGAGGCCAAGATTTAAATTCTCAATTTGTCTTGAAGCTCACTGAGTGACGTTAGGGGAGACAAATATATTTTCTGCCTACAAACATATATAGGTAGTCCGTGACCTACAACCACAATTGGGACCAGGCAGTGGTTAAGTGAGTTATGCCTGATTTTACAATCTTTTTTTGCCATGGTTGTTAAGTGAAGTATTGCCGTTGTTAAGTGAATCATGATTGTCTCAACAACTGTAATGATTCACTTAACAACTTAACAACTGCTTGTCAGAAGCCAGTTGGGAAGGTTGCAAATGGCAATTACATGACCACAGGACACAACTATTATAAATACACACTGGTTTCCAAGTGCCTGAATTCTGATCATGTACAGTGGGAATGCTGCAATGGTCGCAAATGCAGGTCCATATCTCAACAACGACTTTTTCCTTCCCTATATTTCTGTTTTCCAACTGAATTCATTCTATATTCATTAAGATATACTTGCTACTATAATATAGCAACCTATATAATATAGATTGCTGAGATATGGGACCTCAAAACTTTTTATGTTGCTCCACCAACTATAAAAGTTAATGGAAAGATTTACTGGGTCTTTCACTTAATTGGAAGAACTTGGTATAAAAGTATAGGTATTTGCTATGTTTTGATTGGTCACCTAAGATTACTGTGTATATGAAGGAAGGCCATATCAGTTCCTTCAATCAATCAATCAATCAATCAATCAATGAATCAACCCACCAACCAATCACAGAATTGAATTTCTACAGAATATATAATAATGCAACCAATAAAAGACAGCAATCTATATAGTTATATTAACTGTCTGTCTTATGTATAAACATGTTTTATGCCCTAATGGCTTTGCAATTTTTCTGGCTGTACCAATAAACTCATTCTTTGTAATATTTGATCAAACAAATATTTGAAATTAACTTCCCAATAACATAGTCATGCTTATAATTAGAAATGAGAAACCTACTGATAATGAAGAACAATACAGATGAACAACACAGTTTTTCAACAAAAAAGAGATAAGGACTGGCTTCCTGTCCCCCTTCAGTTGTTTTAAATCAGCTCTCTTTGGAACACTGTTGTCTACTTGATATTATAAAACTCGCACATAAAGTTCCATCTACAGATTATCCTGACTGCACCAAGTATTCTTAACATTCGAATGACTCAGGAATGGGAAGACTACAGGGTTGAATATCCATTAATCCTATAAATAAACATTTCTTTTTAAAAAAGAGCTGTCAACTCTAAAACAAACATGGCTGCAACCATTTTCTTCGTTCTAAGTTACCACAGGATTGGGGGGGGGGGAGATGGAGGATTTCTACTAGTCTAAACAATTTACTGTCCTGTGGGAACCAAGGTCATTTCTGTCAGTTAGATACAGGCTGGAGCATTTAGTTAGAAAGCCCGACTTCCAGTTTCGTCACTGTGGTGAGGCGGGCGCAGGGAAACAGGGCTCTGATTTCCCTGCGCCCAATTTCTTCCTGCTGGGGGTCCGAAAAAGACCGAAAGTCGCCCCGTAGATGTGACAGACCAAGAGGGGACCCTTGTCGATTGTGAGAAGGTGGTAGCCGACCCGTTTGATCCAAGGAACCCTCAGGACCAGCAGGAGAAAGACTGGATGCATTTATGCAGCCAGTCGGAAGCTGCTGACCGCCGGAGGAAAAGCGATTCTAAATAAGCATGAGCAACACATTGGACCTGGATGAGACTACTTTCCTTCTTCTACCATCATAAACCCTGTTCTAGAAAAAAGCATCTGAAAGTAACAAAATCCCCAGGACTAAAGGAAGGGGGGGGTTTACTCCTCCCTCCAGAATAAAAGTGGTTTAAGTTTTCGTAGGGGAAAACAGAGAAGTCTACAATATTATTGTGGATATAAACAGAGCGAAACAGAAAAAAGAAAAAAGAAAAGTTTGGGGAGCTTTAATACTTTTAAACCTTTTTATATTTTTATTGGAGAGCATCAGAGCTGAACTTTTTAAAAAAACTATTGGAAAATTTACAAATGGGCATCTAATGACATCTAGTGGCAAGATAAAAGAACTACTCTAAACCCTTTGATGTCCCTGACCTTCACAGTCCTGTGTATTATAGCTGAAAAAAAGAAGATTTTCTTTGGGCTGTTTTTCTCTGCAGGATGGATTATAACTAAAAAATATAAACTACTTCGAAGCCATCTGGCTTTTTTGGATTATAAGTACTGTTTGAGCTGTGATTTCACAAGCCATTTAAAGACAGGGTGAGTGGTAAGGAATTGCTGCAAGCAAGACATTTTGGATTAAAACCTTGGCAGATGGGCAACGTTGGACCTTGGGATAAATTCTATGCTTTCCTTTTTATTTTTTATTTTTTCCTTTTTATCTCTCCTATTTGTTTGGGGAGCCTAGTGGATTACAAATTTTTAACATTTGATTGGAGAACTATTTATAGACAGTGGAAAGTGAAATATTGGAGATACTCCTTGGAGAAGGCCTATGGACTATCAACTCGAATAGTAGGTCTTGGTGGATTATAAACTTTGACTGAGGGACAATTTTGGACCCTGAACAATCGTTCCTGTAAGTGAGTCCTACCTATAGAAGTGGATTATAAACTTTTTTTTTTGCTTTTACCTTTCTGCTAAGAGAGCCTATTGACTTAGAGACTACAGATAAGGACTATAAGAGTTACCTAAGATAATTTTAAAAGATATATTGTGTTGAATATAATGCTAATGGCTTGGTTTAAGGCAGGCATTGGGAAAAAGTATTAGAGTTTGATAAAAGATTTGGGGAGTAGAAATAAAATGAGTAAACTGGTAAGAAAGCGCCCTCAGCCCCATCCTCCGCCTCTGCAAGTCCGGTGTATCAGAGATCAATTGAAGCAATGCTTCAACAAGAAAAAGCTAATAACTTCCAGAAGGAGATGCAAGCGACTTTACAAGCGATTCAAGAGGCAATTTCCTCTCACAAGGAAGACACAAGGAAAAATCATGAGGAGACGAAAGATAACCTTGATAAAATGAATAAAAAAATTAACAACATAGAGTCTCAATTAGAAAACTTTAAATAGATGGTCACAAAAAATGAACAAAGAATTCAAAAAGTAGAAGACAAGTCAGTAGAGACCGACCAAAAGTTGGAAGAATTGAAAGATGAGAACCAGAAGCTGATGCAGATTAATAGAGAATTGGAAGATCAATGGCAATCATGGAAATGGAAAAGGCGTCTTACTTCCTAAGATTCCAAAACATAATAGATGATAAGGAAGAGGATCTTGCAGATCGGATAACAAAGCTATTGGCTGAAGCACTGGAAATCTGGAAACAGGAAATGGAAGGAGAGCTAGACCAAATATTTCGAGTCAATTCAAGCTATGCAAGAAGAAATAAAGTCCCTAGAGAAGTACAGGTTAGATTCGTTAAAAGATCCATAAGGGATGAGATTTTGAGAAGAGTGAGAGATGACCTCTGCGATATAAAAAAAAGAAAAAAGAAATCGTAGTCCTGAAGCAGATTCCCAGGAGAATAAGAGATGCACGAAGTGAATATCAATTCTTAACTAGAAAATTAATTGAAAAAGGAGTAAATTTTAGATGGCTGATTCCAGAAGGAATCTTAATTAACTGGAATGGGAAAAGATACAGACTGGACATGCCACTTAAGGCATTGGAGTTCTATGGCAACCATAAAGCTTTTATGGAAGAAGATAGTTTGGAATTTCGTCCAGAGAGAGAAACAAAGAGACAGGAAGAAACAGTAATAGAAGAAGCAGCCAAGCTAAGGGAGGAAGAAGAAACTGAAAATACAAATACAGAAGAAGTGGTAAGAGCAAGAGAACAGAGACAGATAAGAACAACTAGAACAGACATGTCAAACTGCCGGCGCCTGGACCGGATGCGTCACGCCAAAACCGCACCCACCCCATTGCCGGCAATAGGGAAAAAGTCGCGACATGTCACGCGACGTCATGTGACGTCGTGAGTTTGACATGCCTGAACTAGAAGATTAAGACCTAAACATAATTGAAGGAGATGAAGAAGGAAAATGGGATTCTTTCAATGAATATAAATGGATTGAACTCCCCTACAAAAAGAAAAAATTATTTACATGATTACAAAGATTAAAAATGGACATAATCTATCTCCAAGAAACACATATTAAGAGACAATACTACAAATTGTTGGAACAACCAAAAATTGGGAAACTTCACTTTGCATTAGCACAACAAAAGAAAAGAGTAATAGTGTTATATATCAAAGAAATAATGAATCCCAAACAAATCTATGCAGACAAGAATATTAATGGTGGAAATAATGATAAACCAAAACCTGATACTGATGGTAGCAATATATGCACCTAACAACAAACAAGAAGAATTCTACCAAAAAGTACATTAAAAAGTAGTGGAACTGGAATATCAAAACATTTGTTTAATGGGAGACTTTAATGCAATAGTAGACAGAATACTGGACTATAAAAGTAGTAAAATAGGGAAGAAAGGAAAGAATATATTACCTAAAACTTTTTTTACAATGGCAGAAGAAATCTGTATTCAGGACATATGGAGAGAAAAGAACCCAAAAAAACCACAATATACATTCTATTCAAACAGACACAAATCATGGTCCAGAATTGATATGATATGGATATCTCCTGAACTAAGCACGACTATATAAAAGATTGAGATAGAACCCAATATATGGGCAGATCACAACCCAATAAAGATGACTTGGAAAGGAACCAAGCATTCTTTTTCAAAATAAATAAAGAAGAGACATTGCTTCAAAACGTGTGGGACACAGCTAAAGCATACTTCAGAGGGTTGGCTATAACCTATATGGCAAAAAAGAATAAAGAAAAAAAGCAACAACAGCTATGGTCAAACTTGGTATCTCAATCTGTTATTCTTCAGGGGCTTGGCTGACAGCCCAGAAAATAGATAAGACATATGTAAGAGCTATGAAAAGCTCTGCTGTGCTTCTTATTCAGAAAAAAAAACTTTTTCTTTCTTTTGGATTTCCTAATTGTAAAGCCTCTAGTCTAAAATACCAATATGGAAGAAGATCAGGAACAGAATTTCCTCACGGATAAAGATCAACAAATTCTTTTAATGTTGAAAACAATTATTCAAACTCTCATCACAACCGATGAAGAATTAAGAGGCTACAGAAAAGAACAAAAAGGCAGCCCGGATATGAAAGCCCAAACTTTGACCACAACTAAAGAACCATCTATACAAAATACAATAGAAAAAGTGGAACATTTAAATACCATGACAGAAGAATTAACTGCTCAACAAATACTGACATTTGAAAATCCAGAAAAGACACCGATAACATGGAAAAAGGAAAAGGTTTCCTATGTAAATCAGAAGGAATTGGAGGATCCAGAAAAAGAACAGTTGGAAGAGAAGATAAAACAATTCAGAACAACCACGTCGATACAGAAAAATAAAGAGACGACCTCTCAAAAAAATGGTGACCGGATGGTTTTGTCAACGCCAAATAACATATATGACAATACAAGAAGATTGGTTTGATGACCCAAAAACAAGGACATGGAAGATGACTTGGCAAAGAAAAAAAGCTAGAATAAGACTGAAGAAGAATGGAGTTTTGACCGTCTTATGAAAATTTAAAATAGAATATATTTAAATAGATAAGATGTGTATGTTGAATATAAGACATTGCTATGAATTGAGATAAAGAAAAGTTTTTGGCCATTAAAACTTAGTAGCATAAATACTAATAGCTAAATTTGAACATTGATTTGTGTATAAAGAAAGAAATTTGTGTATAAAGGTCATGTAAAGGTGAATAGGATATAGATAAGCTAAAAACCCATTGATGAAAATAATAAACAGGTCTATATGGAACGTTAAAAACAAAAATTATTAGTTCAAACATGAGATAGAAGATACAAAGAGGAAGAGAGAGGAAATATTAAATATTGAAATAAAAAGAAATTTTGATCACTAATTTAAGAAATTCGAAAAATAGCAGAAAATAAGGATATCATATTGTATTATTAATTGGTCGATATAGAGGATGAGAAGTTAAATAGATAAGGTGTATTCTGAATATTAGATTTTGTGAGGAATGCTGATAGAGGAATTGGGAGTATTTAAAATCTTGGGAATGATAAATATCAATTATTTAATTAGTGGAAATTAAAATTGGAAAAATTTATTAGGTCATTGATTGTCTAAAAGATTGTATGTTAAAACAATTAGAATATAAACTAAAAACTATTGATATATGTAAGAAAGTTATGTTTTATGTGATTGATAGAATAAGAATTGTTTTAATTTACATATGGACAGTATATATTAAGGGGAAGAGAGAGGAAATGTCTACGGTAGTAGTTTGAAATCTGTACTAATGATATCTGTATGTAATTGAATTATTGCAACCCAGCCGCCACGTTGATTTTCAAATATATGAATGTTATATTAGAAAATCAATAAAATTTGTAAAAAAAAAGCAACAGCAGCTAAAGATAAAGAACTTATGAAATTAGAATCAGAACTACAAATAGGTCCACAAAATAAAACATTTAAAAAACAAATGGAAATAATAAAACATAAAATAACCTAGCAGAGGCCGAAAAAATGGCGCAACAAATTAAAAGGGCCAAACAGAATTTTTTTTAAAATGCCAATAAACCGGGGAGGTGGCTAGCATATAAACTGAAAAAAGAAAGAGAGAGAAAATTGATAAACAAACTGCAAGACTCAAAAGGAGATTTACAGTTTCAAAATGACATAATTAAAAAAATAATCAGACTTTTATGAGACACTTTATGATACAGAGGAAACCTCTCAAGAAAACGTAAAGCAATATATAAAAAAAGTGGATTTACCAAAAATCCCAGAGAATATACAAAATATTTTAAATGAAAAAATACCAATGATGGAGGTGACAGAGGCTATAAAAAGGCAAAAAAATGATAAGACTCCAGACGGATTACCTGCAGAGCTTTATAAATGTCTACAAGACACATTAAGCCCACTAATGAAAGAACAGTGTAATGAAGTACTTTTAGAGACTGAAGCTAACACGATCACTTTAATATCTAAAGAAGACTCAGACCTAAAGAATAAAGAATTACAAACCAATATTTTTATTAAACGTGGACTATAAAATTTTTGCCTCAATAATAGCTGAAAGATTGACTGAATTTATATATACAGATCAAAATGGATTCCTACCCAAAAAACAAATAAAAAATAACTTAAGACTGATTCTAGACATTTTGGAATATTATGAAATCCATCCAGGTAAGCAGATGGCATTAATATTTCTAGATGCACAGAAGGCTTTTGACAACGTAAATTGGCAATTCATGATTCAACAATTAGAGGAAATGGATTTTGGAGAAAACTTCATAAATATAATTAAAACAATTTATTATAGACAAACAGCTAAAGTAATATCAAATATCAAAAGTAACAGCTAAAGTAATATCAAAAAAGACACAAGACAAGGGTGTCCATTATTCCCATTATTATTTATATTAACACTGGAGGTATTAAACAGAAACATTAGGCAAGATATGGAAATTAAAGGATTGGAGATAAAAGATGAAAAATACAAATTACAAGCATTTGCAGACGATCTGGTCTTTATACTAGAAGAACCCCTTGAGACAAGCCTTAAGCTTATGAAAAAGATAGAAGAATTTGGAGATGTGGCAGGTCTGAAAATAGAGAAAATACCAAAGTAATAACTAAAAACCTTACAGAAAAAGATGCTCTTCTGCAGCCTCTGAAAACTGCTTGAAAGCACACCCGATTCTCACATAATTTTCAGAGGCTCCAGAGGTCATTCAAAAGCACACCCTATTCTTGCATGGCCTCTGCAGCTTCCAAAAGTCATTCAAGAATGAAGTGTGCTTTCCAGCAGTTTTCAGGTGTTGGTGGATGCTGGAGTGTTACATAAATGTTGTAGTATCTCAGCTTTAACATGTGTAGTATCTCACCTTTGACATGTATATCTTAGATTTGCCATCAATGAATTAGACTCAGTAGCATCTTGGAATATGGCAGCATGTCTTCAAATACCAACAGCAGAGGATAACAATAGGAGAAGAATATATCTCCACTTCTTTATTGCATAACCCCCAGAATTTATAGGCCATGGTGAGTAACAAAATCCTGGTGTCAAATGGGCTTTGGCTGATGGGCTATCCTTACATTCTTACAGAAGAATCTCCATTCAAACAAAACATGATTACATCTCCAATAATTCACAAACTCATATCAAACATATATATCGACAAATGCTCACGGATTGAAAATTTACATCAAAATCAAATCATCTATCATACACTGTGTTAATAAAACACAAAATATATGTAGAACAAAGCATCAGCAGCACTCCTTTCCTTCAGTTTAAATGCCATATGAGTCACATGAATTTTTTTAGCCGTAGCTCAATACAAGTTTACTTTGTCTGGTTATATAAGAATTCAATCTGATATGTCACATAAAAGATAACCTACTGTTCAGTTTTAAATAAATATGAAAGGAAAGGAATAAACAGTCTAACATTTAGAACAAAGTCTTATCATTTACTATTCTATTTTAGATTTATGACAAAATTAAAATATAAATCTTCAACGTAAGCTGGAAAAAAAATTGGAAGCATCTACATGGTGATTTGTTCCACATCATATAGATCAGGGGTTCCCCAACCCCTGGGTTGCGGCCCACAATCGGGCCGTAGCCAATTTGGAACTGGGGCACGCCAGCAGTGGGTGAGTGCACGTGCACGTGTTGCCCCACTTGCACAAGCAGCAAGTGCTCACACAAATGAAGCAGTGCACATAGCCATGCCTGCCCCTCACACAAAACCATTTCCTTTTCCCCCCGCGGGGCTGCCAACCCAGAAAGGTTGGGGAATGCTGATATAATTTTCCCAGATAGCTGTGTACAGGACATAAATCAGAGAACTCTTTCTTAGCAGTCATAACACTTGGAAGGATTGTATGCCAGAACGCACAGGATTTTTTATTACTAAATATACTAAACACCCTAATCACAGAAATTGTAAAAATTCTGCTCCTAAATATCCATGGATAAGCAAACTCTATATTTATTGTTCTCCTCAAAAAACCTAATTAAGTTTACTTGTTACTTAATCCAAAGCACTGGAAGCTTACTTTAACTGAACATGGCTATAAAATAATTTAAAGATTATCAGGTAATCATCAATTTTTAAAAGAGAAATAGACAGACCAAATCAGCTAATAAGATCTGCCACAAGCCCAAACAAGCTTTTGAAAACTGTAATACAGTATAATTGTTTTAGCAATATTTCAATTTTAAGACTTCCTGGCTTTTGATTTCAGAAATATTGACAGGATTGTGTAAAATGACAATTGCTGAAAGAATTGTACTAAATACTAACCAAAGTAAATTCTTGGCTTAATTAAATTGTGTAACAGTTAAGTGTTTCATTAGATTTATAGTATATTCTCCAGGAGTTCAAGCTGGATTATATCTTCATTCATTTATCCCAAGCATAGCCAATCCTTTGGCTCACCTAAACCACACTATGTGAAGAGGAGTTGTTTTAGGCTACATATAAAATATATAATATAGTATATATATATATGTGTGTGTGTGTGTGTGTGTGTGTGTGTATGTATGTGTGTGTGTGTGTATATATATATATATATGCATATATATATATGCATATATATATATATATGCATAAATAATATTAGAAGTTTACAATTTGTGGGGCTGCATTACTAGCTGTCCAGGACCAAATGCGGCCTATGAGCTGTGAGTTGGACACACCTAATTTATCGCAACAATAATCCCACCAGCTAGATTGGGCTGAGAGACTGTCCCAAAGTCACCCAATAAGTTTCCAGGACTAAGGGAAGATTTAGTCCAGGCACACTTTAATCCTATTTGAACATTTTATTCATTATATGTATGAATAAAGTTATCAGAAAAAACCCACACATCTTTCAAATAAATGTCTGTAAGATTTTATTTTAGTTAATTTAGTTTTTACAGGGGTGCTGAAAAGAAAGCACTTAAAAGAGAAAGTTTCAAGGAAGCCCAATATTATAGAAATAAAATAGAAAGCTTCATTAGTGGTACTTTACTAATTCTTTTTCCTCTAGCTCATAGATTTAAGCTAAGACAGCAGCTTCCACGATAAATGCTGAAACTGGAAGAAGAAACTTTTTTTTTTTTAATTACCTATCGTATTTATGTGTTTTGCATAATCACTCCATGTCACAATCACTCTTTTAGACTGTAACAGCCATATTAACCACAAAAATACATGTCTGCTATTTGAACTGTTTGAAAGACAGACTCCCTATGAATTGAATCAGCTCCCCCAATTACACTCTCCTCCCATAACCTGAAAACTGCTCATTCTCTAACAATGCTTCAAAGCACCTGACATAAGAAAAAGCCATAAAAATATTTTACAGCATACAATTTCCAAATGGCTTATCAGTAAAAAAATAACATTGAAATCAAAACTTCCTGAGATTGCAAATAAAAGCCAATATAACCCATTTTGTTTTTACAATAAAGAACTTGTTTTAAATTATGAAGTAAATTCATAGTTCACTGAGCATTCAGAATGCCATGAAGGAGTTAATGCCATATAGCACGTAGAGACTTCAACGCCTAGTACAAACAGCATTCTCTTTCACTGAGGAGTCAAAATAGCTTCCTTGATTAATGCTGGTCATCTAGTTATGGCAGCCATTACTAAGGAGTTATATATTATTACACAATTTACATCAAAGCTTGAGTCTTCTATTTTTTTTTTTAAACCAAATACCAAAGATGGAGTCGCTTGCTGATGATTTGAAACAAATTAGCTAATTTTAAGGAAAAAAATGACTGGCCAGCAAGGCAACACAACTCATGCAGGTATATCTAGTGTGAAACAAATCAGAGAGGCTTGCCAAAATGTAGGTTTAAAAGAAACAAAAATAAAAACCTCCTCTCTCACTCTGAAAGCAACCGATCACATGACAAAAAGGTAAAAGAAACTAAATCACAACACGAATTTGCTATACCTCTTTTATGCAACTCTCTTAATGGAATGCCGTCTCCTCCCCCATCGTATGGTAAATAAGGATCAGAAGATACTTCCATGAGCTTGACAAAAGGGGTTTTAAGAGCACAACAGCCACAGCGTTTCTTATAGAACAGCAGCAGACTGGGAAGCTGCCATATTCAATTAGGATTTGGATTGTGTGTGGCTTATTGCAGCAACTCCGTTCTTCCAGGATTGATGATGTCATCAAAGGGAAATTATTGCAGCCTGGTTGCTACTGACTACAATCTAGGAGTGCTTAAAGGTGGAACAGCAGACTTAATCTATGGAGTCTGGTGTGCCTGAAGGTGACTAAGCATGAAGTAAAGCAGAATAAACTGGTTTAAGGAAGTCCAAGCTAAATCAAGCAACACTAGCTTCTATTCATGTCTGAGCACTGAAAAGGCAGCCATATTAGTCTTACAGCTTGTTCTTTATACAGTTCAAATATTAGAAATTCATTTATCTAAGAAAAGACCAATAAATGCGACATCTTCTACCCGATACTCACTTTTTATGTTTAGATCTGTAAACTATTACAAAGTAGCAGATACAAATCACAAAATGGCTTAAAATAATGAATTTATATTCACATTAAAAAAATGTTTAAAAGCATTTAATATATTTCATTTTAAGAATGCCATTGTACTCACTTAACCAATGCAAAAATCTAAGTAAAACTTTGTTTTAAAGCTTAAAGATCTTATGAAAACTGTTGAGATTTACAACTGTGGCTAGACATATTAGACATATTATTGTTCTTGTTATTTCCAAAATCATATCCAAGAGATCGTTGTGGAATAATCCAAATTTGTAAAGAGAGAGGGAGGGGGTTTGCTTAGATTTGCCTTAGATCCTCAAAGATACCTACCAATTTAGATCTTTAAAAGATCCAATTTTTGAAGTGAAACCAACAACTACAACTCTATTTGATATGAAATAGAATGAAAGCTAGCATTAAATAGCTAGACTGTGGAACACAGAATCTGGATATCCAATTTTAGAAATTTTCACTTGTTTGCGCAGTTTAGTTTCTGGCATGCCACAGCTGGTGCCAGTCCACGGACTGGGGATTGGAACCCCTGCTTTAGCAAATCTACCTATATACTAAAATTCTAGTTCCTATAACCTTTATCTAGGTGAAACAGTACACAATAGGGCAATAATTTTTGAACTAAGGTACCTCAAATGGGCTAACTTACAGAATGTGTCCAAAATCCAGGACCCATGACCCACAAAATTGAAATTTGGCAAATTTTACAAAATATTTTATGATATAAAAACTACCATAAAATAGTTTATGACATAATACAAAATATCATAAAACACTTCCAGTGGTCAACTCCTGTTGTTTGACTGTGCCACACAGTTTAACATGAGCTACTTTCAAACCAGATACATTTCTGAATATCTCTCTGAAGTTTTAAAGATATTTCTAATACTTCAGAAGCTCTGACATTGTTGAAGGCATTTATTTATTTAGCATATGGCATATCACACATAGACTAACAATATATATTAATATTTTACCTAGATTAGTAAAACACAATAAAATAAATGTTAAAAAGATCTATGTTCAAATACCAATGTCTAGGCCATTTAACCATTGAAGCGCAGCATCATTTACATTAAAAATATCAGATACTGGACTGGTATATGCCCTCAACTTACAGCCGGTCACGATGTAAACCAGTTTGACATGGGACCCCACAGTTACACCGAGGGAAGCATACTATGCAGATGGCGTATGAGGTGCGAATTGTATTCAGGGCTGTCCATTGCTGACATAGTAGTTCAAAGACTGGCACTGTTTTTGTGGGGTTATTTATATAACTTCCTAAATCTGGACATTCAGCAACCCATTTGGCTTTCCATTGGGAATCAATGTTAAAGCTGTTGGGCAGATGTTCTGCAAGTGTTAGTGGGGATTCCCTGGATTAGAGTCAGTTGATAAATGAGGAAGGTCAGCATGCGCCAGTAGGAGTGAGATGTTCATAATTTTTCTGTATTCTCTCACTAGTGCATCTTGCCTTTGTAAAGCTGGCAGTGCTATATGACTCAGAACAGGAAGCCAGCAAGTCGGAGTAGTTTTAATACATACACATATAATCCTCATGGTGTCGCTCAGTATGGCATCTACCTAACTAGTATGGCAGCTATTGAGCCATATAGGGGCACAGTATTCTGCTGTGGAGTAGACCAACCCCAGTGCTGATGACCTGAGGGTGGCAGCTGAACCTCCTCATTTAGCTCCACATAATTTCTGGAGTATGTTGTTCTTAGCATTGATTTTTGCTGCCGTATTCCCTAGGTCAGGGGTTCCCAACCAGGAGTGCTCACATCCCTTGGGGGTGCGAGACGATATTCCAGAGGGTACAAAACCTTGGGTTTAGAAGTTTCAAAATTATGGTGTAAATGCATAATTTGTTGCCGTTATTTCGAACAGAATGGTCATCTAGAAAAGAGATCCGGGCTGTGGCCTCTTGGCCACGGGCCACTTGAGTGGCTGGCCAGTACATGTGCGCATATGCGCGCTCACCCCCTGCCCTTGTGCCAGTGCTAGCCGAGCTGTGAGCCTCGCACCGGCGCTGAGCTGCGAGCCTCTTGCCGATGCTAGTTGAGCTGTGAGCCTCTCATTGGCGCTAGCCGAGCTGCGAGCCTTGCGCCTCACCCCCTGCCCTTGTGCTGGCGCTAGCCGAGCTGTGAGCCTTGTGCCTGACCCCCTGCCCTTGTGCCAGCCCTAGCTGAGCTGTGGGCCTCTCGCAGGTGCTACTCGAGTTGCGAGCCTTGCGCCTTGCCCTTGTGCCAGCGCTAGCCGAGCTGCGAGCCTCACACCTCACCCCCTGCCCTTGCGCTGGTGCTAGCTGAGCTGCAAGCCTCGTGCTGGCGCGAGGTGAGCCGCTTACAGCCCCATTTGCAGAGCGCGCATGCTCAAGAGCCACATTTGCACATGTGCACATAAAGGTGCCTGTCCCTCCCTTTCCCACAGGGCCAACCCAGAAAGACCCCTGATCTAGAAGAAGTGCAAACACGCAGCCTTTCACGAATGCTCGATTTATGTCAGCACTCAGTAGATACCAGGGGCGTAAATCTGGGGGAAAAACTGGGGGGGGATTCCCCCCTTTCCCCCCCAGGATCGACCATCCTTTTCACTCCTTCAACCGCCCATATAACCCAATCGCTGTAGCACTTGCACATGGGCCATGGTGCCCCTTCAACGTGGCCGCCATGCAGAGGTTGTCAATAATTGATTGCAATTAAATTGCTCGACCCAATCAATTATTAATTTATTATGTCAAAGAAGAGGAAATGGAATGATGACTACGTGTGCTTCGGTTTCACTTGTACAGGAAAGGAGGATTTGCAAAAACCTCAGAGTATGTTTTGTAATGCTGTGTTTTCTAACGGAAATCTGAAGCCATCTAAGCTGAAAGAGCACTTCAACAACAAGCATGGTAGAGCAGATGTTTCTGGACATGATACTGGGTCACTGAAAATTAAAAGACCATATTTCAATTCTGGAGGAACCCTTCCAAAGTTAGGTTTCGTTTCTGTTGACAAACCACTACCGTTAGTTTCATACCAAGTGGCACATAAAGTAGCCAAGTCCAAGAAGCCACATACAGTTGCCCAACAGCTTATCAAACCGTGTGGCAACAATTATTCTGGGCCAAGAAGCGGGAAAGAAGCTTGGATTAGTGCCGCTGTCAAACAATGTCATTCACAGCCAAATTGGCGATTTGAATGAAGATATTTTGGATCAAGTAATCTCAGATATAAGATCCAGTCCCTTGAAGATCTCTCTTCAGTTGGACGAGTCAACTGATGTGTCCAACTGCAGTCAACTCATTGCCTTGGTAAGGTATGTTAATGATGGAGCTGTAAAGGAAGATTTCCTGTTTTGTGAAGAACTGAAAACAACCAAGAAAGGGAAAGATGTATTTCAGATTGTGAAGGACTTCTTTGTGAAACATGATTTAGACATCCAAATAATTGGTTCTGTGTGCACTGATGGTGCCCCTGTGATGCTAGGGAATAAATCTGGATTTTCTGCATTGATGAAAGGGGAGATTCCGCACTTGCAAGTTACCCACTGTTTCCTTCATTGTTATGCGTTGGCATCAAAAACATTGCCTCCAAATTTGAAAAAAGTACTTGACACTGTGTAAATATTATCAACTGGATTAGGGGTCATGCTCTAAACCAGACATGTCAAACTCACGACGTCACGTGACATCACACAACGTATCGGGATGGTTTTGCCATTGCTGGCAATGGGGTGGGTATGGCTTCTGGATGACGCGTCCGGCCCGTGGGCCAGCAGTTTGACACCCCTGCTCTAAACCATCGGATCTTTAAATCATTTTGTGAAGAACTGGGAAATGAATGCAGAGTTTTGATTTTTCACATGGACATCCGCTGGCTCTGAGGACGAGCTTTAACCTGCTTCCTTGAACTGTTGGAAGAAATCAAAATTTTGTTGGAGGAACGTGACTCTCATCTGCTCAAAGCTTTCAAGAATCAAGAATTCATCCAAATGCTGGCATGCTTGGCAGACATTTTCACTTCTATGAATGATCTGAGTGTTTCTCTTCAAGGGAAACAGATAAACATATTGACATGTTGCCAAAAGTTGAATGCTTTCAAAGAAAAGCTTCTTCTTTGGCATCGACGGGCGGAGAGGTAATTTTTCAAATTTTCCATCCCTTGAAAAAATGGTCGATGATCATGGATCTCTGACTCCAATTGTGCATGAAGAAATCGTGGCTCATTTGGAAATGCTGTCAGAATCGTTTGAAAGATATTTTGCAGCTGGAGACCTGAAGATTTCTGAAGAATGGATCGTGAATCCATAGTCCTACAATTTGGAGAAAATGTCAGATGATGATGAGCTAAAGGAAGATCTTGATTTGTGGACAAGTCAGGATTTCAAAATGAAATTTGAAAGCAACACTTTGGAGGAGCATTGGTGTTCAGGAATAGATAGGTTTCCAAGACTTTGTGAAAAGGCACTGAGTGTCCTTATCCCATTTTGATGACATATATATGTGAGGCAAGATTCAGTTCTCTTTTGTCAATCAAGACAAAATCGAGAAATCGCCTGAACCCATAAGCAGACCTGCGGATCGCCATCAGCAACAAAGTGCCACATTTTGACAAAATCGTAAAGAAGCAGGAGCAAAAAAGTCATTAAATTCAAATTGACTGTTTGCATGTATTTGAATTTGTATAACTTTTTATTTTTTATGTTCACGTCATTCAAAATTTGTTTAAATAAGTTTGTTGCTCAAATTGAATGTATATTCGCTTTCATCATCCTCAAACCAGATATTACTTTTATAAGGGGTGTGAGAATATAACAGAAGCATTCTAGGGATGCAGGGTATAGAAAAGGTTGGGAACCACTGCTCTAGGTGTAACTTATAGGAGAAAGCTCAGTACAATGTTACTCCAAGTACTTTGGATAGGGATTATAGGGGAGTAAATTGTTGTTTAGTAGACCTTCAGGGCTTCATATGCTAGTTACTGTTTTGCTGGTGCTAGGAGTGAGCTCCACTGAGTGAAGAATTTTCCCAAGATTTTAAGATCTTTGGACAGGCGGCTGTCAGCCATCTCCATGTGTTTTTCTTGTACTGCTATGGCCAAATCATCACCACATCCAAATTTGTGTTCCCTTGTCCCGGCATATCTGTGTAAGTTGAATAGTGTAGATGCCATTAGAAGAGCCTTAACAGAGGCCATTGTTTAATCTTCTTACCTTACTTACGTTATTCCCCATTATTATCTGAAAGGACCTATCACTAAGCATATTATTAATTAGCAGACAGAATTTTTTGCAGGGGATAATATGGCAGTTTGTATAACAGCCTGTCCTTCCAAACTGTGTTGTATGCCACAATTAAGTCTATGAGCATAGCTGTGGTTTTGAAGCCTCATTGAAACCTGCTTCAATATAGCCTGCTAGGCTTAGCACCCAGTCTACACAGCTCCAGTCTTGTCAGAAACTGGCTTATTCCAAGGGCAGATGTTCCTCTATTATGGGACCTATCCTGTTTATAATTAATCTTTCCAGGAATTTGTAGCAGGGCGATTGAACGGTAGCTTTCAACCCTGTATTGTGATTTGCCATCTTTTAGAAGTGATATTTAGCTTTTTGGATTTCTGGTAGGAGGCAGCCATTGGAAACTGTGTCTGAGAGGAATTTACCAATCCAATTCTGCATGCACCTTCTGGAGTTTATCAGGAATTCTGGATGAATGGCATGTTTTACCACATTCCAGAGTACCAATGGCAATATCAATTTCCTTTATAGAGAAGGGACAAGAGTACTCAGAAAGCATTCAGCCTGACCGCCGAAAAGTGGAAGAGCTTTCTTGATGATAGTGGAGTGTTCTTTCACCCTTGGAGCTTTGGAGAGAGATACAATAAGAGACTATTTGGTCAGGAGTTACATTGGATGTTTGTGTGGGTTGTCTAACTCCACCCAGTTTCCTTAAAAGGCTCCAAGCTTTCCTGCTGGATTTGTTGAAATTTAGTGATTCTGTATATTGTTTCCACTTCTTACATCAAGCTGCATCCAAGCTGTATAAGAGATCGGCAATCTCCGGATCACTGCTCTATAGGAATATCTGGTAGCGTCCTTCAGTCTCTTTGTTCCAACCTGGGATGTACTCTCTTCTAAATCCTCGAAGTATATGTCTTTTGCCAAGGCGATTATTGCCTTCATAAATCTGTGATATAGGGCTGACTAATTGGTGGAATCCACTGTATAGTATTATCAAGATTTGAAGGCAGAGGAATCTGTAAGGAAATATTTCTCAGACGATGACTCAATAGGTCACAGGTCTAGTTTCAATTAATAATAACAGTGTGAAGCACAGAATGCACTGTGATAATGCACCACTAATAATAACATAGGTTGGACTTAAAATAGCTAAGTCTGGCAATTATTAGGTATTTATTCTGACAGTAAAAGAATGCTATTTCCAGTAGGTTGGTTTAATTCAAAACAAATGTATAACAAATGTATAACAAAGCATAGTCCTTTCTTTAGTTTGCCAATGCATACCTCTTTATTATCAATCAAGCAAATTGTTTAAAATCATATTTCTGGTTGCTCACAAAACAAGTACTACTGCACATGAGAAATTAGTAAGCATTTACCAATTAACTAGTCATTTTATCTTAGATTGCAGCACCAGTAAGTTTTGCTCTCAAAGTGAAGCTTAAGTTCCTGCTTTGTGTTACTTCCATTCCATTTCCAGATTCTTCTGGGTTTTTTGTTATCTATAGTTGTGATGTCTGAATTTAGCAATTAGTTATCACAGCTCATAATTTGCCTCTAAATCCAAATCAAAGACCTAATTCAGCTCATGTTTTCAATTCTAATTGTACACAAACAATGATTTGTACTAATCATAGTTTTCTCAGTTTAGGTTATTTCTAAAACTGTAGAAATCAGAACCAAGAAATGAAAGGGACATTAGGATTCATGGGCTCAAGCTGTAGTCACATGACATATCGGTAGTTATTTGTTTCATTTTATATTACATTTATATAAAAAATCAATTTCTATTCTGAATGCACTACAGATAATCCCCGAGTTACGAGCGTTCACTTAACACTCGTTCGAAGTTATACAATAAGCGCCCCCTAGTGCTTACGAGAAAGTCCTGAAATTACAAATATTGCAGCACCACCGCAGTCATTCGCCCTTACGAGCGACCGCTGAGGCTCTGCAACATTCACCCTGGTTATTCCCTTCCTCCCCACCCCCACCCTGGGTCTCCTAGGCACCAGGCCTTCAATACTTACCCTGCGAAGATCGAGATCCTTCGCTTTCTTGGCTGCTCCAGGCCTTCAGTGCATTCGTAGAGAATGGAGGCCTAAAGTAACGCAAGATCACACGAGATCAGTGGGGCAAGATCTCACGCTACTGATCTCGCGTGATCTCATGGTACTTTAGGCCTCTGTTCTCTGCAACTGTCTGCTACCTGTACTGTCTCTAAAAAAGCTATACCACAATGCCAGATTAATAATGTCACAAAACTACACTTTTGCTGTTAGAACAGGGGCTGCGTGTTGGGAAACAAACCGTGCAAATGGCAGGCAAATGTGCAGGAGCTAGGTTGCACGCATGAAACTATCCCCGCACTGCACGGCCGCCACCGCTGCTACAGCAGGTCCATGGAATCAGAAAGGTTGGGGACCACTGTATTACAGGATATAAATAAAATAAATTAATTAAAGAACATAAACAGCAGTAATATACAGACTCACCAATACATATGTCACCATCTAATAAATTGTCATCCTCAGAGGTCTGGAAATCCATAACAACACCAGTTCCATCTAGCAATTCTTCATCACTACTAGCACTAGTTATGCTGTTGTAACTATTTCTACAGTAACCTCTATGGAACAGTTGTTCAGACTCCATTTAGCTTCCTTTGTAAGCTAAAAAAAGAAGACAGAAATAATTAGATGTACACTTCTTTTTAAAGAGGAAAAACAAAAAGGATTTTTGAAGTAATATACATGTTATAACTGAAATACCTCAGTGAAGCTATAATTAACAGAGAGTGGGGGGGTTCTTGATGCTCTTTGAGCTTGGTTATTTTCCTGCAGACATTTCATTACCCAAAGTAGGTAACATCATCAGTGCTAGTTGTGTGCTAGTCCACTAGTACTGGTGATGTTATCTAGTCTGGGCAATGAAGCATCTGATAGAACACAACCACACTCAGAGGATCCCTCATGCCAACCCTGAGCTACAAATATTCTCCTGTATTATTCATGCAGTAGCAGATGCTGAAAATTATTTAAAGGCAGATTTAAGATTTTAATGAAATTTTGACATATTTTGAATACTTCTGGCACTAATGTATTACTTATACTACAAAAACTACAAAAATTCAAAAATTCAAAAATAATTTTCACTGCCAAAAACATTTTTTGAAATCTACAGAAATTATTAAATGTGCACTTAAGAAAATACTACATTTCCAAAAATGCTGACTGAAGGAAAGATTTCTTAATGGAAGGAAAGAAAGAAGAAAAACATATAAACATATAAAATATAGGGCATGTATAAAAGGTGTTTCTTTTGAGCAATGGAAAAAAGGGGCACTGAATAAGTATAAGAGAGAAAAATGGAAAGTATAAAAGTGTGATGAGAACAAATGTTTCTGCTAATAATCTGAGGGTATATTTTGTATCTAATGGTGATTTGACTAATTCACAATTTCCTATCAGAAAATCTTCACAATTATAACACCTGAGTTTCAATACAGGTAGTCCTTGACTTACAATCATTCGTTTAGTGACCATTCAAAAGTAAAATGGCACTGCAAAAAGTGACTTATGACCGTATTTCACACGAATGTTGCAGCATCACAATGGTTATGGAATCAAAATTCAGACACTTGACAACTGGCATATATTTCTGATAGTTGCACTGTCCCAGGGTCATGTAATCACCATTTGCAATCTCCCCAGTTGGCTAATGACAATCAAAGTCAACAGAGGAAGCCAGATTCACTTAACTGCATGAGTCACTTAACTGCAGTGATTTGCTTAACACCTGTGGCAATAAAGTTCATAAAATGGGACACAACTCAACAACTGTCTTGCTTAGCAAAAGAAATTTTGGGCTCCATTGTGGTCATGATTATCTATAGTTTACTGCACCATTGCCCTAATTCAATAAAGCATAATAAGCATAAGACATTCAACCTTCAGCAAGTAGAAACAGTTTTGTTTGCAACTTTATATCTCATTGGCTCAAGCAAGTTCTCTTAACACAGGGAGGGAAATTGGTGAAAGTTTTATGCTCAGAACACAGAAAATGGTCCCTGAATCTCAGCCAATATTAAATATTATTTATTTTTCAAAAATTGTGCCTATTTTTTAAATTTAACATGCTATAGTGATGTATAATGCATAAAAGTGGAATTCATGCAATCTTGGAATCAATATGCTGATTTTACTGGGTTTGTCTAGAAGTAATTAATTTAAAGATATACAGACTGTCACTGAATTTAATTCTATTTTGTAATTCATCGCATTAAAGTGCATTTCTTAAGAAACTGCTTTGAAACTGTATTATTGGAACTTTTATTTTCAGTTCTTTATCTAATAATATTCAACATAGAACATTCTCTTTTCCTAGCAGCCTCACACTGCAACAATATTTTCTTTGTATTATCTATAATGAAATCTTTGTCCAGTCATTTGCTAATAGAACAGAGTCCATGAGAGCAGTTGTGCAGACAGCAGTATAATCCTAGAAACAATCATGGCTACTTGAATGAATCATAATCAAGTTTGGCTAGTCTAAAGAAAAGAAGAACTAGGGGAGACATGATAGCAGTATTCCAGTATCTGAGGGGCTGCCAAAAGGCAGAGGGGGTCAGGTTGTTCACCAGAGCACCAGAGGGAAGGACGAGAAACACTGGTTGGAAACTGATCAAAGAGAGAAGCAACCTGGAATTAAGGAGAAACTTCCTGACAGTGAGGACAAACAACCAGTGGAACAGCTTACCTCCAGAAAACGTGGGCGCTCCATCACTGGAAATTTTCAATAAGAGACTGGACAATCACCTGTCTGAGATGGTATAGGTTCTCCTGCTTGAACAGGGGGCTGGACTAGAAGACCTCCAAGGTCCCTTCCAGCTATATTTCTATTTCTATTCTATTCTATTCTATTCACATTTCCACACATTTAGAAGTACTTCCTTGAAAACAATTCAATAGCACTACACAGCCCAGTTAGCACATAACCAAGCACAGTCAGTCTAATTTTTTCCCACCACAGTGAGCTATAATCTTTAAGAGTTACAAACTAAAACACCAGTGGTCACTATCTATGACACATAGAATCAAATTTGGATAGCAATTCCATGTACAGTGATAGAATCTCAATTGAATATTTACAGTACCTTTCCTAGGCATTCAAAACTAGAAAATATATCAATATATATTGATATATATCAATATATCAATAAATAAAATCCACTTTAAGGAGTCTACAATACTCTTATCTTCGTAAATTCAAATTAAAAACAAAAATGAATCAGAACTATATAAATAATATAGGGCACATTTGTAAGGAAAAAAAGGTAAAAACTGGGAATACCACACTTAGTGGGCACTGGGCTATCAATGAAAATACTATTTCTCTGCAGATTAAGCTCTAGTTAGAACATTCCAGCCCTTCTGGCCTGCTGGAACTGCTTTAATGTTTTAATAGACTTTCTAGCCAGGAAGGAAGGAGCCATTCTGATGTCTGGATACCTAAGCATCTGAATTCTTTATTGGACTCCAAAAAGTATATAGGTAGTCCTTGACTTATGACCACAATTGAGCCCAACATTTTTGTTGCTGAGACAGTTGTTAAGTGAATTTTGCCCCATTTTACGACCTCTCTTGCCGCAGTTGTTAAGTGAATCACTGTAGTTGTTAAATTACTAACATGGCTGTTAAGTGAATCTGGCTTTGCTATTGACTTTGCTTGTCAGAAGGTTGCAAAAGGTGACCACATGACCCCGGGACACTGCAACCCTCATAAATATAAACCAGTTGCCAAGCATCAGAATTTTGATCGCATGACCATGGAGATGCTGCAACGGTTGTGTGAAAAACTCACTTTTTTCAATGGCATTGTAAATTTGAACAGTCACTAAATGACCTATTGTAAGTTGAAGACTACCTGTACTATACAGGCATACCATGGAAGTCTAATACTGAACATATCGCTGCAGTTGAAGCTTCAGAATGCTCTTCAAGGACATATAGCACATTGCAATAATACAAATAGAAGGGGACTAAGGCATGAGTGACCATTAGCAGTACCTCTTAATCTAGGAATTGATATAACTGGTGCACAAGACATAAAGTAATTGTGTAAAGGTTCTCCTGACCACACTGCCATCTGCTTGACTGTTACCCATCCAGAATCAATTACAGAAAATAACTGGCTTTGAGGGGCCTTAAAGCTCACAGTTAGTCTTACCAAGGTTGAGCTGAAGCCAATTCCTTCTCATCCAGACTTACACACCCTCCAGGCCCTGAGAAAGCACATCAACAATATCATTTGAGTGGTTCAGGCATAGATATACCTGAATAAGATCAGTGTGCTTAATTTTAATATTTCAGTTAAGTACAAATCAGACCAGAAGTTTCCAAATCTTTTCAGGACAGAGAAAATGATAGTTTAAAAAAATTCTCAGAATCCCTAATCAACAGGGATATTTCTAGTGATAAAAAATTGGTTTCATTCAAATGAACTTATTTTTTTGGCCTTAGACTCCCACATAACCTCGTCAGGTTCTTTTGAAAACTAGAAAAGAGTTTAGGAAAAAAAACCTTGAGTTATATTTAAAGAAATCCAGAAAACTGAAAAGTAGCAAAGTTGCCAAACCAATTAGTGTAATATTCCATATTCAATCCCTGTATTTTACAATATATTTAATTCATTCTTGAATGACTATCAGCTACATTATGCATACATAATCACAACTCATGAGTCTCATATGACTTCAAAAAACTATATTAAAATCTTATTGAAAACTCATATGTTTGGCATTTCTAATAGCAACACATTATGCAAGAATGTATCCATAGTAATGCAGGGTTGGATTGTTTGTATTATTAACCCTAACTTTGAATAATTTTTACTCCAGAAGAAACTGGATAAAAACTATCAAACTTAAAAGCTATTCAATTCCACAAGCACAATAAAAAGAAAGTTACAGATTTTTAATAGCAATAGCAAACTTGTATACCGCTTCATAGTGCTTTACAGCTCTCTCTAAGTGGTTTACAGAGTCAACATATTGCCTCTAACGATCTGGGTCCTTATTTTACTGACCTCAGAAGGATGGAAGGCTGAGTCAACCTTCCTTAATCCTTAATCAAACTTTTTAATAAAAAAGTTTCACAATAAAATTTAGGAACATTATCAAGGAATATTACGATTTAACATACCAAATCTTTAGTATGTTAAAGGACATAATAAAATGATTGTTTGTATTGTTTATACTCCTCCAATAATAGCTATAGTGCCTTGCTGCATAGGTCTGTCCTACATCCTGCAATCTAAAGGAAAATATCTTGGCAGCAAGAGAAGTATGAGGACAATGATTATGCAACTAAAAATTAGGTTCAAAATTTAAAACAAAAAAAGATCAAGCACATAGTCAATTGGATTAAAACTTTTCTAGTGAAAGATGGCCTTACAGAAGTAGTTTCATATACACAATATTCTAAAACATGTTGTGGCTAGACTTAACCTGTCTCCCAAAGTTGCACCAAGGGAATGATTTTGGTTAAAACAGACAGCATTAAGCATAGCCTAAAAATCACAACAACTTCCTCCTTCTGCCTTCTCAGGAAAGGCGTTGCCACTGCTTCAAGTACATTTTAAAAGAAATATTGTAGGAAAACATCCTACAGAAGCACTTACCTATGCATGTCTTCTTTAATTCAGTTAAAATTAATCTTTCACAGGTATTATTCAATTCACAAGATACGAACAAAATTTAATGAGGACATTTCTCACAGGACAGATTCCCAAAAAATATTCATGGAAAAAGGAAGAAATTACTGAATCTCAGAAAGATTGCCCAGTTTTTCTTTTTCGTCCGTACAGTAGGGATATTTTGTCCAATAAGATACCATATAAAGTTCCTCCCATTTTTCCAAAAAGGAGAAAAGAGCAATAAAAAGTAAAGCAGCATTCAAATTAACAGTGTAAAATCCCTGTAAGATATTGCCTTTATTTTTTTAAAAATGAATCACAGCACAACCTAAGACTTCCATTGTGCTAAGACTATAACTCCCAGAATTTTCAGTAACTTAGGACTTGTCCAAACACATCCAGAAAACACCAGGATGAGAAACACTGGCTTCAGCATTTCACAGAGAACAACTTTCTTAGTTAACCTCCTGCTACTATAAAGTCAAGGGTAGAACAGCCAGAGCCTTTGAGGCAATGCCTCACCTTGTCTTTTCATTCCCACGTTTTAGGTACAACATATATAAAAAGGCAGGCTTGCCTCCACCATCTCTCTTGCAGTTAAATGGCAGCGGGAGTGGGAGGGAGGAGTATGTCTATCTTGTGAAGGGTGCCGGCAACATTTTTAGCTAGATCACATCTCTTTCACTCAGGCACATCTGCTGTAATGTTTGTCACACTCTAGTTCTGCGATTGCGTCTCTGAAAATATGATTCCTATCTATCTCTATCCCTGATCTAGCGCCCAGGCTAAAATCCACCCTACCTGGCCGCGTGGCGCCGCCTGGTGATCCCCGGAGAGGGTCTCACACATCCTCCTGCTCCTGAGCTGGGAAGAAAAACCTGGACTCTGCGAGAAAGGGGGCGGGACTTTGTAGAGGCAGGACAAACTCCTCGAGATCAAATCCTACCAACCAATCAATTTCCGACGGCGTTCACATAACAGAAGCTTTTTTTTTTTTTGCCGGAGAGGTAAGCTTACTGTGCGCGCAAGCGCAGCGAAGGACTTTATATCATGGGCCTGGCACAAGAAGGCTCGTTCCAATTGGTTTGCGACTTTGCGCATTCGCCTAAACAGGTTTGTCAAATACCCAGCGTAAACTTGCTGACCCAGAAATATTGTAGTAACAACGAGGGGTTTCTCAGTCCCATACCCGCCAGATGTCTTAAGATTTGAACCTCCAGGAAGGAGCTAATAGCCTGGACTACAACTGGAGTACACGAATTTAAGGAAGATAGCTATTGCAGGATCTTATTTCATTGGGTTTCAATTACATCTTACAGGTTTGATAAACAACACGACCGAAAAGAAAAGAGTACCCCAAAGCAGTACCTTTAGATCTGGAAGCAGACAGGACAAACAGCTGAATTAGCATCAATCTGTGTTCTATTTGTAATGGACAGTTGGGATTCAGTAAAAAAGGAGGAAGACAAACGATAATAGCATCTTTGGGATTTGGACATTACAAGCTTCAGTCCCAATAATTTGATCAGACAGAATTTCACAAAGTAAAAGCTGGAGGAGGAGGAGCTGGAATGAGTGCTTGTAAAATAATGTTGATGGCACAACAGTAATTAAGAGATAATGTAAATCAATATTTAATAACTAACACTTTTAGTGGTAAAGATTTAGTAAACTTCATGCTTCAAAATCATCACAAGGCAGAATTGTGCAGACAATTAAATGAAATTCAACAATCACTAGCAAAGATTCAAAATTATTTCTGAAAATAATCTAGAATTTCTATCTCCCAACCTGCCAAACTAACATAACTTAGTGGACATGCTTAACAAGATTGCAGTATTAGAAAAGATGCAAATGTCCTATGGAAACAATGTTCACTATTCACTCCAAGCAAAACTGCGTATTTTGGAAAATGCTTTGAGCAGCAGAATCCCAGCCAACCAAAGTAATTATGTATGCAAGTATAGATAGCTTTGATAAGGCCCCAAATGTACAGGTAAAATATATTTTGCTCTCATTCTAGGAAAGAGAATCATAAATCAGTTTTCTGTAGGGTTTTTTGGGGGTGGAGGAGTTGCCACCTGGAGAAACCAAGAGACTGAGCTCTACAAAGCCAGCTGGGTGAGCTTAGGCCAGTCACTCTTTCTCAGCTCTAGGATGAAGGCAATGGCAAGTCACTTCTGATATCTTGTCAAGAAAACTGTGGCAACATGTCCAGGCAGTTGCCAGGACTCAGCAATGACTCGAAGGCACCATAACATTATAGTCACAGTGAGGCAGAAACCTTGATGTGGTTGTGGGCCTTGAATCCTCTGAAGGGGATGAAAGCTATGCCAATGGTTCAACCATACCGGACAGGTCTCATCAGAAGAGTCAGACAAAGAGTGCATCTTTCAAACAATATGATGAGACATAATTTACAGAAACGCATACTGCATTGGTCATCATCCATATTAATAAAGACCATGTTTGAAGCTCCTGGACATCTGGTAACAAATAGGTTACAAGACTTAGGACTGTTGGCTAAATAATCAGGGCCAACAGCTACAGGACTAAAGAAAAGTTATTTAAATATACAAAGATTGAAAACAATGATATGTTATTACAAATCAAACCCTATGATTAGATAATACTTTAAAAATGTTTTTTTCTGCAAAGAAAAACAACCAGAATCAAAAAATAGAACAGAGATTACCATATCAACACTGAGAAGCCCTGAATAGGAAGACCAGAAAAATAATGCCCTTAACCTAGTGCAACATGAAGGTAGGAGAGATCACATGGGTTTACAAAAAAGACCAATAAGATGGGGCAATGGTTAAGAGCAGAGAAGTTGAAGAAAGTGACAGATGGGGCTAATTCTACTGCACAAGACCAAGCCTTGAGAACAAATAGAAAATAAGCTGAAGTGCTCTGGGATTTTAGAATTAACAGACAAGCAGCTGCTAAATAACACTCCAGACTTAACAACTGTTGATAATAAAGGCAAAAAAAGTCTGGACAGTGGACTTGCAGTACTTGGAGACAGCACAATATAAGAGAAAGAACTGGAGAATATCAGAAAATACAAAGACCTGCAAATAGAAGTAGAATGACTATGGCAAAAGAAAGCAAAGATACCATTCACACCAGCAGACAGTTTGAGTACTATCTCAAAATATATCTGGTGCACCATGTGAACACCATCGGAATTGACAAAATCACCACCAGTCCAAAAGACAACTTTACCTGGAACAGAGTATATCCTGAAACAGTATCTTTAACACTAACAAACAACATCTGCCTGTTCCAGGTCTTTGGGAAGAATTTGATAGGTGGATAAAAATGTCAAACCCAGTTTAAACATCTGGCTGACTGTGCAAGCAACCATAATTTGATTGGTTTGACTGAAAACTTGCCATTTTAGGTAATTTATTGAAAAATATTTTTTCCTTAAATAGGTAGTAGAATGTGGATCCAATGCAAAAGATGCATCTTAAAACATTCCTCTAATGTTTTACGGTTGACTGAAATAAATGACATTCTAGGCATGATTTTTTTTAATGGTAATGGTGAAACCTTTTTCTTTTAAATGTTTTGTAACTTTATAAAGGATCTGTGTTTCTATATGACTGCTGAATTTGGTAAATTTGATGGGAGTGTGTTTCCTGGCCTACTTTCTAAATTATGGCTATTTGGTAGCTGAACACATCAAGGTATGCTAGTCTGACTTGGAAATAGGAAGATTTCTGAACAGATTTCTGATGTTCAGAATTTTGCTTGCAAGATTTGAGTATTATAACAACAGTGGTCACCTGATTTTGTGTGATTAGTAAACTTAATTGATTTTGGTAGCAAAAATGGTTATCTGTTGCTACTTTAAGGAAATATTGAATTGCAAGTAATGGAATAAGTTTCCAGTGAAAAAATTGGACCTTTTTGCACCAAAGATGAAAAAAAAATCTTACAAACCCAGACAATTGGACCAATGTAGCTGGCTGGAGATAGGCACTATGCCCTTCTAGTTTGTTCTTGACGATTTGAGTTAAGAGGTTAATCATTCTTAATACTGAACGAATTAGAATTCTCTACTGTGCTCATTTATAATGAGTGTTTATTCTAAATATACTTATCTTCAATAAATTACAATTTTATTTGTGGCTTGGTTTCCACTGAGTTAAGAGTTAAAATTCTACATTTGTAGAATCAAGAATTTTCCCATTAGAAAAAACAATGAAGCCACATAATTTATTTTTTAAAAATGGCTCAGAAATAAAAGTGTTTAGTCAACTATTTCATAATGGTTATTTTATATGCAAAGGAAGTAGTATAATAGGAAGAATTAAGGTTCTGAATTAGTACCCACAGTGCTAACAAAGTACCGAAACGTGTACAGTGTAAAATACAATATGCAATAGAGAGGAATCTTACGTTACACCAGCCTGCGCTGGGCTTCCCCTCCTTTCTAACGCTTCCACGTCGTCACGTGGCCTTTCGCTCGCCGTTGCTAGGGTGAAGCTGTAAGCAATTAATGTGGCGCTCCCTATCTGGTACATCCGAACTCATAGGTCCCGTTTCGTCCAATGAGAGAGAAAGTTTTAGATCGCCTTCCTATAGCAACGCGAAAGAGGTGGGACCAAAGGTTGAGGCTCGGTTGAAGTAGTTGAAGAACGAGATGGACTCTCAAATGAGGTTGTGCAAAGACGCGGGAGGCTTCTTGTAGCGGGACTCGGATGGCTTTTCTCACGTTACAACAGATTTGATATTTGTTCCGTGGTGGATGCTCCCGCTCACGGTTGTTGCCTTGTAAGTTACCTCAATTTTGTGTCTTAGTTCTTTCTCCGGAATGGGTGTGTCAAAGCCAAGACTGCAGTGATCATTCTGAAGAGAGAAGGCCTCTGCTTACCAATCACAGTGTCGGGACAGCTGTATTGGGAATGCAATTTTGGAAGATATTGTAATATAAATGATTAGAGAATTCTTATCCAGAGCTTATTAAACTAATTAGTATTCAGAAACTACTATAACGTGAAAATTACTGAAAAAAATAAAATCTTGCTTTGTGCTATCAATTGCTATTACGATAAATTCAAGGATGAATGCTAAACTCTTGTTCCGTCCTTGAAAATGTCTTTACTGCAGTTTAGTATAATGCAATTTTTTTTTCTTTGAAATCAAAAAGAAACGAATTGCATGTTATAAACAAACTCATGCGGAATTTCTCCCTCGGTCTTCTATGATGGAGTTGGGGAAGATGGTCCTAGAAGCATCCAAGTACCAAATCTTTACCTTAAACAGTAATGTAGCTTATTTTGAACAGGGATAGCTGTATAACAGATTGGATAAGTGTTTCTCTTATTGGGACTTCTGTTTGCTTTTATCTATTAATTACCAGGTGTATGACTACATAAGACACTCAACCCTATATTCAAGAGCTTACTTACGCCAGCAGTTTCATAGACGTGACACAGCTAAATGTTGCCTTATTTCACACAAGTGAGATATGCAGAAAATCAGCAGAACAAAGAAAATCAAACCGTTTGCCTCTGTCTGCTTCAATATTCAGCATACTTGGATTCTGGACACTGTCTTCTCACTTTTTCAAGTCAACTTTTTCCAGCCTTGAGAGTTGGAGACCTCTGTTCTATGTTTATATAAGCACTTTCCCCCCTAGTTTGAAAGTTGTTAGTTCCCACCTCACCAGATTCACTCTTCTATTGTGGGAGTTTAGATTTACCAAATCCTAATTTTCTACCCAATGACCCTTATTAGTTTCAGGTACACATAAATGCTTATTGGTAATTAGAGTAAAATTTTGGTTCCCTATTAACTAATTCCTTTGAGGCAGAATAAAACTGCTGCCAATTCATTCTGCTACTCATCAGTCAGGTAGTAAAGATTGAGTTTCTGTAAAACAGATCCACCTTTCAATGTAATTAGACATTTGAAGATGATAAGCTGATAGTACTGAGAACTCCAGATCCAGATAAATAAATAGGTAATTTTCTAGTATATCGAGGCACTTTCATTCCCTAAAAATGATTAATCCCTAATAACTTTAAAGCAGTTAAATATCTTATTTTATCCATAGTTTATATAAAGTAATATTGTGAGCTATTCCCAAAGAAGACTTGAATGTTGGAAATAACTGATTTAGCATAAACCTAATTTAGGTAAACATGAATAGGGCTAATTTACATAACTGAGATTCAGATTCAGACTTAATAAACAGTTCAAACAAAGCATCTAAACTATCTTTGGTTAGTTCAACTATATGAGTGCAGAAAATTAAAAAGTTATTGCTTTGGTGATGTCCTTAGAAATGATGTTATGCAATGTCATCTAAAACGTTTTTATATAAGTTATACTGGGCCAGGACAAACTGGGGAATCTTTGCTATCCCAGTTACCCTGCATTCACATATCTAAATTTTAACTGGTAACACAAAAAAAATGTTGGTACATGATCAGTTTCTAAATTCTTTATTTTAGGCAGCTTGTGGCAACATAAAGTACCCTTAATTCTGGATTTTAAAAGTAAAATTATTACACTGAATTTCCCTGTTTTTTTTTAACTGTCAAAATTATGAAAGCTATCGGGATACTTCATAAACTCTATTAGTGCAGGTAAAGCATCCGCTTTGAAGCATTATGCCAGTGTGTCTTTTGCAAGGGTCAACATGGTTATATGCTCTCTTTGTATGTACAGAAAATGTCATTGCAGTGAAGCAAAAATGCATGTATACACAGATATGCAAACTGTCTGGGAAACCTTCAAAATAGCTACATTGACCTTAACAATTGCCTTAAAAAGTCCCTGCAGTATACTTGACAAAGTTTTTCAAAAATAGTTTGTCACTGCCTTCTTTCTAAGGTTTAGAAAAATTGACTGAACCACGGTCCCCCAATTGGCTTCCATTTTCTAGCCTGGTGCCTTAATCTTTGGTGTTGCACCACACCAAACTGGTTCTGATTCCTGAAGACATAGATGCTTTAAATTGAGGAGGAGCTTTGTTTATATCAATATACTCTGCAAAGCTCCATTTGAATTCTTTGCACTCCTCTAAAATTTCTTATTACTGTATTCCTTATCTTGTTACATTCATGACACTTGAATCCCTTTGAGGGTTGGATAGTTGCAGACCTTACCAAGTTGTTTATGGATACATTCAATTTTTCTGAAACAGAAAATTTTGAGATTTATAATGCAGAATTTCCCCCCCTTTTTATTGGCAATTTGCTTTAAATAAAAACTCATACTTTTTAGTACGTGCTACTTTGAAAATAATATGGATCCTCTAATTGTTACTAGTGCTTCTATATTTTGTAAATTGTTAATAAGCTAACTATTTCTGTGTTTCCCATTCTTTGAAAAACAACTATAATACAAAGTAAACAAATGAACACTAAGTATAGTTTAACTGAAACAAAAAAAAGATTCAAATTATAGTATATTTAAATCTTGATAGTATTAAACTCAGTGATTCAGAAACCAGTTTATAATGTAATTTTGATCTCACAAATGCTAAAAGAATAAACTGATTTTCTCTGCAGCTTATGAATAAGGATGCCTTAAAAAGCTACCATGGACAAATATATTAAGGTGCAAAAGATTGGTGAAGGATCTTTTGGAAAAGCAATTCTGGTTAAAGCAAAGGGAAATGGCAAACAGTATGTTATTAAGGAAATTAACATATCCAAGGTATGTTTCTAAATTTATATTTCCTTTTCATTACTCTATTTACAAATAAATTTTAAGAAGTAGTGCTTCTATTTTTAAGATGTCAAATAAAGAAAGAGAAGAATCAAGAAGAGAAGTTGCTGTTTTGGCAAATATGAAACATCCGAATATTGTTTTGTACAGAGAATCATTTGAAGGTTAGTCTTAATGATAAACTGATATTTTGAAGTCAGGCACGTAAGTCTTAAAACACAAATTGAATTAAAGATGCTAAATTGTCAGGATTTGCTTAAATAGTATTTTTACTATTCAGGTTTTCTAGCTGGCATTTCTTGTTTATGTTGCAATTCCATGTCTGCTCACTAGGAATAAGTAATGCTGATCAGTAGGATTTCTAAGTGAATGTTATTGAGTTATGATTATAAGGTAAACATATCTGTTTCATTACTTTGAAAATATATAATTATTAGAAATGAGAAATTAAGAAATTACTTTATTAATAGTATATATAAATAAACACCAACTTTTTTCTTTTGTTACAGAAGCTGGCTGTCTTTATATAGTAATGGATTATTGTGAAGGCGGAGATCTGTTTAAAAAAATTAATGCACAAAAAGGAGTCTTTTTTTCAGAAGACCAGGTAATAGAATTTAAGATATTTATTTATTTTATAGGCTATCCATCTTCTAAATGACATAAAACAAATAAAGTTATTCAGAAGAGCAAAACAACAACAAAATAGATCAGGCCAAATAAAACACAGAAAAACAAGAAAGGGCTCTAAAATCATCCTATTCCAAAACCTCTGCAGAACAACTTGGTCTTCAGTGATTTCCTGAATGATATAAAGGTGGAAGCCACACAAATCTCTGGGGTAAGATCATTCCAGAAAGCTTGTGCTTTCTGATCCTCAAGGTGACATTCTTTTATTGATAGGAGTACATCCACCCTGGTGGGAGGGTGGAACTTGGAAGGAACCTGTGTGTGATTTCTCCCTGCCTGTCAATACTGATTGAAACCAGCCACAGTGAAATCAGACAAACACATAAAATGGTGCCTTTTACTCCCATTCCTGAAAGCTTGTCCAAAAGGATATTAAGGTCAATTATGTCAACAGCTGGTGAGTGATCAAGGAGTATGAGGAGTACTCTTCCTATCCCTGCTTTGCCACAGATCATCAACAAGCACTATTAATGCCATTTCCTGAACCCTGGCCTGAAACCTGACTGCAAAATGTCCAAATAATCTTCCTCCAAAATCGTCTGTAATTAAATCCTGACTGCTCTTTCCACCGTCTTTCCAAGAAAAGGAAAGGTGGAGAGTGGATGATACTTGTCTAAGTTTGTTATATCTAGCTATGTTTGTTTGAATTGGTTATCTTGTCAAAAGCTGAAGAACTGCACACTCCTCCAAAGAAGCTGATACCATGTGGACCCAAATGCAAACTAGCTTCTAGGTGGCTTTGACAAGTCTAGAAAAATATGTGTTAAATACAAAAGGTCTTGGTATGCTTTGCTTGCTTAGAAAAGGGAAGAGATTGATTCATGAATATGCAAAACACTGTTGAAAAGATACTTAATCTTTATTATTGTCACTGACCATATTTTTAATGACTTCATTAAAAGTGAACAAAGTATGAAAACTCACGACATAGGAAAGAAAGCATAAACACTATCTAGAAAGAACAATAAAAATGGTTAAAGTTTCCCTGTCAGTTTTGTCCAACATTAAGGCTTAACTCCGGTTCTTGGCTGAAGGAACCCAATGTTGTCTGAAAACCATTTTCCATGGTTGAGTGGCCAGCATGGCTATATGCCAAAGACGCACAGGATGCTATTACCTTCCCACCGAAGTGGTACCTATTAATCTACTTGCATTTGCATACTTTTGAACTGCTAGGTAGTACAGAGCTGGGGCAAGTAACAGGAGCTCATCCCATTGTGCGGAGCTTGGGTCTCCAACCCAGACTGTCAGCTCTCAAGCTGACAAGCTCAGCATCTTTAACTGCTGAGTAAGACATCAGTATGAGTGCGTATGACATGTACTACTGCCGCTAAATATGGATAACAGAATATTAACAATGGAATCTAAGTGATAAAAACAAAATGACAAAATTAAAAATATTTCAGTGAAGTTGAAAATTAAAAGTATTTGTCTACTCCACGGGTCGGCAACCCGCGGCTCCGGAGCCGCATGCGGCTCTTTGAGGCCTTACCTGCGGCTCCGGAGCCTCCTCCGCCATTTTGGCGAGCGCATGCGCGCATGCGCGGGCGGGTGCGGGGGGTGCGCATGTGCAGGTGCGCATGCGCGAACGGCGCGCGCGCATGCGTGGGTGCGCGGGCGCGCGCGCATGCGCGAACGCGCGGCTCCCAGCGTTTTTTTTTTTTAAGCTAAATGGGTCCGTGCGGCTCATCCGACGTTTCGGATGGCCGACCCATGGTCTACTCTGATAAGGCTTTGCGGATACTCAAATTGATTCTTTCAGTATTGGTGAATATGAATACAGGTAGGCCACATTTAACAACCACTTGTTGAACAACCATTCAGACTTATGATATTCTGAATGAATGGTACTTATGACTAGTTCTCAAAGTAGTTCTGACTGTCTCAGTGTCCCGCTGTCACATGATCATCATTTGCAACCTTCACCGCCAGCTTCTGACAAGCAAAGTCAGAGCCAGCAGGACATCATGTGATGTCATATAGTTTGAGATTTGCTCAATAATGGCAATCAGAAGTACTGGAATTGCTGTTACTAAGCAGCACAATCATGTGATATTGCACTTTAGGACCATGTTGCTTAGCATCAGACATCCTAGACCCAATTGCTGCTGTTAACTGTAAAAGAAAAAGAAGTCTGGAAACCATGTGATTTTGCCTTTGTTGTGCATCCCAATGACTAAGAACAGAAGATACTGAGCTGCCTTTAGGACAGTTCCTGACTTCAGATTCACAGTCAAAAAGAATACACAAGGAAATAGAAATGGAGAAAGAAGGACAATGGTTATTGATGGTGGTGACTGAATCTCAGTACAGTATTTGTTTTTTAGGGGAAAATATTTTACTGAACTACCATATTTGTGGGTCTGATACTATTATAAAGCCTTCACTCTCCTGAAGCCCAGTCTATGAGCAATATACAGTTCTCCAGCATGAAGAATGGAGACTCCACCAATGGGTTGAATCTGACCTCCTGCCCATTTAGACCAAGTCAGTCAAAGCTGCCACGCCTGTCCTGGCTCAGGCCATGCCCCCAGTTTCGATTTGGTCTCAGCCCGGACGGACGTGACTACTTTGGCTCCCAGTCTTTGAGGAAAGCAAATTCAGTTAGCAATTTCCATTGGTGTTTTCCCCCGATCAGTGTTGGGAACAGCACTGTTCCAGATTGTGATTTGCCTCACAATCAATTTAAATTCTTTAGGATATCTGTGTGGGTGTGTGAGTTTCCCTCATAGCCGATCGTTGTGGCCGCCATTTTGGGCACCGCGTGGTGATTCCCCCCCTCTCTAATTATTATTTCTATTGCTATGGGTGTTTTTCACCCTTTAAGGGGGTCTCTGTCCATAGAAGGAGAGTGCTCTTGGGCTTTCAGGCTGATCTGGGCCTGAAATTCATTGCCGATTGTCGCGGCCGCCATTTTGGGCGCCGGACGAAAATCGGCTTGTTTCCTTTAAATTCAATTTTCTGGTTTGCTTTGACTGTGGTTGCTCTCGTGTGGAGGAGAGTGAAATTGCTTCCCCACCAGGGTCTGTTGAGTCCTGAGACTTGTTTACCGACAGTCCCGGCCGCCATTTTGGCGACCTTGCCAAGATCGGGTCCCCTTTCTTTTTCCATTCAGGATTTCATTAGTTGCCTTCTCCTTACTGGGTACTACTGTGAACAGGGTAACTAATTGCTGTGGTCAAGCTGCCTGAGTTTTCACAAGGCCGTGCGCAGATTGTTCTAGTAAAAGGAGAAAGGCTACCCCCGATCACGAGGCAGTCTGGAAAGCCCCAGATTCCCTCACTGTTTTTGTGGCCGCCATTTTGGAGGCCTCGCGATTCAACTGCATTTATCATTGCATTGGAGCTGCAGCAGTTTGTGATCCAGTTTAACAAATCACTCATAGGTGGGGGACTTCCAGATAAGGATTTATCTGCTCTGAATTATTGGCAGCTGCCAATTGGGATGCAGCAAACAATCAGCCACTGAACTCCGGAGGGAGCGGTCAAGGAATTTCAGGACACTGTTCTGTTCATCTAGTTTTCACAAACGCTCATCTGTGACGTTGGCTTTGCCACCTCAAAATTAACTGCTGCTGGCCACCAGGGCTCTGCCTGGCCTCAAATTGCAGCTCAAATACAGTGGTGTCCTGTATTTTTCATTTCATTTATTGGCCTTCCTGAGGTCTAACTGGGCTATACCTGGGCTACGGCCTTTTCTAGTATACCAATTGGGCCTTGCCAGTTTCAGCCGGTTGCCATAGTCTGCATCTAGTGACACGCCCTCAAAATATCCTGCGTCACTAAGTGAGACACGTGTGATTCCATCACTAAATGCGATCTTGACCTTGCAGGGAGGTCTCTCGCACCTGTTCAGCATCTTTAGTGACGAGCGACAACTGTCGCTAAGTGTGACTCCGAGCTTGCCGGTGGGCCGGACCATCACAAATCCACGTGCAGGCCAGTCCCACCTTGGTGGTTAACAGCCGCATCTCTTGCAGACCGAGACGCTTCAGCACCCCACTGAAAACTCTCGCGTTACAATGGCAGATAACACTGCGCCACAGGCTTCCACCTCGAGTGGACAAACTAAGCATAAGTCCTCTAATCAGGAGGCAGCTGAAAAAATTAAGGCCAAGACTAAGGCCGGTCTAGGCAAACGGGCCCCCAAAGCGGCAGACAAACAGGCCAGCCGCCGACATCGTGCCTTGGAGAGACAGTTCTCCCGTGCACAGGAACTGGCTGTGGAGGAGGGGATCATCCCTCCGACTACCACAATGGCGGCACTGCCATGCGGCCCAGGCCCCGAGCCCACCCCGATGGCATGGTCCCCAGAGCGGGACCCAGACCAGGGGTTCTCAACTGGCCATGATCAGGAGCACCTCTCCCTCTTTGAAGAGGCACCGGGGACCCAGCAATTGCAAATACCTGAGGCCACATTTACCCCAACTGCAGCAGGGCTCAGGTCTCCTGAGGGACCGCCTCTTGAGAGTCAGTTACAGGCTCCAACAGCCACATTTACTCCCACTGCAGCGGGTCTTCGCACTCTAGATGAGCCAGCATTCTCAGCTCATCTACAAGCCAGGGTCTCGCAAGCCGTTGCCCAAGCTATGGCATCCACGGCGCGTCCACAGATGGCCTTCGCTCCTAGGTCCTCTTTACCATCGCCAGACTTTGCCAGACCTAGTGCTTCACACTATACCACAGAACAGGGAGAGGACTCTGTTTCCACCTCTCACTCACTTGGCAGCGAGGCCTCAGAATACCCGGAGTTTGGACGCACGGAGGGAGAGTGGTTGGAGGATGAGGAGCCTACTCAAGAACCTCCTCCCCTGGTATGTCTATTTAACTCCGCTTTATTCCCGTCCTTGCTCCGCAAGGCCTGTGCGACCGGCAAATTTGCTGCAGAGCAACTTCAGGTTCCTGAACAGGTTCCAGATTGGGTCGCTAGCCCACTGTTCTCTGAGCCGGTCATCACACATAAGCAGATTCCTTGCCCTCCCATGTTCTTAAAAAATATTCAGGGGCAATGGGAATCTCCAGGATCATTTCCCCCCGTAGGGGGAACTGACCGTAAGCTGATGGATACGGTGCACGTTCTGAATGAGGCGCTGGAGATCCCTGAGGTGGACGAATCCTTAACCCCCCTGTTTTCAGACACTAAGGTTCCTGGCGACATGGCAGAGGTTCTGAAGGCCGAGGATAAAAAGTCGGAGGCTTCGCTCCGCAGGGCTCATCAGGCCTCGGCATGGGCAATACGAGCGTCCACCTCAACTTCCTTCTTTGCACGGATCTCGCTCATCTGGCTCCGTCAACTCCAGGCCAGAATTCCCTCTGAGGAGGTAAGAGTCCATCATGACTTAACTAAGTTGCTAGCGGCCTCGGAGTATATGGCCGATGTGTCTCTGCACGCTGCACGCTTCTCGGCCCGTGCTATATCCTCCAACATCGCTGCACGGAGGCTATTATGGCTTAAGAATTGGAGGGCTGACACAAAGCACAAATGGGTGGCAGCGGCACCGTACCATAGCAGCCGTCTCTTTGGTGAAGCCCTGACTCCCTATCTAGTGGAAAACAGGGAGAAACATAGGGTGATTTCTCACCTCTCTAGAAGGTCGGCCCGATGGTTCGTCCCGTATTCCCGCAGACAGCCCTTTCGCTCCGCTCTGGAGTCCTCCTCAAGCTATTCCTCCCGGCCCTTTCCTGCGGGACCGGACCGTACATTTGACCGGCCCGGATATAGAGACAGATCCAGGCGTCAGGTTCAGGGCAAGCGGTACTTTCGTGGCAGGGGTGGCCGTCCCTTCTGTAAATCAAAGTGACTCAGGGAGGGCCTCTCCCATAGGTGGCAGGCTAACTTGCCTTTTCCTTCAATGGGAGACCATGACCACGGACTCTTGGGGGTTAAGCACCATCAGAGACGGATTGTCTCTGGAGTTCGTGACCCGTCCCCCCCCCCCCGATGTTTTCTGTCATGTCCCCCTCCCAGGAACCCAGTAAAAAAGGGCTTCATGACAGAGGCCATTCAGCACCTATTAAAAATAAGAGCCATGGAGAGGGTGCCGGAGGATCAATTACGAAAGGTTTTACTCCATCCTGTTTGTGGTTCCAAAATCCCTCAGGGGGATGGAGGGCTATACTCGGCCTCAAAGGCCTGAACTCCCATCTCTCATACCGGAAGTTCAAAATGCAGACGCTCCAGTCTATCTTGGCCAGCATCAGGCGAGGAGACCTCATGACATCAATAGACCTGACGGAGGCGTATCTTCACATACCAATACATACAAACACAGGCAATTTCTCCGCTTTTACTACGGCAAACGCCATTACCAATACAGAGCAATACCGTTCGGCCTATCGTCGGCCCCCACGGTTTTCACCAAGATCCTAGCGGTACTCGCCGCACATCTAAGGTTGGGGCAGGTACGCCTACAATGCTACCTGGACGACATTCTCATTCAGTCGTCCTCGGTCCGGTCAGCCCAGGCGGACTTGGCTCTCACCATAAAGACACTGCAGGACCACGGGTTCTCGGTCAAATTTCAAAAGAGTCAAATGATTCCCACATCCCGCATTCTACACTTGGGCGCGGTCATAGACTGAGGCCTCTGCCAGGTCTACCTGTTTCGGGAACGTCAGGACAGCATTCGTGCCATGGTCCTCAAGGTCCGCAGGGAGTGGGCGCAAGCTCTTCCAACCAAAGGGTACGGGTGCCATTACAGACCCTAGGATCCCTTCTGTGGTGGACCTCCCCAGCGTAGGCCAGAGGATCACTGTTCAAGGATCCAGTGAGGCTAACTCTGACTACAGACGCCAGTCTGTTTGGCTGGGGAGCGCATTACCAGTCCCAGTTGGCTCAGGGCCGGTGGTCCCGGTCAGATCTGAAGCACAATTTCAACTGGCTGGAACTCAGAGCTATTCATCAGGCCCTACGCCACTTCCGCAAAGAGATTGCGAGGCAACACGTGCTGGTCCTCACGGACAACGTGGCGGTAAAAGCCCATGTAAACCGTCAAGGCGGTACCTGATCCCGGTCCCTTAAGTCGGAGGCTCAACTATTGGGATCATGGGCAGGGAACAATCTCCTCTCCCTGAAAGCCGAGCACACCTTGGGAGAGGCAAACCGGCAGGCGGACTATCTCAGCCGGACCACAGGAGACCACTCAGAGTGGGGCCTACATCCAGACCTATTCGAGGCAATATCCGGGAGGTTTGGGCGACCGATCCTGGATCTGTTCGCCTCACCGGCAAACTCACAACTCCCGAGGTTCTTCTCCCGGTTCCCGTGTCTGGGAGCGGAGCAGTCAGACGCCCTTAGCAGCACATGGCCCCAGGGCCTACTGTATGCCTTCCCGCCTCTCCCTCTGATTCCGGCAGCCATCAGGAAGATGCTGCAAGAACGGGCAAGGTCTTATTCATAGCCCCATACTGGCCGAGAGGGCCGTGGTTCGCCGACCTCGTGAGCCTGTCAGTGGTCCCGCCGTGGAGGATTCCGCTGGATCGGATCAGGCTCATACAGGGAGTCATTCAGCACCCAGAGCCTCAGGGGCTTCAGTTAGCCGTTTGGCACTTGAACGCCGCCTCTTGATTCAGGACTCTTACTCATCTGAGGTGATATGTATGATACAAGCCTCTAGGCGACTGGCAACCAATCGCATCTACGACTCTACATGGCGGATTTTCTGCAATTGGTGCGAAACAAGTCAATTGTCTCTATCAGCAGTAACTATTCCTCAGATCCTAGACTATCTGTTGGAGGGTGTTAACAGGGGCCTACTGCCCAACACTATACGCAGACAAGTTGCGGCCTTGTCCACAGTGTTTCCCTGTGATAATGCAGAGCCGCTGGCCCGACACCCCATGATCCGTTCATTTATTAAAGGGGTCGTCAACAGTCGTCCGCCTGTTGTACATAGATACCCAGCTTGGGAGTTACCACAGGTATTACGGGCCCTCACAGGGTCACCTTTTGAGCCTCTTCGGACCTGCAGTCTCAGGTCCTTATCCCTCGAGGTTGCCTTTTTGGTCGCAGTTACTTCGGCCAGGCGTATCTCAGAGCTGGCAGCTCTTTCAGTCAGAGAGGACCTGTGTGTTTTTCATGTGGATAGGGTGGTCTTACGTTTAGACCCCTCTTTCATTCCCAAGGTCAATACTGCTTTCCATTGGACGTAGGAGGTTGTGTTGCCTGATTTTTGTACCAACCCGTCCCATGATCTGGAACGGCGATGGCACACCTTAGATGTCCGCAGGTCACTGCGGTATTATGTCAGGCGGACTGCGCCTTTCCGCAAATCTGAAGCCCTTTTTATTTCGTTCCATCATGCCTCCAAGGGTCAGAAGGTTTCTTCTTCCACTATTGGCAGGTGGATCAGGGCGTGCATTGCGGAGGCGTATCAAGCGTGTTCATTGCCGGCTCCCTGGCATGTTACGGCGCATTCCACTCGAAGTGCCGCTACTTCTGCAGCATGGGCTACACAGGCCTCCATAATTGATATCTGCGGGGCGGCGACTTGGTTTTTGCCTTCCCCCTTTGTGCGTCATTATAAGATTGATAGGTTCGCCTCGGCGGAGGCCTCTTTTGGTCGTAGGGTACTGCAGCAAGTGGTACTGGCGACTGGGACACTGGCCCAAGCTGCTTCCCTCCCAGAGGGACAGTAGAGCTTTGGTATGTCCCATTGGTGGAGTCTCCATTCTTCATGCTGGAGAAGGGGCGTTGTCTTACCTGAACGCCTTTTCTCAGCACGATGAATGGAGACTCCACACCCATCCCTTTGGCGCAGTTGGGCGCAGTGTTAGGGATCTGGGAGCCAACACGTCGTGCAGTCATTGCATCGTCCTCATCGAAACTGGGGGCGTGGCCTGAGCCAGGACAGGCGTGGCAGCTTTGACTGACTTGGTCTAAATGGGCAGGAGGTCAGATTCAACCCATTGGTGGAGTCTCCATTCATCATGCTGAGAAAAGGCGTTCAGGTAAGAACACCCCTTCTAGGGGAAAAAAGCCATTCAGGGTATTTGAAGATGCTTTTGCCTGAATTTTAGTTCTGACCACTTCTTGTCTTTTCAGAAGGAAAGAAAAGGAGCTAATGAAGAGGACATTCCCATCTATGGGAGTCTCATTCTCCATTACTTTTCTTTACTCTTACCTTTGAAGAGACAAGGACTCATTATGTTATGAGCACTGGCAGCATTTTGAAATGGTAACTCTTGAGACATTTATAAAAAGATTCCCATTCCTTCCTTATACAATATTCTGAAATATACCATGTCAATTTTTTTCTTTTTGTAAAAAATTAAAGTAACTTTGAGAATAAAGCAGCATCTCCCAGAGATTAATGTTTAAATTATTTTAATCTCATAATCAAAATATAATTTTCTAACAAAAAGTAATTTTTTGTAACTATAGATCATGGATTGGTTTGTACAAATATGTTTAGCACTGAAGCACGTACATGATAGAAAAATTTTGCATCGAGATATAAAATCACAGGTAAGTTAAATATAACCATTTTTATGTTGAATTTTAATAGGTATGCTGAAACCTAGTGCTCGCAAATATTGATGAAATAAATCGGGTCTGAACAATTCTTCAGACTGGAGAGGTGGTTGTTCAAAGCAATAGTTATATTGCTGAAATATAGTATTTCAGAAATGAGCTGTACTAAATATCAAGCTCATGGTTTTTCTTCCCACTTCTTTTTATATGTGTAGTTATGGGATTTTAAAGTTCTAGATTTTAAATAAATCATTGTTTCCTGTTATGCCTATTTGCATTAGCAAATTTATTTAAATAAGGTTACAAACAAACCTGTCTTAAGCTGCAGGTTTCAGCAAGTTTCCCAAGTTCATACTTTCAGTTTTGTCCTCTTCCATGAACAGCAGTGCAGGAGCCTTAAGCTACTTTTAGCTCATAATATGAAACCAAAATTCTAGGCTAGAATATCTTTTCAAGAACAATTTGTCCCCTAAATGAAAGTCAAATGAGTGGTAAACGATGCAGCTGATGTTTAGTTAGGTTAACAATGTACAGACTATAGTTAAGTATTTAAAGTATTCAAAAGAGGAGCTTTACTAAATACTTTAACACAAACAAAACAAATTGTTAAAACAAATCCTTTGCAGAGCTTATCAATTGGCTTCAAATCTGCTCCTGTTTGTGCACATGCGCACAATTCCACTGTTAGTAAAGCAGCCATGCATACAGAGTCAGCTGGGGTGTCTTGAAGCAACTGTGTGATACTTTTATTATTTATTTATATCCCATCTCCCACCTTTATTATTTTTACAAATAACTCCAACACAGTTTCTCCTTCTATTTTTCCCCACAACAGCAAATCTGTAAGGTGCATTGGGCTGAAAGAAAGTGATTGGTCCAAAGTCACCCAGCTGGACATAGTGGATTGCAGCCTAGTTCTATCATGAATTTAGTTATTTTATTAATTTAAAATATTTAGTATTTATTTCATCTTATCTTAGATTTCCTCTACATATGTTTACTGCATCTCTCAGAAGGACTACAACTTTTTAAAAAATAATATGCTATTTGTATATTAACTGTTGTATGATCATAGTTAAACAGTTTGATGACTCCTGCAGTTTAATCAAGCATATTTTTTCTGCTTAGAGGCTGATACGCATTTTAAGTCATAAGATGAAATAAGTTTTTAAAGAAAGATTATTTGATTCTGTGCATTAATTTGCTTCAAAATAAAAGTTTGATTCACTTGCAGAAGTTTGGGACTGAATTGCTGGATTGCACTTCACATTGTGTAGCCATGTTCGAATATAGGAAAATTGCTTTGATTTCTACAAAAATTGTAGTGGTTGGATTAACAGAATACAAACCGAAATTAAACATTATAAACTGTATGTTATCTCTGAATAATATAATGTAATAATATAATAATATATGTAATATATAATAATCGGCCAAAAGTAGTTTCTAACTTTAATTGTAAATTCTGAGTTAAAATCAAATTATTGTGCATAATTTTTTAAAAAAATAATAGTATTACATTTTTTCTTCTTCTACTCCAGAATATATTTTTAACCAAAGATGGAACAATACAGTTGGGAGACTTTGGAATAGCTAGAGTTCTGAATAGGTAACCTTAAAACAATCTCCATTGCTTCAGTTTTAATAATATTATTAAGGTGGTTTAATTGATTAATACCATTTTATTTTTTTAGTACCGTGGAACTTGCTCGAACTTGTATAGGAACACCATATTACTTGTCACCAGAAATCTGTGAGAATAAACCTTACAATAATAAAAGGTAGAGTGTAACTATTTTCAACTGTAATCTAGATAGATACCATGACCTTTCATTGGGCTACCATTTTTTTCAACTTGCTTGTTCTCATTAAACTTTGATTTATTTTAGCTTTGTAGAGAAATTAGTTTTTTATTCAGTCTTAATATAATTGTTTTTAGATATGTGCAATATGTAGTTCTGACTCTGTAAAGCAGTATATGTTCTACAATGAGTTAGAAAACTTAAGTATATAGTAAACATTTTAAAATACCATTATATATATTTGACAATCAAAATATCCCTCCATAAGTAGCCATCTCAATTCTGTGTAGTTTACTGGGGCACTAACAGGAATTAGTAATGTATTTTAGAATTTTATTTCTTTCTAGAGGCTGAAAAATGGCCTAGGAGAAAGTGGAACAGAAGCAGTAAGCAAGCAGATAATACTTAGATTACAACCTGAATCCATTTTACACTGAGTCACAATTTCATTATTTAACCATTGAAAGTCAGTCAGTAAGTCACAGTGGCTTGGGTCACATAAAATGCTATGTCATAAGCATGGTTTATACACCATAGTGGTTGGATTCACTGATAAATCCGTGTTCTGTCTTAGTGTAGTATTATGAATCTAATAATATCTTTCTGTTTACCTAAGTCAGGGGTAGGCAACCTTGGCTCTTTTATGACTCGTGGACTTCAACTCCCAGAATTCCTGAGCCAGCATGGCTCAGCTTGGAAACTCCCTTTCCCCTCAGCATGGCTGGCTCAGGAATTCTGGGAGTTGAAGTCCATGAGTCATAAAAGAGCCAAGGTTGCCTACCCCTGACCTAACTGAACCAAGACAGAATAGATTTCAGTTGTGGCATTTTTCCATGTTCTCAAACTCATAGGACAAATCAGATTATATTGCTACAACTGACATGTATAATATATTCCTACACAGCTTTTTTTTATGGAAGGGACCAAAGACAAAATTGAATTTTTAGCTGGCATTGTAAATTTACTATTTGTTTTTGTTTCTTAGTGACATGTGGGCCCTTGGGTGTGTTCTTTATGAAATGTGTACATTGAAACATGCAGTAAGTTAAAATTCAATATTCTTAATGAATGACCTATTCTGAGCATTTGTATCCCTTGCTGATAATATTTTTGGTAATTGTTTGGCTGTTGGAGAAGAAATAAATAAGCGCCTTAGATAATTATTTTATCTATGTTCTCATTTGTCATGACAAATACTATTTTGCTTTAATGATAGAAATGATGTGTTTTTATATAATTTTATCTTCTCACATAAAAAGCTGTTGTACTTTATACATATGTTGGATGACTTGAATTTCCAAACACAGCTGGTATTATTTGAGGGTTCAGATCCCACATTTAGATACTTTGAATAATATTGCAAAGAAAAGGTCACAAAATGTGAGATTATAGTTAGTAAAGTTAAGATTTAAATTATCCGTTTATGTTCATCCTTCATTCATCAACTTTTCAGCATGAATTAACATTAATATGCCAAGTTCTTTCTTCCTTATAGCAATTTGCACTTCTTAAGTATGTTTACTGAGATAAATCCTAGTTTCAGTGTGTCAGTTCTTTGTATAAATATAACCTTGAAATAATTGCATGACTGCTGGTGGAACCTGTTTTATTAGTTTATATTTCCGAAGTGCATTCTTTATATTTCTGAATCACTATGAGAGGTGAGTCACCTCTCTATATTTGTGAAAAATTAGAGAATATGATGAAAACTACAGGACAGAATGACTGATCAGTTTCTTTACTGTATAATTAATCTAGATTAGTTCTTATAAAAATTCCCAGTTTATACACATAATATGTAAATATTGAAAAATTATCTGTGAAAGTGTCCTATGGGGTGAAAAAAGTTAATATCTTGAAAAATATTTTAAAGTAACTTAAGTATATCATTAAGTATACTTAACAGCATTGCTATAATCCAATGAATTCTACTTTTCTCTCTAGTTTGAAGCTGGTAATATGAAAAATTTAGTTCTCAAAATAATCTCTGGATCATTTCCTCCTGTTTCTACACGTTATTCCCATGAACTCCGGAGTCTGATTTCACAATTATTTAAAAGAAATCCAAGGGATCGACCATCTGTCAACTCCATATTGGAGAAAATGTTTATAGTTAAACGCATTGAAAAATTTCTTACACCACAGGTACGTATTTGGATCTTTAGTTCTAGGCAGTGAGTTCAAAAGTCCATTTCAGATTTTTCACTTCCAAGAAAAATTAAATATTCCTTTATCAGTGATTATATCAATTATTATTCTATTTCATAAAATGTTTAAAGATATTGTGAAAACAGAAGCAGAATTCCCCCCCCCCCTAATTTTTCCCCAAAAGGAACAGCCTCCAATTATGATAGCCAGGAAAAATGGAAGATGTTAAAGCCTCAGGCAAATAGAAATAGACTAAATAGAAAATTCCATCAACAAGGAAGAAAGGACAAGGAAAGATATGTCAACCAATAATGTCAACAAATAGGGGGGGAAAAGGAGAAAAGTTGCAAGGAAAGTTTTGTAACAAATGGAAAACTGCATGAGAACTTTGTAAGATCCTTGTGAAAGACAATTTGGTTTAGTGATTAAGGTACAGGACTAGGAGCAGGGAAATCAGATTTTAGGCCTGGTGTAGACATAGCCTAATTGGCCTCTTCATTTAAAGGCGAATAAGTGAAGATGATAGGTAGGTTTGTTTATTGGCTAAAGAAACAAGATAAATGGAAAAGTAGAAGAGAACCAAGAAAGATAATGGAAAGGTAGAAGAGTAGTTCTAGATGGAAAGGAATGACAACTTTGAAGACAAGATAATGGATAAGAGTATTTTAATGACAATACAGTTAAAGTAATAGTTTTTTCTAGTGGTGATGTACAGCTAAGAAAACTAGATATTGAGAACAAGTGAGAGAAGGACATACTGAGAGAATTGTGGACTTGAAGAAGAATCAGTTAGCCTTGGATTAAATAAAAACTGTTACCTTGAGGTAATGATCAGCAAGCAGAAGCTTGCATATTTTGGACATATGAGGTCAGCAGGTGTGAGATTAGAAAAATCTATGCCTGGCAAATGGAGGAAATTAGAAAAAGGGAAAGCAAACTAATACAATGAACTAATGGAATTTAAGATTATTAGAATTTCCTCAGAGAGCTATGACCATTAGAAATCAAGCTGGCAAAACTTTGGCCATACAATCACCAAAAATTGAACTTGATTTAATAATACCAACTAACTACAGAATATGAATTGCTATTAAAATAATTTCAAATATGAATATTATTTCAAAATTTTGCCTAAGGTTTTGAAAAGCTGTTACAATTGCTGCTGTGTAGTCGTATGTGGAAGTAAAATTGATTCTTAATTTTGACTCAAATATTTATGGAGTGCTTGGTGTTCTTTGAGCTTGCTTGCTTGCTTGTTTCATTACTCAGTTAGGTAATACCTTCACAGTTCAACCCTGAGTTTACACTTATATACTCTTCTACTAGAACCAAATATTTACTTGAAACCAACTTTTCCCAACCTAGTTGCCTTCCAGGTTATTGAATTACAATTTGAATAACCAACCATTAGCTAGTGGCATCCTGAGAGAGTTACAGTTTTGAAATATTTTAAGTCCAATTCAAAACTCAATATCTTCAAAATACACAAGGAATTCTTATTAAGTATCAGTATGGCAAGTTTGTATGTATAGAATTTCTGCCTAAGTATTCAGGTTTATATAGAAATAATCTTTGAATCAGGCTGTGGACTCTTTAAAAAGAGACTTGATAATTTGTTCATATATTAGGTTTATATTTTGACAAGAGTATTAGGTGGCATAGAATAGCATTTCATTCCCCCCATTTTTCTTCACAGATACAAGTTCAGGAGGTAGAGTTGAGAGTGAGTGACTACCCAAAATTATCCAATGTGTTTATGTAGACTGAAGGTAGACTTGAATCTGGGTCTCCCCAATTAAACAACTAAATGATGGCGGCTGTCAGAATGTGATACTAGGCTATAAATGCTTACTAATATTAGTATCCTTAATAATTTATCCTCAAATTCACATCAGCGATTTTTTCTATCATGAATGCAAGCATAGTTATCACTTTAAATGTTTTATTTTTGTAATTAATTTTAATTGCTGATATTTTATTCAAAAATATGTTCTTTTAGCTTATTGCAGAGGAATTCAGCCATAAAATGTTTCAGAAGTTTGGACCTCATGCTGGACCAGGTAATATATAAACTTAAGTATTTCTAACTAAATATATAATCAACTAATAAACAAATCTTAGTGTAGCTGATCTCTGAGCAATTATCTACCATAACAATGGCTTTGTGTATATGAAATCTTTTATTTATCTTACATAGTTAAGAACTTTAATTTAAAACCTTTTTATGATTCTGGATAATCTCTGTATAACAGAAGCTATTGGCCACACTTTTGTTCTTAAGATGATTTAGTAAGGCATCTTTGCCTTTTTGTACATTATAGAGCTTCAAATTATAAATATTTTTTTCATTATTTGTCAAAGTAAGAGAAATGTGAAGTTTGTTCCTGATTCCAGCATGCATTTAAACATTTCAATTTTATACATACCTCTGAAGCATATGAAAATCAGTGAGATTTATTGTATAAGGTTAGGCTAACGAATATTTTCCGAATATCCCTCTCAATATTGTTTTACTGTGAGCAATATTTTATCTATACAATTTTGTGCAAAGAGTTGGCATTGTTATTCTCCCTTGCATAGCGAAGAGACCAGCCCAAGGACAAAACTTAGCCTCTGCTGCACCTGCTCACAAAATTACCAAACCTGCTGCTAAATATGGAGTGCCTTTAATACTTAAGAAATCTGAGGATTCAGTTAAGAAATTCTGTGAGAAGCCTACAACTAAATGTAGACAGGTGAGAGCCTATTTAATAATAAAAGTATTTTCAATCTTTGGGGATAGAAAAAGGGTACATTTATTACTGAAAATGTTTTACATTGCATTTTTCAGTATCATAATTTCACCTGCAAATTCCCTAACAGTAGTGTCTATGGAAATTCTCAGCCATCCAGGTCATAGTTATCCGAAAGATGCTTTTTCATGAGGCAACTGGACTTTCTTGTTTTTCTTCGAAGACATTTCATTTCTCATCCAAGAAGTTTCTTCAGCTCTGACTGGATGGTGGGGAATGGAAAGATTTATACTCCTTGCAGACAGCTTGTAATTTGCATTCTTTTCGTGCTACCTGGAGGCTTATCTGTGTCTTCAGGTCACCTGAGTAGTGCAAATATGTGTGGAGCCTTCTTGGAACTGTTGAAAGGACTATGTTGTAGACTGGAGATAGATGATATTCCCTAACAGGAATTGAAGCATAGTATATAACTAGTCTTTGCACCTAGTTTGATTTGAATTCTGATTCAAAATATGTAATATATATTTCCATTGACTTTTACTTGTCTTTTATTGCAGATGAAATATGCATCATATTTGACCAAATGTATAAGATTACATGCAGCTATATGTCAATTAATGGTTAAAACAGCTGCGAAGTAGAGCAATGCTGAAGTTTCATCTTAGTGTCATTTTCATATAAGTTTCTTATTTAAAACAGCAGTAATTCAGAATCCTGCCAGTAAATATTCCTGAAAAATCTAAAATACATAATATCTAAAAGCAATAGGTTTTGGTTAAATGGAACCAAGTGTTTAACTTCTAAAAGTTCAAAATAGTGCAGTTTAGTGGGTCTTCTTGAATATATTGTAACTTTATGGCAATATATGCAATATATTACAGTATGTTAAATGTTCGCTATTTGACCTCATACCTCTCTATTCAAAGTAGGACATGGATATTTAATCGACTAACAGTTAACTGTATCAAATTAAGGTTGAGAAGAATAAAGTTCAGTTGCCACTAACTTATATGCTTGGATGAGTCATTTATTTTTAGATTAGTGTACTTCATCTGATTAATGAAAGGTTGAAAACGTGGATAAAAGAGTGCACAGGTTGATGAATCTCCTTGGAGGAGAGGCAACATTTGAAATAAAGTCATTGTATTACACATTACCATATTTTAAATTTTAGGTTAGATCTGATCTATATTGTACTACCAGCAAAAATGCAAATGAGTTAACTCCAGAGCCTGTTTGAGTTGGCTTTTTCCTTAATGGCCTTTAGATATCATCAAAGGTATATTTTTGTCTAATCTGCTCATAGATACATGTTTTAATTCCCCAGCTTTTGAACAGATCAGTTATTACTTTTGATCGGGTGTTTTAGATTGTATAATTGTTTTTAGATGCTTTGGCCATTATGTGGTATAAATATTTTTTTAGAAAAGATCTGTGCCTGAGGCTTTTAATAGAGAATATATACATGATTGTTCTGAAATGAGAGCTTATTATATTTCCTAATTATTAGTAGGATTTTTAAAATTCTGTTTTCAGTCACATGGAAATAGAATGTTGTATTAACAATACTTTCTATATATTCACACATACTGTACTTTTTTTTGTGTTAAACTTTTAATATAGATTCAGTGCTGACTTTTGCACTATGGTAATCTCTATTTAACGACATTTTAGAAAAATGTCATGGCTCTTATAAGCTTTTTTTTTTTTTTTTTAAACAAGATAGAACCATTTGTTATTTGTTAATTTTTTTAATCTGTAAACTGTAGAATATGGTCTTAAATAAATATTGCTTAGCAAAGCAAGCTACTCATTTTATAAGATTTATTGCCTATTATTAAAAATGCAAGTACAGGTAATCCTTGACTTATGACTAAAGTTAAGCCCGGAATTACAGTCATGCCGGTTGTTAAGGGGGTCACCATATTACCATGCCCACTTTAACCAATTTAAGCAAATGTGATTGTTAAGGGAATGCTATGGTTGTTAAGCAAATCCATTGTCCACAATGGGCATTTTTTGCCAGAACCTGTAAGTAAACATCAGTTTTCTACAGAGGAATCGTAAGTTGTGTGACTGTAGGATGCTGCAAATGGCCATAAATACAGTCAAGTCCCAAAATGTGGCATATGATTGGGGGGTTGAAACTTCAGATCCAGATTGTAAGTAGCTCTGCAGAGGTCCGTCATAACTTTGAATGGTTTCTAAGCAACTGGTTGTAAGTCAAAGAATTACATTTACTCCTACACATCATCTGAGGGAGTAATTGTTAATATTTAATTTGTGAAATACAACTGTCCATCTTTTTTATTACATTTAACATAATTAAGGAATATAATAAGTCACTATTTAAAATAACATTAAAGTAATAAAACATTAAGAACTAAACATATAGATGACTTTGTAAACTATAATCCTGTACTAATTTATCTGTGAAAAGTCAATCTATTTTATTAGTAAATATGCATCAGGCCCATCGCAATAATTGTCAAGTTTAATTTTAAATTATTGATTTCATATTCTCAGTATGCAATATGTAAGTTCTTGCTAATTTGCAGTTTCACTTTTTATTTAGGGCCCTCCACCTCCATTGAAGAAAGGGAAACTACTAGACGAAAGAAGGAAAATGTTTGAGGTATATAGACAAGGAAACAGGAAATTAGACAAGAAGCTTTTAAAAGCAATAAATAAATCTTAAAATCTTTCCTTCTAATTTCCTTACAATAGAATATTTCCAATTTATAAATGTGAATATACCTTGTGTCATTACTATCCTAATCAGAAATATGATAATAATTCATAGTTTAAATCACTTTCCATTTTTCAGGAAGCAATTAAAAAGAAAAGGCTAGAGGAAAAACAACAGCGTGAGCAGGTAAATTGAAGGCTTTGCTATTTCTGGATTTGTTTGTTTTTTTGACAGATCGTACAAATTGGCAACATTCTTATGATTAATTGTGGATGTTAAAAAAGTTAGATTGCTACTAATTAAAAACATTATTAATTTTTAGATCAGTTATATGAAGGTTGAGCAAATGAGAAGACTTGAAAAGGAAAGGGTAAAATGTTGGACTTTAAACATTAATTATGAAGTTCAGTTTTCAGAACTTCCATTGGATTCCAAAGTCTAGTTTTAATTTTTCCTCCTCTTCTCCAGATGGAACGAATAAACAGAGCCAGAGAGCAAGGATGGAGAAATGTTCTCAGCATAGGTGGAAGTAATGAAATCAAGGTTGGGATTTCCTACCTTCCTATATGAAATTATTTTTTCTAGTTACTATAAATGTGAAGATGAGCAAACAAGAACTTCTTTTTACATTCATAGGCTCAGTATTTTGGTGGGGGAGGAGCTATTGTGCCTTTACCTGTTCCTGGTCGAGGACCATATGAACACTACCATGCTATTTTTGATCAGATACAGCAACAAAAAGAAAATCTTAAAATAGAAGGAAAAGATGTAAAGTTGAATGAAAAGCCTGGTCTAGAGCCTAGTCAACGGTATGTCTACCTTCATTAAAAAATTCATAACATGTAATTCTGGCCTAAGATGCTGAAAATTACTGTGCATATTTATCTACAGAGGATCTCCAACTGGAGTTCATGCAGGAATTCATAATGGGCCTGCAGCTTACCATCATTCATCTGATGCTGATGCTATTAGGAAAGGAATGAAAAGATTGGAGGAGGTCTCTAGACAAGCCAATGCAAACAGGTTGAGTACATGTCCTGTGTGTGTAGATGAAGAAACACTTAATGTACTGAGAATCACAGACATGGGTGCTCAAAGGGATACCTGAATTAATTATATATTAATTATTCATGTTTCACACATTGCTTCTAAAGATACCATACTCTATTTCACCCATTAATCTACAATTTTTACATTACATTTCAACATTATTCTTTTAATTTTGTGAAGCCACGCAGAATTATGTTCAGCTGGGCAGCCTACTATCAAATCTTTATTACGATTACAAAACAGCATAAACAGGTGGAGTACAGTCATTCAAAAAGCACATAGATTAGAGTAAAAATAAAAATTTAAAAAATTATAAAAAGCTAGAAGATATAAAAGATACATGAATTAAAAACAAAGTGTATGCAAAAACAATATAAAAGAATGGATAGGTGTGTTTGATAGGTGTAGGGGAACACAAGAGGTTAGTATGCAGAAGAATATATCAAGACTATAATATGGCAAAGTAGGTAACATTGTATGGCAACATTGTATCTTGTAGCAAGATTGGTATCTGAAAGCAACAGGGTAACGTAAAATTAACTTGTGCACCCTGGATATTTATGCAGCAATGGGGAGCCCACTAAATAATCATAAGTATTTCAAAATATTTATGAGATAATAATAGAAACTAAAATAACAAAATAGCATTAATAAAACAATAATACCTAAAGTAAAAGAATACAGACACCCCTACATTAAAACATATGAAACATTGAACATATAAAAAAAATACAAAGACTCTCACTTCATCTTAAAATTTGTTTATGTGCTTACTAGTCTACCAAGGTAAGTATTTTAGAATTAGCAGTAAATCAACTTCATCCAAATATTGATGACCATAGGCCTCATCTCAGATATGAAAAGATTCAAAGAAAAATCTCTTTAAAAGACTACTAGACAACCCTTGAACCATTGGGTTATTGTTTCAGAGATATTTACCTAAACAGAAACAGAATAACTTAAGGGGAACAGCTTCCAACTTCCTTCCAGCTTGACTGTGATTTCACTCCAGTAGGTGATGGTGGGATTGGTCTACATAGCTTCCAGAAGGCTAGAGCAGGACCAGTCTACCTGATTTCCAGAAACCAAAGGTAGAGCCAGTCTACTTAGCCTCCGAAGGGCTAGGGTGGTACTAGTCCACTGAACATCTGGGTGGTACTGGTCCACTGAACATCTGGGTGGCCAAGTTTCAATCTCATGGGAGACATGGGACCCAGATTTTGGACACATTCTCTAAGTTAGCCCTTTTGAGGTACATTGGCTCAAAAGTTGTTGCACTGTGATGCATTGTTTCGCCCAGTTAAAGGTTACGGACACAAGAGTTTTAGTACTATATATATAATACAAGAACAATCCAATATAGAAAGGCACTTGTGAAGGAATCCTGGGAAGATTTTTTTCCCCCAAGCAGCTAGTATAGGAGTTTTTAAAACTTGCCCAATATTACCCAGCATTATTAGTTAATAGTATTGTTTCCATTTAGTACACTTAGTGTTTAAAATTTAAGTAATTATGAGGGCAACAATATTGCAATGCTGGTTATGGATAATTAACCATTGAAAATAAACTCTTGTAAAAAACTAAATTTCACTGGATTAAATTCAATCTGGTGAGTTCATCAATGAATATTGTTTGTAGAACAGGTTATTTTTTACAATGCTGGTAACCATTTTAAAATGTGTAGTATGTGACATAATTAAAAGACAGAACACATGTTTATAAATAATGCTATGCTCAATTGCTAACTTCCAATAATTCAGTTTTAATATATTCCATTTTAAATTTTTCAAAATGCATCGAATGGAGAGAGCTTCTTTGTTTTAGTCTGGTATTTGTATTTCTATTACCCATAGAACTCATATACTTGTCTTGGAAAATCAGGATAGCTCCTTTTTCCCCCTCTGGCTCCTCATTGGGCTATGTGGCAGCAGGAGATGTTATTAGAATGAGATTCTGAGGAACATAAGTTTTTATTTACATAGATGGAATGTTGCTGGTTTTAATTTTGAAACTCCCTTTTCATTATATCTTAATGTCCTAGTGGTATATTTCTAACTAGTTTTTAATATGTTAATAATAAACACCATATTATCACTTAAATTTCTCCTAAGCAATTTCACAAGTGTAAAAATTCAGTATTCATTGCAGTCTAAAACCTTTAATGAATAATAGTTCTATGCAGATATGTCTCTTCATACAGAGTTGGTGAGTGTTTGTGTGTGCGCATGTGTGTGCGGATGTGTGTGTATGTGCACACGTGCAAAAAGTGGCTCTAAATCTTCATATTCCTGTTGATTGGCATGCTAGTTAGTCTAATGAGAGTTGAAATTCATCCGTTTCAGAAGTAGGGAGATTTTAAAATGTCCAGAAATATTAAAACAGTGGAAATCTGTTTTTCCTAGAATAAAAAACATGGAAATACAGGATGATCTGCATTTTTGTTCTTCCATTTAAGACCTCTTTAGCTTGTTCTCTGATATATAAAATGCAATGATCTGATAGTCTAAATTGTCCTGGCATTAGAAATCATTCTAGGAACTAAAACCTAAGTGTCACTATATAATTTCTTAACTACAGGTAGTCCTCAACTTACAACCATAGTTGAGCCCAAAATTTATATTGCTAAGTGAGAAATTTGTTCAGTGAGTTTTGCCCCATTTTACAACTTTTCTTGCCATATTTGTTAAATGAATCACTGCAGTTGTTAAAGTAGTAATACGGTTGTTAAGTGAATCTCATTTCCCCATTGACTTTGCTTGTCAGGTTGCAAAAGGTGATCACATGACCCTGGGACACTGCAACCGTCATAAATGTGAATCAGTTGTCAAGCATCCGAATGTAAATCACATGACCATGGGAATGCTGCAACAGTCATAAATGTGAAAAATGGTCATAAGTCACTTTTTTCAGTGCCGTTATAACTTTGAACAGTCACTAAATGAACTGTTGTAAGTCAAGGACTACCTGTAGTTTATATATCATTTTAAAAGAAAATATTAGGAAATATTTAATTATTCCTTGTTTTCTTAGTTTTGAAGGCCATGATAACATTAGGGCAGGGCTTTTCAACCTTTTCACCAATTGTACCACTTTTAGGATATGGCAATATTCGAGTACCACCTAGCAAGGTGTCAAAAACTTGATGACCAAAAAAAAAACCCTGTTCAAAGTTGCAATTGCACTGAAATGACTTATGACCATTTCCACACTTATGACCATTACAGCATGCCCAGGGTCATGTGATTTATATTTGGATGCTTGGCAACTGATTCATATTTATGATGATCACAGTGTCCCAGGGTATGTGATCCCCTTTTGCAACCTTTTGACAAGCAAAGTCAATGGCAGGGTTGCTGGTGGCCAAGTGCTAAGGCGGGACTTCCCTCCCTGCCTCCCTCTTTCTCATGCCCACCTCCTTCTGAAGGAAGAATTTGAAACCCCCCCCCCCATATTTTCTCTCTTCCATATATTCATCAAACAAGAAAAAGCCTCCAGAGATAGAAAAGACAAACTGCTGAGTGAACTACTTAAAAAGGCACATTCCCCTTTAAGAATTAGCTACTGGCTAGAAAGGAAAGTTAAGGAGCGCAGCCGGCACTTAAGGAAGAAAAAAAATGTAGTAAGTATTGGCTGCCGGCTAAGGCAGCCTCCCCAAATGGCTCCATTCATAAGTAAAGAAATCTACAGGCAAAATACATTCAGGAGAAAAATACTTCAAAATCCCTTGCAGCAAAACTTACAGCTAACAATAGCAGAGCAATAGAAGCTAACACGAGACATCAGCCATCAGCCATCAGCCAAATAGAAATTGCCAAACACTCCTTAAGAACACAAAGCCCACATTGCACAAATCCCAGAACTTCAAAGTCACAAAAACACATAAGAATCCTTCCATTCTCCATCTCCCTCCCTCCCTCGTGCCTCACCTCCAGCCATTGCTACCTTTTTTCATTCCTCTTGTAGGGCGACCCCTCCCCCATTGCATTTCTTGCCTGTTTGCTGCTGCCAGCACAGGTGGCTGCCACAGCAGTTGCAAATCAGCTCATGGCTGGCCTGCTTGATTTGATCTCCTCTCCTCTCCCCCCCACCTTCCTCCTTCGGTGCAGCTAGAGCTGACTCTGCCTCTTCCCAAGGCTGCTTCTTTTTCTCTCTCTCCCTCTCCCGCCCAAACTGCCTCCTTTTATAGCCTCTGTCTCCGCCCCCCTCCTCCTCCTTTCTCATGGGGGAGGGTGAGTCAGAAGTGAGCCTGGGGCCTTTGTCTCGCCCCACCCACTCTGCAGCTCCAGGACTCTCTCACTGTAAGTCCTTGCCTGTGCTGGCTCATTCCCTCCCCCACTACACTTGGCTAGGCAGGGCTGCATACCACCTGCCACTTGTTAATGTACCACAAGTGGTACGCGTACCACAGGTTG